>BMAU01009033.1:0-1200000 GCA_019973935.1 Trichonephila clavipes | reverse complement strand
GGTTTTAACCTCCATTCAAAAAAACATCGCATTTCTTCTAAAACCTTGTCACTTTCGGTAACTTTGGTACCAAAATGTGAGCAATATTTCACGGAATGGTTTATTTATATACATATGACAGCTGAAGTAGTCTATGGCTTTCAGGAAACAGCGCTAGAAGCTCAAAAGCTTGGCGAGTTGCCAATGTATCTACGAAAAAGTAGTTAATTTGTTCTTGGTTTATTGGCTCTTGGTATATATGTTTACTTGTACCGTTCAAGAAGTTGAGTCTTTTTTATTCAATGTATTTTCTAAATCAAAACTCGCTTTCAAACATGTTTAAGTTAAACATATGATTCTGCACTTTCCGTCATTTTTACTGTATTCTTTGTTTTGTAAATTTGATTCAATGTTCTATGTACTATGAAAAGTGACGGAAGTAAACATGAAGGTTGCAACTGTGGCGAGTTAATTTTCAGATTGGCGATTTTGTAATGTTTATGTGTTCAAAAGTATGTAATAAAAAAGCACGTGATCATAAAATCACGTGCTTAGTTTTCATGCTGATTAAATTGGTTCTTCAAGTCTTCAAATTCGAATTCAAACGGATATTTTAGTGTTTTTTGCCAATTCATTTTTCAGTTTTTATAAAAGGATTGCATGATTTCATATCACATTTATCAAAAATATAGTTTGTATTTGAATAATGAGTTCATCCATTCCAATTGTATTTTTTTTAAAACAAAAAACAATTTATTTTATTTTAAGTGTTAGACATTCCATTTCAATACCTACAACATTTCTGAGAACAAAAGCAAATTTAAAAAGTTAAGACTCCATTTTCAAAATTCATCTTGAGGAAAACGTACTTACTCTTTCAGATAAAGAATATATTTTTTTTTCTTAAAAAAAGAATGAAAGAATGAAACGAAGGTTATGTAATCTATTTAAAGAAGAATGATGGAAAGAAGAAAGGTAAAAGTTAAAAAAGAAAATATTCGCATTACGTTCAGAAGGCAACCATTACACAGCAAGACAAGGAAAAGTCGAATGTTGAAAAAACGAGGAAAGTCAAAAAGAACATCTAGGTGTAGAGCGAAAGCAAAAAGAGAACAAAAAAAAAAAAAAAAATGGAGAATTGTTTGAGAAGACGTCATATGGGGTCATTGCGTATTTTATGCAGTGCTGGAAACAGATATTGCAAAAATAAAATATAACAATGAATTTCTTAGTGGGTTTTAGAAGTAAAAAAAATTGCGGTTTGGGTGAATTAGAATTTCTTATTGCATAAAGTAATTCATATTCGCGCTAAAGGAGTATTTTAATTTTTGTTGTAGATTATGTGTGTACTTATAATAAACCTATGATGAGCTTATCACGTTGATTTTGAAGAGAAAGATTTTAATAAACTTAAAAAATAATTGTACATTTGTCTAATTGAAATTGCGATGTATTTATTTTTTTTGAGAGAAGAAATGTGTGTTTTTAAGATTAAATTTCAAACCGAAAAATAAGTAAATAAACATTTTATCTTTACATTAATTGTAAAATAAAAATGTAATTTTTACTGTTACACAAAACGTTCGATTCAATATTTTTCGAATTCGGGAGGGGGATAAAAGAGAAAATTTTGAGAATAAAAAGTTTATAAAAAAGTTGCAATTGTATTGTTAGTTGTTTTTAATAAAACATTAGAATTTCAACCAAGATTTCCAACGATATATATAATAATTACTGATTTATTTTTCCAATTATTTTGCAAGATTTAATTTTTTTAAAGGTTGTTTAAAAAAGAACGTTTGTTGCGAATAATAGGGTGCCAGTTGGGGTGGCGATTTCGTTATCTTTCATGTTGTGAATTAAAATAAACTTAGATTCCAACCAAGCTTTATTATTGTAAAGAATAAAATCAGTTGGCAATAACATTGCACCAATACGCGGAGTTTGAAAACGTATTCTTTAAAAAGGCTGTGTTAATCTAAAAGTGTGCTCTTTCTTCAACGTTACCGGTGCTGTGGTTTTTTCACAGATTATTTAAAATCTCGATCTTGGCTTCGTTATAACTAATACTTCGTTCTAGTATTTTCTCCCGAATATTGCGATTTTGTATAGCATATTTTCAGTCTAATAACTTACTTGGTAGTTCAATTTGATTAATATTATTAAGATTATTTGAAGTTTATAACATGTTTCAATAAAACGTGGAAATTACCAACTTGAATGAATTATTGAATGACACCCACATACCACCATTATCTCTACTACCATTTTACACCAACGTTTTTTCCTTTTCAGAATGATTTTTTTAGCGAAACTTTTTCTGCGCGAGTGTTTTAAATTTAATTCATCACTAAAATAATAAATAGTAAATTGATGTTTTAAATAATAATTTCATAATGATGATAAATTCAACAAATTAAGTTTGTTATGAAATTATTTCCTTTTCGACGTTTTAATCAATTAATTGACATACTATTCCGGATTCTACTCGTAAATTAAAAAAATAATTGAAGAATTTAAAGAGTCAAAAACCGGAGAAAAAAATATCAGCATTTTATTTTATTTGATGATTATGAAAATTTTTCATTACATTTTCATAATGAAAGTAACACGGTATAAATTTCAACTTAAAAAGCATTTGTTGAAATGGCAATAATTTTTACGTTTAAATATGTACCGTAAAATCCGGCGTATAACGCGGACTTTTAACACAAAAAATAAGACCGAAATTGACGGGTGCGTGTTATACGACGAATGAGAGTTTTATATATATATATATATATATATATATATATATATATATATATATCTAATTTTTTAGGATATATATATATATATGTCTAATTTTTAGGATATATATATATATATATATATGTCTAATTTTTTAGGATATATATATATATATATATAATCCAATATAAAAGAATTTTTTCAATATATAATCATATACATATGCATACACATATATATAAATTTATACATATATATACATATACACAAATACATAAACAAAAATATAAAAATAGACATATAGTTATAAACCTAAGATAACTAAAAGTAGGAAGGAGGCACATAGTGTAAAGACAATATACATATATATATATATATATATATATATATATAGCACACAGGAATTTTTCTAGGATGGGGGGTTCCGGGGTCGAAAGTTCACCGTTCTTGTACCATGCTCCTTTAGATTTTGTCGATTTTCGGGAACAAAATACCGCAAAAAACTAATTATTAAATAAATGATTAGCATTAATTAATAAAATTAATCATTAATAACAAATACTTAATTAAATTTTTCGTACTATATACTTAGAATTATAATCAATCGGGAAAAAAATCAAGGGCTTTGGGGGTCTGGACCCCCAGGACCCCCCCCCTTGTGTGCGCCACTGTATATATATAAATATGTATAAATGCTGTCTATGTAAAAGACATGACATTCCTGAAGAACTTAGAGTGTGTTGTAGTTCTAAAAGTATACAATTTTTTTCTAATGCTTGGTTAATACCTCGAATAAATGACTTCAAAGCACAAGAACATTGCACAAGTACAATTCAGATACCTTCGTAAAAAATAGGGTGTGAGTTATGCGGCGAATATACCAAAAAATTAAAAAATGTAGCTTGAAAGCATAGGTGCTCGTTTTTCTCCGAATTTTAACGTACTTGTTTCTTAGTATCGGACCTACGTATCAACTTTACATAGAAATGATGCAATAAAACCAAAGATGAAACGAAACAAACTATTAACAGACCAATACCGTATTAAAATGCTGATGCCAAACTGGTTGCTGCAATATAAACTGTATTATCATATTATATCTTTTCTGCATGAGAAAAGTTCATGAATAATTTATTAAATTGCTTCCATTGGGTAAAAAAAAACATCTGGTAGCGCACTGAGAGGCCATTGATTGAGAAAAATTTAGATTTCTGTAAGATATCGGGTACTTAGCAAAATAAATAAACAATACAAAATGATATAACGTAAGATACTCAGAAGAAAATCAATAACCCTTTACTGAAATACAATCGAATGAAAAGTTACTTACACAAAAGATATTCGGGAGAAGTTTATTCAAATTGTTTTGAAAACATCAATAAAAATGAGATATAACTTTTCATGCATAAAATATGTCTTGCCATGAATAATGAAATAAAAAAACGGAAGTGAATGGTTTTGACAGAAGCATTTGAAAGAAATTTGTTTTTTATTAACTGTTTGTTAGCTTGCTAAAGTTACAAGGGAAAGAAAGCTTTGAAAAAAATTTAATAAAAAAAAGGAGATAAAAGCCAAAGCTTAGATTTTGTTCTACTACAATAAAATAAAATTATAACATAAATTACTATGAGTTTATATCATAGATCAGGTGTGGACGGTTGTTTTGGCTGGAAGGTCGCATTGTGGAAGCGGAAGATACCGTTAAGTCATATTTTTTTAAATGATTGAATTCATTAGTTAACTTTACATCTGAGAAAAGGTATAAATTGTATAAAAAAAAAATATATATTAAATAAAAAATGGCTGTTTATTCAATTTATTTATTGCGCTAATTTCATATATCTGTAACGGTTGTAAGCCAGAACAGCCTCCGGACAGTGGTGATCGCTTTTGTCTAGTAGTCATGTAACTTAGCTGCGGGTCCATAGGTCGCGGGTTCTGTCCTCCCGATATATACCACTTCATTGGTGACCATGACTGAATTAAGAAAAACGCAACCTATATTGATCTGTCATGGTGCCATCTACCCGCAAGAAGAGCAATCAACAGTCGTCAGACCCACTTGACGCAGCAACCAAAGTCGTCAGACTTACTTGACGCAGCAACCAAAGTCGTCAGACTCACTTAACGCAGCAACCAAAGTCGTTAGACTCACTTAACGCAACACCACCTATTAACAGCAACAACTCACACTCTACACACGCTCGCCGCAACAAATATATCGTTCACCTATCCACCGACTTACTTGTGGGGGAGTACTGTAGTGGTGGTATCTACATAAGCCAGTAACAGCCTTAAGATATATGTTCTGCTTCACATCTATAGCTATAAACATATTTATTTCAGAATCAGTTTATGAGACAAATGTACCCCATAAAAACTTTTCTGTAATTTTTATGAAATCAGGAGGGAGATTGTTTGTTTAAGTTCTCGTGACAACCTGCAAGTTTACGCCATCTTGTTGTTATTCTTGTTGTTCTTACTACAAGACAAATTTTGGTCACAGATATATGTCGACCCAAATATAGAGAATATTTTTTTTTTATGTTTTCTTTTCTAACTGTCTTGGTGGGGTCGTATGAGGTACGCAGGCCGTTATTTGCGTACCCCGTCATAGATAGCTTCTATAGAAATAACGTTATGCATCTAAAATATTTTAGATGCATAATATTGTACGCAATATTGCGTACAATATTATGCATACTATTTATGCACAATTAGTTCACAGCAACATAAAAATCTTAAGTGGAAAATAATATCTTGGTTAACTGTCATGTATTTATTCTATGAGTTTTAAAAGCTTGAATATATTATTCACAGGTTTTTAATATAGATACTTTATTAAAGATAAGGTGGTGAAAAGGTTTAAAAAATGCAATCCAAATCCATTAAAAAATATATCACGATATATTTACTTTTAAGGTAATGAATAATTTATTTTATTTGAGAGAAACAAAAATTATGAAATAAAAAAAAACTATTTTTAGTTTAGTTAAAAAGAACTGGAGTCTCTTGTCCACCTAAAAAGGGGACCAACCCCCATTATACAAATTGTACAACTGTTTATACCAGTGGCGCACACAAGGGGGGCCTGGGGGTCCGGACCCTCCCCCAAAGCCCTTGATTTTTTTTCCGATTGATTACAATTCTAAGTATATAAGTACGTAAAATTTAATTAATTACTTTTTATTAATGATTAATTTTATTAATTAATGCTAATTATTTATTCAAAAATTAGTTTTTTACTGTGTTTTGTTCCCGAAAATTGACAAATTCAAAAGGAGCATGATACAAGAATGGTTAACTTTCGACCCCGGACCCCCCCACCCCTTGAAAAATTCTCGTGTGCGCTACTGGTTTATACTCATTGCTTAAATTGTAAAACTGCAATCAATACGTATTTTTAGAAGCTTTTATTAACAATAATTTACGTATAAATAAATTTATTACAGCATCACGAAAAACTTTTCTGAAAGATAAAAGAAAGAAAATATTCACAACTTGAGGGTATCTAAAGAAAAAATTCAACACTTTTTGCTTTGTCTATTGAAGATTGATTGATCAAGAGCAAATATAGTTGAACCTCTATATAACGAGTCTCTATGTTGCGCATTTATCTATATAGAGAACTTTTTCCTGGAACCTTGAACATTTCACGATTTTCTTCGTAAAACAACCTCTTTATAGCGAAGTACATTTTCTATGCAACGAACTTTTTCTTTTGTGATTCGATTTTTGTTCTCTTTTTTTTTAAAGTATTTCTGAAAAAATTTCGAGTTATTCTCTCTTTAAGAGGTCTCAGGGGTATTACATTTCTCTAGAGGTCTGAAAATATAAATGATTTTCAAACGCGTATAATTCTTTTAAATTTAAATTAAATGGTTCGAATCTTTTACGTATTGTTTAAAATAGAATGGGGCTTCAGAAAAGTATAAAATGTTTAAAATATAATATTAATTTTAAAAGTCATAAGCATATGAAAATTCTATAATAAATGTTAAGTATATTTTGCTTTGCGCACACTATTTTCTAAAATATTAGCCTCTGATGTATAAAACTTTATAGAATTATACAATGCATCATACTCTTTAAACCCTACCTAATTTTAGTATTATATATCTTTTGTATTTCAAAATATTTGTAAAATTTTGCAATTTTTTAAATATTTTTTAAAAATGCATATTTTTTATTTATTAAAATATATAAGTTATTATTCTATTTATATAAAAGTAGCTACAAATTATTAAGAATATATTTGTCTTTATAAATCAACTTATAACTATTAATATTAAACCTAATCTTTTAGAAAATAACATGCACGACGTAAAACTTAATAAACATTTCTTATAGAAAAATTTCTTATTTTCATATGCTTATAATTTTTAAAATTATGATTATATTTTAAACATTTTATACTTTTCTGAAGCCCCATTCCTTTATAAGTAATGTGTAAAAGATTCGAATTAATTAACTTAAATTTAAAGAAATTATACCTGTTTGAAAATTGTTTATATTTTCAGACCTCCAGAGAAATTTAACACCCCTGTGACCCCTTAACACATTTTATGGTGGTCATAAATCTTGTACTAGTTTTATTAGTTCCTAACTCACCGAGAGCAATACAATTTTGGACGTTTCATCCAAGAAGTGCAACCCTTAACCCCCTTTGCCCAGTTCACTAAAAATATCTTCGTTATCCTCTTTCACCCTCAGTGGAGTTGTCCCGAGTCCCCGTGTTCTAATTATAAAATAATGTATGTTTAATATTACTTGTGTGCTTTAAATTATAAACTCATTAATTTTAGTATTAAGTTATTATTTTCTTAATATTGAAAATACAGTGAATCTCTCCTTCGGCATTCTTTTTTCTCTTTTTTTTTTCTTGTAGTTTTTGTTTTTCTTTCTTTTTTGATGGGTAAGATATATAAAATAATCATATATTAATTTTTAAAAAATTGTGAATAATTACTCTTTTAATATATAGTGTTCATGAATTTAAAATTCGTTTTATGCGGTTTATAAAGTATATTAAAAGAGAAACCTCTATATAACGAATTTTCTATGTAACGAACTCTTTACCGGGATTTAGCGACTTCGTTATATAGAGGTCCGACTGTATCTTGTACTATTTTTTAAGATGAAGGGATGGATTACTTTAACATGTCCAAAACGGCGATAAAAGTTCAATTAGTATCAATTGCAAATAAATTATGTTATCAAGATGAATAACATTTGATACAAATATGCCGTCGGTGTTTCTTAATTGAAAAATTATCAGACAATGAACCTCCGAATAACATACTTATTATTCGACATTAAAAAAAAAGAAAGAAAATAGTTCATAAAAAATTATTCTAGATAATATAAGCATAAAACATCGACGAGAATTCAGTCGTTATCATTGTCTAATAAATTATGACATCAAGGCAAATAACTTTTATAACTAATCTGTTGCCACGACTGGCTTATTAAACATTAAAAGCAAACGATAAAAATTCGAACAATGTACTGACTTACAATATCAGGTTCTACATTAGAAAATCGTTCATAAAAAATTCACTTTTAAATGTACTGATCATAAACTATTGATGGAGGCTTTCGTTATCTTTTGCTAATAAATCTTCTGCCAAGGTGGCTTGCACTGTCTCGGAGTTCAAGGAGGGTTATCCCTAGCCTTGAATAGAGACGAGTGGAGGGGCGACGTATTCCCTCTGGCCACGTGGGCTGCACGCTCCCCAACACTTTTCTTTCTTCCTTTTTTTTTTAACTTTCTTTTTTAAGCGGGGTACAAACATCACCTGCTCTTCTTTTAGGGTCGGGGCACGCGTTGAAGTTGGATAAGTTAGAGGATACTGTTTGCAATTCGGAGGATTCATGATTTCAAACGGAATTTTGACAGTGTATTCAGAACCGTATCAATACAACCGTATGGTATCCCGTATTGTACCCATGGTTATTAGACTTTAAGGATCATTTGCAGTTTTTTTTTGTTTTTTTGTTGTTGTTGTTGTTGTTTTTTTAACGAACCAATGTTTAATAAAAAACAAGTAAGATGAAAAAAAAAATTTAAGTCAATTCCTACTTCGATCAACAAAGAAAAATTTTATTTTAGCTACTTTTTATTAAATAGTTACAATTAATATAAATATGTATATACATATGACAGAATCACAACATTAAGTGGTCATTAATTTTTACTCATTATCATTAAAGTATCGTATTATCATCCAAAACAATCGTGTATATAAAATTTCAGTTCAACTGAATACTTTAAAAGGTGAGAAAAAAAATCTTAAGTTTTTAAAGTTTTGACCCAAGTTGCTAAAAATGATGCCAACGCGGCAGTATCTGAAATTCTTTAAATCATTAGTTTCAGTCAATTTTAATTAACTATAATTATATCATGTATTTTCAACCAAAACAATCGTGTATAGAAAATTTCAGCTCAAAACAGCTTTTAAAATGAGAGAAAAGAAAACCCTTTTAAAGTTTTGATCCAAGCCGCCAAAATGATCGCTAAGTCGCCAGAAATGATGCCAACGTGGCTGTATCTGTAATTCTTTGAATAACTAGTTTTAATCAATTAATTTTATTAAATTACCGTACTGTCATCCAAAATGATCATGTGAATAAAATTTCAGTTCAATTGAGTGCTTTAAAATGTATTTTATTAACGATTGAAAATTTAAACACGATATACATAGGGAGATAGTGAACTCACAGTAGGAATTGAATAAATAAAACCAAAGTAAAAGACTAATACTCATCTAATACAGGGATATAAGGAAGGAGAAAGAGATGGGGGAATCAACTGAGAAAACCTAGATCTCGTTATCAACAGCTGGAATATCAATAAAAATTAAACGTTTACATAAAGCCCTTAGAGAACGAGAATTTGATGACCCTCTTGAATATGCTGACACTCACATTACTTGTTATACGACCTGTGTGTAAAAGCATATCTTTATGCATGTCCTCTGTAAAGTTAAGAGCTTTTATATTGTAACAGTTTAGTGTCAAACACTTATGTTGCTACTTAGAGTGGAATAATCTAAATTTTGATGTCGTTCAGCAGCAAACGCATAAAAAAGGAGGAAAGGAAAAAAAAATAATAATCATTTTATTCACGTCTTCGCGTACAATTTTAAAGAAAGAAGCACAAGTTTGGAACATATTTTCAGGCAGAAAAATGTTCAATTATCAACGACGTACATTTCGTTGGCTCTGACACGTAGATACTGTATTTATTCAAATCGAAGTCGCACTTCTTTCAATTCCTGCTATTAGTTCACTCTTTCCTTATATATATATATATAATATATATACGGTCGGATCTCTGTATAACAATACCGCTAAATCCCGGAAAAAAGTTCGTTATATGGAAAATTCGTTATATAGAGGCTCATCTTTTAATATACTTTTTAAAACACATAAAACAAATTTTAAATTCATAAACACTATATATTTTTAAAAAAGTAATTATTTACGCCTTTTTGTAAAATTAATATATGTTTATTTTATATATCTTACCCATCAAAAAAGAAAGAAAAAAAAACTGCAAGAAAAAAAAAGAAGAAACGAATGTCGAGGAATTCAATGTATTTTCAGTATTCAGAAAATAATTTTGTACTAAAATTAATGAATTTTAAGGACTTTTTATAATTTAAAGCATACAAGTAATATTAAACATACATTATTTTATAATTAGAACACGGAGACACGGGACAACTCCACTGAGGGTGAAAGAGTACATCGAAGATGTTTCTAGTGAACTGGGCAATGAGGGTTAAGAGTTGCACTTCTTGGATGAAACGTCCTGAATTCTATTGCTCTCGGTGAGTTAGGATCTAATAAAACCAGTTCAAGCTTTATGACCACTATAAAATGTGTTAAAGAGAGAATAACTTGAAATTTTTTCAGAAATTCTTTAAAAAAAGGGAGAAAAAAAATTGAATCACAAAAGAAAAAGTTCGTTATACAGAAAATCCCCTTCGCTATAAAGAGGTTATTTTACGAAAAAAATCGTGAAATGTACAAGGATCTAGGAAAAAGTTCGCTATATAGAGATTCGTTAAGAGGTATATTTATTTATATACGTCACAGGGAAATGATGATATATTAGGAATTTGATCAAATCCCTAAGGGACAGGATCAATTGATGGTAGATGTTAAAATAATGGCATGCTCTTCAAGGTCGTTTCTCTGATGAAAGTAAGGGATTTGAACAAATTTCAAATCTGATTCAGTGAAATGATGAAATAATATTGTCAAGAGTTTAAAAGTGCTTATATTTAACAAATATGGTGCATAATTAATCGTAGAAGTAAGTAATACAACAACAGTCAATAAAATACAAATTATTTATTCGAAACTAATCAACAAATAATTAGAAAATTAGGCTGGTATTTTTTTATGCGTAACATCTTTCCTCTCGGTCGCTGGATATTTGTGGAAGTGATTTCGTGAGTTGGCATTCTCCCCCCCCCCCTCTTCATAGTTTTTATAATGATGACCAGCTTTGGGCAAGGAAAGGCTTACACACTAAAATATCGAGATCCCCATGTTAATCCTATGGTGCCATTTTTTTAAAGATATGGGGTTGATATTTGGGGGGATCGATAGTACAACCTGTTTGGTTAGAAAGTACAAGGAACCCCCTCCTCAAGGTGCCTCCCCCCTAGACAGCATTTTACCAATGCAGATCATGACTAGTTCATTTCCTCATTTCACTGAAACAGATCAGGGATTTGTTCAAATCCCTTACTTTCATCAGGGAAATCACCTTGAAGAGACGTTATTTTAATATATCCCGTCAATTCATTTTTTAGCCAATCGGCGTGAATAGATTTGGTCAATCCCGGCTTAGGGATTTGATCAAATTCCTAATTTCGTCTTTCCCCTGCGACATATATAACGTAATATCCGGCTTATAACACTCACCAATATTTTGAAGTTGCAATTTTTAATTTTCAGGTCTATTCGCCCTATAACGCGTACACCCTTTTTCGCGAAGATACTTGACATTTTTGTTCACAATCTATTTATATTTTGGTGTCATTTATTCGAGGTATTATTCCCAGCTTTTCAAAAAAAAAAGTATCTACAACTACAACCCTCTAAGTTCATAAGGAATGTTATTTCTTTTAAATAAACAGTATTTCGATCTATGTAGAAGTCCAATTTTTTTTTATACTTACCTTTTCTATTATTTTTAAGGCTCTTCTTTTTATATCTGACGTATAACGTGCACCCGTAAAATTCGAGATTATTTTTTGTGTTTAAAGTGCGCTTTATACGCCGGATTTTACGGTATATCTTGTTCAAATTTTCAATCGTTAATAAAATACTTTTTATTCATCCATTCAAGTTCAAATACAGCTTTTTAAACTTGTAGTGGATGACACTTGATGTTAATACAGTTCAAATATTAATTTATATGAATTAAATTAAATTTCTTAATTTTAAATTTAATCTGCGTTATTTCTGATGAAGTTAGATTTATGTGCAACAGATGGAGCTAGTAGGTTTTTCTAACGAAGTAGGCATTGACATAATTTTGTTTTTATATATTACTTGTTTCTTTATCAATGCTACTAAAAATAGAGTCCAGTCTGGAATCGAAGGTGGAAAATTGAACATGATACTCTGACGGGTAGAACAATTACAGGTTCATGATTGTATTTAAAAAATTTCTATACTCGTAAGATAAATTCATTATTCACTTCTTAATAGTTCTCATTCATTTTTTTTTTTAAATTTCGCAAATGTTAACCGTTTTCACCCTTTTTTGTTTATTTTCACAAACATGTGTTGAGAATTTGGGGTGCGGCTTGGATTCGAATAAATACGGTATAAACAAAACAACCTTCCTTAAGTTAAGGAGTATTATACAAAACACAAATTTTCACTCATTATGCACAAAATATAATATCAATACCAAAAAAATTCTATAATATTTCTTTATCCATCTTTTAGGACAAAGAATAAATGTATATATGAATAACTACAACAAATCGCGCTTATTTTAGCTTTCTTTTCCCCCCAAAAAGATGCCCAGTAATGGATGTATATTTTGATGATAATTTTAGATTTCTCCCAGAACAAGTAATATAAAAAAAAATTCAGTCAATTCCTACTTAGATCAACAAAGAAAAATTTTATTTTAGTCACTTTTTATTAAATAGTTACAATTAATGCAAATATGTATATACATAGGACAGAATCACAACATTAAGTGGTAATTAATTTTTATTAATTATCATTAAAGTATCGTATTGTCATCCAAAACAATCGTGTATATAAAATTTCAGTTCAACTGAATGCTTTAAAACGTGAGAAAAAAACCTTTTCAAGTTTTGATACAAGTCGCCAAAAGGGTCGTCAAGTCGCCAACGTGGCTGTATTTGTAATTATTTAAATAATTAGTTTTAATCGATTAATTTTTATTAATTATAGTTTAATTATTGTATTGTCATCCAAAATAATCCTGTATATAAAATTTCAACTCAATTGAGCATTTTAAAATGTATTTTATTAAAATTCCACCAAGATAAATAAATAAACATATAGAGAGTGCGAGCTATAATAGTATAGAAATTGAAATATATATATAAATATTCTACATTTTAGTAGGTTATTGCTGATTTTAAGGTATTTTAAAGACCGTCCAACTGTCAAACAGCCGGAATCAAACTCGGAATACAATTTCAAAATGGAAAATATTCTGATTTTCAAATAAATTCGTAATGGTTATCACACAGATGTGTTTTTTTATAAAACTGCGTGTATATGTGCTTCAAAAATTTAGAAAAATTCCAACAAATAGGTGTATACACTTAAAACTAGAGCAGGCGAAATATGAAAACACATTTTGCATCAGAAAAAAGGAATTTATTTAGAAATGAGTTGTATAATATAGGATGAGTACAAATCATGGACCGGATTTTAAAAAATCATGTTATGGAAGTTACTATGCATGTTACAGTAAGGGATACGTGAATGTAAAGAGAAATCTACCAAGTTTTTTTCATTTACAAATGTGCGATGTGACCCTCTTGTTATACGGCGTATGTCCAACCTGCGATTCAGTTCCTTGCATATATTTTGTAGCATCACTTTATCAATAGTTCGTAGTGTTGTTGCATTAATGCTCTGTTATTTGTTGTGTCAATTGCAAATGATACGCTATAAAATTTAATTTTTTTTGCAAAATTGAATTAATTTTTTTTTTCGTAATTGAATTCAGGGGCACCATACAGGAATTTTTCAGGGGGAGTGGTTGAGAGTTGAAAGTCCACCCTTCTCGTATCATACCCTAATACGCCGCCAAATATATTATTTTGATTTTATTGATTGTCGGGAACAAAAAACAGTAAAAAATGTATTGTTGGATATTTAATTAGCATTAATTAATAAAATAAATTATTAATAGCAAATACTTAGTTAAATTACTCAATTATTACTACTAAATTAATTAATTAATACTATTAAATTAATTAATTAATACTATTAAATTAATTAAATAGTACTATTCAATTATTGTTTCCTTTGTTTGGAATTATTTTACGTACTGTATACATAGTATAATAATCATTTGAAAAAAAGTCTCGGGCGAAGGGGAAGAGGAGTCTGGAACCATGGACCTCCTCCCCTTTTAGGTGCAGTGGCGTTACTTACACTATTGCAACCCCGGCAACTCGGGCGGAGGCAGTATTCTAAGGGGGACCAAAGGGCTACGCTTTGAAATCTTTTATAAGATCCGGCTTGGGGCCCAAAATCTGCCTTTGCAGGGGGTTCCTGATATTCTCCGTGGCTGATATTCTCATCAAATGAAATAAAATTTAAATTTACCAAGTTACAAAGCTGCTTTCACAGTGGCGTAACGGAGAATATTTGGGCGCCTTCCCCTGAAAAGTTAGGTTTTAGGCCCCCTAGGCAGTGGCGCACACAAGGGGAGGGGTCCTGGGGTCCGGACCCCCAAGCCCTTGATTTTTTTTTGCGATTGATTATAATTCTAAGTATATAGTACGTAAAATTTAATTAATTACTTGCTATTAATGATTAATTTTATTAATTAATGCTAATTATTTATTCAAAAACCAGTTTTTTACTGTGTTTTGTTCCCGAAAATCGACAAAATCAAACGCAGCATGATACAAGAATGGTGAACTTTCGACCCTTGAAAAATTCCTGTGTGCGCCACTGCCCCAAGAATAGGTACTTGGTGGTTGTCGGGCTTGGGGCCCCATAAAATCCTAGGCCCCCTGCGATGTGGGGTTTGCGGGGGTGACGTTAAGCCACTGTGCTTTCATTTTACTTAAAAAACTACAAAACTAGAAAAAGTTAAATATCTCGTTCCTGCAGTTACAAAATAAAATTATTTTTTGAGCGCCTTAATCTTTTTAAACGGAAATATATTTAAGTTTCAAACTCTTCACTAGTAAACGACTTAATGGATCGAATAACAAACAACTATTACAACAGTTTAGGCAATTCAATATGTTGCTACATTTATTCCATTCTTCACAATAATTATAAGAAATTTATTGTAAAACTAGCGCTCGTATCCTGGGGCTCACGCACCCCTGAGAGTACGAATAAGGATTTCTGAAATTGCGAAACCAAAAATTCAGATTCTAAATCAGTGATGCTCAACCACTTCTTGAAGTGTACCGCAAGATTTTTTTTTAAAATACTCTGATCTAACATTATTTCCCAAATTTAGGTATAAAATAATTTAATTGGGTTCGCAATTCATTTGTGATGACGGATACATCTGTATATGAATTAACCTTGAATGAAGAGAAAGAACTAATTTCGCGCATTGTAATAATCGAGATTTAATTTCAAAACATTTGGAAGAGTTAATTAATTCATTTTGGACTAAAATAACATAAAAAAAATGTTGCAATTTTCTACGTCTTATTTGTGTGAATTCGGATTTTCAGTATTAACGAATCTAAGCACGATAAAAAAAATAAAATAAAAGATCGAGACTTTTAAATGTAGATGACGAATTGAGACTGTCATATTATCATTTTTTCGACCCAATATAAACAAAAATGTCAAAAATCATCAAGCTCAAAGTTCGCATTAAATGTACTCTTATAATTAATCTGTAATTAATTACTCAAAAAACATTTTGTTGTCTTTTTCGTACATATTTTATTAAACACTGAAAATTTTTATCAAAAACTATCTTACATAACGTATTACAGTGAAGTAAAATTCTTAAAAACTTATTTTATTGTTAGTGGGCCGCCAAGATGAAGTCATTTATCGTGATTTAAAAATTAAACCATTTTTACCTCATATAAAGGACCTTTCTAAAAGGTTCTTTGATAAACTTCCTTCTGTTCCCAATGAATTAATTAGCAACCAGCCTGCGTACGACCCCGCAGTGCCATCGTCTCAAAAGCGCCCCAGAGCGCTTCTTGAGCACGAATTCATAAATTTCCCCCAAGCCAAAAGGCTTAGGGTACAAATTTAACTTAATGATCATTGGGAACTTATTTTAAATTTTAAAACTTAATATTTAACTTAAACACTTGGGCCGCCAAATTTCGAAATTGTTAAAAGCGTACAGCAACAGAAAAAAGGTTGAGAATTACTGCCCTAAATAAAAACACGTTCCAAATATATGAAATTTATTGTTTATTTTAAATATTATTTTATGCGCAAAATGATGTTATAAAATTCATAAGGGTGCTGGCATGGGAAAATGTTAGATGTCCTGATTTAAACCATGATGTGTCTCTGATAATTATTAATAATTTAACTATATATTATTACTATAAATTAGAGAATGCATTAATTTTTAAAATAATTTTTAGTTATTCCTCTTATATCCGTATAATTTAAAACAGAATGAATTTTTACAAACTTTTGGTAATAAAAAAAAAAAAAGTATACATCACAAACCAAGTACAGCTGTACATAATTTTCTTATCAACAATGGGCGTGGTCCTTTTTGCAACTAATACTTCGAGTTTAGTTCTCTAGATTCCGGTTGAGCCCGCATTAATTCAACAAGATGTAAATGAGGTTTTAATGTATAAAATTCTAATTTAGCTGTTATTTAGGTCAGTATTCAAGATCCTAAATCTTTTCCTGGTGCATGGTAAACTATTAATTATTTTTTAATAATTCGATACGGCGATGAATTTCGAATTATAGTCGTTCTTACACAATACAACTTTTGAAAAATTAAAGATGAAATTTTTAAATTATTTAACCTAATGACAAAACTGCGGGAAAAAAAACCCCGTAGAAAATAATGATAATTTTTACCATATTTACCTACATATTATAATTTGATATAAAATTAAATAACTAAATATTTTCATTTATTCAGCAGCTTATAAGAGAAAGACAGAAAAAAAAAAACCTTAACTTTCTCGATACGAAATTAAAATGATCGTTTGACTTAAATATTGTAACGAATTCAATGAAATAAAAAAAAATTATTATATCTTAATTATATGTTAATAAATATTATTATATCTTTGTTTCAGTGCAATCGATAACGTTAAGAACAATTCTAAAAAAACATTTCCTTCTTTAAATAGATTCTTATTAAATACAATAGAAATATAGTTCAAACAAAATAAAATTTAAAAATTATTAATTCTAATTAAATTAAATTTCTTCTCCGTTTTTAAATAAATGTATTTATTCTTTAAATAAAAAAAATAATATCGATTCCTTTTTTTTTTAAATTCTTTCAAGTTTAAGAGTTCACAAAAAAAGAAAGAAGGAATTCTAAAAAAAAATAACATTGAAAAGAAATTTCTGTTCTAACACAAAAGAAACGCGTTGATAACTTTTAATGCGATGGCTTATATCTCTGACACCACGCGAGCCACCATAGCTCAGTGGTTAGAGCACTGGTCTTGTAAACCAGGGGTCGTGAGTTCAATCCTCACTGGTGGCTAAATGCTCGATTGGAGGGTTTCATTTTGGCGAAAAATTTTTTTGCATGTATTTATTCTAAACAAGAAAAAAAAAAAAAAAAAAAATCTCACAAAAATTATCTTTTAGACGTAAACCAAGATGGCGCCAGCTTTTTTTTTTTTTTTTTTAATTAGTCTTTTGGGTGAATTATTCCGAATGAACATTCTATTTTCGAATCAAATTTTTTAAACTTTGTGTGTTTTAAAAATTATTATCTTGTTGAATATGAAAATTTAAAATAGTGCACCATTTATATTTTTTGATATGAGAGAAGTAACGTAAAGTTCAGACAAAAAAAAGTAATTTTAATATTTTTTTAAAGCTATCTTTCAGTTATAATAACACTTTTTCAGAATTAATAAATTAAATTTTAAATTCCAGACCTGGAAAAATTTACCATAAAAAAGGTGCTTAATTAAAATTATGTTTCGTACTTATATATATGGTAATTAATTTATTCTCTTTTAAAAAAACTCTTAGTTATTAAAAAGGATATTGTATATAAAAAATAACAACCTTTTTCTCCTAGAGTAAAACAATTAAAAATTGGAATGTTTGTTTTTTCAATAATCATGCATTTAATTTCTAAATTTAAAAGTTTTTAGAAAAAAAAATTCTTTAAAAATTTTAATAAAATTGTTTATAATTGAGTAAAAATACATTTATATTTTTAACCATACGTAATTTTTAAAAATTAAAAAAATATGTATCTTAAGAAAATTATTTATTTATTTTTGTAGCGTAATTTTAATCATAAGAGATCTTGACTTTCATCGTAGGCTAGCTACCCTTATCTGAAGAGACACTTTTGACATCATCTTTGCATTTTCAATGTTTTGCAAATTTATAAGGTGAAATTTTTTTTTAATCTTTTGACTTTTATTCCAAATACATTAATAGTTCATTCAATGTTCCAACTCGTGTCATTCAAAACACTTTTTTAAAACTTTTAGCGTATTTCCTATGCATTAATTACTTGTAAACGCTTTTAATTTATTCAGATAAACACATTTTTTATAGAACAGAAATCAAAACAGTTGCAATGAGCATGAAAGTATCGAATAAATGTTTATTAATTTTTGATAATAATCGAATAAATATATTTAATTTTTAAAACCTTTCACATAGACCGATTTGTGTGTTACATTAATTTAATTTACAGATTTTTATATATAAATTTGTTTATATTGTAACTACCAATAACTGAAAATATTTTTGGCGTTCTAATTTAAGAAATTTTGTGGAATTTTTTAAAAATTTCTTCCTTTTGACCTCTCTAAAAAAGGCTCAAACAATTTTAGAATTTTCTCTCTTTTTTTTAGTGAGATATCTATTATAAGAGTGACATTATTTTATTTTGGGAAATTTTTATTTTCTACTTACAATAGTTTATTTATTGTTTCATACAAAAGTTAATGAAATCATTTAAAAGCTGATTTTAATGTTGAGAATGTAAGATATATATATATCATAAAAATATTATACCTCTACAATACTGGTTTTTGTGACCATATGCTCATAATGACTTGAAACTACAATAATGTAAAATACTACGTTCATAGTGTAATGTAAATAACCCTTAGACTTAAACCTCATGAATATAATTAAATTTGTTCTTATATGTTTAGTATTTTAAACTAAATGACTTTGTTTTTCAGCAGAAAAAGATGACGTACAATATAATAAAATTAGGAATATACATAGTATTAATTTTTTGACTGTGATTACTATTTAAAAATTAAGACTAAGACTACAAGCCGCTAAAACATTTAATATCGCCATCTTATGAAAGTCCGGTTAATTGACTAGTGTTGTTTGTCGAGAAAAAAATTGACTCATTCAAATGTCGCAACTTTTTGACTGCGCATGCTCAGTTTCAACATCCTGCACGATCAAGATACAGGAAACCAAAAACAGCCCCTGCTTGAAAAGTGCAATGAAAAAAAAGAGAACAGGACGAAGCTAGATTGAAAATAAAGCAGAGAATAAGTCTTGTACCATAACACCTGCGTTTGTGTAATTTTCTTCGGGCAGACGTCAGTAGAGAGGGAACAAAGGGGGGGCAGACAGATGTTGCCCTTTTAGAGAGAAAAACTGCACCGTTCTCTGCCATGCTAACTCCAGTTGATGTTTTTATTCATCATTTCTTACTTGAAATCTAGGTGTATGATCTAACTTGTGCTCAGCTTGACAGTGTGTTGACGTTTACATAAAGAATTACAACATTGTGTTGAAAATGAAATGTTAAAAATGTATGAAATGTAAAGATCAAAGTTCTTTTAAGAAAACTTATTGAGTTAAGGTTAGTTCTCAGAAAAGTTAACGTGCACTTAATAAATACGTCATGTTTTTGTTTGTTTGTTTTTTCCCACTTGTAACAGAATGCATTATGAAAGGCGTTTTGATTTCTAAGATAGAAATTACAAGATATGACAATGGCTTTTCTTATGTATTTAAAAAAGTCAAGAATTTTGAATTGAATAAAGTCTTTAAAAGTTTTGTATGGAATTAAAAATTTGACGGGTATTTTATTATGAACTAAACTTTTCTTTTTTCTTTTTTTAAAACAATTTCCTCTCCGGAATTGAACAATATAACTAATTTCATACGCTGCCATTCAGAACCAGTATTTGATTTTTTTTCTTCAAGTTTATGTTTTACAAATCAGTTGTCAAGTTAAAAATTGCTTTTTTAAACATTTAACTTTACAGCTATTCATTTTCTTCTAAATTAAATATGAAATCGATACTTGAAATTTAAAGTAATATATTTGTAACATATATATATATCTTATTTTTTTTAGATAAATTTTCTTTTTAATTTAAGTTTTTCGGATGTAGAGTGGAAATAAATAAGCGATAAAAAGACAAAAATGAACTAAACTCGTTTTTTAAAAAAAAAACCCTAAGATTCTTATGCTTGAATATAATATATTATGTCGATAAGTATAATCACGTTATTTTTAATATGAATAACTTAAATCAAAAATTGTATTTTATTTTGTTTTTTTTTTTTAATTTTGTTTTTATTTTTTTTTTTTTTAAAAAAAGGGAGATAAACTTTTTTTTTGTAACTCTTGAGGACATTTAAAAAATTACAATTTAAGTATTAATAAAGATATTATATTAATCCACAATATTTTTCAAACATTTCTAAGATTTTTTAAAAAATATCAGCGCGCACACACATGTTTCGTGACGAGTTCTTACTTTAAATATATATTTTTATAATAATAACACAATTTCTAACTTACACTTATTCCATTCCATTTGAAAGCCCTAAAAAGCAACCTCGCATTGCTTGTTTGATTGATTTTTTTATTAATGTTGGATTCTAAAACAATGCGAGAGCTATCAACTTCACATCGAAGGCAGCAATTATTATTTCTGAACATCTGTTTTCACAAAACGTTCCATTACTTAAATAAATAAATGAATAAATAATACTTTTTTCAAGGGTATCTAAAAAAACCCAGAAAAAATTCGTCTTTAATTTACGAAACCACCGCAACACTTGCACAAAATGAGAAAGTACAACTTTCCTAGTCTTGAGGGCATATATATGCAAGAACCGGCACGTGTCTGCAGAGTTTAATCAGACAGGGACACATCGCAACCTTGGAAAAAACCAACCTTGCCCCCTCTTCTAGAGACAACATCTCGGGAGGACGGTATTCTATTTTATTTTTGTTAACCTTGCCCTCCTGTGTAAACCGGTTCGATTCCTCAAACTATGATCACACATCCCATTACCCGCCTTCTGCTACTGCTCTCGTAAATCGATCTAATAGAACGATTTTATATTTATTTATACATTTTTATTCTGTTAGTGTTTAAAAGCTTTTTGAAATCAATTGGAGAATCCAGAACTTTTTTTCTTTCTTTCTTAGAATTCTTATATGTAGATAAAATTATAACAACCAATTAGTATTTTTTTTATGACGCATCCAGATAATTCTATTTACCAAACGATTTGATGTCTGATTTTATTTGTTTTTGCAATCGATATTAACGGCCATTTTGTAGTTGTGTATCAACAGCTTAATATGGTAATATGGATCGTAATAAATTTGGCCTGGAATAGTAATTAAGGTTTTTATTAACAATTTATATAATAGAACAGAATAAAATTTATAAAATAAAATAAAATAGAATAGAGTAGAACAGTATAAAATAGAATATAATAAAATATATAATAGCATAGAATATAGTATAGAATAGAAAAAAACAAAAATCATAATAGAATAAAATTTATATATAGAATAGAATAGAATGAAATATATAATAGTATAGAATATAGTATAAAATATAGAATAGAATAAGAAATATAATAACTAAAATTTATGTAGAAATTTATTTATAGAATAGAATAAAATTAAGAGAAAATAGAATAGAATAAAATTAAGAGAAAATAGAATAGAATAAAATTAAGAGAATAGAATAAAATAGAATAGAATAGAATAAAATAGAATAGATTAAAATAAAATTATAATACACACGATTTTTGTATTATTTTTTTAAGACGCATCCAGATAAAAATTCTATTTCCCAAACAATATGATGTCTGTTTTGATTGGTTTTTGCTATCGATATATTAACGGCCATTTTGTAATTGTGTATCAACAGCTTAAATATGATAATACGGATCGTAATAAAATTTGGCCCTGGAATAGTAATTAAAATTTTTATTAATGATTTATGAAACAGTTTACTTAGTATGTCGATAATGGTTTGTTGATCGTTTCTCGAAGTTGATTGATTTGCTGATTTTTTTATTGTTTTTCTTGAAATTATTTCGTTACTTTCATTATTTAAATGAAGGAAAAAGAAAATATATTAAAATTAAGTTTTAGTTTTTCCAATATATTATTATTTGTGATTGAATTACTTAATATATTTATTAATTTCTAATTTTAAAGATTATGAAGTTAAATGTCTTGTAGTGATTCCAAAATAAAGTTTTCGTTCTTGAAAGCAATAACGCATATTAGGAATAAGTAAACCAAAGCTTCAGTACATACAAAATAACCGGAATAAAAGGAAGACAACTTAGAATGTTAAAATAGGATAATAATTGTATTTTTCAACATTTCGTTTAAGTTGATTTCTCTATTCATTATTTTGACACCTACGTAACTATTTTAAAAAAAGTTTTTCTACTTCAAATTATTATATTCTTCTGAATATAGTAAAGTTTTAGACAAATCTTGTGAAGAAGTTTTGTAACAAAAATAAATAACCGTAAAATCCAGAGTAAAACGAAAAAGTGGCAGCTCGTTAAAAAACATTCTGATATTTATTTGATTTAAAAACAAAATAGTAATTTATTCGCAATCAATAATTCAAGAAAGAGATGAAATATACAACCAAATCATATTAAGAATTGTATGAACAGTTTTGAGGCTATGTTTATCTAATAATGCAATGAGATTTTTTAATTTGGCTTTTTTCTTGGTTGTTTTTGAGTCACATGATTTTCTACAAGCAAAAGTTTTGCATAAGATAACGGAATTGGAGAAAACTATGTGTAAAGGTCACCAAAATATAGTAGCAGTGGGTTGTCAGGCAATCAAATATTAATTAAAATAAATCTAACAGAATTTTTCAAAGACAAGCTCGATTCCTGAGTTCGTGACCAAATTCAACCATCTGTGTCCAGAAACTTATTAAAATAAACTAAATTACATCGTGGAAATACCATTACTGCACGCCGTATTTATCTCTGCTTTCATATTTACGATTACTTTTGTCACAGTTATTATTACTTTCAAGATTAGATAAATTTAATTGATTGCGTGTCTGTTGGAATATTTTTGTCAACCTGTCTAAGAATGGCTATGCCATATGTGCTCATGTATTCTACATCTCCTTTTGTTCTAGTACAGGCAGAAAATTCTTTGTAATGTTGTGTTAAAATTTCGGCAAAAATTTACATATTCAAAAATAATTTTAACTTAAATTTATTAATACATAGCTACATTTTAAGAAATTAATTATGAACTAAAATAATGAGTTATTGGCAACGAATTTCGCAATATTGCGTCATATCTGACAGCTGTGAGCAATGTATGAGTTGCTCAATATTTAAATATGTTAAACAAACCTCCTTCGGCAAGAATTTTTTAATTTTTAAAAGAATTTAAACCAAAATAAATGAATTAATCTGTCAACTAAAAAACTGTATTAAATAATAATAATAATAATCGCTCTATTACCCGCAACGAAGTAAGCTCGAAAGTATTACAGTCAATTTTTTAAGAACACAATAGAGAAGTGAAATTAGTTATTACATGAAGAGACAATCATATAAAAGTTTCAAATAAAACATACAAACAATTCATAAGAGCAAAATAAAAATGTGACTAAATCGTAATTCACTTTTCAAGACTTTTCATTCAATTCAAATTATAAAAAAAACAAGCAAAATTCGTTTTCATAATAAAACCGCTGTGAAATCCTATACAAAAGAATGCGTGCTCTCTCACAGTGCCCTTCAATCCTTCCCCCCCTCCCCCATCATTTAATTTCCCATTGTCAAAAGCATTTAACAGATATTAGGGAAAAGGTTAGGAAAATCCCTACTATTTCCCCACCTTGATTTCCATTTGGCGACGGTGTAAGTGTGGGTTGGCGAAACTTTTTTTTACCCCTTTTTTCCACTTGCAGTCTGGTTTTTTGGTGCAGGGAAACTGATTAGTAAATACTATTGTATCGTAATGACCTTGAAAAAAGCAGACAGTGAACAGCTGATACCATGTTCATCTTCTCTTGTTATATCTGAGGGGAAAAAATCGTGTCTAGGATAAAGATGGAAATAAAAATAGCATGAATTTGCTATTAATGTAAATTAGCTATCTAAATAATTGGCGTGCATAATTGTATTTATATAAAATCAATTTGAGTGGATTTGATACGAAATTTTGAAAGTAATAAAATTACTATTTGTGTGTGTGTGCAGTATGTATGTAAACGTAATTTTTAGGCTTGTAAATTGTCACGTGTGAAGTGACTATCATTGTTCAAAGAGCGTTTTTTGATGTTTAGAATGACAATGTAGGAGAAGGGAAAGGAAATGAAGATGAAAATTTTGTTTTTTTAAAATAATTATATTGTTACACCTTGAGAAGGAGGAACAAAAAATAATAAAATCCTCATTTTTTAAATATCGCACTCAATTTATCATATAATTTGTATCAAATACAATTATATTAATGATATTGTAATATTCAAAAATTTTGTTTAGGATTTTAAAGCTTTTTACTTAATTTAGACTTAAGTAGAGAATTAGGTAACTAAATCGGGAAAGTAAATCTTTCGGCAGAAAATAAAACAAACGAATTTTAAAAATTAAATTTTCATTAAATGCAAAATAATATTGTTTTAGAATTGAATAAAATAAATTTCTAATTCTGTTCTAATTTAAATAGAATTAAGCACACAATATTAAAGTTTTCATACAGTGCCTTTTTCTCTATTTCTTCTAAACAAACATGAATGCAAGAATAATTTTTCATCTTTCTTTTGAATCATCTAAATTATTTCCAAAAAACCATCTGAGAATTTATCATTTGCTGAGATTCTGTCCCTTTAAATGTATTAACATTGTCATTCGGTCAGGTCGAAAGAAAAAATAATTTAGTTACTTTTTAATCCAAGAGATGGCGCTGTTGATATTATTTTAAAATAGGAAGTGATAATGAAGTCAGTTGCCTTGAAGTCACAAAACAATTAGGAAATTCAAGAAGACAAATATTTAATGATCGAGGAGAGGATATTAATTACGGAACAAATTTCATGTGCCTTGATTACATTTTTAATGAAAGATAACCTTATCATCATTGTTCTGTGATGTTTCTAAGATCAATTATAAATTCATTATACTTATAAGCCAAAATTACTTCAAAAGATATTTTGTAAAATACAGTGTCAATCAATAAATCAATTAGCACTTTTGACAAAATCAAATGGGATAATACTTTTATCAAGAAAATTGACAACAATTATTATTTTTTTTAATTAAATGGACCAAGGCAGTGCTTGTTTATCCATTGGGCGCTTGGAACGGACGCCCAGGGGCCCGAAAAGGTCTGGAAGGGCCCGGATATACTAGACTTAACCAGATTTTCTGGTTATAAATTGCGATCCACCGGTGCCAAGGGGGCCCGTAGATCTTCTGCGCCCAGGGTCCGAATTAATTTAAATCAACACTGGACCAAGGACACGACGTTGCAGTAACATTGTGGATATATATCTAATGCATCTTTATTATTTGAATTTACAAATTTTTAATGGAATATAATTTTCATCGAAATTTTTTAAATATATAAAGATGGGGAATTTTGTCCAAAAAAATATTTAACTCCTTTAGTACACTGCTGACCACCGTAAATGCAACACCAAGAAAGACAAGAGATAGCACAACAAAAATTATTTTGTAGATAAGTAAGACCGAGTATCAAACGATTTGACCAAGTACCAAATGATTAAATTTATAGACTTCTGTGAAGTGAGGTACCTGCTAGAATCAGTAGCCAGATTAGCCGTCATTGTTGGAGATTACCGCTGCCACACGCCTCGGCATTAATTCAAAGAGACTTCGGATGTGTTCCTGGGGTACAGCAGACCAAGCAGCTTCCACACGTTGCCAAAGTTGATCTGGTGTGGCAGCTGGGGGTGTAATCTGGGTCAATCGTTGAGCAACCATGAACCTCATGTTTTCTATCGGCGAAAGATCTGAAGAGCGAGTCGGCCAGGGAAGCAATTCAATCTGTGATTGACGAAGAACCTTTGGACAATGCGTGCCACGTGTGGTCGCGCATTATCCTGCTGAAATATGGCTGTGGCCAAGCCTTGAAGGTAAGGAAGGACAACTGGCTCCAACACCTAGGAGATGTAGCGCTGGCTCTTTAAAGTACCGGCAATGCGTACTAGAGGAGTGTGAGAGTGATATCCAATACCGCTCCATACCATAATACCCGGTACAGGACCAGTGTGGCGGTGCATAACGCAGCTGTTCAGCATCCTCTCTCCACGGTGTCTCCAGACTCGAATCCGACCATCGCGGTGTTGCAGACAGATGCGGGACTCGTCGTAAAGACAACTTCATTCCAATTCTGCCATCCACATCCTTCTTTCATCGCACCATTGGCGGCGGAGACGTCTGTGGTTCTGCATCAAGGGTAGACCAAGTAATGGACGTCTTGCGGATAGACCACTCTGCTGTAAACGGTATCGAATGGTACGTGCAGACACTGAATGATGCATTACAGACTCAATGTGCTGTACTACGGTTCATGATGTGACTGAGCGATCCGTCACTGCCATGCGCACAATTTGTCTGTCCTCAGGTGAAGTGGTGCACTGAGGTGGATGCGATCGACAACGTCGGTCCGTCGTACCCTCCTTTATCCAACGGTCTCATATCCACATTACAGTTGTTTGGTTTCGTCCAACACGACTACCGATTTCCCTGAAAGATAATCCACAATCTCGGTAGGCCACTATCCTTCCTCTGTCGAACTCGGATACTTGATCAAAAGCTAATTGTTGTTTTCTACGAGACATAACTGATTGTTTTCTGAAAAAACCACAAGAAAAACACAATTGCCGAACTTGAATTCGTCGAAATCTCCAAGCTTTAAATAGCGCTCTGAGGTGACGCCACAGGCGCGCGTGATGTGTGTCTGCGCTGAAATTCTAATCATTTGCATATCGCACCTCAGCTAATGCATGTTGTAAATTTCATGTTATTTGCATGCTTCCTTCAGGGTGTTGCATTTACGGTGGCCAGCAGTGTAATTTAAATTAACTATAGCGATAATATAATTAACTATTTGTTTAAAAGCAACGTGGTATATTTTCTCCAAATTAAATATCATACAAAGATTTCGGAGTCAAAAAGAAACAAAATTAATGTAGAAATACACCCTGTAGTCCTAACCTTGAAGGTCCAGTGGCCGAGTGGTAGCGTATCACGCTTCCGTACCACAAGTTCGGGCTCTATTCTTGGGTTGGGCAAGGTCGACTCGGTCTCTCATCCCTTCAGTTGGTCTATAAATGAGAACCAAGCTTGCTTTGGGACAAAACACTAGGGGTTTCGCTTCAGGTTGCCCACCTGATCGGGACATCTGCTCATGCTCATCAGCGCCCATTGATTACTGATACTGAGATGGACACAGTAGGCCTTGGCCCTCGTGGGCTGTTGTGTCTTTGAATTAAGTTTAGTCCTAACCTTGCTCCTTATGATTGTCATCTTTTCCTTAAGCTAAAAGAGATTCCGGGTGGCAAACATTTTGTAAGTGACGAAAATTTAGAGCTGGAGGCAAAAGAACATAATATAGGAAATAAGAAGCTCGTGAAGAGATACAAGAAATGTTTAAATGTAGGTAATTACGTAGAAAGATAGAGAAGTGAAGGAAATTCCCGGTATATAATATTTAGAATTGTTTTTTTTCCCGAATAAATATTGTATATTTCATTTTGTATAACTTAACATTCTTTATTTACTGGATGATTCTCGTATTTCAATCTGTAAGGTTGAATATATCGTAATACATTTCATTTTAGCTCGCAGTTAATCTTTCCAAGAATACTTTTCATGTTGAAATACGCATCTCTCGAGTATTTTCAAAAAATATCAAGTGCACTCAAGTATGTATCCAGTCTCTGTTGCTATTTATATATTTTTTCGAATAGTTTTGGCTTTAATTGGAGAAACTTTAACCAAAATATTCTAGAATTCAGAATTTTTAGTTTCACACACACAAAAAAAAAATGAATACTGAAAATGTTTGCTTATTTTCCTGCATAATGGTGTTCTACATGTGCGCATACATATACCAAATGGCAATACATTTTAAAATATTGGATTCACTTTTTATAAATGATCATTTTAGAGTATTTAATAGTATTTGTTGAATTTGCATTTTTTATGTAAACTTTTTTAATGCAATTGAAAAGCTTCATTGATAAAAGAAAAGCTAAGAGTATTTATCTTTTACAAAAAAACCTTTATTTGGTCTAATACCACATTAAACACGCATATATTTCTCACAAATTAATATAAAGTGTAAGCCCAAAACAAATTTTCCTCCCTTTTAACCAAAGTATAGATAGTCAGGTACCAACTGAGGTGTCAATCTCGTTACTTCATTGGGGATTAAAAAAATGAGACTAGTGTTCACTTATCCATTCAAAAGTTCGAGAACGACAACTATTAATTAAACCAAGTATGTGGTTTTAATCAACATCCGTCTAAAATTAGTAAGAGCTTCTGGCGAAGCACCTCGTAGTTTAAGGAATCCGACTACGTTCGGAACCGTGATTTTCCAAAGCGCATAAATGGATAATTTTCATGATATTTAGTGTCACTTAGATTAGAATATATGCATAAAATTGTTTTAAGGACATTTTGACAAAAAAATTTTTATTTAAATACACTATTTTGGCAAAAAATTAACTTAAAATAATATTTTTTTCCAGATGTTCTCCTTTTGTGAAAAATGCTTCTATTAGAGTAATATTTTGCCTGTTTATAGCACAGACCTCTGTTCAGAGGCTCAACTAGAATTTTTGAAATATATAACTTAGAAGTGGATTTATCCATATTTTACGACAACAGAGGGTATCAATTTTAAGAAAAAAACGCGAATAATTATTTCAAATGGTGGTAACTCTGAAAATAATATGAAATTTTCAAAAATTCTAGTTGAGCCTCTGTAGAGAGTTCTGAGCTATCTACAGGCAAAATATTATTATAATAGAACCATTTTTCACAAAAGGAGAACATTTGGAAAAAAGATTATTTTAAGTTAATTTTTTGCCAAAATATTGTATTTAAATAAATTTTTTTTGTCAATATGTCCTTAAAACAATTTTATGCATATATTCTAATCTAAGTGACACTAAATATCATGAAAATTATCCATTTATGCGCATTTTTAAAACCACGGATCCGAACGTAATCGGATACCTTAAACCAGTGCTCCGCAACCTTTTTATCGCTGCGGACCGGTCAACGTTTGATAATTTTACCGCTGCTTGCTGAGAGTGACGCTCATTTGAGCTGAAATTTTCTATACGCGATTGTTTTGGGTAAAAATACGATAATTTAACTAAAATTAAAATTGACAAACTAATTATTTAAGGAATTACAGATACAGCCACGTTGGTTTCATTTTTAGCGACTTGGGTCAAAACTTTAAAAGATTTTTTTTTTCTCACGTTTTAAAGCATTCAGTTGTGCTGAAATTTTATATACGAGACTGCTTTGGACGACAATACAATACTTTAATGATAATTAATAAAAATTAATTACCACTTAAAAGTTGTGATACTTACTGTAATATGTATATATATATTTATATTAATTGTAACTATTTAATAAAAAGTAGCTAAATTAAAATTTTTCATTGTTGATCTAAGCAGGAATTGACTTAAAAAAATTTTTTTTTTATGTTACTTGTTTTTAATTCTACTTATTTTAACAACGTAAGAAAAATACTTAACTATTAATGTCTTTCACATTTTACGATTAAACAATGGATTGTAACAAAATAATAGAGGGTGCTATTGTTTTTGACCAAGGGCTTGGATATAGCTGAAAAGAAGTAACAGAATTGTTGAAATATTCTAGGATACAATTAATCTCAACAAAGGAACTGAGGAAAAACTATCAATCCCTGTTGTCATAAAATAAATCATGTCAAATAGGGATCACAGACGCATATGACAACTACTAATCAGTACCAAACAACCCATCGGTTTCACGGGATCTGGAAGGGCCCAGATAAGCTGGACTTACTGTGGCGTAACGTATACCACTGCATGGGGGAGGACCCATTGTTCTAGGGGTCCCCAAAGCCTGACTGACGTTTAGTACGTATTAAGGATTGGGGCCCAAAACCTGACTTTGCAGAGGGGCCCTAATATTCTACGTTACGCCATTGTGGACTTAACAGAACTCAAGAGTTCCTTATTGGATCCGCCAGCGCCAAGGGGGCCCGTAGATCTTCTACGCCCAGGGCCCGAAATGAGCTTAAACCGGCGCTGCCTGTCAGCCTCGGAAAAAAACAAAGAGTATTCCGAGTTTTTTTTTTTTTTTTTTTTTTTTTTTGGTGTTGTTGAGTATATGTATTTTATTTCATTTAGCAAAAGTTTTGAAGTAAATACAATTTTTGTTCAATTTTAGTGTAATTTTAGTTTAGTCTTGTATATATATATATATATATTAATATTTAGTTTCATATATATCTCGTAAACGTAAAATATACTTTAACTCTTACGAAAATCAATTTTTAATTTTCTTAGAGAATTTAAAGAAAAAATAAAATATAGAGCTGTTATCTTTAAAGAAACCCCTTAAATGCGCTCGTTTGGGCCTCTTAACTTTTGGAGTAATTTATAATATTTTTTTTTTTCTGTTCCATTCTAAAAATGGATTCGGTGCCTACAATTATTTCTTATTGATATCAACTGATTTCATTAATTGGAAAAAGAAAATGGTCAAATTTGAAAGTAAAAAAAGAAAAAAAAAAAGCAACTTCATATTAATTTAAGAGCTACGAGTTATTATTCCTCGCGTTCATTGTGGTTTTATCTAAACTGAAAAAAAAACGAAATTTAATTCTTGGTTTCGATACGAAGCGATACTATAATTATGAGAGATGACAAAAAACAACGGTGCCATTGATATTATAATAGTAGATTATTAATCCCATCCCTAGTAATAGCAGCATTAAATAATGATAATAATTTCCAGCCATTCCACGGAGATCTTTACGGACGAACTTCCTGGAGCCAAACTTCCGTAGCCTTTTACAATATTTTTTGTGAAGATCTGACAAGTCGACGCCTGTATTAAACTCTTGAAACAACCCATCCTCTCCAAAGCATTTTTTTAGGTCGCATAGTCACTCTTTAAAGGGTAAAACCCGACAGATGTACCTTCAAAGGCAAACCGCCGACCACCTACAAATTCAAACACAGTGTTCTACATGCAGTTTCCAGAAGATACCCGAAATGACAAGATAAGATGTGGAGGAAATGACATGCAAAACCACAAAAGTTTATGCAATCAGATTTGGCACAAGACTTCAGAAACTGTAAGGGTGGTATTCCATGTTTCGAACTGAACCTTAAAGGCAGTTTGCATTCACTGGTTTTCCATGCATGGGATTGTTATTTAGTTGTGAGTCCAATTTTTATTTATAACAAGTAATATATATATATATATATTATATATAAAAAGAATTTTAAGTCAATTCCTACATAGATCAACGAAGAAAATTTTTATTTTAGCTACTTTTTATTAAATAGTTACAATTAATATGAACATAAAAAAAACATATGACAGAGAGGATCACAACATTTTTTAAGTGGTAATCAATTTTTATTAATTATCATTAAAGTACCGTATTATCATCCAAAACAATCGTGTATAAAAAAATTTCAGTTCAACTGAATGCTTTAAAACGTGAGAAAAAAAAACAACCTTTTCTTGACACAAGTCGCAAAAAATGATGCCAACGTGGCTGTATTTGTAATTCTTTAAATAATTAGTTTTAATCAATTAATTTTTATTAATTATAATTAAATTATTGTATTGTCAGCCAAAATAATCATGTATATAAAATTTCAGCTCAAATGAGCGCTTTAAAATTTATTTTTTTAACGATTGAAAATTCCACGAAGATAAATAAATAAATAAATAGAGAGTGTGAGCTAATAGTAGGAATTGAAAAATAATAAATGTAATAGCAAAAATCAAAAGTGTTCTTTCGTCTATTTTTCAAAGTAGCCATGTAGTTACTGAGTTAAAAAAGATATACTGAATCTGGATTTATATTCAGACATTTAAACTTAAGCATTTTATAATCGTTATTAAATTTACATTTTATTTCCCCAACTTATTCTTTGTTGTATTCTGGGTCCCTCTTGTAGTAAAGAGACTTAGTTTTGTTGAATTTCTCGGGCTAAGACATATTGCAAATAAGTTTATTGAATTTCTTTTAGTGTGTTTACTTCTTATATTTTTTGTTATAGAATTTAATTCTGATTGTAAAATAAAAAGCAATAATATTGAAACATAAACATGTGTGTTATTTTCCCTGCAACAATATTCTCCTTTTAGGAAAATTGAGTTTTACAAAGTTCGCTTCCCACCATGAACTTGAAAAATAAGATTATGGCATTCCAAGAAGATGAAACTAGAGTTATATTAGATCGGCGTCTTTATCGCTCTTGACAAAAATTGGCGTAAAGTATGATGTCGCCAAGGAATCATCTAGGAGGCTGTATGATCCATCCTTCTAGAAATAACCAAAACTATATTAAGGATCTTTGAAATAAAGATCAGTTCAGAAGAAAATTTAGTCGAGATCAAAATGTGTGTGTTTACTGCGATAAGAAAGAGACTTTATCTGTTTGAGTTCCAGATAGAGGAACTCAGACAAATTAACTCATTTAGATAAACAAACTATACAATAACAAACTGTTCTAAAAACTGTTTTAGAGAGCCGTTTCTGGAACGTTGTAAAACTTTTTTATAGCATCTGTGTTTTGTACTATTATAAATAATTTGTTTTAACCTTTTTTTTGTATATATATGTGTGTGTATTTCGAGTTGTCCTCGTGTAATTTGTCCGTCCTTGTCTATTAATAAATCTGTTGTTATTCAAATAATGTGAGTCGTCGGCTGCTTCTCTCCCACTCTGTTTTGCAACAATACATATATATCCTCGCAAAGTAAGATATATTTATAAAAAAAAATTCAAAAGATCTATTCACTTCAGTTCTTATTTCATTTGCATAAATCCGTTTAAATAAAAGAACTTGGGATCACATTAGAAGCAGATTCTACAGAATAGATTCTATAGAATAGATTAAAATCTGGTTAAATAGATGTCATAAAATTTAGGGAAACTATTCATAATAACTCCATTAATTTTGAAACTGTATATATACTTGAATGTTCTTTTATCTTATTACTTTAAGATAATTAATAAACTATACAGGTTATTAATATGTTATAGTAAACAAATTAATTGTAATAATTTAATATTTAAAAAATGCATTTATAGCGGTGATATAATTGTATAAGAAAAACGTCCTTAAAATAATTTATGTAATTAGTAATTAATTTTTTATGTGTGTATTTTCGAGTAGTAATATCCACTAAGGATTAAAATGTTGGTAATTTGTTGAGAATTTCAAGTTATTTACTGGAAAGAAATCAATTATAAGAGTGAAAAATAAAAAAGAACGGAAAAGAGAAAGAATGGAAGAACAAACGGATGAAAAAACAGAAAGAAAACTGTAAAATAAATAGCAATTACTTCTTTTTTCAAAATTAGCTAGAAGAATCTCTTGATTTTTAGAAACTCCGAGCTACACTTTTCAAAATACCAACACCACGATTTAAAAAATACGAATAAAACCATCATTTTGCGAGGAATGATGATTAAATGCGTTCCCACATCATTTAAATTCGAAAATATTGCTTTTGACATCCCCCTCTTAATTTAAAAGGATATTTTTCCGTGATGCAAATTAAATCACACATAAGCAAGTCTCTTTTCACTTTTCTCCAAAGTTCAAATAAAACTTTTACTATTTTTTTAAAAACATATTTATGTTATTAAATAATTAATGGCATTAAACATATCCAAACTAATGATGCGGAATACACTGAAAAGCAAACAAATAATTCTACGAAAACTCCCGAATTATTTTTTTTTCCTTATTGTCAAATTCATGATAAAGGAAATGGCAGTAAAATATTATCAACGTATTATAAAATTCTTTAACAAGAAAAGTTTTAAAAATACATTCTAAAACAACAAACGATTTTATACGCCCTTTTAATACATTCCATGGGTCAGTTGAAAAAAAAATATATAAAAAAAGAAACAAAAGTTCTATTTTCTTGTAAAAATAAAAAATATATATAGTACAGAATTAAATCAGTTCTTTTTATTTAAAAAAATATTTTTTTTACCTTTTCCGACGATCACAGAATGTTTTTTTAAATCTTTCAATCAGATAAAAAAAATAAATGATTAGTTTGAGTTGAATGGAACATTTGATACATATTAAAAAACATTACACGTTCGTCAATTAGTTATGGTTGAGAAAGCAGACAGTTTATAAAGTATACCAGTTGCTTTGAATAAATTTGAAAATCTAAAGTGAATGTGTCATGCTATATTTAGAGCTGGAATACAAACTAGTTTAATCAAATTAATACTGAATGTGTACTATATATAGTATTCATTATCTTACAAGTTATGTGCATAATATGAAAGAAAGAGAAAGAAGTGTAGTATTTTTGCTAGCAGGTGTTGCATATAAAAAGTGTTCTTTTTTTTATTAGAAATGATAAAATAAGTAATATTCTTTTTAAGGTATCCGACTACGTTCGGAACCGTGATTTTAAAAAAGCGCATAAATGGATAATTTTCATGATATTTAGTGTCACTTAGATTAGAATCAGTGGCACACACAGGAATTTTTCAAGGGGGTCCGGGGTCGAAAGTTCACCATTCTTGTATCATGCTCCTTTTGATTTTGTCGATTTTCGGGAACAAAACACAGTAAAAAACTAATTTTTGAATAAATAATTAGCATTAATTAATAAAATTAATCATTAATAACAAATATTTCATTAAATTTTACGCACTATATACTTAGAATTAAAATCAATCGGAAAAAAATCAAGGGCTTTGAGGGGATCCGGACATCTAGGACCTCCCCCCCCTTGTTTGCGCCACTGCGGTATTATCATTCAGTCCCGCCTTTCGCGTAAGCTGGAGGTATTACAGTAAAATCTGTTTCTGTGCGGTAGATAGGTACCACATTAAGAAAAACGCACAAAAAAATATTTGAAAATTTCATAAATTCTTACATTTTAACAAAAAACTTCGTCGAAATACTACAGAATTTTTTTTTTATGCGGTGGAGAGGGACCGCATGAGAAAAAAAAGTGGCACTTAGAAAATACGCCGATTATTTATGAAATTTATCAGAAAGTACTCATAACAAAATAAATAATTAAATTACACACATAAAAACATTTAATTTCTCATCGCATACATGGAGAAGTTTTCACACACACACAAAGAGCATATACATAATTACACATACTTCACTGCTACTCATCATTATCCAAAGCGCGCAACTTCCTGTAATGAATTAAGTTCGAAGCCGCTTTCGTCATTTGAAGATACAATTTCAATGGATTTATTTTTTGGCACCATAAAGTCAGTGGTAAGTTTTCGCGACGAAGGTAGGTTGATCAGTTGCTAGTAAATGTCATGATTACCAGATATGCATGATCGAAGTTCTTTTTGAAATATCACACTCCTTTCGGAATTAGTATCTATTTTAAGAAAATGCTTTTCCAATTTGTTGGAAAGCTGTATCCCTGCATCTATTTCATCCGCTGTCAAAAAATCCAGTCCTTCTTATCCGTCTTTATAATCTATCAAAGAATTGATAATGTCACTGTCATTGAAATTTTCGTCTTCAATCAAGCGCGGGGGCTGCGGTAGCCCAGTGGTCAAGGTATCGGATCATGGCAGGCATGTCATGAGTTCGAGCCCAGTGCCACTAAAGACCCGCCATGTAGGGGAGCGATGCACGTTAAATCTATCGAGAGCTCAAACGTCCTCCCGTTGGTGTGGTGTGGTAGTTAGGAGAGGGGAGGGGGTGCAAGGTCAGGTGTCGTACACTTCACTTAACCATGGTTCAATATTACGTGGTCCATCACCAAAAGCCTTCGTGTAACTGAACAGTGCGACGCACAGTGGGCAGTTTTCCCGATCTGGCACACAGAAAGTGCAAAGATGAAATTGCTCGAAATAAAACACAATTTATGGTCTTCTTGAGTTCCCTAGCCATGTGGTAAACAGTTTTTGTCAGTACGCGAATGGAAATAGTCAACAATTATCGGTTTAGATCGGGTTTTTTTCTTGTTACAAGATACACACACTTGTGAGAGCCTCCTTTTCAGTCACAAGTTCTATTGTTTCGTCTGAAAAGATTTTGCAGATTTTAGCGGGGGTTTTTTGGAAATAGATATCATGAGTAATTTCTTGATTTGACTTTCAAATTAGGTTCAAGCTCGATTAAAAATTGTAAAAACATAACATTTTGCACAACATGTAACTCCCACTACCGTATGTCAGTTTTTGTGTTTAATGGATTAGAACTTTTGGGATTGACACGGATTGATCACAGTAAAACTTAAGTCACATAGAGTAGATATATACCTTTAATTTAAAACCAAATTTTTAGCTGCTACTTCCTGCTATTCCCAAAGTTATAAAAAAATTTTCAGCGTTGGCCGATGGTGCTACTCGGCGAGCCTTATTTAATTTTTGGCAGGAAGAGCAAAATACTAGTACAAAACTAATGTTGTTTTGAGTTTAGTTAGAACTACAACGGACTTTGATAAATATGAGAACCAGCAGCAATTAAAATTTAGAAAAATTGTTAAAAATTGCTTCTCGTTTGTAGGGAAAAGTGGATGAGGTGCCATAGAAAGGAAAAGTTTTTCTTCAAGTCGAATGATGCGTGGTTGTCGGGGGAGTAAGATTTATATTCGATTTTATTATTTTTAAGAAAAATATATAGCTAATATTTTAGTGTGGTATTTTATGTTTATTTAAGCTTATAATAATTACTTCTTCAGAACTATAAACTTTAAGATTGTTTTTCTCAGTTTGTGTTTTTAGCATTCAAAATGCTACTTCTTCCACAATTAGTTACCAATCACTTCTATTTTTTTCCCTTTGTCTTATATGTAATGCATGTAACAAAATTAGGGATTCATTTTGCTGTAAATTGAATTCTTTTTTTAAAAAAATTGAATTGAAATGTGGGAAATATTAGGCTTTTGGTTGAATTTTAGCATATATATCAACATTTTATTATTTTTTTCTCCGAAACTAATTAAGGTATTGTAAAATCGATTCCTAAAGGTGTTTAAAACATCCTCAGAAATATTACAAAAATTTCATGTCAAAAAATTAATTAACACAAAAAGAGTAGAATTTTAAAAATTTCCAAATTTTTTAAAAGAAATTAAATTTGTAAAATTGTGTGAATAACATGTGCAAAATTTTATCTCGTATCATTTTCTTAAATAAACATTATATGAAATGCTAAAATGTAATTTTTAAATACATAAATAGCAACTATCTATTATCCTTTATTGTATATGTGCAATGTTATGCTTGATTGTATTTGTTTAATCCTTAACAATTATTAAATTTAATTGTTTTAACTTGCCACACTATTTCTTGTATATATTCTTCAACGTGTAAATTACTGCTTCTGTTAATATCCTTAGATTCTTGTTCAAAAACTAGTCCCACTTAGCAATCATTTATTCTTGATCAAATTCAAGCTTGACATAAATTATTTAAGACCCTATTAACCTTATTTGTTAGTAAAAAAAACAGAAAATAATACCCAATTTACATTAACTACTATGATTTTTGATCATTAATATAATTATGAAGACTTTAAAGCCATAAAATAATTTCCGTGCTCCAAATTGGGAAAACTGCCCACTGTGCGACGTTAATATTCACTCATTCACTCAATCAAGCGTGCGGGCTGTTGGCTCGTTGAAAGACAGCAACTGAACGTGCATTGTCGGGAGACTGTTTATAAGAAATTAACAAAGCGTCTTGAAGTGTATATATGCACCTTGCAGTGGCGTAACGTACACCCCCGCAACCCCCGGAGCAGGACTCTAGGGGGCTCAAGGCCTGCCTAACACCAAGTACGTATTCACCCAATTTATAAAATATTAAAGGTAAAACGTGACTTTTTGTAGGGAGGCCCTAACATTCTCCGTTCGCCACTGGTGCATTGATAGAAAACATTACAGTGGCTCTAAAGCCGTTGAAATTCTTAGACCGCATAAAAAAAATCGCACAAAAATAAAATCGCTTAAAACAAATCGTACAAAAACAGATTCTACTATACTGTATCCGTCTTCATATTTTTTTTATAAAAGCGCTTCGAAACCCTGAAGAGGATTTTTTTAATAATGTAAATAATTAAAAATTTTTAAAATAAATATATGTTTTCAAAATAAATACAAACACATTTACATACATTTTACATTACAATTTCATTCAACTTATCAGATCCATACCTAATATTTCTTCATTCGAAAAATAATCTCTTGATATAAAGCTGTTATTTCAACCACTTTTTCGAAGCGAAAACAGAACTGGTCCATTTTTGATAACAATCGCTGTGGTGCAGTGGCACAATATCACAATGCATCTGTTGTATAGGACGGTTACGAGAGAGGAAAAAAAAGAAGGTTAGAGCTACTGTTATAGTGAGTAGTGCAAGTTATGAATGGAATTTTTTTTTTCATTGCCAGGTGTGGCTCGAACAGAAGGCTTTTGCTCCCTCGAGTTAAAAAAAACTGCAGAGGGTAGTTGGGGGTTAACTTTACCTTCACCAGAGTTTTATTTATATATTTTTTTTCTGAAGAGGGAGGAATACCGGAAGGTGAAATGAAAAAAAAAGTCATACAGATTTACTATCCGCATGTGTTTAGATAAATATTTTACGATAGAAAGGGACAAGTATATTTTAACTGATTCTTTTTGTACGACTAGAAGATAAATTTATTTTGTTACATAAATCTGGTGGATTGATAAATTTATTTTGGGTCAATTTCTACGAGAGAGGACGTACTTTTAATTATAACGACAGCTACTTTTGTTTTACGACCTCGAATTTTAGAATTTTTGTCGAATAACGAGGTTGACTCTTGAACAGGTAAACCCAACTCCGAACAAGGTCCGAAAAAAAAAAGCCACGCTTCCTTTTTTTTTCACGTTGTAGAATCTACTCTAACACGATTTAGGATTGTTGACTGTTTCGTAAAAGAACGTAGTAAAGGTTCATCAGTTAAATACTAGTTTAATTTTTGAAGGTCTTTAACTATGTGACGTCTCCTCACATTAGCAGAGCTCGCCCCAACAATACTGGTCAAGATTGTCGTATGGTGGACCAAGTTGTTCAGATTGGACGTTGTATCTTCAAAAAAGGGCTGGCTGTTATTTCCTTATGCCTAGGGAAAAGCATATGTGAATTGTTTCGAAAAATGTCTTTGATGTCGCCACACCTTTTCTTTCGCCGACATACAGGCGATCTTTAATTACAATGCTCTCTAGGTAGGAAACTTCATGGAACAGCATTATTTGTTTGGGTTCCCCTTGCACATCTGGGCCACAAACAACTTGAAGGAAGAATAATTTCAGCCGGTCAGGACAAAGACGCTCCCTCAGTGGGAATGTGACATAAGCCTCCAAATGGCGAACAAGATGCCATTTCGTAATGGGGATCAAACGTGCTGGCCTATTGCCCCCATGCACCTATGGAGTAGGACTATATAGTGAAGAGAGCCGGGTGTGCAGATCTGTTACACGCACCAATGAGAGGTGATTGGGGGCGTGAAAGTGACCTGCCCATGAAGTTTAAAGGGGTAAGCTCGGAAGTTCAAGGGACTATCGATCTTTTTCCATTTACAAAATGACTCGGCTCTGAAGTTTTGTGCTCTTCGAAGACACTCGGTTGGTTGAGTTTGCGGGGGCAGCAAGAACCTAAGGAAATGAACCTTGCCTACCTCTGAAAGAAGGAGTGCCGGAGTCGGGCTGGGACACTTGAACCGAAATTGAACTAAAACTTTTCCATCGCGAAAAACTGTGACATATTAATATTGAATCTACCGTTTTATTATTTATTCTAGAACAAGGGTGTCAAACTCAAAGGTTAACTGGGTCCAAGCAAACAAGGTTTAACTTTAGGTGGGCGGTAAAGAAAATCAATATCTATAGAAACCGTAAGTTTTTTTCAAGCAATACATTATAATAAACATAAATAAAAGAACAAGAAAAATTTAATGTTTACGTCCTGACATTTGACATCTCTCCTATGCTACCATCTTGCCTATTTCGGGAAAAATTTTGATATTTTATTACATATTATTAAGTGCCAATATACTGGCCGAGTCTCAAAAATGTTCGTCGGGGACCACATATGGCCCTCGAGTTTGACATCTCTGTTCTAGAACATAGGTTCCAAACTTTTTTGTCTCATAGACCCCTTGCCATGTTTTTCGTCCTTGGTTAGACCCCAAGGATACTTAATATTAAATTTTTCCACATTTATCAACTAAAATGTCTTTTTGACAGCTGGTACAGAACTGCTTACTATAAAAGATCAAAATTTTTAACTGTCGGGAAGTAGAACATCTAAAACTTTAAGAAACATATGTTACTTAATTTTAAATTAAAATTCGTTAACACATAAAATAACTGAGCATCAAACAAAAATTCTTTTAATGGGAGAGACGAATCTAGTGCTTCAATAATTAATTTTCAACATTTGGCATAAATCTTGTTGAGTTTAACGCAAAATTTCCTCGGGTAGTAGTATCCAGTCATTCTTTCTTTCATTTGAGATTGGCAACTGAGGCGAAACTCTTGCTCACAAGGAAAAACAATTAAAAAAGTTTTTCATGATATTCTATAATTCGGGGTAAATAACAGGTGTGTCTTTTTAAAGCCACAATTGCTAACATCCGTTTCTAAACTTTACTTTAAGATCATCGTTAGTGCCTTTCCGATCAGTTCCTCCTGTAATATTGTAATATGATATTTATTTTCTTCAATGTGGTTATATGATTTCTTTGTCTGTTGTAATGTTATCGTAGTCAATGTATTCTCAAACCTAGTTTCAAAATTTGATTAGAGGGTATTTAAGGTATCCGAACACGTTGAAAATGACCAAATTCGGTCAAGACAGATATTTTTGTTTTCTCTTTTATTGAATAGAGTCATCTTTTGGCTTTACGAAACACATCTTGTTTTGTTTCTACTCTACCTAGAGACCAAGCTACAATCAATTTTATTAAGTTGGAAAAACCGGAAGTGGGTCTTTGATCTACCAGAAGTGGGCATTTAAATTACTCGAAATCTATCATGGCGAGTCTGATTACTCAAAATATTACAAATGTATTTCTATAAAACTTTTTTTAACCTGATATTTATGCTATTTTCTAGAGAATGTACTAAAATATTTCTTATTGTATGAATATTTTTTGAGTTAGGGCTTGTTATTTAGATAATGGTCTTATAAAAAATGTGTGATTTTTCTTATAATGTGTACTCAATCAGCTCTAAAATTTTCAAATTTTAATAAAACATTAAAATTTTAGTACATTCTCTAGATAAATGCATCTAGATTGTTTTGGTAATACTTTTACTAATATAAGTTTATTACTTTTTTTTAAATTTGCTTTGAAGTTTTACAAAAATGTTGCTAAAATTTCACTTATAATTGGGATTTTTGTGAAATTTAGGCAATTTATTTTAAATATTGTTAGTTAAATATTAGTATTTATTGGTATTGAGTCCTAAAAAAGCATTTATAATGTTTAAATATGTTATTTTGTTAAAAAGTGCTCCGAACGTGTTCGGATACCTTAAATGTTGAACGTAGGTTAAAACGTCATCTTCTTGGCAGATTATCTGTGACAAAATGAGAAATTGGGAAAATTCGCCCTCTCTTGGAAGCCCAATATTATACTCCTTAATTCTGGTTGGAAAAGCTTAAATGATGATATGGTCCAAAAATTCCGTTACACGCCAATAAAAGCGTGTTAACAAGTAATATAAAAAAAATTTTTTTAGTCAATTCCTACTTAAATAACAAAGCAAAATTTTATTTTAGCTACTTTTTATTAAATAGTTACAATTAATATAAATATGTATATGAACAGGACAGAATTACAACATTAAGTGGTAATTAATTTTTATTGATTATCATTAAAGTATCGTAATGTCATCCAAAACAATATCGTGTATAAAAAATTTCAGTTTTCAACTGAATTCTTTAAAACGTGATAAAAAAAACCTTTTTAAGTTTTGACACAAGTCGCTAAAAGTCACCAAAAATGATGCCAACGTGGCTGTATTTGTAACTCTTTAAATAATTAGTTTTAATCAATTAATTTTTATTAATTATAATTAAATTATTGTATTGTCATCAAAAATAATCATGTATATAAAATTTCAGCTCAATGGAGCGCTTTAAAATGTATTTTATTAACGATTGAAAATTCCACCAAGGTAAACAAATACATTAATAAATATATAGAGAGTGTGGGCTAATAGTAGGAATTGAAAAATAAAAATCGCAGCTTGAGAGTATAGATGCGTTTTATATGCTGGATTTGACGGTATTTGTCATAATATAAAACGGCAAAATGGGTTTTGAATTAAGAACGTGTCAAAACATGGAATCGGCTCGTAAAAGAACAAATTTAATTAAATAATCATAAACCGAAGTACTACTCTAATGCAAGTAGTTCAATTTTTAATTTTGTAAAAAAATTTTAAAAAATGTAATTTGCGGAATTGTTTTTTTTTTTTCTACATAATACACATCGAACAGTAAATGTTCCGTGCTAAAATTGCTGTAATTATATTGAAATGACTTTATATATGCAATGATTTCCATAATTTCAGCATATTTCCACACGACTTCGTCCACAAAAATAACTTTTTTTTTTCCGAATAATCGACTTCAATGACAGTTACAATTAGAAAATAATCATTACTTTTTAATGGCGGTGATTCTCTTTCTCATTTTTTCTCCTTTCTATTCCGAAAAAAGTGCTCTTTTTTCAATTGAATTTTCATTGAATGTTGAAAAAAGAACGTTGAAATTAAATTTGCTGAAGAAGGTATTTAAAAGGAATTCTCTCACATCTGTCAGCGTATTGCGTTCAAATTAATTGGAAGTTATTGAGTCAAAACATTTGAATAACAATAGAATAAAGAATTCGAACGCATTCCGTTTTACTTGGTACTTTTTAAAAATGCAATGAAGAATAGCAAAAAGACACATTGAAAAAAAAAATCTTCTTTCAAACAGAAGAGTAATCTGGATTATAATTTTGTGATGTTCAAAAATATATATTTACGCTTGTGGCGGTAAAAAAGGTTATCAGTGGGAATATTCCATTTGGCGTCGGTTGTATCATTTTTAGCGATTTTATAGTCTGCTCCGGCGAAATGGAAAATTACCATTTGCAGAAATCAACATTTTAGTATGATTTTTTTCAAGTTAGATTAGAAGTTATGTCCAAATTTTTTGAAATAATTATACAAATATGTTTTCATGTGTAAAAATTTTTGAAGTGAAACTTTTTTGCGCTCGAGAGTGAATGAGAAAATTGTCCAGTTTTGCGTAACAGTGGAAAAGCGAACGGAAGTAGTCTTCCTCCCATACTACTGAATCGTCATCATGGTAAGGAGAGAGGGAGAGGAGAGAGGAAAAGGGGGAGCGGGGACACCGCGTGATTTGCGTCATATCGGTGAAAAAGTTGGATAATTGCCCACGTCTCCGGCTGGTCAACTTGCCGTCCAATTAGGGGTCGTTTTCCCCCAGACCCGGGAACATTATCAACGGTCGTATCAGTTGCAGTGTGAGCATTACGGTGTAGGCAAAATAGCTCTCGCAGCAAAAGCGTGCCTTTTTGAAATTTTCTTTAGATTGTTGGCTACATGGCGATGTGCTCGGTGGCTAATTTATTTCTTTAATTTTCATTTGCGTTGAATTATTATTAATTCTAGGCTGAATGCCTAAATCAAATACCCAAAGGGAAAAAGAGTTTCGTGAAAGAAAATAAAAAGAAAAACTGGCAATAAGTCCAGTCGAAAAAGTGACGAAAAAAAATAGTGCAAATTCATCAAGTGCTACTGCCAAATCTCGATCAGAGTGCTCGAGAGAATATCAAGCACGGAAAAAAACATTGCTAAATACTCTCTTAATGCCGAGTTTAATGACAAACAGAAAAATAGTGCAAATTCATGAAGTGCCAAATCTCCATCAGAGTACACATGAGTGAATTCCTAGCATGGAAAAAAACATTGCAGAATACTCTCTTAATGCCGAGTTTAAGGAATGGGAATGCTATTCAGATTCTTCTAATGACTGCACAGATTAATACGGACTTTGTGAACCCCCCTGTGCTTCAAAACAGAACCCTCAACAAGTCTAGTGCGTGTTGGAACTGATGCACGTGAATCGATAATAAATTCTATCTCACGTTACAAAGACTATGCTTTCCATAAAAATGCGTGGCCACGGTAGCCGAGTAGTATAGGTATCGGATCGGGGCTTGCCTTGTCACGAGCTCGAGCCCAGTACCACTTAAGACCCACCGTGTAGAGGCGTGATGCACGTTAAATCTTTTGAGAGCTGGAACGTCCTCCCTTTGTTTTAAACTATTCCCATCCAAATAGTCATTATCATTCGATTTTGGAACATTCACAATATTTTTATTTTAAATTAAAGATCAATTAGCACTATAGAGTAAGTCCAATCACGTAGAATTTATTCTGAAGTCAGACATTTAAAAGTGCTATATTATACAGTCGGACCTCTATATAACGAAGTCGCTAAATCCCGGGAAAAGTTCGTTATATGGAAAATTCGTTATATATAGAGGTTCATCTTTTAATATACTTTATAAACCCCATAGAACAAATTTTAAATTCATAAACACTATATATTAAATAAAGTAATTATTTACACCTTTTTTAAATTAATATAAGTTTATTTTATATATCTTACCCACATCAAAAAAGAAAGGAAAACAAGAAAAAAGAATGTCGAAGCATTCACTGTATTTTTTCTATATTAAGAAAATAATTTTATACTAAAATTAATGAATTTTTAGGACATTTTATGATTTGAAGCATGCAAGTAATATTACACATACATTATTTTATAATTAGAACACGGGGCAATTCCACTGAGTGTGAAAGAGGATATTGAAGATGTTTCTAGTGAACTGGGCAGTGGAGGCTAAAGGTTGCACTTATTGGATAGAAACGCCCAGAACTCTATTGCTTTCAGCGAGTTAGGATCGAATAAAATTAGTTCAAGATTTATGACCACCATAAAATGTGTTAAAGAGAAAATAACTTGAAATTTTTTCAGAAATACTTTAAAAAAAGGGAGAACAAAAATTGAATCACAAAAAAAAGTTCGTTAAAATGCACTTCACTATAGGGAGGTTATTTTACGAAGGAAATCGTGAAATGTTCAAGGTTCCAGGAAAAAGTTCGCTTTATAGAAAAATTCGCAGTATAGAGGTTCGACTGCATTTGAATAAACAAAAACGACTTACGAAGGCTCATATGTAAAAATATCAAATACCGATATAAACAAACGACTGAATTTTAAAGATCTTTCAGTTCACTTCTTTTCAAAAGATAAAATAATTGCTTCTCTCGGTAGAGAAATTTTCTGAAATCAATGTAGCGTAATATAATCGTCTTTCTTTAAATATTTATATTAAGTATAAAATCGCAAAAGAGATGTAAATCAACTGTTGTTAACGTGACCCTTTGACTTTTGAATAAAATTCGAAAACCGTTATTAAAACTGAAATCTTTTTCACGGTAACTGTGGCAACAAAAAATAAATCAATTCATTTTCTCTTTTTTTTTATGCAAACGATTTCATAAGCATCCCGATCTCGAACGAAAACATTTCAACAGGAGAAACATTTTTTGAAAACGTTTGTTCTGAACAGAGAATAAAAATAAATATCATAAAAAAGGACGTTTAAAAAGATATGTCGCATTCAGAAACCTATAGGGTATGAAATTCTACCTAATTTGAGTCAAATTCCTTTGAAGAACTTGTTACCATGGTGATGGTATTGCAAACAACTGTACGCGGAAGTCAGCTGTAACAACGGCTTCTGTGTGTGTGATGTGTTCCCGATTTTCAAGATACGCTTCGTTTCATAATTTTTCTACTTTTTTTTTTTTTTTTTTTTTTTTGTTCTCCAGTCACACACAGTTGCTACTTTATTTATTTATTTTTTCTGGCTATTCTGTTGCAAAACGTTTTCTGCAAATCAAAGAAATAGGATAATTTAGTCACACTCATTGGGCCAAGTTGGGTTTTTTTAGACTGGAAATAAAGTACAGCCGTGGGAAAAGTTTTGTTTATTTTTTTGTTGTTGTATTTATTTTGCTGGGCGTTGTCTTGAATGTGACTTCCGGATTGTCTAAAAGACGAGATAAGTTTTTTGAAAAAACTCTGGTCGGTCACGTTTAAATTTTATTTTGATAAATTATTTCATATGGATACAATGAGTTCAATTATTGACAGTCACACAATAAAAACAAACTTGTGTTCGCTAGTGAATTCAAAACAAACATTAAACTAATTGTACTTGTTGTTCTATTTATAAAACTTAGATAAAATTTCAAATTTCATAATTGGATAAAGATGTTCAAATGATATAATAAAAAAATTTCTTCAAAAAGATTTTAAAATTTTTAAAAAATGTAATTTTATTTATTCACTTATTTTAAAATAAAATGCATTTTGTAAACCTATGAGCGTTTTTACTGGTGACAAACATGTACTTTTTAAAGGAAAGTTACTGCACAAAGAGCATTAGTTCTCAACAACGAAGCAATAAACCGCATTTGCTGGAAACACATAATTATTTTTAACATGTGACTGTGACGTCACTTGAGTTTTCGAAATGATTGGCTAGAAACACGTGGTTATCATTATCATGTGATTATAATGTCACATGAATTAAGTCTATTATCATTTCTTTAAGATTTATATTCTCATTCTTTGCGATTTAAATTCTTTGAGTTATACTGATCAGTTTTTTGGCAATACTGCTACAATAATAATGAATTTTTAAGTAAAATAAATGTTACAGCAAGATTTTTTTTATTAAGGTTTTAATGAAATTTTTAATAAAACTTACGTATTTTTCAATTTCTCTACTATTATATATATAGCTCACACTCTTTATATACAGTGGGTGATCGGTTAACGAACATAATCCGTTCCAAGACTATGTTCGCTATCCGAATTGTTCGTTAACCGTTCATCGATTCTCCATAGACATCTATGTGAAATCGATTCATTAGTTCTGGAGAGCTTAAAAATTAAATTTTAAAATAATGTATAATTTCTTAGTAAGTTTTAAAAAAATAATACATACATATAGTCTTGCATATTAATCAGTCCTTTTCATTTTTTGTTTATGGGGCGTTGAAGAACATGTCCAATGTCGATTACTTTTCTCTCTTTTTCAGGATTTTCCGGAAGTAATTAATAGCATTGTCGTTGTAAAGATCCCCAACCTTACTGACATCAGCTTGGTTTGGGTGCCATTCTAAGACCATTGCTCTGACATCCGCCCACTTTTTCAAAAGATCTTTAATGGCAGATGTCGGCATTGGTCTTCTTTCGTCTTCCTCTTGTTCAGAAGGAGACACATTTCGTTGTGTTTCTTGGTGTTCTTCATTCAAAATTTCTTGGAGTTCTTCTATCGTCAGTTCATCTTCATGTGCCATTATGAGCTCTTCTATGTCATCCTCGTTCACTTCCAGATCTCTAGCAGTTGTCAAAATTTCATCCATAATTTAAGGGGTGTCTCCCTGATCACCTTCGAATATGTGTTCGTTGTCCAAACACAAAAAATCTTTGTTGAAAGTGTTCGTTATCCGAACACAAAAATCTTTCGTGAAAGTGTTCGTTAACCGATATGTTTTTTAACCGATCACCCACTGTATTTATTTATTTATCTTGGTGAAATTTTCAATCATTAATAAAATACATTTTAAAGCGCTCAACTGAGCTGAAATTTTATATACATGATTATTTTGTATGATAATACAATAATTTAATTATAATTAATAAAAATTAATTGATTAAAACAAATTATTCAAAGAATTACAAATACAGCCACGTTGGCGACGTAGCGACCCTTTTAGCGACTTGTGTCAAAACTTGAAAAGGTTTTTTTCTCACGTTTTAAAGCATTCAATTGAACTGAAATTTTATATACACGATTATTTTGGATGACAATACGATACTTTAATGATAATGAATAAAAATTAATTACCACTTAATATTGTGATTCTGTCATATGCATATACATATGTATATTAATTGTAACTATTTCATAAAAAATAACTAAAATAAAATTGTTCTTTTTAGATCTTAGTAGGAATTAATTAAAAAATTTTTTTATATATTACTTGTTTTAGTTTTAAAGGTAAATACAGGGTATCCCCAAAAATAGTGCACAAAATCTGAACAGCTAGATTTTTCTTTGGGAGTGCATAAAAAATGCCCAGAGAGCTGTGTATCTGTACAATTCACAGATTACGAGAAAAATACGAAAAACAAAGTATGACGTTCCAGCAGGTGCAAGGAAAAAACTCCGCATAGGACGCACCAACAACAGTATTTGAAAATACTCATTAAGTCAGATATTCAAAGCATACGCTGTGCATATCAAGGCAAAAGTGAAATAGCAAATCGAGCAAATAGGTACATTTATGTAGTCACCCATCTCGGTACACCAATTCCCATGGAGAAAAAATCCGACATTGTGAGATCTGGCGATCGTAGTAGCCATAGAACCATACCCACAGGTCCCCTCTTCTAGTATGCCATATCCAAACAATTATATACAAAAGCACAGAAATGCTTTGGAGCTCCATCATGAATCATCATGCATCTTCCTTCATTCATCATCATTTAACGATTTTTCTCGTTAATTATGGATTGAACAGGTACAGTTTTTTGGGCATTTCTATGTACTCCCAACGAGAAGAGTTTGGGTGCTATTTTTGAGACACTCTGTATAATATACTAAACATTATAATGATAAAAAAAACATTATATGAAAAATGGTGGACGGAATAAAACATACATATTATTCCGTCCACCAATATTGTCAAATCAAAATTCGTCGCCAAATACCGTGATAAGCAGCCAGTAGTGAAAACCGTTCCCGCGCATGTTCAAACACATTATTAATAATGATGACAGCATTTGGCGATATTTTTGAACTGGCGATATCCTTTAGTTTAAGGAAATTGGTCGACGGTATAATTCTCGTGAGTGCCAAAAAAAAAATTATGAAGTTTTATTTTAAATGTATTACAGTAGAACGTCTTTTATCCGAACGTTTATTATCCGGAGCGTCAAATATCCGGACCAGTTTTTTTTTCTTTTGTCAACTACATGTACTGTATATGAAAATGCATGGAATAAGTAGGGCCAGATTTAGAAGGCGAAAAAGACTTCAATGACGACCACAGGAAGGAAATTACCGACTTTGCTCAATCGATCCTAGGATTTCAAGAATGCGATGAAGACGTAGAAACACTTGGATGGCATGCGATGCAGAAGACTATGGATTTCAAATGCTAAATGACGACAAGATTGTGACTTCCGTGCAAGAAGAATCCAATCCTGTCGACGATGAAACGGATGAAGACAAGAACAACAACAACGAAAGTAGCAAGGGTCCATCAAATGCTGACGCCTTTTCTAAGGTTAGAGACAGCTATGGAGTGGTACGAACAACAATCACGGTGCTATCCAACTCAACTACTGTTGCTCAAGAGAATCAGAGACCTTGCAGCAAAAAAAAGGAAGATGTACAATGGTACAGCGAAAAATAAGTGATTATTTTCCACAATAAAGGTAAAATTGCAACATTTTGCACCTATTTTGCTTTTTCTTCAAGCACGTTTCCCGCATGTGATGATTTTCAATATTCGTACAGTGTCCGGTTTCATATACTGCATGTATTGCATTCGGTTTTTGGTTATCCGAACAATCGCGTATCCGAAAGGTGTCCGATCCCCATTGATTTGGATAAACGACGTTCTACTGTATATAAAATGAATCTTCTTTTTAAAGAAAAAAAATGACTTTCGGAGAAGGGGAGAATTGATTGTTGATAATTTTTATTTAATCATTGATTGGAAATGAATTTATCATACAAAAACTGTATGAGTGTGATTTTCGTATTCTATATATCAGGGATGGCGAACCAATGACACGCGTGTCAATGATGGCACGCGACAGAATATTTTGGGCACGCCATCGATCAAAAACGATTTGCATTTTTACTTAAAATAATTAAGTTTACTATGAAGTATTATGAACAAACGCGAGTGATCCGTCGCGACGCCGACAAGTGGGGGAGCAGACTCGTTTGTTATGTCTTGCGTAAATACTTCGTATATTATAAATTGCTAATGATGCAAAGTTTATCTACGCATAGTGTGTGTATGTAACTATTTCTAAATATATTCAAGTTGTTTAAAAAACATATTCTAACGTTTACATTAATAGTTCAGCTTGTATACATCTAATTTATTAATGTGATCTAATTCTTGTCTTGTAAGTCTAATTGGTAAAATAACTCTCACTGCTTTATTTTTAAAAATTTTAATGATCTGAGACAAAAGCGAAAGAGCAGACACTACAGAAATCTCGTACAAGCACTCACACACACACACAAGTTCCTAAAACAAATAAATCTGCCCATGAGCCCGCAGTCCAAGCGAGAGCACATAGAATACTCAATTTCATCCACACAACTGTACATTTAAAGTTTTGTGTTAAATTTACGATTTTTAACTGCTATTTAACATGGCTAGTTCAACAAAAAAAAAAAGTGCAAGATAGTAAGTATAGCAGAGAATTTCAAACTTGGTGGGCTGAGAAATATGGCATGATCAATAAAGGCGACACAGAGGTGTGTGTTTTATGTTCTGGAACAGTGGTATGCAGAACATCGTCTGTAAAACGGCATTTTGAAACAAATCCCAAATCCTTTTGGGAAAAAAGCGAACCAGAGCAAAAAGAATTAATTGAGAGTGCAATAAAAGACAGAAATAAACAGTCGACGTCTATGTTTCAATATGTAAGCAAAAATTGTCACACAAGTGCGGCAAGTTACTCGGCTGCAAATGCCATTGCTCGTAATGATAAACCTTTTAAAGAGGGAGAGTTTTTGAAGGAAGCTTGGTTGGCATGTGCGCCCTCACTTTTTGATGATTTTGATAATAAAGATAAGATAATTCAGCGCATCAAAGATGTTCCTCTATCCAGAAACACAATGAAAGATAGAATCTTGAAATTGGCAGAAAATGTTACAGATCAACAAAAAATGACATTAACTCCGCTCCTTTTATATCGCTATGTCTTGACGAAAGTATTGACATTACTAAATCGGCACATTTAGCTGTCTTTGCTCGATATTGTGTAGGAAACATCATTAAGGAAGAATTAATTGCGATAACATCGTTGTTAACAACTACAAAGGGCACAGATATTTGTACGGCAGTAAAAATTCACTTGCTGAGAAGGAAATTGATTTGAAAAAATTGTTTCAGTAACCTCTGATGGTGCTCCAAATATGGAAGGCAAAAAATGGCTTCATTTCTTAATTTAAAACAGACGTAGGACATTCGATTCTTGAATGCCACTGCATTATTCACCAACAAGCCTTATGTGCAAAGAGTGGTTTAAGATTTCTTGATAATGTAATAACTTTAGTCACAAAAATAGTCAACCTCATATCGTCGCAGGCTTTAACTAAACGAAAGTTTGATGCTTTGTTGGATGAAGTCAATTCGGTGTATAATGGCTTAATAATGTATAACAGTGTTCGCTGGTTGAACCACGGGGACGTACTTCAAAGATTTGTTGATTACTTGGAAGAAATCAGACTGTTTCTACAAAATGAGAGCAAAATTGAACAATACCCACATTTGATGGATATTATGTGGCTTTTATAATTGATGTTTTTACAGACATATATGCCAATATTTCAACGAATTGAACATAAAGCTTCAAGGCCCGCATAAAACAGTTATCGTCATGATGGATCTCATTCGCGCTTTTGAAGCTAAACTATATGTTTTCAGAAACGATATTATTACAAAAAACTACAAGTACTTCCCAAACTTGAAAAAATATCACAGATTTAGATGCCCAAGAGAAACGAAACGAAGAAAAAGTTATTGATGACTTTATTTCCATAATGGATTCTTTAATCAAAGAATTTTCAGCGCGATTTTCTCAGTTCAAGGAATTATCGGAAACGTTCAAATTTATTATGTACCCTGATGTGATTTCGTTTGATAAACTGAACTTGTCTCAGTTCGATTGGTTGGAAATTGAAGAACTTGAAATGCAACTGATTGATTTCCAGTCTAGTTCAATATGGATTCAAAAGTTTATTGAAACAAGGAAAAAGTTGGAATTGATTGAAGCAGAAAGATTGACAAGCAATATAAGTAAAAATACCAGTAACGAAATTTGGAATTCGATTCCAGACGCATTTAACTGTTTGAAGAAGTTGGCGTATGCTATTTTAACCATATTTTCCTCTACCTATGCCTGCGAGTCATTATTTTCAGAGATAAATAACATCAAAGACTCGCTTAGAAACCGTTTAACAGACGACTCTAATTCAGCATGCATTCTACTAAAAGTAACATCTTATAATCCTGATATAAGTTATTTGTCATCTAATCTACAACAGCAGAAATCACACTAATGTTACTTTAATTTAAATTACAAGTATAACTAAAACATTTACTACTATACAGTGCAAAATGTATTTTTCCGTATTAAATAAAGAATTTTGAATTGTTCGTATTTAGCTTTATTAGTTCTTCAATAATCACAAGACAAAATTATTTGATGGCACGCCTATAACTCATTAAACGTTTTTTTCGAAAAAATGGCACGTTGACCCAAAAAGGTTCGCCACCCCTGCTATATATGTACCCAGGACCGGATTGTACATATCTGCGTCCTAGATCGAAGGAATAGTTTTTTACGCCCTCTGTCCTTACAAAAAGTTAATTTATAATATCAATATATATATATATATATTCATTTTTCGTAAAATTTGTAATTATTTGGTTGGTTATTTTGTCCTGACTGCTGTGTCTCAAGGCCATAGCTTAGGTAGACCCAGTGGGAAATCTGACCCTGTTTATACCAATTTGTTAAAACTTGCGCCTGAGAAATATTCTAAAGAGCTATTATACATTTATTTGTTATTTCTTTTTATAACAATAACCAATGTCATTTAATAAAATAAATTATCTGTTTAATAAATATTACTTTTTTTATGCCGGTTAATTTAATTTTAAATAATCTACTGGATTTAAAACTTAATTTACTTTGTTCTCATAGTTTGAAAACAATTTCTTTTTTTTTTATCTATAAAAAAGAATTTTTGTTGCATTAGTGATAAATATACATCAAAAAGGGAAAGACATCTATGACAAATCATAAAATAAATAATCGATACATTTCATAGCGTTCTTTCATATCAAGAGCCTCTGGAAAACATATTCTATTTCAAATCTTTTTTCACCTTTTATTTAGAGAGAAATTCCCCATACTTATAAGCAATACAAGAGATAAAGCACTACTGTTCTAGATAAAATACAATTAGGATACGGTCCCTTTATATACGTAAGGAGAAACTGACTTTCCTTCAAGCTGATTGATACATACCGCCCCAATGTTGTGTACCCATGGTGTAGTGGTTATCACATCTGCCTAACACGCAGAAGGTCCCAGGTTCGAAACCTGGTGGGTACAGTGTGGGTTTTTTTGTGAATGTGTGTTTATTATTATTCATAACGTAAAATGTGCTTATTACTAATTTTATCCTCACTTTTTTTCGTTGTTGCAGCGATTTCGTTTTTAAATCTTGGAAACAAGTGTTTTGTGAATATGATTGTCTCAATACACATCGGGAAATTTAGCGCAATCAATTCATTAAGAATCTCTTTTTAACCCTTTATCTACCGCATTATGATTTACTGCAATTTTGTTCATGCTTTTTTTTTAAACATTACTTTGGAAATTAAGGGATATACATATATAAAGAACTTTGGGAAATTTAATCTGTTAGAGCTAATTAATTAAATTGGTACTTTAAAGTACCGTCAATCCACAAAGGTCTAAAATATTCTCATAATACGAAACAACCGAATGACTTTTTTAAAGCAGTTTTAACCCTTAAAAATGCTAAATAACCAGAGAACACTAATATTTTACAGCACAAAAAATACTTATTTTTAAAAAAATCATTAAATTTTTAAAATTTATTTACTTTTTTACACATAAAAACAGCTTTTACACATAAACTTAATTTGAAGATATTCAAAGAAATAGTTTTCCTTTTCATTAATTCACAAAAACTCAATATGCCAAAAACAGCATAAGTTTATTGCACTATAATAATGACTCTACACCACAATGAAAAATAACGATAAGCCACACGAACGGAAAAAGTTCTCTCTCTAACACCCAGTGTACTATCGGTACTTGTAAGTACCAAAAAGTTATTCAACTGTAAAATTAATTATATGCACTGTTCACTTAAAATAAATAGTCAAATCGTTTTCTAAGTTCTTCATTAACATATAAAAAAATTAAGACACCTATTGACATTCACTACTTTTTTGGAACAAAAATGACAATTTTCGAAATCCGATCAAAATGTCAGCCGAAAACGTAACTTTTGCTATAAAACCATTCGCCTTCCCCTCTAAAATACTCATTATAGGATCCGTGCCGTCATATATCTTGGAAGAGTGGATTTCAAAGAATATTCCTGCTAAGTATCGTCAGAGAAATCGTAAAAATGATTATTCTATGTCATTTGAAAGTGAGTGGTACTTATAAGTACCATCGGTAGAGATAAAGGGTTAGCCCTGTAAATGTCTTCGGTGTTTTAATAAAGGCCAAAGATTTCGAAGAAAAACTTCCGGAATTTATTTTCCAAAAATTAAATAAACGAACAAAAAAAAAATTAAATGGTTGTTTGATGCTGACATAAATATATTCAGAGTATAAGAATTTATTCCCCCCTTTTCTGCAATCCCCCCAAAAAATTTCGAATTTTAGAAGGGGCTGGAGGTCAGTTTTTTTCGTGAGTATTGTTACTGTCTCGAAACTCAAAAATCTTTTTGTCCCTATTAAAGAGGGGGGGGAATGAATTTAAATGAAAAAAAAATGAACTATATAATTCAACTAAATTTATTCTTGAAAGAATTATATTAAATAAGGAAAAAAATAAAGATATTTGAAAAAAAAATTAAATATCGATGTTTAAGACAAAAAGCACCTTTTAAGAATTGGATGAGATGAGTAATCACTGAACGAAGTATTGATTGATTGATTGAATATTAACGTCGCACTGTTCAGCTACACGAGGGCTTTTGGCGACGGACCACGTAATTTTGAACCATGGTCAAGTGACGCGGACGACACCTGAGCTGGCACCCCCTCTCCTAACTACCACACCACACCAACGGGAGGACATTTCAGCTCTCGACAGATTTAACGTGCATCGCTGCCCTACACGGCGGGTCTTTAGTGGTACTGGGCTCGAACTCGTGACAAGAACGAAGTATTGAACCGTGTTTGTAAATATTAATGAGAAAAGCAGGATGCTTACGAGAGCGAAAGAGAAAAAATCTGAACTGTATAAGAGTCATGATTTAAGAAATGGGAGGGAAAATATTGAACTTTGCAGCATATATCGTCAGTATCCCGATTTAACGAATTTTTCTCCCTCCCCCTCCCCTGCCCGACAAAAATGAAGGCAAAAATTCTCTTTTAACGAACAACAAACCCCGAATTAATGAATTATTTCAACAGCAAAAAATATTTTTTTTACTAATTTAAATTTTAAAAAAAGAAATGGCTTTCTCTTTTCAAATGACATACCCTTTTTGTCTAGAACAGAAAAAGATTTTTCTTAAAAACAGCAAAATACGCCGTGAAAACGTGTAGACCGTTATTAAACTTTACAGAGGCATATGAGTCATGAGTGGAACCTATTGCGTAAGTTTTGAATAGGATAGAAAATTCCTACTTTATCTCATCCCTGTTGGACTGATCGTTTTAAGAAAAGATACGATGTAAGATTGTCAAGCATTTATTAGTCAGTGTTTTAAAATTTCCAATTAACTGGTGAGTAATTTTAGCTGTTGAATAAAAAGTGTGTAATTTATAATTTAAGATATTTTTTTATGCAGTTGCTTATCATAGAATTTCTAAAAGGTAAGGGCAAAAAATTTGTACTTTTTTAGAGCTCAACATAACGAATAAAATGTTCGATCGGGTGAATTCGTTAAATCGGAGTCCAATTGTATATTTATGTCCAAAATTAAGATCACAAACATGTTTTTCGTCATAATTTTAAAAATGCCTTCAGTAAACTCGTAGAATTTGTATTTTATATATTTTGAAGAACGGGTAGTATAATATCAATCCCCGATTTATAACGGGTTCTATTCGGGTTTTTACTAATCCTCTTGGGTAAAATACTTTTTTTAACTGTGATTTTATTTTAAAACCGCTTTCCGTTCAGAGGACTTGATTGTTTGTAAATGCAAGCTTCTAGTTGAGTGCTAGTCGTAGTGAAGGTGGAGTGATGGTTGAAAATTGATCCTAAGCGGAAAGCATAGTTTGAGGGAACTGTGGTCGCACTTCGTAATATTACCAGAAGAAAGGATTCAGAGAAAGGGAAGTTATCTTCAATACGGCTGATGACTAAGTAAGTAGAAAGCAAGAGCATTCAAGAGAATAGTTAAGATACTTGTTTATATTTCTAATTTGATTAATATGTTTTGTTGCTCCTTGGGTGTAGTGATCAGTGCGCATTCTCATTAATTCTCATAAATTCTTAGAAGTTTTAAAGGTTAAATAAAAGTGGGTAAATTTAAATTATGTCTATTTCTTACTCGAACCCTCTTACTCCCACGGTCGAAGAATCGTGACAAATTTAGGAAAATATGTGTTGTTTAGCATTAGTTTTTGTAGAACTACTGAATTGAGATCTGCAAATGATACATAGCTATCTACCTACAGTTATTTTTTTAAATAAAAAATAACTTTTTATATTCGGCCTTTTTGTGTATCTTGAGAGGAAAATTTATAATTTTTTCCAAGTATATTATTTTAGGTAAGACCCAGAAAATTTAGTCTGTTATTTTCATCGGTTACTTTCCTGAAAAACGTAATTTTTCTGTGAGTTTTTTCTAAAAATCATCTTTATGTGCCCAAATCTTTATTTTCACCTTACTGGAAACTCTATAGAAGGAAATAATTCTCAGACATTTTTCTACAAAAGAAACGTCCTATATTTTTGCAATAGCAGAAAAAAAATGGTTGAAAATAAACTTTTTAAAGATAAATTCTATTTTATTTACCATTCTTTTTTACTCAATGCTTATTATTTATAAATATCTTCCATATTTGTAAACATTCAACTTCCAAATTATTTCATCACAGAATTACAACCACACCTATAGAAATTAGGTCAGACTTTGAGTTAAAAGAAAGGAAAATTTGGTAGATGTCCGTACCCATGGTGTAGTGGTTATCACATCTGCCTAACACGCAGAAGGTCCCAGGTTCGAAACCTGGTGGGTACAGCTTGAATATTTTCAAAATTATGTTTTATTTTCTCATAGCGTAAAAATATTTTTATTATTATTGTTTTTTCTTTTTTTTGTTTTGTGATTGCAGCTATTTCATTTTTAAATTTCAAAAATAATTATACGACAAATACATGGATAGCTCAATACACGGTGAAATCTTTGAGAATGAGTTCCGTAAGAATCATTCTATTTAACACGTCCTTTTATGAGCTTCACTTATATGTAACGAATGAACTCAATTTTTTACCCACTTTAAAAGGTCACATTAATTTGAAATTTTGCTCTTTTGTCTAGGACCCTGAAGACAATACAATAATTTAGTAAATTTGTTCCATTTTCCTGATCAGGATCATCAGGATTAACGATTTCCCATTTTCAGATCCCATCCCGCATCTATCGACTAATTTCTGATCCCATTTCCAGATTTGATGACTAATTCCAGATTTAGCGACTAAAAGATTAAGTTACAACCATAAAAAGATGTTTTTAGCTTTTTTAAACTATAATTTTTTATCCTCGAAATGTCTTCAGAATTTTAAAAAAGATCGTTGATTTCGAAGGAAACGTCCTGGAATTAATTTTCCAAGAACTGAATAAACGTAGAAGAAATTTTAAACGTAAAAGAAATTTCCCTTATCCACAACCGAAGAAATAAGTTTTAAATTTTAGAAGGGGATTTGTAATTAGGACTGGAGGGGCGGATTCATTTATTTCTCGTTATTGTCTCAAATCTCAGAAATCTCTTCATCCCTATTAAGGTATGCGACTATGTTCGGAACCGTGATTTTGCAAAAGCGTATAAATGGTTAATATTTATGATATTTACTCTCACTTAGATTAGAAAAAGTATATAAAATTGTTTCACGAATAGTATTACAATATAAAAATTATTTAAGTACAATATTTTGACAAAAATGAACATAAAATGACCCATTTAAAAATATTCTCCTTTTGAAAAAAATGCTTCTATTATAATAATATTTTGCCTGTGTATAGCTCAGACCTCTGTACAGAGGCCAAACTAGAATTTTTGAAATATATAACTTAGAGTGGGTTTATCCATGTTTTACGACAACAGAGGGGAGAAATTTTAAGAAAAAAACGCCGATCATTATTTCAAATGGTTGTAACTCTGAAAATAATGTGAATTTTTCAAAAAATCATCGTCGAAATTTGCTTCCTACAAGAAAATCCTCTTTCTCGTTGGGACAAAAGGGGTATCATTTTGAAAAAAAATATAGTTTTTCTAATACAAGCTAATAAAAAAATTCAACAACTGAAATAATTCGTTAAGTCGGGGTTTTTGCCTTCATTTTAATCGGATAAAAAAATAGGGGATCGTTTAATCGGGTTCCGACTGTATGTATTCTTGTAAAAGTTTTAAAATACTTAAACACAATATAAAAAATCCGACTTATGAGTCTGCAGGGCCGGCCATTGCAATTTTGCCGCCCCGGAAAAAGGAAAATGCTGCCCCTCCCTCTCTCAAAAGCAAAAAATTATATTTTGAAAAAGAAAATTTTCACGTAGATACACGCCTGTAACTCTTGAATAACGAACAAAAAGGCAAAATAATTCCAAATTATGGACATAATTATTTGTTATTAATTCAAACGAGAAAAATGTAAGAAAAGAAATTACCCATTCAAGCAGGCCAATTTCTTTGAAAAAGAGTTAACAGATGGGGAGGGGGATCACAAGCGTTTATTTTAACTTGAAGTAACTACAACCAAAACTAAAACAAAACATCTTCTGTGACTCTCCACCAAAAACTCATTACTCCTGTCCCCTTTGGATAGCTGACACCAAATATCGTATGGATTAAAGGAATATCTATTGTTATACACCACTTTATATTGGGGAGAAAGTTACTAGCGAAAGATGTATTAACATATCAAATTTCATTATTTAAGATATACTCCTGCCTCGAACCCTTCAAGTTTCAGCATAAAAGAAAACTGACATTAAACATATAGAATACAAAATATGGAAGGGAAAAAAAAACATTAAATATAACACCAAATTCATACCCAATATTTCAAAAAATGTATCAAATTTTCTGTAATAACAAAAAAAAAATATATATTTTATAAATTCGATCCAAATGCCACCCTTAAAATTTGCCACCCCGGGCAGGGACCCGGTTTGTCCGGTCCTAGAGCCGCCCCTGGAGTCTGACATTAAACATCTTTGCTGTATATATTTTTAATAATCTCTACAGTTTTTCTTTTTGTTAGTGAAATTTTTATACGAGTGATTAACATATTTAAAATTTTATTATTTTTATTCGCATATATAGCACAAATTTAAAATTGCACAACTTTCAAAGATAATTTGAAGGAGAATGAGCATTTAGAATTAAAAACTATTTTGAGAAAAGAAATGTATGTATATATATATATATTTTTTAAAAAAAAGTACCGTTGAACACAAACACACACAAAGTCATTTTTTCCCTTACCTACGAAAAAAAAAAAAAATGGCTGAAATAGATAAATGATGAATTTCTTAGCATTCACACTTAATGACTGAATAATTCTTCCAATTTTTATAATACTTGCGACTAATGATACGTAATTGTCTAATCCACGATGATTTTTTTTTAAATTAAAAAACCAGTTTCCTATTTTCGGCCTTTTTGCTTCTTGTATATCTTCAGAAAAATTAAAAAAATTTTTACTAAGTATATAATTTAAAATAAGGCACAGAAGATTAAGGTTCAGTTATTTTTATCGGCTACTTTTCCGAAAACGTAATTTTGGATAAATTGTTTCAAAATTTCCTTTTTCTTTGCCTACATCTAGATTTTCATCTTGTTGGAAGTTCGAAAAGAAGGAAATAATTCACAGACACTTTTCTTCAAAAGAAATCGTCCTATATTTTTTTAATATTTGAAAAGAAAGGAGAGAGAGAGAAAATAAACTTTTTTTTAACATAAACTGTATTTCACCTCCCATTCTTTTTTTTTTAGCCAATGTTTGTTTGTTTTTAAAAAATCTTCCATGTTTATAAACATTAAACTTCCTAAATATTTCATCACACAATTACAGCCACACCTATAAAAATTAGGTCAGACTTTCACTTCAATGAAAGAATTGATCAGTATTTATGCGTACCCATGGTGTAGTGGTTATCACATCTGCCTAACACGCAGAAGGTCCCAGGTTCGAAACCTGGTGGGTACAAGCTGCAATATTTTTGTTATTGAATTTTTTTCTATTCAAGCGCATGCATTTTTATTCGTTCTCTTGACTTTTTTCATGTTTAAAAATCGATTGTGCGAGTGTTAATTAATTTATCAACATATTTTGATGATGGAATGTATGGATACTTTTTACTTTCATGTATCTCTCTCTCTGCACAGCTACGCTTTAAAGATTGTTTCAAGTTCTTGAAGGAAAATTATTATTAGTTTGATGAATGCGTTTAAAATTAGGTACATGACGTTTTTTTTTTTTTTTTTTCAAATTTTGTTAAAAATGTTCGAAAACTTTTAAATTTCAACATTGTAAATTTCATCTAGTAGTTTAAATTTATTTTTCTTACTGTTTTGTATGCCTATTGTCAGTAACACCTGCAGCTGCGTCTGTATTTCGCACCATCCTTCTGGCCTTTACCGGACACATTGATTTTAAATCAATTTTCGAATTCCAGCTCAAAATTTGCTCGAATATCAATTTGCTCGAGTTCTGGGACGTTCGAAATCCTAGATAACACTAAGCGAGGGGCATTTATTGACGATAGACTTCGGAATTTTCAGCCACGCTCAAGGAATGAAGACTTTTCATCAGCAAGCACATCCACTGCCCCTATTTTCTCATCGCTCCGTGTAAGGAATTCGAAGCGGGGCTCCATTTACATGGACTCCGTTGCTCCGCACGATAGCATTCATTCGACAAATGGATTTGAACATTGCTGGAAATAAAAACAAGCCATTGGTCCACTAACTATACCCGTGAGCATCCCAGGTTTTCTGAATACAGTAGAACGTCGTTTATCTTAATCAGTTGGGATCGGATACGCGATTGTTCGGAGAACCGAAAACCGAATGCGATCCATGAAGTATACGAAACCGGACACTATACAAATATTGAAAATCATCCCATGCGAGAAAGCAAAGTGTCGCAATTTTACCTTTATTGTAACCAGGGCCGCTTTTCCGCTTAGGCACACTAGGCAAGTGCCCAGGGCGCAAAATATTCAAGGGCGAAAAAAAGGGGAGAATTGAAATTACAACGAACGTACTACCGCCTGGCAGGTCCCGAGAGAAGCGTTTCTGCCCTTAATACAGTATAGACGACTATAATACAGTAAGATCTACTGTGGAAAGCATAACATTTTGATGTCACTATGCACTGAAAATGACATTACCTTGGAAATTGATTACAGTGATGTTATTAATGATTTTGCAATGATCAAAGCTCGGAGAAAACCTTTCTTGTACAAGTACAGTGACTCAACAAAAAATAATGTGTTGAAAAAGTTGATAATTAACAGGTTGAAAACAGTTCATACAATAATGTATACCAGTGGCGCACACAAGGTCCTGGGGTCCGACCCCCAAAGCCCTTGATTTTTTCCGATTGATTATAATTCTAAGTATATAGTACGTAAAATTTTAATTAATTACTTGTTATTAATGATTAATTTTATTAATTAACGCTAATTATTTATTCAAAAATTAGTTTCTTACTGTGTTTTGTTCTCGAAAATCGACAAAATCAAAAGGAGCATGATACAAGAATGGTGAACTTTCGACCCCGGACCCCCCTTGAAAAATTCCTTGTGTGCGCCACTGATGTATACTCTATACTGTGATTGCAAACGATTTCGTTAATTTACTGTACTAATTTGCAAAAAGGAGGGTGAGTGGTCCATGATTTCGTAAGGTAAGAAATGAACATGAGAGTCCATGCCATTATCCTTTCCTTACAGTAGCCAGTCCAGAACATCGCGGGTCCGCAGGTGGTAAATAACGGAAACTCTCCAAAGAGTAAAAACAAAGAAAGGGGAAAGAGCAAGAGAGTTAAGGGAAAATCCCTCCTGAAACAAAACTGGCAAGGTAAGAGCTGAAGGAAGGGGGTGCTCTGAAATTAGTGGAGGGGGAACAATTTGAAGTGCCTAGGGCGTCGGGGAGGTTAAAAACGGCCTTGGCTGTAACTACTTTAACTTTACCTTCCAGAGCTTTTTCGCACAACAGACGGCCCGATATCGGGTCCCCTTTGCTCCTTCTTTGTGAAAACCAGAAGTAGAGTGCACGATCAAGAACAACATCGTTTGCTTCCCTCGTGGTTTTCCTTTTCTTCGAGCCATCTTCTGAGACAAGTTTTAACGCAAAATTTAAATTGGTTTCTCGGTTTTTTTTTTTATTTCGGAAATTGTTGACTTTCCAACATTTTATAAAACTGGGCTAGAGACGCTCCACTTTTTCCCTTCGCGAGACGGTTCAATATTTCAAGTTTTGTCTCTATGCTCAAGACGTTGCGCTTCCGTTTTGAATTCGAAAAACAAATTGAGCTAATATTCTCCGCGCAGATGTTTACCAAATCACACAACTGAAATTCTACAAATATCCCTGACCTTGAGTTTTCCCGTCACTTTTAGCCTCACGAGAAACAACTGTTAAGCATTACACTGTTCGAAAACGTATTCATATACAGTACATATAGTTAACAGAAAAAAACTGGTCCGGATATTTCACGCTCCGGATAATAAACGTTCGGATAAACGTTCTACTGAATATCGCTAGCTTCTCATAATTCCCTCTCTAGTGTAGCCTATTGGGCGAAAAAGATGTCGATTCAAGTATCATCATCGATTTTTTATTGTAGTTCAGGATTACTAAATTTATCATAATTTAATTACAATACAGGATTAAACACAAAAAATATTAAAATGATATAGATCACTTGTATGTATTATTCAGTGTGTTGGCTTGGAGAGCCTTTCTGATTGACCCAGTCATGATCCATTGCATTAATAAATTCAATTATTTAAGAGTCATGCGTTAAAAATTCAGCGAGAAGTTCTATCAATCAAGCAATCAAATATTTCAATTTTGCTGTCGTTGTCATACGGGTATGAATAGCAAGATTTTTTTCTATTTGTAACTGTAACGATTATAGTAAAAACAATTAATGGTGAAGTTGCGAACTGAACTGGAGTAGTGACTATTTTATGAGTGAAACTTTATTTTAAGTACAAACAAATTACACTGAGTTCAGTTTGGAATTCAGTCAAAACTCTTTGCTGCCATTCTACACTTAATAAATAAATTTTTGAAATTAAGGTACCCGACTACGTTTGGAACCGTGATTTTAAGAAAGCGCATAAATAGATAACTTTCATGATATTTAGTGTCACTTAGATTAGATTACATGTATAAAAGGGTTTTAAGGACATTTTGACAAAAAAAATTATTTAAATACAATATTTCGGCAAAAAATTAACTTAGAATAAACTTTTTTCAAAATGTTCTCCTTTTGTGAAAAATGCTTCTATTATAAAAATAATTTAACTGTATATAGCTCAGACCTCTGTACAGAGGCTCAACTATGATTTTTGAAAAATTCACATTATTTACAGAGTTACAACCCGTTGAAATAATTATCGCCGTTTTTTTCTTAAAATTTCTCCCCACTGTTGTCGCAAAACATGGATAAACCTACTTCTAAGTTATATTATTCAAAAATTCTAGTTGAGCCTCTGTACAGAGGTCTAAGCTATATACAGGCAAAATATTATTATAATAGAAGCATTTTTCACAAAAGGAGAATATTTTGAAAATGGGTCATTCTATTTTCATTTTTTGTCAAAGTATTGTACTTAAATAATTTTTTATTGTAATACTATTCTTAAAACAATTTTATATACATTTTCTAATCTAAGTCACACTAAATATCATAAATATTATCCATTTATACACTTTTGCAAAATCACGGCTCCGAACGTAGTCGGATACCTTAAAGCTTAAAGCGAGAGTCTCTTTGTCAAAAGAAAAAAATTCAAATTATCAAGTGGCATAGCAACTTTGTTTGCAGGGCTGTAGAATGTAAAGAAGGAGCTTGGTCATGGAAGAAAGTATATCGAAACTACTCCACATAACTCAGTAAAAAATACTTGAAACTGAAAATTTATTTGTGTTTGATAGATATTAACATAGTATTAAAAGCCAAAAAAGGCGTTTTAATGTTTTGATCGATTTCCCGCATTAATTTTTTTTATTTATTTATTCTTTTGTTGCTGCCCGTGTGAAATATCTTTCATGTGTGTGTGGTCCGAAGGGAAAAAATGTTAAGTATCCTTGTCATAGAACATGGGGTCGCAAACCACGTTTAGTCGGCGTAATTTACAAAAACAGTTATGAAGGGTGTAATGTCGACTGGGGAACGAAAAGGGGTAATAAGAGATAAGAAATGCATTTATTTGACGTATCGCATGTTCACAATACTAACAATGAATCACAGTTCGACGTCAGACAAGTGAATGTCACAGCAGTTGTTCAAAATTGCGGTCACGTAGATCATAGTACAGGAGGTATGACGTAAAAGTTGTGAAGGAAGGAAGGTTCGTTCTGGGTACCTTTCGTTCCGAACGAATGCCAGTACTTATTCGATCACGCCAAGACGATCGTCTTCGCGTATGTTGCTACTAGTTCATGTAGATATCACATCGCCACATACTCCCCTGCCAGTGTTTCGGCGAATAGGCGAACGAACGATACCATATTCGTGGCGAGCGTGTAAGCAGTTGCGTCACTTGGTGGGTTGCGTCATTCATACGTGACGGCTTGAGAATTGCATCATTTGTGTGAGAGCCTTGAGAATTGGGTCATTTGTGTGAGACAGCTTGAGAATTGTGTCATTCGTGCGTGACGGCTTGAGAATTGCGTCATTGTTTAACGGTTTGGTTGCTTTAACGGTGGATAGATGGCGCCACGACTGCAGCATGTGAAGGGTGTGGTTCATAATACGGCCAGGGTCATCAATGAAGGAAGGAAGGTTCGTTCTGGGTACCTTCCGTTACGAACGAATGCGAGTACTTTACCGATCACGCCAAAACGATCGTCTTCGAATGATGTTGGTACTAGTTCCTATAGATATCACACCGCCACAGTTGTATGGTACAGATATCGCCTCCTTGGAAAGGGATCCTGGTGTATTCTCTGTGCTAGGCGTCTATTGCAATCGGTTCGGCCACACATGAGACGCATATCCGCATATTCCTTGTTCGTGTAATCCAACATTGTTACCAAATCCAGTTTAGCACTCGGTCTTCATGCCCCGCCCACCAATGACAATTTACTTGCCGCTTTTATTCTTCCTCAGACAAGTGAAATATTTACATATGTGCAGGTTTTTCCAACCCTACCACGGCACTTGAAATCCTTGCATTCGCTTGGCCATCCTCTCGTTTGGCTCATCGTCCTCCCGATGCCTCCTGTTACCACGATTTTCACCGACTGAACTTGTTTTGCAACCCATGTTCCTTGTTGATTTGTCGCACCCATGCTGCCGACTATCACCCCTCTGAATTTGACGGTAGATTTCGGCAACACCCTGTGTTAGGTAGGCTTACCATATAACCGGCATTAGCCGGGGCAGTCCTGGTTTCTAAGTGCTGTCGAGGATAATGTCCAAAAATGCAAATATGTCCGGGATTGTGTAAATTTTATGACTGGCGGGATTATTTAAGAATTTTAGATTTATATATACATTTCTAAAATGGTTGAGTTTGCGATGTTTTTGATGGGACAACTGCTCTAATTGATAGTTTTTCAAACTATAGGGAACATTTCGTCCACAAAAAGGGCAGATTTTCAGTACCTAGAGTTAGATATCTACCAAGTGTTAAAATTAATTCTGAACTTTCTTGGAGGCTGTGGTAGACTTGTGGTTATGGTCCTGAACTCGTGGCCGGCATGTCACGGGTTCAAGTCCTGGTGCCATATTAGACCCTCCGTGTAGAGGGTGCCGGTCCACGTTAAATCTGTCACCTTCTCTCCCCTTGGAGAGAGGGTGCCAGCAGAGGTATCGCTCTCGTCACTTGACCGAGCCATAAAATTACAAGGCGTTAACACAAAATTAACCCTAGCGTTGCTTTATAATGGGACGTTCATTTGACTCTCATTCACTGACAGGGCTTCCTTGATGTGAATTTTATGTTGGAATTAAAACACACCTCTATAAGCTATTTAAGGAAGCAGATGGCATTAAATCCATTGAGAATGATCGTTTGAGATTGGCGGACCACGTCTACCACATGGACCCCTCATTTTTGACGTTCAGAATTTTTAATTACAAACCTATTGGAACTAGAACTAGGGGTGGGCCCAAATTGAGATGGGCTGATTGTTTGGAAGACGATTCTTAAGTTTTAAGAGTGACTAATTGGAGAACTGTTGCTAATCGTGCCGGTTTAAGCTCATTTCGGGCCCTAGGTGCAGAAGATCCACGGGTCCCTTCCGCACAGGCGGATCAAAATTTACTACCAGAAAAGCTGCGTAAGTCCAGTTTATCCGGGCCCTTACGCGACTTTCTGGGGCCCGGTCCCCTGGGCACCGATGGATTAACCGGCACTGGTAGTTAAGCGGAGATAGGAATGGAAAAGGGTTCTTTAGAACAATGATCCGCAACCCTCGGTCCGCGGACCGGTACCGGTCCGTGGATCAAATGGTGCCGGGCCGCCTAAAGAACATCAAGGTATCTGACTACGTTCGGAACCGTGATTTTGTAAAAGCGTGTAAATGGATAATATTTATGATACTTAGTGTCACTTAGATTAGAAAATGTATATAAAAATTTTTAAGAATAGTATTACAGTAAAAAATTATTTAAGTACAATGTTTTGACAAAAATTTAACATAGAATGACCCATTTTCAAAATATTTTACTTTTGTAAAAAATGCTTCTATTATAATAATATTTTGCCTGTATATAGCATAGACCTCTGAACAGAGGCTCAACTAGAATTTTTGAAATATTTAACTTACAAGTGGTGTTTATCCATGTTTGAAGGCAACAGAGGGGAGAAATTTTAAGAAAAAAACGCCGATAATTACTTCGAATGGTTGTAACTCTGAAAATAATGTGAAGTTTTCAAAAATCACATACTTGAGCCTCTGTACAGAGTTCTGAGCTATATGCAGGCAAAATATTATTATAATAGAAGCATTTTTCCCAAAAAGAAAACATTTTGAAAAAGGTTATTCTAAGTTAATTTTTAGCCGAACTACTGTATTTAAATAATTGTTTTTGTCAAAATGTCCTTAAAACAATTTTATGCATGTATTCTAATCTATGTGGCACTAAATATCATGAAAATTATCCATTTATGCGCTTTTAAAATCACGGTTCCGAACGTAGTCGGATATCTTAAACTATTTCCATTTTTATTTAAAGTGGTGCATTTCTCTTGGATTGCGGCAAATTTCCACGGAAATCATTTTATATTTCACGTTAAATCACTTTTATTCATTTTTGGTGTAACTACATTTTATTCTGAAGGCATATTTAAATGTAACTAAATTAAAATTGTTAAATCAAAACCATCTAAAATATAAACAAATAACGTGTCCCACCCTCAGCGGTCCGCGGTAAAATTATCAAACGTTGACCGGTCCGTAGGAATAAAAAGGTTGCGGAGCACTGCTTTAGAAGGCCTTGGCCCACCCAGGGCTGTTGTGTCAATAGAAGAATTAAAAAAAACCATTTATAAGAAATACAATTATCATTAATTAATAAAATTAATTATTAATAACAAATACTTACCGTAAAGTCCGACGTATAACACGCACTTTAAACTCAAAAAATTCGATCGAAATTTATGAGTGTGTGTTATGTGCCCCGGGTATAATAATAATAGCTTTAAAAATAAATAATAGATGAACATAGAAAAAAAAACTAGACTTCCACATATATGGAAATATTTTCTATTTAAAAGGAATGACATTTCTTATAAAAAGATTATATTTCTGGAAGTACACTATTTTTTACTAAAGCTTGGAATAATACCCCGAATAAATGACCTCAAATACAGAGTGTTTTTTTTCCAGGTATAGAAGTTTAAGTTGGCATTACTTTCCAAGATGGCGACCGATTTAACAGCTGTCAAGTGATTTATTCTCAGTTTGGTTTGGCAATTCATCATGAATAGACTCACGCCTGAACAACGCTTTCAAATTGTGCAATTTTATTTCGAAAATAATGGTCGATTTTCATAAGTGAATTTTGTTTAGCGATGAAGCGCACTTCTGGTTGAATGGCTACGTCAACAAACAAAAGTGCCGCATTTGGAGTGAAGCTAATCCACAAGTGTATGTCGAAACACCGTTACATCCAGAAAAACTGACTGTTTGGTGCGCTTTATGGGCTGGTGGAATCCTTCTTCAAAAATGATGAAGGCCACAACGTTACAGTCAATGGTGATCGGTATAGAGCCATGATTACTAACTTTTTCATTCCTGAATTGAACAATCATGATGTCCAGGAGCTGTGGTTCCAACAAGACGGCGCAACATGTCACACAGCTCGTGCCACAATCGATTTATTGAAAGACACGTTGGGTGACCGCCTAATATCACGTTTTGGACCTGTGAATTGGCCTCCAAGATCTTGTGATTTAATTCCGCTAGACTATTTTTTGTGGGGCTATGTCAAGTCATTAGTCTATGCGGATAAGCCACAAACGCTCGATCATTTGGAAGACAACATTCGCCGTGTTATTGCCGATATACGGCCACAAATGTTGGAAAAAGTCATCGAAAAGTGGACGTCCAGATTGGACTACATCCGAGCCAGCCGTGGCAGTCCTATGCCAGAAATCATATTTAAAATGTAATGCCACAAGATTATCTTTCGAATAAAAAAAAATTCATGTCAATCGAATAATACACCGTTGTTTTATTGCAATTTAAAGTTCTATACCTCTAAAAAAAAAAAACACCCTTTATAAGAGCATTGCACACGCTCTTCGCACAAATTTCTTCGTATAAAAGGAGGTGCGCGTTATACAGCGATTATACCTAAAAACTAAAAATTGCCGCTTGAAAGTATAGGTGCACGTTATACGGTGGTGTACACGTTATACACCGGATTTTACGGTAGTTAAATTTTCCGTACTATATACATAGGATTGTAATCAATCGAAAAAAAATCAAGGGCTTTTTTGGGGGGAGTGGACCCGGGGAACCCCCTACGTCTTGTGTGAGCCAGTACCTAATATTAGTAAAAAGAATTGTCTTGAATCATACACTAGACACCACAAATATTTCCAATTTAAATAAATCCAGAACATTGATTTGAGACATTTGTAGCACGTTCCTACCAGACAAACGAAATGCTTTTGAATCTAGGTGAACGAGTCTGTACTGTTAATAACCCGATAGAAAGATGAAATCTTTTTCTTTTCATATCCATTATGTATGAAAGGTATTTCTAATCACAGCATTTTTAACGCGTACACGTCTCGCTGTTTAAAATGTGGATGTTATATCAAATGGAAAAATCGATTCTTTAGTAGAGTGTGTGCATGGTGTGGTGTATGATTTTTTTCGGTATTCAGGTCACTAGGTCCGTTTCATTTCTTTATAGTTTTGCACTCAAAATGTTTCTAGTTTTAAGACTTGTGTTATTTTAACGCGTACTATACTTTTGAATTTCAATATTCCGTGACAATTCACCCGGCAAAAATGAAAATTGTATCAGTTATGAGATTAACCGATATTTGTTCGTTCGTTCAGGAGAAAAGAACATCATTTTTTTAGTAGAGGGGGGGAATTAAGATCAAAATTAAAATTAAATTAAGCATTTATGAAAAGAAAAATAAACATAATTAATTATAACTGAATGAATATACGCATATATATAAATTCCAAGTGTATTGGAAAGTGTATTCACACTAACCTTTATCTACCGACGGTACTCTCAGTACCACTCACTTTAAAATTTCATAGAATAACCATTTTCACGAATAGTCTGACGATACTTAGCAGAAATATTCTTTGAAATCCGCTCTTCCAAGATATGTGGCAGTACGGGTTCTATGATGAGTATTTTAGCGGGGAAGGCGAATAGTTTTAAAGCAGAAATTACGTTTTCAGTTGACATTTTGATCGGATTGGGAAGATTGTAATTTTTGTCTCAAAGAAATAGTTAATGTCAAAATTTAAGTGTCTTATTATTATTATTACTTTTTTTTTGTATGTTAAGGAAGACCTAAGAAAACGATTTGACTATTTATTTTAAGTAAACAGTGTATATAAATAATTTTACACAGTGGAATATCTTTAATTAATTTATTAGCTCTAAGCAGTAGCGCACGCATGAATTTTTCAAGGGGGGTCCGGGGTCGAAAGTTCACCGTTCTTGTATCGTGCTCCTTTTGATTTTGACGATTTTCGGGAACAAAACACAGTAAAAAACTAATTATTGAATAAATAATTAGTATTCATTAATATAATTAATCATTAATGACAAATACTTAATTAAATTTTACGTACAATATACTTAGAAATATAATCAATCTGAAAAAAAAATAAAGGGCTTTGGGGGGGTCCGGACCCCCAGGGCCCCCCTTGTGTGCACCACTGGCTTTAAGGGATTAAATTTCCCAAAGTTGAGTATCTTGTTTTTGTATGTCCCTTAATTTTCAATGTAGTGATTGAAAAAAAATACATAGCATTAAAAAAACTGCAGTAAATCATAATGCGGTAGATAAAAGGTTAAAGTGTATATAATCCCACAAACATACAGGTACTATTCATTAACTTCAAACTTAATCTATGTCTTAGCAAGCTTTTCTTTTCACAAATGAGGCTGCGTGTGGATTGGTATTTTACCATTGCAGTCCTTGTAAAATCTCCAGAAGCTGGTATCTCTTTTTAGTGCAGCAACATATTGGTAGATGCTAATTGCCGCAATATAATTTTGATGCCCAGTTTCCTACCCAAAGGGAAACACCTGAGCTCTGACGATGCCAAGTTGTACAAAGAATTTAATTTTGCTGAGAGAACCTAAGCCAAACAGGCACTCTAAGCATCTTTAACATGCCGTATAGTCAAATGGCATGGACACTATCAATTTTCTGCGTTAAGAAAATCTACCACCTCACGCTGTGGTCGAACCCGCAAACCTGGACTTATAAGGCTAGCGTCTACTCAACTACGCCCCCAGCTCGTACAACTAAAAGAGGTAAATATCGATAAATATCCATCCTTGTTTTCCGTCAACATACAAAATTATAAAATGAATTATTTTAAAAAATAAATGAATACATAAAAATGAAAAAAAAACACAATAATAATGGATACAAAGTGAATAAATTTCTTGAAATTATGCCAAAAAGTTTCACACAATAGAATTCTAAGTATAAAAGAATACACATCTTAGCCACCAGTGAGGATTGAACTCACGACCCCTGGTTTACAAGACCAGTGCTCTAACCACTGAGCTATGGTGGCTCGGATGTTATGTGAGATAAAAAGAATTCACTCAAAGAACTTGTGTGGTTTTCGTATCTAGAATTGTTAAGATTATTTTATCTTTTTGATATTTATGCAGTTGCCCTTTATTGTTATTTTATGGCAGAAAAGAGCATTTGATGTGTACTGTGCGTGTACTTATTTTTATATAAAAACCAATTTACCTTTTCAGATATAAAATATGTTCGGTAGATGAGTCTGTGGCCTTTTCATAGGAAGCAAGATGAATAAAATGTTGTTTTTTTTAAATAAGGTGAGCAGTTTTCTTAGAATGAAAAGGAGCGCAAAAAATTTAAGAAAAAATTACGACGTAAATATATGAAACATTTTATTAACTCAAACAAGAATACATTAATAACGCTAAGATGCCTTCTAATATTTACCTAAACGTGTATTTTCCCATTGAATGAATTTTTTTGTATATCATTTTCCAATGTTTCGGAGCGAAAAATGTCCTTCATATTGAATTTTACGGTAAGTGCTGCAGCCAAAGGATCAACTTTCACAGTCTTGATTTCTCACTTCTTCAAAAATCATTATCAATTGACACTCCCTTGGTAGTTCATTGTTTTCTTCCAAACGTTTAGAACAGGGATACTTAACCTTTTTTCCTGTTGGGCCGCATATAAATGCCAACCATTTCACGCGGGCCGCAACAAAAGGTTAAGGGGGGGCGAGAAATACTTTAGAATTAAGATAACATTGGAAATTTAAAATGTGGAAAATTGATCAAAATATTATAACTCCTGTTTTGCTTTTTTCAATTATTTTTCATATTTTTCATTTTTTGTCACTAACACTAAATTAATAGAATTTAAGAAACACTCCTTCACAATTTTTGCATCCGTAAACGGTTTCATACGATTACCAATAATATAACAAACTTCATAGGATGTCTTTGTTACTGCTGCGACATTACCACTGAGGAAAAACAATGTTGCTGTTTCAAAGAATATTTAATAAAACCCATTTATCGCCTCTTGAAAGAGGTCTTAGAGGAAAAGTGTGTCATTGAATGATTCCTGTTTATTGGCATTTTTTAAATACAGCACTTTCACGGCAAATCAAACAAGTACTGATCCATGTTTGTTTTTCACGGCAGAACAGTCAATCTCCAAATCGTTCGAATATTTTTCGCTTGAAAAGTATAAAAGATTGTTAAAAATTAGCTCCAACCATGTGGGAACCCCCTGGACACTAAGATTGAATTGATGCAAAGAATTACCTGACGACATTTTTACAATAACAAATAATTTTTATTCACTTGAATCAATTATCAACCTTCTAAATACAAATATAAATCAATATGTCTACGTCAATGGGATTAAACTTTACTATTAAATTAAATCACGCGAAATATGATACTAATCAACTATTAAACTCAATATCGTACGGGTTTACCGGAATAAGAGGACCGAGAGATATACGCAATTTGAATTACTAGCAATCATTAACTTTACACTAACTCTAATATTTATTTAATCTTATTATCCGATAATTGAATTTTAAATAGCATCTGACTTTTACTACTTCACTCCTTTCCAGTAGGCTTAAATTTTCTGAATGTAGATCGCTGCCTGACAATCAGCCAGAAACTAATCACACAATCAACTTGAATCTTCTTAGCGCTCCGTCTATGTATCTCTTGGCTCATAAACCTTCACCGCTAACCTTCAACACTCTCCTTATATACTTTGATTCATTTGCATATCCCGTTTCCTCCTTTTAGAGCTGGTTGGAAATATACGCTAATTTACAATCCCCAAAGACGCCCAAGAGTATTAGTGATAAAGTGCCGTATAGATTCGTCACAACCATAAAATTTTCGATCCTCATCTTAATCGTTACAGACAGGAAAAGAATACCAATTCGCAGCCGCATAACATCGACAGTAAAAAAGCAAATTCGATATATTTGATTTCTTGTCAAAGAATGTCCCACCAAATTTTTAACACATTGTTCTTTTAAATAAGTGAATTTCTCAGAGGAATGGGTCATGCCCCGGCCACTGAAAAAGGCTCCGCGGGCTGAGTATCGCTGGTTTAGAAACACGCTTCCTCAAATTACAAAATACCTGCGAATTTGTAATTGTGCACTTCCTTCAAAAAGCCAGCTCCCACAACAATGAAGGAATATTTCCTACAATATAATATTTTATTGCAATTTGATAAAGTGTATTTAAAATACGTTGTGATTTTTTTTTATCTGAGATAACCCCATTTTAGTAAAAGTGTAAAAAAAATTGATATTTACTATAATCTTGTCAAATTTTTTTAATTTTTCATTAAGTCTTCGAGTGCCACTATTACAACTTAGCCGTACCACACTGTGGCACGAGAACCGCGAGTTAGCCAACCCAAGGAACGTCTTATGACTCTTTGAGGCCCTGGACCCGGAGAAATCTTACGATTTTTGAGGCCCTGGGCCCCCATGCAAAATTAGGCCCTACCTGAGATCTTTAGAAGTTGTCAGTATATAACATGCATTTTCAAATACTCGTTTAAATAGTAAATCGTAACAAATAAATGGGCACGGACTCACAAACCTCAAGGACCTATGTAGGTACAAACCGGTTCGACCGATGGCCTCATTTCGACTAAATGAGTTGAATGATTGTTTATGTTATTAAGCCTAATCCTAGACATGGACAACGGTCATCACATAATAATATATTCTTACCACTTTTTACTAGTTGACATGCAGTTTGACAATGCCTGTTTTTTGAAGATTAAGCACCGGGATAATACTTGATCCCATTAAAATTATTCGGATCATGATCTTATTAAGACACACGAGAACGAAGATCGAAACGAGGCTCCCACCGAGGGTGAGGCCCTTGACCCGGGTCCAGTCGGCCCCTTGCTTTAAGACATCCCTGGACTAGATCCATAAAATTCCAGTCTATCGTTTGTTGAAAATCACTTTCCACACAAAATAAAACCTCCTGCATATTCGATGAGTTTTTCAATTCCTACTATTAGCTCAACTCTCTCTCTATTTATTTATTTATCTTGGTGGAATTTTCAATCGTTAATAAAATACATATTAAAGCGCTCTATTGAGCTGAAATTTTATATACATGATTATTTTGGATGACAATACAGTAATTTAACAATAATTAATAAAAATTAATTGATTAAAACTAATTATTCAAAGAAATACAGATACAGCCACGTTGGCATCATTTTTGGTGACTTAGTGACCCTTTTGGCGATTTGTGTCAAAACTTAAAAAGGTTTCTTTCCTCACATTTTAAAGCGCTCATTTGAGCTGAAATTTTCTATACGCTATTGTTTTGGGTTTAAATACGATAATTTAATTATAATTAATAAAAATTAATTGACTAACACTAATTATTTAAAGAATTACAGATACAGCCACGTTGTTTTAATTTTTAGCGTCTTGGGTCAAAACTTTAAAAGATTTTTTTTTCTCATCTTTTAAAGCATTCAGTTGAATTGAAATTTTATTATCCTACCATTGATTTGTGTTCGAGCATGCGCAGTGGGCGCCGCGCGGTGGTGAATAAGTGTATTAAGAGAAACGCGAATTAAGTTTTTCAGAGTGTGTGTGGGAGATCAGACGAGCGAGAGCGCAGAAACGGTGCCCATCGTAAGTGTTCCGACATACTCCCTGAGTAACCGAGTTTGGAAATAAAAGAGTTGTATCAACATCCTCGTCTGGTTTCCTGAGACAAAAACACATAGGGACCACTTCCACAACATGGTCCGTCCAGCTGAGCCGGAGAAGTGAGCTATTCAAGGTGACGTGAGTAGTGGTCTTTTTGTGTTTTATTATTATAAATTGAGGACTAAATTAATTTTAGAGAAAAATGTTTAAGAACTGCCGTAAGGAAGATCTTCGGATCGTAGCTCTTGAACTTGGTGAGACTGTTGCTGAAAAAGTAACTATCGTTGAGTTAACTGAAATTATTAAAGAAAATAAATATTTTAAAGAGGATGTTGAATTTGTTAAAGAATTAATTCAATATACGATCGAGGACCGTAAGAGAGCAGAGGAGGACCGTAAGAGAGCAGAGGAAGACCGTAAGCGAATGCAAATAGAGGAAGACCGTAAAAAAGAAGCCGAAAATAGGTTACGAGAAAAAGAGCTTGAGCTTGAACTAGCACGTTTAAATGTTAATTCAGATAACGAGAGAACAGGTGAGGGTTGTAACACGCTGGATGCGTTGGTGAAAAGTGTTCGAATCCTAACGGTGAAGGTGCCTAATAGACCTGAAGGTTGGGCATTCTTTTCGCTTCGCTAGAAAGAGCCTTTGTATCAAAAATGTGCCCGAGAAATTCAAGTCGGAGATTTTATTAAATTTGTTGGGAGAAAAGCTTCAAATGTGTTAACATATGTTAAAGATGACGAGCTTAACAATTATGAACAACTAAAATCAATAATACTAAGAGAATATGAGCCAAGTGCAAATCAATTCCTTGAACAATTTAAAAAAGCTACGCGTCATCCAAATGAAACATTTATTCAATATACTTCTCGCTTAATTACAAATTGGCAGTATTACTTAAAATTAAGAAAGGTCTCTGATTTTGACAACTTAAACGATCTTATTGTGTCCGACAAAATTTTCAGTTCGCTTGAAAAAGAGGTAGCGTCACACATTTCCGTTCGAGCAGGAAATCATTGGTTTCGCCCACTAGAGCTTGCCAAATAGATAGACTTGTATAATACTTCTCGGGGAAAGAGCTTAAAAACTTTGCCGAATGTTCTTACTAGAAATAATCCAGTGAAAACGCGTCAAGGGTATTTTTGAGTGAAATTAAAGATTCTAAATGTATTTGTTGCGCTGAATCGCATCCATTATATAAGTGTGCAGTGTATTTAAAACTTCCCATAAACAAGAGAATTGATCTGATTAAAACTAATAACCTTTGCTTTAATTGCCTTTCTACATCTCATAGAGCGAAAGACTGTAAATCGAGATTTGTTTGCTCTGAGTGTCAAAAGAGACATCATAAAACGATACATTATACAGAGCGCCAGCCAAACCAGGAAGTAAGGAACTCCACCTTTGAACCTCTTAACATTTCAGCGCCAGTCTTCGAGTCTCGAGTAGAAAATCATAACTTATTAACCGCAACGAGTATAAACAGAAAAAATGTGTTTTGCTAAGCTCAGCAATTTGTTATATAAAATGTGAAAATGGTTTATTCCCAGTCAAAGCAATTTTAGATTGCGGATCTACCTCGAACTTTTTAATGAGCAACTTATGCGATTTAATTGGATTGAAAAAATACAAGACTAATGTTTCGGTTTCGGGACTAAACAAAACAGTAATTCCAATAGACTCGCGTGTTTCAGTATCTATTAGCAATAAAGAAGGGAGTTACATTAAAACATTAGACTTTTTTTTTTTGGTACCTACAATAACGGAAGATCTTGTTCCAACAACGAAAATCGATTTTAATCTGAATAATATTCCCAATCTTAAATTAGCTGACAAAAATTTCAATATTCCAGAGCGCGTGCAAATGCTATTAGGTGCAGAAGTATTTTATGAATTAATGTTACCCGGACAGTTCAAGACGGAGGGTTCAAATGTTATTTTTCAAAACACTGTTTTCGGATTTATCGTTTCCGGATCTACTTCTTCAGACGCGAAGGGAAAAAAAAGAACATTGTGGGTTTATTCAGGCTGCGGATAATCTAGAGCATTCAATTAAGAAGTTTTGGGAAATCGAAAATGTAGAAATAGATTCTGTTAAAACCAGTGAATTAGATATTTGCGAAAACCATTTTAAAAGCACTCATTCGAGAGATGACCAGGGGAGATATACGGTGGCGATGCCATTAAAAGAAGATACTTCATGTCTTGGTGAATCCAGACAAACCGCGATTCAGAGATTAAACTCTTTGTGGAAACGACTGAGTAGAGATAAAGAATATTTGTCCCTGTATGAGAAATTTTTACAGGAATATGAGGATTTGGGCCACATGAGGGAAATCAAGGCGGATGGATCTGGAGTTTCATTTTACATGTCACACCATGGTGTTTATCGCCCCGAAAAGTCTACAACTAAAATGAGAACTGTCTTTAATGCATCAAGTCCTTCAACGAGTGGGAAATCTTTAAATTCAATTCAATTTAATGGCGGACTGGTCCAAGAAGACCTCTTTTCCATTATGGTTCGCTTCCGAAAGCACAAGTATGCCTTTACTACGGATATAGAGAAAATGTTTCGCATGATAAACATACATCCGGAGCAAACGTGTTTGCAAAGAATTCTGTGGAAGAAGGGCATAGGAGAGCCAATAAAAACGTACGAGTTAACTACAGTAACCTACGGCACAGTTAGCGCACCTTATCTAGCCACGAGAACTTTGAAACAGTTAGCGATGGATGAAGCTAATAATTTTCCTTTAGCAGCTCCTGTGGTGCTGAGTGACTGCTACATGGATGACATACTATCGGGATCCGAGAGTATAGAAGAGGTAATCGAATTGCAGCATCAATTAATAGAAATGTTCAAGACCTCAGGGATGCATCTTCATAAGTGGTGTGGAAATTTACCCGAGGTAACTTCAATCTACAAGAGTATGCTTTTTTGGAGTCTGAGGAGACTAAAGCACTTGGAATCATTTGGAATCCTAAGTTAGACTGTTTTCTTTTCAGAATAGAGCAACAAAGGCCAACTTCATTCACCAAAAGAATGGTTTTGTCTACTATTGCAAGAATCTTTGACCCTTTGGGTCTCCTCGGACCGATCATAACTTGGGCAAAGATATTCATGCAAAGATTGTGGTTGCTGGAATTGGGATGGAGTGATGAACTTCCCTTTAAAGAACAAAAGGAGTGGCGTCGATTTATCGACTCTTTGAAAGCCGTGAATAACATCTCTATTGACAGATGTATTGTGATTCATACAGCGGAGAGCATTGAGTTACATGCATTTAGCGACGCATCGGAAAAGGCGTATGGTTCATCCATTTATCTCAAGTCTATATCTGCGCTTGGAGAAGTCAAAGTGTGTCTCGTAACGAGTAAAAGCCGAGTGTCGCCTCTGAAGCAGATTTCCATTCCAAGACTTGAACTGTGTGGGGCAGTTCTTGCCGCTAAATTGATGAAGAAGGTGAAGGAGGCATTGAATCTTCAGATTACAGCTGTGCATTTTTGGTCGGATTCAACTATTGTGATTTCATGGATACATCGAGAATCAAGAGAATTGAAGACGTTCGTGGCTAATCGAGTGTCTAAGATTCATCAACTTAGTTCCCGTGACCAGTGGCATCACATTGCATCAGAACAGAATCCTGCAGATGTGTTATCTAGAGGACTACTTCCTGAGGAGCTTCGTGACGACTCTCTATGGTGGCATGGTCCTGAGCTTCTACAGAGTACTTATTCAACTACTGTCATTGCAGAACCAACCCAGAGAGATGGCTTTGACTGCGAACTAAGGGTGTCTGAGAGAACTCTGGAGACTTCATTGCTGAATTCCAAGAACTTTGACTTTTTCAACCATCTTATGGACCTTTCTAATAATTATTTTAAAATAATACATATTGTTTCTTATATTTATAGATTTATTGAAAATTGCAGATCCAAGGTGAAAAAAGAGGGGACCTTTAACTACAAGTGAGGTAAATGATGCAGAAACCTGGCTTATTAAACAGGACCAGAGTGGCATTAACTTAAGTGACCCGTCAGGTAATCTTAAATCTTTGAATATATTCCAGGATGATAAAGGAATCCTGAGAGTTGGTGGAAGGCTGGAAAAAGCTTCCATACCCTACAGCCAAAAGCATCCAGCTATACTGGCTAAAAATTCTAAATTAAGTAAAATATATTTCATAACTTTGCATAAGAAATTATTTCACGTTGGTCCACAAGGACTGCTGAATGCAGTAAGATTGAGATTTTGGGCTTTAGGAGGTAGAAACCTAGCTAGGAAAACGGTTCATACTTGTGTGGTGTGTTTCAAGTGTAAACTAATTCCCTCTTCTCAAATAATGGGCAATCTTCCATATGAAAGAGTAAATATGGCCCCTCCATTCAGTATAACTGGACTAGATTTGGGAGGTCCATATTTTGTAACTTACAAACACCAGAGAAAGGGCGTTTTGAATAAAATTTATGTTTGTGTTTGTATTTGCTTTGTGACTCGTGCCATCCACCTAGAAATTCTTTCCGATTTGACTTCGGATGCAATAATTGCGACCCTTAAGAGATTCATGTCTAGGCGAGGAAAATGTTCCAAAATTTTTACGGATAATGCAACAAATTTTGTTGGTGCGAATTCTCAACTAAAGGTATTTTATAAGACCCTTAACTTTCCAGATCAAAATCTGGCGGCATATTTCACTGAGGAAGGTATTGAATGGAATTTTATTCCACCAAGGGCCCCACATATGGGAGGTCTTTGGGAGGCGGGCATAAAGTCAGTGAAATATCACCTCAAGCGAGCACTGGGAAGATCCCGACTCACCTACGAGGAGTTTGAAACAGTAATTATCCAGGTAGAAGGAATTTTAAATTCCAGACCCCTTACACCAATATCCAATGATTTTGATAACTTTGAAGTATTAACGCCTGCGCATTTCTTGATTGGTAGATCAATTAATTCTATTCTTGAGCCCCTAGTAATTAATATTAGTGACAATAGATTAAGCCGTTGGCAGAGAACAATAAAGGTAATTCAGGTAGTTTGGAAAATGGAGTACCGATTATCTGAATACTCCAACAGAGAGGAAAGTGGATGATCGAGAAGGACAATGTAATGTGTGGTACAATGGTAATTGTAAAGGGAGGATTTTACACCAGTTTGCAACTGGCTTTTAGGGCGCGTCGTTGAGGTCTATCATGGTTCTGATGGTAAAGTGAGAACAGTCAGGATTAAAACAAAGAAAGGAGAATTTAGAGGCCCATAACTAAGATCTGTATTCTACCTATAGATGTAAATAATTAAGGTTAATTTCCATTTAAGAAATTATGTGTTTATCTTTAAATTGTGCTATTGTAATTTTAACTTTTTTTACTGAAAATTTATAGTACCTTTTATATATATAATAATTTTGAAAACAATTGTGTAATTTTGTGAAACTTGTTGTGAATTGTGAAACTGTATTGCTATTGTTGAATATTAATATTGCAAGGCCGGGGGTATGTTCGAGCATGCGCAGTGGCGCCGCGCGGTGGTGAATAAGTGTATTAAGAGAAACGCGAATTAAGTTTTTCAGAGTGTGTGTGGGAGATCAGACGAGCGAGAGCGCAGAAACGGTGCCCATCGTAAGTGTTCCGACATACTCCCTGAGTAACCGAGTTTGGAAATAAAAGAGTTGTATCAACATCCTCGTCTGGTTTCCTGAGACAAAAACACATAGGGACCACTTCCACAACAATTTGGATTGTTCGAATTCCACCTGGGATGGCCTAAATTCTGAGAATGTGATTTCTTTTTTACTATATTGTTTTATTAGAATAGTTAAATTTAATAAATGAAAAAGGAGTACCAAACAAAAAAAAAATTCCAACACCTTATATAGAAAGGAAAATGGAAAACTGCAAGGAAAATCACTTTCTATTTTGTCACTTAATGTTGTGATTCTGTCATATGTATATACATACTCGTATTAATTGTAACTATTTAATAAAAAGTAGCTAAAATAAAAAAAAAATTTGTTGATCTAAGTAGGAATTGACTTTAAAAAAATTTTTTTACACTACTTGTTTTTATTGTTTATCACTATTACCTTATCTGCAATCAAGCGAAATAAAACCTGTTACATTTTTTAATCCACGTGGAGCAAGGGATGATAAAGAAAACAGAAAAAAAAGAGAGAGATAAAGAAATCTCCATCAATGGCACAGATATTGAATTCGGGTGAAACGCGTGGGGTCAATGTCTTTAAATTGTCCTTCACTCTTCCGAATGACACGATTCGCAAGGCCGTAGCTCTCCTACGCAGGTGGTACAAGCATCGTTACGGGTGTCATAGCAAGAAAGGGGGGGGGGATAAAGGAGAGTCGAAAGACACTGCTTTTTACAACAGTGGTCGGGTTGTGTGGGGGAGATGCTGATTATCGACACCACACGACCCCCAACTGGTTATTCAATTAATTTGCCATTAGAAGAGAAGGTGTTATACGTCACTTATATCTTTGACAGTTTTTTTCGGTACTTAAGATCATATGTGATTTTTTTTTTTCATATGATACATGTGCAAATGCTTCCTTTTAAATCTTCAGAAACAGTACAGAACAACCAATGACAAGGGAAAAAAACGGAACAAAAAAATGTGTAGAAAGCTGCTAAACAGCTACATGCTGGCTTTTCCAGCTGGATATTTAGAATAAGTGGTTAATGATGAACGCTAAATTAAGCCTAAGTATATCAACATCAATGCATTCTAGAGCATTTTTAAATGTATGATTTAGAACAGTGATCCGCGCGGAACTTTTTTACCGCTGCGGACCAGTCAACGTTTGATAATTTTACCGCGGCCCGCTGAGGGTGGGACACGTTGATTGCTTATATTTTAGATTGTTTTGATTTAACGATTTTAATTTAGTTACATTTAAATATGCCTTCAGAATAAAATGTAGTTACACCAAAAATGAATAAAAGTGATTTAACGTGGAATATAAAGTGATTTCCGTGAAAAGTTGCGCAAATCCGAGAGAAATGCACCACTTTAAATAAAATGGTAATAGTTTATTGTTCTTTAGGCGGCCCGGCACCATTTGATCCACGGACCGGGGGTTGCGGATCACTGATCTAGAGTAAGATTTTTAATTAAAGCTTTCGGAATTACTACGGAGAATTTTTTTTAATTGTAAAGTGAAAATAGGTTTTTAATTGAGGTTATATCTACATCGAAAAAGATCTCCTTGTTTTAGGAACTAAGAATTGGAGAACACTTGCAGGAAAAAGGCTAGCCTGGAAAAGCCTTCTTGAGAAGGCCAAGGCTCACCCTGGGCTGTCGAGTCACTGAGGAAGGAAGGAATATCTACATCTCTAAGGGTAAAACACATGATGGAAATTCGGAAAACATTTTCGAATTAAAAAAAAATACTTCCAATCAATATTATGCATATTAATGGCGTACACGGACTACTTTTATGAGGCTAGGGGAGGGAAAAATATTTCAGAAAACACGCAGACGAAAGCATTGAGGTCAGTGATGCACACAAGGATGTCCCCGGCTCCGGCCATCCCCCCATAGCTCTTGATTTTTTTTCGATTGGCTATAATCTTATGTAAATAGTACGTAAAATGATTTAATTAAGTATTTGTTATTAATAATTAGTTTTATTAATTAATGCTGATTATTTATTCAATAATGAACTTTTTACTGTTTTTGTTCCCGAAAATCGACAAAATCAAAAGAGTTCAAATATTAGGCGGCGTATTGAAACATGATACGGGAAAGGTGGACTTTCGATTCTGACCCCCCCCCCCCCACCCCCTTTCTTGAAAAATTCCTATGTGCGCTACTGATTGAAGTATAATCTTTATTCTTTAAAATTACAGCTTAAAAAAACTAAAAAACACCCTTTTATAGTTTATCGAACTAAATTGTAACTTGATCTTTTAGTCGCCAAATCTGAACTTAGTCACCGAATCTGGAATTAATTGCCAAATCTGGAAATAGGATCTGGAACTAGTCGCCAGATGCGGGATGGGATCTGAAAATGGGAACGTTAGTCCTGATGATTCTGAACAAGACAATGGAACAAAATTATTGAATAATTGAATTGTCATCGGTCCTGACAAGTGAGCAAAATTTCGAATTAATCTGACCTTTTTAAAGTGGGTAAAAATTGAGTTCAATTCCGTTACATACAAGTGAAACTTATAAAAGGGTATTAAAATTGAAAAATCTATTGGTCATTGAGGCCGAGGTAGCCTAGTGATTACAGTCACGAACAGTTTTCTTGAAAACTAAAATTCTCTATGTTATAACCAGATAAATCTTTAAAATCAATCTCTATAGAAAGCAACTGGAGCGTTAACGTGATCTACCAAAAATGCTCCCGCGAGCTACTATTAGCTCTCGATCGACGGTATGGTGACTGTTTTTTAAAAAACTATCCCTTATATATGTAAAGTATTTTTTCCACATATATAAAACAATGCATAAAATATAGAGAACCTATTTTTTCAGTAAAATATTAAATTTAATTAATCAACAATTAAATGTTTTGAACATTTCTATTTTCCTATATTCTAGTCGTCAGATCCACTTGACGCATCACCACCAACTCATACTCTACACACACTCGCCATAACAAATATCTCGTTCTTTCGCCTATCCACCGACTCACTGGTGGAGAAGTAGTGTAGCGGTATCTACGTATGCCAGCAATAACCTCCAGACAGGGGGATTATATTTTGTTTAGTGGTATGTTACCCGACTTTGGATCCATAGGTCGCGGGTTCTGTCCTCCGCATAGGTGCCACTTCACAAGTATACACACACACAACGCAGGACTATTTACAAAAGATGACGCGGACAAGAGTTTAACGGAGTATTTATACATACATGTAGTGGCTGGCTAATTTTCCTTGAAAACAGGAGTTTATATACAAAGCGGCAATAGCGGAAGTTCAAATACTCACACGAATTTTCGAAGATGTCTCTTTTGATTGATCCAGATAATCGGATAATGCTCGTTATATGTAATTCTTAATTTACATACTCTGAGCTTATAATTTCCAAGAGACAAAGTTACGATTATATCCCGTTATGTGGGAAATTAACAGTTACTTATGTACGTGAAGCTCTTGAGGGCCAGGACTGCTACAGATTTAAAAACTTTGAAAGATGCAATTAACGTGAATTATTACCTGCATATGTTTCATACACAGTGGCACACACAGGAATTTTTCGAGGGGGGAGTCCAGGGTCGAAGGACCACTATTCTCGTATCATAACTCCTATGCGCCACCCAACATATTCTTTTGATTTTGCCGATTGTCGGGAACAAAATAGTAAAAAATTATTTATTGAATAAATAATTTACATTAATCAGTAAAATTAATTATTAATTAACATTATTTAATTAAACTTTACGTTCTATAAATATAGGATTAAATCGAAAAAACCAAGAGTATACGATTCAATCGAAAAAAAAATCAAGGGCAATGTGGGGGGGGTAGCCCTTCCTTGTGTGCGCCACTGTTTCTACACAATGAAAAAGGCACTATTGCCAAATTAGTCAAAGTGTTTAAAAACTAACTAGGTAACAATTTTTTTTAATTAAAACTACTCAAAAATTTAAAAAAATTTGTGATTTCAAACATCGTACACATTTAAACAATATTCACTTTTGTCAGAAGGGGGGGGAGGGGATAAGGAAAAAGTGAAAGCAAAAAACAAAACAAAAATAATGAGTTCGAAGAGGGAAAGTTTTGAGACCTTTGCGTGCAAGGAGCGTTGATAGTAGAAGTTCGTGACCCGAATCTATAAAATAGAAGTGATAAGGAATCCAAAAATAATCTACAAACCGAAATAAATTTTCTTGCAATTATCATTTCAAAGAATCATGTGTAAAAAACTTTATAGTTTCGGATACAAAAATGCATATCTCTGTTTAATATGAAATATCTTATCTTTCTGAACTTTCTAAACTTTAATTTAAGATGCATAGAAGTTTAAATTTCATGAAAAACTAAATTAAAAAATTTAAACAACTAAATAACACATCAACATTAGATTTAATAAAAGGTAAATTAGTTCGGATTTTTTTTTAAAAAAAAGAGTGTTTTATCTTTTTTTTTTAACAATTCAAACCAACTGTTACTCGTATTTCATTTAACCCCCGCAAACAAATAAATAATAATAATAAAAGAATTCTTGAAAATGAAGCTTTAAAATATTTTTTTGGCACACAGTTTAATTATATATTTTCTTGTAAGTCGTTTGGTAATAATAGCAATATGATTATAACATTAGATTTTTCTTGATTTTATAATTCTTTGGCTGTAATGTTTTGTCGAAAATTGTTTCTGTAGCCGTAAAAAAATAGAATTGTAAAATGGAATAATACTTTTTAGATCTGGAATTTTATTGACATACCTTAATCTTAATTATGATTTTACTAGGGCTTGAAGATTAAATTATGTTTGAACGTTGATTTTCGATTTTTATGTTACAAAGTTCACGGCGTATTTAGAAAACGAAAACCATATTAAGGTATCCGTCTACGTTCGGAACCGTGATGTTAAAAAACCACATAAATGGGTAATTTTCATTATATTTAGTGCCACTTAGATTAGAATACATGTATAAAACAGTTTTAAGGGCATTATGACGAAAAAAAATATTTAAAAACAATACTTTGGCAAAAAATTAACTTAGAATAACCTTTTTTCAAAACGTTTTCCTCTTATAAAAAATGCTTCTGTAAAATAATATTTTGCTTGTATAAAGTAAAGACTTCTCCAGAGAGTTTGAACTGGGATTTTTGAAAAATTCACATTATTTTCAGAGTTATAAACATTTAAAATAATGATCAGCGTTTTTTTCTTAAAATTTCTTCCCTCTGTTGTAGTAAAATATGGATAAATCCACTTCTAAGTTATATATTTCAAAAATTCTAATTGAGCCTCTGTACAGAGGTCTGAGCTATATACAGGCAAAATATTATTATTATAGAAACATTTTTCATAAAGGAAGAATGTTATTGGAAATTGTCCATTCTATGTTTCTTTTTTGTCAAAAAATTGTTCTTAAATAATTTTTTATTGTAATCATATTCTTAAAACAATTTTATATACGGTTTCTAATCTAAGTGACACTAAATATCATAAATAATATCCATTTATGAGCTTTTGCAAAATCACGGTTCCAAACGTAGTCGGATACCTTATGTTTTTACCTTTTTATAAATAAAAGGGTTGCAGGGTGCAGAGGGGATCATTATGACTATATATATATTTTTACAGTTTAGAGGATATCAATAGTTTTAAAACCAGTAAGTTGTGAGCCTCTATTTCATTAAACACCATAAAATTGAATGATATGCATTTGTTTTCGTTAACATAAGATTACGTCTAAAATTGTTGCAAATTTGCATTTTTTAAATTATTGACAGTATTTCAATTCCAAATAATTTTTTTCAAACTCAGAATTAAGTAATAACGAAAAAGTTTTTAAACAAAACTAAGCACAACTCAGCCACCAGTGAGGATTGAACTCACGACCCCTGGTTTACAAGACCAGTGCTCTAACCACTGAGCTATGATGGCACGCGTTCTTCAAAAGATAGAAATGATGCGATCAAAGCTCACGGCGCATTGTCGTATCTAGAAATATTATCTTTCTTTTTATATTTATGCAGTTGCACTTTATGGTTATTTTATGGAAGAAGAAAACATCTGATTTCGTGTGTGTGTGCCATGAAGCGTGTACTTATTTTAACATAAAAAACAGTCTATTTTCTAGACTTAAAACAGGTAACAGATGCTTCTTTAAATGATGATTTCCTGCTAACAGACATGACATGACCCATGCGGACTGGTGCAAACGTGGGCGCAGAAAAATTTAACTTTTACCGTATAACACACGCATTATACATATAAATGTGTATTCTTTTAAAATAATCCGTTAAATTTTAGATATCTCTGTCTTCGATGTAAACCTTTTTTGCCTTTGTTGCAAATCTATTGTTTTGGAAATTGGGTGACAATATAATTTTCATCATTGCATGCACATTTCTTTCCGATTTCCTGTTTTGATATTCACAGTACTTTTCTATTTCAGTTTCACCCGAAACTACTTGTAGAAGTGAGATTTGATTCAATTGAATGAACTATATGGTTTAAGATAAGAATATACATAAAATAAAATTATTCATTCGGAACTGAACCAAAAACCGTTACTTTTGTCAGAACGAAAACCGAAATATATTTTTTTTTAGTTGAACCGGAAAGATAAAAATTACGGTTCGATGCCCCTGGTCGTAACAAATTTTTCCCATTTCTAAAAATTTTCTTTTCCATTTACCTTTTAAATTTTAAATAATAAGGAAAACCAAATAAAGTTTCAAACAGCAGAGTGGCATCAACAACATCGTGCACTCTATTCTGATGGGGAGGTACGTCCCTCATTTAGGGACAGGAACTCCGTAACTTGCATGCCACTTCGTGCACTCTACTCATTTTCTTTCTCACACCGTAGCCATCTCCTTCTGCGTTCAAAATAAACAAGGGAACGGCTGGGAAGGGGGATGGATGTTCTAAGACGTAGTATTTTCTTCCCGCTTCGGTTTCCCGTTATCGTTTGTTGATCTTCCTGAGTGTGTTGACCAGTATAGGGTTGTTACATTTAACAAGCTTATCGCCTACTTCAAACAATATGAAGACTGTTGGTAAATAGATTGCCTTGGCCTCTGCTATGTAAACTAAGCCGGCGTGTGGATTCCAGTTCAAGGATGTTTAATTAGATGTTAAACTGTGTAAAAAGGATGTTTTTTACGGCATTGCCAATGTCAATATTTTGTGAGTTCGCGGGTTCTTTTTATTAGAATCGTTCAGAATTTATGGTCACTTTGAGGGGGTTCTTTTTACAGACGAGTTCCATTTATTTACTTACAGTTTTATTTTAAAAATACTTAGTAACATGTTAGATCATAATAATTATGTTTCATATTAATATCTATTTAAAAAAGGGGGTACAAGATATATATATATATATAGGGAGAGAGTGAACTAATAGGAATTGAAAAATGGTTCTATAAAGGGTTAGTTAAATCATTTTCTTATTGTCAAGTTAAAGTACTGAATAAAATGTTTCATATAATTTGTTTAAATTCTAAATAACAAAATTAAATAATTAGCTTAGAGTTGAGATTGATGAAATATAACAAATTACAGTCGAACCTCTATGTAACGAACCTCTATATTGCGAATTTTTCTAAATAGCGAACTTTTTCCTGGAACATTAAACATTTCACGATTTCTTCGTAAAATAACGTCTCAATAGCGAAGTGCATTTTCTATATAATGAACTTTTGCTTTTGTGATTCAATTTTTTTCTCCCCATTTTTAAAGTATTTCTAACATTAAGTTATTCTCTTTTTCACAAATTTTATGGTGGTCATAAATTTTGAACTGGTTTTATTAGATCCTAAATCGCCTAAAGCAATCGAGTTCTGGACATTTCATCCAAGAAGTGGAACCTTTAGCCCCCATTGCCCAGTTCTCTAGAAACATCTTCGATATCCTCTTTCACCCTCAGTATTGTTGCCGGTGTTCTAATTATAAAATAATGTATGTTTAATATTACTTGTATGCTTTAAATTATAAATTGTCCTTAAAATTCCTTAATTTTAGTATAAAATTGTTTTCTTAATATTGAAAATACAGTGAATTCTTCGACATTCTTTTTTCTTGTTTTCCTTGTGGTTTTTCTTTCTTTCTTTCTTTTTGGATGGGTAAGATATATAAAATAAACATATATTAATTTTAAAAAGGTGTGAATAATTAATTTTTTTAATATATAATGTTTATAAATTTAAAATTTGTTTTTATGTGGTTTATAAAGTATATTAAAAGATGAGCCTCTATATAACGAATTTTCCATATAACGAACTTTTTTCCGGGATCGAGCGACTTCGTTATATAGAGGTCCGACGTTATAATTTTTGTAGTAGTGTAACGAAAACAAAAGATTTCTCAACAGCTAGAATCTAGTCTTTACACTTAGGATAAAAAAAAAGAATATTAATATTAAATTTAAGGAAATACATATTGCTACAATAAATCTTCACAAAAATAGTTTCTGAAATGCAGAAAATGCTTAATATTAGTTTAACATTTTTTTACACTCTTAAACCCTAGTTTATTCTCGCATATCTTAACCAAAGTATATACAAAATTTTCTTTTAAAAATTATTAGATATAACTAATCCTCTTGTCCTTGGTGTAACAAAGAACACTTCATTCAGGAATTTACGGAGTGCATTGTCTAAATACGAGTAATTAATTCCACTTTTTTATGTCTGTAAAAGTGATGGCTGCAGGAAACCACCAATTCATTTTATTTCTTCCTCTCTGCACAGTTAATATGTCTGCGCGTTGTGAAAGTGATAAATTTTATGGATATCCTGTTGCATAATATACAGAGATGTTGTTCTCGCCCTTGTCTTAACAAGTCGCAAATAAAGTTCGTTACTCTTGTACAAAAGAAGTTATTTCTCGAGTGTCTAGGTTCTAAATTAGAGTTTGGCTTATATCACTCTGTGAAAATTTTAACGTACTGTACACCAGAAGTTGCCAAAGTGATGGTCCGCGAGAAAATTTCGCTGGTTCCTAGAAAAACGGGGAATATACTTACTCATCACGTTATGTTTTAAGATGCATTGAAACATAATTGAATTCATAACAATACGTGAAAAGTTATAAAAACTCTACTTCGTAGAATAACGCCACGGCAAATAAGCCGTACTGCTATGGTTGCATCGTTATATGTGGATAATAGATCCGTTTGCTGTGGAAATTCAGGATAACAATTCAAGCATGCATCTAAAAGACAGCATCATCGACCTATCGCCCAACGAAATTCTTCACATTTAAATTTCATTCATCCTTATCAAGATCTCAATTTTGGCTGTCCATAAAAAGTGAATACACTTTTCTTAGTGAACAGGCGATGAAAATTCTGATTCAATTCTCCACAATTTATTTACTCTCATCTGTCACAGCCATCAAAACCAGGTACCGATCTCAGCTTGAAATAAATAAAGTTCTCCGTCTTGCAATAACAACATTGGATCCAAATATCCATAATCTTATTTCAAGTAATAAGGAACATCCATCATACCAGAAAAAGTATAATGCTGAAAGTTTGATGTACTTAAACCATTTTTTAATTGTTACGTTTTTACAGTTTTTGTTCCTGTTGTTGTGGCTTATTAATAAAGCTTTCGTAATTTGGTTACAATTAATCGTTTCATTTTATTAACTAAGTACATTTTGTGTGTTCTTAGATTACATTTTTTTTTAATAAATACGTTTAACACTTAAAATAAGCCTAATAGTGGTCCGCGGGATTTAAATAATGAATTTACTGGCCCGCGAGGTCAAAAAGTTTGGCAACCACTGCTGCATACAATGAAATTTTAATATAAAATCAAAAACAATTTTTTTAACCTTAACTAGGCTTTTCCCGTCCACTTCATTGAGTCCACTTCATTACATGATGTTCAATGACTGTTTGAATGTTACTGAGAGATATCTAAATCCTAACATTCAACTTTCGATTGTGGTGAAAAAGATTCTTATAATTATCACTTGATGATTTGAAAAAAAAAAACAGGATTTGAATTTCTACCCCCTCCTCCCCTGAAAGTCACACTGATGTTCAATGACTGTTTGAATGTTACTGAGAGATATCTAAATAACATTCAACTTTCGATTGTGGTGAAAAGATTCTTATAATTATCACTTGCTGATTTGAAAAAAAACAGGATTTGAATTTCTACCCCCCCCCTGAAAGTCAATATCCATAAGACCCGTTCCTAGCGGATTTTAAATCACCAAAAGAAACATGTATTCTAAATTTCATTACTGTAAGTCAAGTAGTTCGAAAACGGGAAATGTTTTTAACTATACACCCAAGTAGCTCCCCGCAACCCTCCATTGGAGTCGATTTCCGTAAAATCTGTTCTTAGCGGTCTCTATTCAACAAAAGATACATGCCAACCAAATTTCAAGTTTGTTGGTCTAAGATTTGGCGCACAACACAATTTTCAGTGGCACTCTGCGCTACTTTACAAACTTGTCAATTTTTGAGTGGATGGTAGTTGATATTAGATAAACATCTTCAGAATTATGGACATTTACGGAACTACGAAAAAATCTGTAAGATAACTCTAAAGATAAATCTACAGCTCAAACTCAAACTCAGTGGTGCAACAGCCCATGAGGTCCAAGGCCTAATGTGCTCATTCCAGTATACGTGACCCTTGGGCGCTGAGGAGCATGAGCAGATATCTCGATCAGGTGGTCAGTCTGAAGTGAGACCTCCAGTTTTTAAGTCCCCAAGTAAGCTTGGTACTCATTTATCGACCCACTGCATTAGGGATGAAAGGCTGAGTCAGTAAGGTGGTCAGTCTGAAGCGAGAAATATCAACTAATATCCTTAAAATTGTCTTGATATTAAAGTATTATTTAAATTATCGATTAATATATTATCTCAATTTAAATTTTAACCGAAATTCAAAAAATGATTGAGCTATCATTTTTGTCCAAGTCTCCTCATATGATTTTGTCTACACTTTACTTCTTTTATGGCAAAAAATTTATGAAAGAAAATATTCATTAGTTTGATATTTCTCTGAAAATTTATTTTGATTTCATTCCACTGAGAAATAATCGATTATATTACATTTTAAAAAGAACTGAAAATGTTCTATTTTAAGTTTTTTAGTCAGTCTATACTCTTCCTTTCTGTTTTCCATTTGCGTCAAAGTATTATTTAATAAAATAAAAAATATATCAATTATCCAGTAAAATAACATATAATTATTTTCCTGCGTTATTTCGTTTTCAAAAACGAATTTTTTAAAATGAAATATCAATTAAAATTATTCCACTAAAAATTTTCCATTCTGTTAATAAAAAGCTATAATATTTCTTAATTTATTCTTGGCTAAAGAAGATCCAACAAAAACCATAAAAAAACTTCTATTTAAAATAACTTTAATCTGTTTATTATCCGAATGTTATTATTAAATTCGATAAACGCGAAGATTTAAAGCGATTTAAAAATCGTTTGGTGAAATGATTACTGAAACATTTGTAACACTATGATTGGTAACATTAATATCACTTATGTTCCATTATAACAAATTGTTTTTTTTAATTTTTTTTATTATTAAATGTCGATTATCAAAGTCTCACATGCATTATCCATTAAAATAAAGGTTCTTTTTTAAATGATCGTCATTTGTGTAAATAAATAGTTTTCTTAACAATTCTTTCACCGTTTAACAAGCTCATTTTTTAACACAAATTAGGCTTTTAGTAAAAACGTTCACTTGATATAATGTATCTTTCTTGAAAATAAGGAAAATAAATTTTTCTTTTGTTTTTTTTTTAAATATTTTAAATTACCTTTTCTGTAATTAGTGGCAACGATGAAATACGTTTTGCAAGCAAATATTTTTTTTTTAAATTTTTGTTGTTCTGCCAGCAATTGATTTATAAAGTTCTTTTTCTGTGTTCTTTCTCATTTCAAAATTTTTAAATGAACATCGTTAAAAATACTATGAATAAAAGAACCAATAATCTTTAATTAATTTCACTAGATTTTGATTTAAGTGCTCGCTACTTTTTTTTATAGCAGAGTAATGAAAGTTTTCTTTTTTAATAAATAATGTTAGTATTTTATTTCAAGAAAACGTTTTAAATTTTTATTTATTATTAAATCTTACTTATTGTGGCCTTTTATGACAAATGCGGTTTTGTTATTGCACTAATACTTTTTTCCTATAAACTGTTATATCTATATCAAATTCTATATTTTCATACTACCTATTGAAATTTCTTTTTTCTCTATTCATTCCTGATATTAGTGGCTCCTAAACTTACAGTGCCCATTAATCTCTTTTTATACGGAAAACATGCCCACGAGCTCCCAAGTGAAATAATTATATTTCAATACATAATAAGAAAAGTTATAAATTTAACTTTGATGACCCGAATGCTAAATGCATATATAAGTGAAAATCATTTAAAATGAAACTAAGGGAACCGAAATATTTTTTATATAATGTTTGAAAAAAACCACACATTTCGAGTGAAACGCATTTTAAAGTATGGCACCTTGCATAAAGTAAGGCATTTGCTTTTACTAAAACACTTGTTGTCTTTGTTCTAGTAAATGGATAATAATAAACTCGGCATTTTTATAAAACTAATAAGAGGACCTAAAAAATTGTTGAGTTTTGGCAAAATTCACAATTTTAGGTTAGTCAGATACATTAAGCGATTTTCATTTCATGTAAAGAGCAACAAAAAAAAAAAATGCATGAAGATACGTTGTAGTTTGTCGTGACCGTTTGTACTATTTCGCGTTAATCGATATTTCATTTTCACCTTCAACGTATTTCACTGTATAAATTAAATATCAGAAGCAGTATTTATTCAAATTATAACTTTTGCGTTAAAATATTGAACATACCTCTTTTCAATGAGTTGGTGAACCAAGGAAATATGGTATCTTCGTTTAAGGTATCCGACTTATATTTTGGAAACTTCACACAATCTTTATAAATTATAGCCTTATGTGTTATTCTGATGAATAAGCTATATTATTGTTAAGTGAGTGTGTGTGTGTTTCATAGAAATCCATTCAATTGTTTTTTCGTGAAAGAATAACAAACATCTCCCATACAAACTTTCGCGTTTATAATATTAGTACCGTTACATCGAAAAAGACTGTTTGGTGCGCTTTATGGGCTAGTGGAATCCTTTTCAAAAACGATGAAGGCCACAACGTTACAGTCAATGGTGATCGGTATAGAGCCATGATTACTAAAAATTTTTATATTCCTTTGAACAATCATGATGTCCAGGAGCTGTGGTTCCAATATTTTATTTTAACATGTATCACAGCTCGTGCCACAATTTGATTTATTTTAATGTCACGTTTGGTGACCGCCTAATTTCACGTTTTGGACCTGTGAATTGACCTAAATCTTGTGATTTAACACCGCTCGACTATTTTCACTGTAGGGCTATGTAAAGTCATTGGTCTATGCGGATAAGCCACAAACGCTTGACCATTTGGAAGACAACATTCGCCGTGTTATTGCCGATATACGGGGCAATAAATGTTTTAAAAAGTAATCGAAAATTGAGAGTCACAGAGACTGTTTTATTTTAGCCAGAGTGGCAGTCACTATGCCAGAAATCAATTTAAAATGTAATGCCATCAGATTATCTTTTTAAAAAATTCATGTCAATCGAATAATACATCGTTGTTTTATTGCAATTTAAATTCTATACCAGGTTAAAAAAAAACTTAATTTAATTGTAATGTTGTATTTTTTAAGTTTAAAATAAAAGAATTATTCAAGTTTTATAGGTGTGCATCTATGTGAACAATTTATCTGTTTAATTATAATTTTTTTTTCCTTGGAGACAGGGGCGGCATTTTCCATTTTTGTTTTTGGGATGGCAAAACTCCTAGAGCTGGCCCTGACCTATCTAAAAGATTTTATTCTCAAATTTTTAAATTTTACTCTTAAATTTTTTTTTAATATGTAAAAATCATTGCTAATTTATTTTGGCTTTCACAATAATAGAAGTGGGTCACAATTACTTTACTTCCTATTAAACTTTTTGTAGACCCCCTAGCGTTGTCCAATAATCCCAAATTAGTTTTTACTTTCAGTGGACCCCTCAGCAATCACAAGGACTTCTAGGGGTCCTTAGAAACTACTTTGAAACCTATGCTTTAATTTAATGAGCCAAACTTTCTTCTGACAGAAATTATAATTTTTATTTACTTTATTATTATTTTAATTCTTCCAGTTTTTATAAAACAGTTAATTCACCAAACAGTATTAAATTTATTGAATTTTATTATTATAATAATAATTATCATAACAGCGCAGAACATTTTTAGAAGGAACTCTTTAGATCCGCGTACAACCCTAGAATACTTGACAACGAAAATTTATGCACCTGTGTGACACTCATTTTTTTTATTATTATCGTCTGCCACAAAAAAGGACAGACGAAAATTAAAATTTCCACTCCTAGTGAAAGCGATCCAGTTCCGTTTCCCTTCTCCCCGACAGATGATAGCGGAACCGAACCCTTTTCATCCTCATACCAGCTGTTAGCAGGTCATCCAACCCTCGGCCACCCCCTCTGAAGGGGTGGAGTCACCCCTTTCCCTTTCGGCAGAGAAGAAAGAGAGGAAATAAAAATAGAATTTCTTACCATGTTTAGTACATGCCTTTCTAAGCTTCTGGTACGGTACCACAAAGTCGATGACCTATTTATGTACTACTATGTGTAGAAGAATATATTGTTGACTTGATGATTAAGCAGTTAACATCTTTTAGTGTTATGTAGATCAGACTTCATTTAGCGACGTTTTTTTACCCCCTCCCCTCCTTTTTATGAATTTTTTTACTTGCCCTCCAATAGGATCTTTCTTCTTCTCTCCCCGTATCCTCATATACTTTTCTGTGGCCTTATGAATAAAATTGTCTAGGTCACGTTTTTAACCAGTATAAAATATGTAAATACTGTGTTGCGTATACACCTAAGGTTGCGTGAGATTTAAAAGGGTTACCCAAGCAGTTCAGTCAAGAAGTACTACCATAGTCATTGAAATATGTTAATGATATTTCTGAAAAATTGATTTTTATTAGGTACCCATTTACGTTGAAATAATGAATAGATATTACTATTTGCAAATATGTATCACACAAGTACAGAAGATCTTTCACACTTTATGGAAACGATTTTGATAATTAATTTGTATTATTTACCCTTTAGCGGGCGATGGCTGATACGTCTAGCCACATATTAAAAAAATTTCTCAAAGCGGGTGTTGGATATTTAGTCTATCTATATGCGTTAATTGAAGCTAAAACGCATAAGAATTAATATGGATGGCAGCACGATACCTTTTTTTGCATTACATGTCTTCTGATAGGTAGTAGAAAACAATTTTTCTCGGTGTAAATCTACAAATTGTATTTTGATTACTATAAATGAAATTTCTGATCTTTGAAAAAAATTTCGACGTGTCTTAAATATACTTTTCTCTCATCTGAATGAATTAAGGAAATTTTCAATTAAAAAAAAAGGTTTTATTTAGGTTTTTGGAAAGTTTTTAAATGTGGATAGAGGTTCTATCCACTGCCCACCTAGAACAGAAAAAGGACCTAGAAATTTTCGCTTGTCTCCACACTTAGAATCATGTGAGAATGTTGGGGGGTTGGAAATACAAATAAGCTTTGTTTACAATATGTGGTACAAGATTCTCGGGTTCAAAAATCTTTCATTGCAGCTTTTCTGCTCGGAAAAAACGTTTGCATATCATAAAGTTCCACAGTAAATAGCTCATCAAATTTGTGAAATAACTAATTTAAATTCTCAAAAACATTACTTTATTTCTAACCTTTTATACTAAAATTATATAAAATGTGTGGATATATACCAATTTCAATGTATATTATAAGTATTCTATATATATATATATATATATATATATATATATATATATATATATATATATATATATATATATATATATATATTCTTCATAAAAGTATTCTATAATTTACAATTATTTTATTATTATTTAATTGCATTTATACTTTGTATTTAATTGTTGTTGAAATAGTTATTACACATAGATGTTAGTTTTTCATAAAAAAGTTTATTGTAATGTGATTCATTATTTTCGTCCTGAAAAGTAAGTTAAATGTTCTAAGTGCACAGTGATTATAACGTCTAGCCACCATCCAGGAAAAAAAAACCTTGATCAAATTTTTTGTGTGTTTTTTTGTGACTAAATAATGTTAATAGAGGACGAGAACATTACATTACAAGTTTTACAAGTTTTCATTTTTACTTTCAGCTAGACGTTTTTTTACCTTTCAAATTTAATATATTATAAATATTTTTTATTGAAATTCAAAACCGAGACTGCTTTATAATTAATTTTTTTGATACGAATATTTTTCCTCGGAGAGCGCAGTTACGTAACCATCAAGCCGTCTATCAATTTTAGGAGCCATTTTTAAACTAAATCTTTTATTTTACGTTATAATCAAAAGAAAATCTTAGCAGACGAATATTCTGAAGTTTATCTCAAAATGCAAACGAGAAAAGGAATTACAAAATCGTTTCCATAAAAAGTGAACGACCTTCTGTATGCATAGTAAAGGGAATCAAAAGAATTTTTTTTCCAGAATTTAAAAAATTATCTATGCGGAAAAGATGTTCTCTGGTATATAGATGAAATAAAATAAAAAATTATTTTTATATGTTAAGTACAGTCAGTCACAAACGGAATTGAGTTTAGGTATTTGAGCTTTTTTATGGGGAAAAGTATTAAAATCCTAATTACGGTTTCGCATCGCCAGAGCTCAGGTGCCTCCCTCTAGGGAGGAAACTGCGCGTGGAATTACCTGCGGTGATTGGTATCCACCTATATGGTGCCACACTAAAAAGAGATACCAGCTCCCGGGGAATGTACTAGATCTGCAATGGCAAAACATCACCCCACAGCCAAATTAGAAATTCTGGGGAAAAGCAAAAGTAATTTTTTTTTTAAAAAGAAAAATATGTATTTTAGTACTTTTTAGCATTCATTGCAATGAGAAGGAACACCTAAAAAACAGTTACAAGAAAAATTCAAGCACCTTTTTAACAGCCACCACGGCTGATATTAAGCTACCACGGCCATTATGTGTGACCACGGTAGACTAGTGGTCAAGGTAATAGACTCGAGGGACTCCTGACTTCGAGTCTAGTACCACTGAAGATCCATAATACAGAGGAGGCTGATGCACATTAAATACGTCGAGACTCAAACTTCTTCCCGTTGGCATGGTGTGGTACTCAGGAGAAAGGAGTGCCAGCTCAGATTTCGTCCTCGCCCTTGGTTCAAAATGACGGAATCCGTCGCCAAAAGCCCTCCAGTAGCTCAATAGGGCAACGTTTATATTAACTCACTCATTCACTCACTCACCACGGTCATTATTATTAAAGAACAGTAGGAGTCAGTGACGCACACAAGGGGGATCCTGGGGGTCCGGACCCTCCTCCCCAAAGCAATTGATTTTTTTACCGATTGATTATAATTCTAAGTATATAGTACGCAAAATTTAATTAATTACTTGTTATTAATGATTAATTTTATTAATTAATGCTAACTATTTATTCAAAAATTAGTTTTTTATTGTGTTTTGTTCCCGAAAATCGACAAAATCAAAAGGAGCTTGGTACAAGAATGGTGAACTTTCGACCCCAGACCCCCCTCCCCCTTGAAAATTCCTTTGTGCGCTATTGGAGGGAGTACATTATTGAAATTGACGTGCAAACTTTAGTATTGAATATATTAAGAGATTAAACTTATAATAGCATTAATAAACGTTCGCAAAATATGTATGTACTGTAAAAAGGAAGAGGTTTATCAGAGGGCGAATCTTTCAGAAAAGGTTTCGTGAGCTTTTGACTTTTTCTTTAGCGGCAAAAGGTCTAGAGCAGAGGTTCCCAAACTTTTTTGTCTCATAGACCCCTTGCCATGTTTTTCGGTTTGGGACAGACCCCTTCTTACCTAATAATGATTTTTTTACAAATTTATCAGCTTAAGATATCCTACTACATTCGGAACCATGATTTTAAAAAAGCGCATAAATGGATAATTTTCATGATATTTAGTGTCACTTAGATTAGAATATATGCATAAAATTGGTTTAAGGACATTTTGACAACAAAAAAAAAATTATTTAAATACAATATTTTGGCAAAAAATTAACTTAGAATAATCTTTTTTCAAATGTTCTCCTTTTTTGTGAAAAATGGTTCTGTTATAATAATAATTTGCCTGTATATAGCTCAGACCTCTCTACAGAGGCTCAACTAGAATTTTTGAAAAATTCACATTATTTTCAGAGTTACCACCGATTGAAATATTTATTGGCGTTTTTTTCTTAAAATTGCTCCCCTCTGTTGTCGTAAAATATGAATAAACCCACTTCTAAGTTATATATTTCAAAAATTCTAACTGAGCCTCTGTAGAGAGATCTGAGCTATATACAGGCAAAATATTATTATAATAGAAGCATTTTTCACAAAAGGAGAACATTTGGTAAAAAGATTATTCTAAGTTAGTTTTTTGCCAAAGTATTGTATTTAAATAAATTTTTTTGTCAAAATGTCCTTAAAACAATTTTATGTATGTATTCTAATCTGAGTGACACTAAATATCATGAAAATTAGCCATTTATATGATTTTTTAAAATCATGGTTCCGAACGTAGTCGGATACCTTAATAAAGGTTCGCAAAATATGTATGTACTGTAAAAAGTAAGAGGTTTATGAGAGGGCCAGTCTTTCAGGAAAGGTTTCGTGAGTTTTTGACTTTCTCCTTAGCGGTAAAAGGTCTAGATCAGAGGTTCCCAATTATTTTTTCGCTGACGCAGACCCCTTGCAGGTTGTCATAGACCCCTGGGGGTCTATATAGACCCCTTTTGGGAATCACTGGTCTAGAGAATAATTGCAGAGCTCTGAAATATTTAATAATCAGTAACAGAGGTGCACGCAGGAATTTTTCAGGGGGTCGGGGTCGAAAGTTCACCATTCTTGTATCATGATTCTTTTGATTTTGTCGATTTTCAGGAACAAAACACAGTAAAAATCTAATTATTGAATAAATAATTAGCATTAATTAATAAAATTAAACATTAATAACAAATACTTAATTTTACGTACTATGTACTTAGAATTATAATCAATCAGAAAAAAAATCAAGGGCTTTGGGGGGTGGGGTCCGGACCCCCAGGACCCCCCTCCTACCTTGTGTGCGCCACTGATCAGTAATCTTACTATCTTGACCCTATATTTTATGTATAGAAGATAATTTTTTTTTCAGACATAGAACATTCTACAATAGTATCTAAAATGCCTGCCTTGCTTTTCTTTGTTTTATCAGAAAAATGAAGATTGCTTTTGAAAAGTAAAAGTCACTGTTGTAGCAATAAAATTTGTGTGTAATCAATTATTTATGAATTATTCTCATTGCTCATTAAGGTGATATTTTACGATAATACTTTAAATGATATTTCCATTTCTTAAAAACTTTACTAATTATTTCGCGGTGAAATAATTCCCATCGCGTATTTTGTTCGTAAAAAAAATTCTCAAACTCACTATTGTCTTTTTTATTTAAATAAATAAATAAGAAATTAAATGAAATAGTTGTACGCGCGCGTTGTCGCTTTTTTTCTATTCATAGCTGTTCAAGATTGACGTGTCAGACAACATTTTTATTTTTAAAAATCTGATTTTTAAATTTTTAAATATTATTTCATTTCGAAATTTAAAATTAGTCTTGTGTGTGCATTATATATATATATTTTTCAACTTCTTTGTTTTTTCTTTCCGGAATACTTTAATTTTAAATGCTTTTAAATAGCGAATATACTTTGATAAAATAGATTGTTTACAACATTTGTTTGAAATTTGAGAAAATCTTTCATTTATTTATATGTAAAAATTTACAAATTTTAGTTCCTTTTTCTCCCTTCATTATTTGCAATCTAAAGGGAAAATTTTTTTTAACTGATCAGCAAAAGAAAAAAAAAGAAATGATAGCCTAGAGACTTCATAAAAAAAAGAATTGAAGAGTTAATTTAATTGTTTCTTTAGTCTTGATAAGAATTTTTAATACAGCGAGGTAAGAATATATTTATTGTTTATAAAAATACTCAAGAAAACTAATATACGTATTAAATTCATAAAATAATAATTCTCAAGGCATTTAAGCTATTTGTTGACGCCTGCGTAATGATGACTGCGAGTATGACGTATGCGTGAAGATGCCTGCGTGCGCACCTGCCAACCGGACTATATATGGTCGGAGAAGCTGAAAGATTTGAGTATTTGCTGACGTGGGTAATAACTTGTTTACATCGAAACCCACAATAACTTCTGTTACCTTTTTGGTTTTATTAAAATTTTAGTCGGAAAGACTTGGTCCGTCATATTATTAAAACTCGTGACACTCACGAACATTTTTTGGTCCTGTCGGCCCGTGAGTCACGAACTAAAGCGCGATGGATATTTTAAAATTAAACAAAGCTAAAACTTCCTTAAAAGGAAGTATTACTAGAATATCAACCTTCATGGACAACGTGTCCGAACATGTTGACATCACCGAGCTGGAGGTCAAACTCAAGAAAATTGACCAACTCCAGAGGAAAATTGAAGAATTGAAGGAGCTACTTTTTGGATTAGAAACCGCAAACCCAACAGAAGAAGCGGAATTCGAAGAAGATTTATACAAATGTGAAACACGTCTGGACGATTTGGAGGTAAGAGTTAAAAAATTGATTAACTCAATTAATGTATCATTGTCTGTGACTGCAGTTGAAAAAAACAAATACGAAAACGGAACTTTTGCTCAAACAAAAATTCCACCTATAATACTTCCCACCTTTTCGGGAAAATATGAACAATTTAGTAACTTTAAATCCCAATTTGACGATTTAATTACAACTAACGAACAACTGACTCAGTCACAGAAATTGTATTATTTGAATTCCTGTCTATCAAATGAAGTTAAAGAATTTGCCTCCACTTTCGATACATTTTCTTCATTGTATGAAGCACTCGAATCCCGATATGATAACAAAAGATTGATTGTCGATATTCATGTGCAACAAATATTAAATTTTAAGAAGATAGAACGTGAGAATCCGAAAGAAATTCGTGAAATGATTGATTGCATTAAAAAAAACTTACGGGCTCTAAAATTACTAAACTATGAGCAAAATAATTTATTTAATGTATTTTTATTAAATATTATGCTAAAGAAATTGGATAATGAATCACGAAAAAATTCGAACTGAGTTTAAAAGCAAAAGATGTTCCCACATTTGATGAATTTATTGCATTTTTAGAACAACGCGAAACCATTCTTTTATCCGTAGATAAAAATTGTATTGTCGAAACAAAAACGATATTAAGAAAATCTAACTTATCCTTTAAGACAAAAACCAACCTTTTAATGAATCGATCTGTTGAAAACAAGAGTTGCATAGTTTGTAAGGATAAAACTTTGCATCCGATATTTCGATGCAAAAGGTTTCTAGAATTGAACCCCGAAAAACGATTAGATTTAGTCCGTCTGCATAAGTTATGTGAACTGTGTTTGCGAAAAAACCACAAAAGGATGCAATGTACTTCGACGTATGTGTGCCCATGTGGCAAAAAACATTCTCGCTCCCTCTGTACTGCGGCAATAGATGACCGAAAAAAATGGGTTATTCCCTCTGCCGAACTTCCAGTACTAACTAACCCGGAGGACCGGGAATCGAATGTGGTGGATTCTTCCACACAGAACACAGTTTTGAGTAGCACTGCTTCTCAACATAGAAAGAACGTGTTAATATCGACTGGTAGCGTTTTCTTACGAAATAATGAAGGCCGAGAACTAAAATGTCCCGTCATTTTTGACTCAGCGTCTAACATTAATATTATATCCAGAAAAATGTGTGATTTTCTTGGTATTGCAATAGAAAAGATAAATTCCTCAGTTTCAGGACTCAATTCATTAAAACAAAACTTAAAGGGAAAAACTAATACTTTAATTTCTAATAAAAGTGGTACTTTTAGAGAAAACGTAGAATTTTTTGTGACTGAAAAAATTACCGGGTTGACACCAAGTGTTACGTTAGATGTTTCGGAAATAAAAATTCCTGAATTTTTAGAATTATCAGATCCCTATTTTTACGAAGCTAAGGAAATTCACGCTTTACTGAATGCGGATATTTTCTTTAGAATAATTAAAGATAACGTATATAAAGTAAATAAAGAATTGTTGTTTAGGGAAACTGAATTTGGATGGATTGCTGGAGGACGACTCCAGGGAACCAATACTAATAACTTCTCATGTTACTTTCTTAAAGATAATGATTCGGTTGATGATACATTAAAGCTGTTTTTGAGCTCGAATCCCTTGGCATAAAAGATGACCCTTGCTATCGGAAAGATGACCAAGCTATGAATATTTTTAAGGAAACTGTACAATATAATAATAATCGGTATGTGGTTGAATTACCTTTTCGTAAACATTGGAACGAATTGTCGAATAACATTTCTGTGGCAAAGCAACGTTTCCAGAGTTTATGGGGAAGGTTACGAAGAGATAAAACCCTTTACACTCAATACAAAGAAACGATTCAAGATTATTTGAATCAAGGAATCATAGAAAAGGTCAATGATACTGAAATTAATGTACACAAACCAATGTATTACTTACCACACCAAGCGATAAAAAAGGAGGGTCGTGTTACTACTTCTACTCGTATTGTTTTTGATGCAGCTTCACACCAAGCTAACGAACTATCACTGAACGATTGCTTGTGGCCTGGACCTAATTTGAATCCTAATCTTTTAGATGTTTTAATTAATTTCAGGCTAAATCGAGTTGCAATATCATCGGATATTCGTCAGGCTTTTCTTCAAATTTGCTTGGCGGATAAACATAAAGATTTTGTACGGTTTTTATGGACAGATAGTAATCCACGTATTGGGGAAAAGCTCACTTTGCAAGTTTATAGATTTAACAGGGTGATATTTGGAGTTAATTCTAGTCCATTTCTACTAGCAGCAACAATCAAATATCACATTGAGAAATATAACGAAATTCATCCCATAACTGTACAACATTTAGATTCTTTCATGTATGTGGATGATTGGATTACGGGACAGGATACTCGAGAGGAAGCTCTTTTCATGTCTCGCCACGCTAAGAATATTATGAAAAAGAAGCAGGGATGGAGATGCGAAAATGGATCAGCAATGATACCGTTTTAATGGCTCAGTGGGAGGCTGAAGGTTTCGACACACATCCTATGGATGCATCCATCAGGTTAGGAACAAACAAAACAAAAGTGTTAGGCATGGCTTGGCAAACTCTAGATGACTGTCTGACGTTGGATACTAAAGGTTTGCTGGAATTCGTTTCGATAAACGAAAATACTAAAAGATTTATGTTACAAACAATAGGGAAGATATTTGATCCCCTGGGATTGCTCTCACCCTTTACTATAAGAATAAAATGTCTCATACAAGAACTTTGGATAAAAAAAATAACTTGGGATGAAATTTTACCCCCAAAGGTAAAGGAAAAGTGGTTAATTTGGTGTAAAGAACTGCCCCTATTAGATAATCTTAGAATTCCAAGGTTAGTTCTTGATTCAACGAATGATGAGGTAAGTGACCTCATTGAAATTCACATATTCTGCGATGCCTCTAAACTCGCTTATGGTGCAGCAGCTTACGTGAAAGTAAGAAAACAAAATGAAGTGCTCGTAAATCTCATCGCTTCAAAAAACGAGGGTGGCACCCCTGAAAGCAGTTACTTTGCCTCGACTTGAGCTCCTGGGAGCTTTAGTAGCAGCTCGATTGAGTTCAAGGGTTCAAGAAATCGTCCGCAAGAAAAAAGGAGTGCAAAGTGTTCCACTGGACAGACTCCAAAATAGTCCTATTCTGGATTAAAGGCTCTTCTAAAAGATGGAAACAATTCGTGGCTAACAGAGTGCAGGAGATCTCCGAGCTAACTGATCCTGATTCTTGGTTTCATTGCTCAGGACAAGACAATCCCTCAGATTTCTTGTCTAGGGGACTTAGTGTTGATACACTTATTTCCAACAACAAATGGTGGACTGGTCCAGCCTTCCTAAGAACTGACGAACTCCCCAAAACTGTCTCTGAGTGCCCGGAACTGAATGAAGTAGATTATTTGCCTGAACTAAAATCAAAGGACTCTAAAGAACATACTGTATTGACTTTAAACTTTAATCAAACATTTTTTGATCATTTACTTTCTCGTAGTAATAAGTTTCTAACTATCGTTCGAGTGTTAAGTTTTCTTTACAGGTTTCTATTTAACATTAGAAATCAACTAACAAGAAAACGGGACCTCTTACTTCAGATGAGATGAAAGAAGCAGAAATTTATTTAATGAAACAAGTACAGCTTAGCTCATTCTATAAGGAAATTAGAGCTATGCAAAATGGTGATGACATTTGTAATAAAAGTAAGATTTTAAATTTATCCCCATTTTTAGATGATAAGGGAATCATTAGAGTAGGTGGAAGACTGAAACACTCTCGACTTCCTTATTCGAGTAAACATCCTATATTGCTTCCTGCGAAAAGTAAACTAACTATAATTATTGTTAAATACTACCATGAGAAATATTTTCATCTTGGGCCCCAACATTTACTTTATCAGGTTAGACTTAAATATTGGCCAATTCACGGGCGAAATATTTGCAGAAAAGTTGTGCATAACTGTGTAATTTGCTTTAAATTTAATCCTAAAATTTGTTCTCAAAAAATGGGCGATTTGCCAAAAGAAAGAATAACTCCCGAAAGGTCTTTAATTCAACTGGAATTGATTTGTGTGGACCCTTCTTTATCAAAAATAAATATCAGAGGAAAGGTCCTGAAATTAAAGTTTATGTTTGTATATTTATTTGCCTTGTAACAAAGGCCATTCACTTAGAGATAATCAGCGACTTAACTTCGCAAGCTTTAATTGCTGCATTGAAAAGATTTATTTCAAGAAGGGGTAAGTGTCATAAAATATTTTCGGATAATGGTACTAACATGATAGGCGCTAATCGAGAAATAAAAGCTTTGTCTAAGTTAGTAAGAGATAGAGAAGAGTCTTTATTTGCGTTTTTCGCAGAAGAAGGCATTGAATGGTCATTTATTCCCCCTAGAAGCCCAAACTGGGGAGGTCTATGGGAGGCTAATATAAAATCTTTAAAATATCATTTTAAACGCGTTGCAGGAAACTCAAAATTTAGTTATGAAGAATTATTGACTTTAATAACGCAAATTGAAGCAATTTTGAACTCTCGACCTCTTACGCCACTTTCATCTGACGTAGATGATTTGGAGGTTTTAACCCCAGCTCACTTTTTAATCGGGAGACCGATCACAGCTATAGTGGAACCGTCTCTGTTGCAATGCGAATCAAATCGTTTAAATGTTTGGCAGAGAATAACTAAATCAGTTCAAACGATCTGGAAAAGGTGGAGCCTTTCATATTTAAATAGTCTGCAACAACGAAAGAAATGGATTGTTAATAAAGAAAATCTCAAATTGGGAGATATGGTTTTAATAAGAGAAGAAAATCTTCCTCCTTGTAAATGGTTATTGGGACGTGTTGTTAAAATATACATGGGGAAAGATAAGAAAGTTAGAGTTGTAGATATTAAAACTGGTAAAGGTATTTATAAAAGGTCTATCAATAGGTTGAGCATACTGCCTATTGAAAATTAAATGTGTATGGTTATTTATGATATTATTAACTTGGAATTTATTGTTAGAATTTTTGGTATTCTCGTGTATCAAATTATTTACTATGTATTATTATGTATTTATTATTTGAGAACTTAAGCTAATTCTCTCTGCTGAAATTTGATATTCACTTAATATTTATTAGTATTAATTCATGTTTAAAATTTATTGCGTATTTTTTGTTAAGATACAAATTGTTAAGTTCTTGCATGTGGACATAGCAAGGCCGGGCGGGATGTTGACGCCTGCGTAATGATGACTGCGAGTATGACGTATGCGTGAAGATGCCTGCGTGCGCACCTGCCAACCGGACTATATATGGTCGGAGAAGCTGAAAGATTTGAGTATTTGCTGACGTGGGTAATAACTTGTTTACATCGAAACCCACAATAACTTCTGTTACCTTTTTGGTTTTATTAAAATTTTAGTCGGAAAGACTTGGTCCGTCATATTATTAAAACTCGTGACACTCACGAACACTATTTAAGAAAATTTTTAATTACATGCATGATTTTTGTTAAATTTCTAAGCCAATAGTTGTGCTAAAACAATAAAAAAACTTCACTTAACGTTGCCACCGTTTCCAAATGAAATGTAAATACAACTTTTATAAAATTGATAATTTACATAGAGTATCATATGTTTTAAAATACCTAGTTTTTTCGTAACAGGAAATTTTTCGACATAAGTGTTCGGATTCATAAACTTTACAATTAATGAACTATTTTCTGAAACAGGATTTTTACTGTTGTGAATTATAACAGATGATTTTGTATGTGTTTACTTAAACCAAAGTGTAATAATAAACATTTTCAGAATCAAAACATTTTCGTTCTCTTTCCGAGTCAAAAAATAACAATTTCGAAATGAAAGGTAGCAAAAAATAATAAAAAAATTATTTTACATTTTAGACTTCTTTCCTGTATAAAAAAATAAACTGAATTATCCCCGATGAAACATGTTAATTCAATCCTCAAAATAAATGATAAATTATAATTTTTTTTTTGCTAATAGTTCTCAGAAATCTCAAAGAAAAGTGTTCACTTCGTAGAGAATTTTTTTTTAAGTAAAATTCATATGCATTCAAGTTGTTAAAAATTTGAACTGATTATTTATTAAATCGGTAACATAATAGACCTAATGAAATCAAAGAAAAAAAATATTGGTAAATATTTACTGTTAAATTTTGGAAAAATGATAATTAAAACCAAAACATTCTTAAAAGGATGTTATTAAAAAACACACATTACTTTGTACCCACCAGGTTTCGAACCTGGGACCTTCTGCGTGTTAGGCAGATGTGATAACCACTACACCATGGGTACACGTGCCTAGCACATTTACTTTTAAAAAATTGATACATAGTTTTTCCTACTTCCTCTTTAGGGTTGTATCTTAATTGCATTTTGTTTCAGGGAATGAAAAATTACGTTCCTTTTATAAACGTTTACGAAGAATTTAAATAAAAAAAATAATTTATTTGCACTTTTTATAGTGGAAATTCATGAAGGTTAATTTAATATTTCCAAGATTCAAAACCTGGAAAAAGGTTTCAAATCTTCCAGCTTTACACATCCATGTCGCCGTCGTATAATTTTATTTACAAAAGTTTGATCTTTTCTAATGACGCATTAGTTGGGATAGGTTTGCATGCTACTGCAGCTGAGTCTTGTGAGTATTCTTATGACTTAAGTTATTCCTACTCAATGAGAATACGTTTAAAATCTTCTTATGCAAATTAATTGTATATTATATAATTTCGTACACATATATTTTCCAATCTTTTATTTATTTATTTCTTTAATCTTCATTGTCACTTTTTAAATTTCTTTGCAGATATTCGTACGATTACTATTTTTTGTGCTTAAATTGCTCTAGTATGCTGTTGATCCATCAAGTAAAAAATTTGTAAACTTTATAATACTGACGAATTAATTTTTTGGTAGTTACGGTTTATTTTTTTATGGTCACCTTAAAAATACAGAGAAATATTTATTAATTTTGTACGCCTTAATTATGTGTCATTAAACATATCGTCGGCTTAATTATCAGACTGCGTAACTCCACCGGCGTTACTGATTTGATATAGGAGTGCAACGCGCCAAGAACTTTTGGGCGCGATTCCTTAATCCTTTTGTTTTGTCTACGCCATGTCTCAGTGCGCGCTCCGCTTTTAATTTATTCCTCGATCAGTATATATAATCACTACTTTTTTATTTCATAATAAAACTAGATTTCGAAGGGAGAGGTGGTGGCAAGATTTTAACATAAAATAAATACAGCAGAAAGTAATATTAATGTATTACACTTCCAGATATAAATTATTTACACTACTCTAAGCGTTCATTACACAAAATTTGAACAATGTGTTACTTGCTGAGCAGAGATCCCGCAGAAAAAAAACCAAAACAAAAAACTAACACTAATATACGTTATCCCCATGGCAACCACATCGCATGATAAAAATATCAAAGTAAACCATATTGTAATATTATCGCCTGTCTTGGCGAACATAAACAACAACTTGGCGCCTAGCCTTACTGTATCAATTTAGCATCCCAAATGGAGTTACGCAGTCTGATAATTAGACCGACGATATGTACAAACAGAATGGTGGAATCACGACGTATCCATACAATTATATAATCATAAGGAAAAATCGTCAACGCCCATGTCTTGTGATTATGCGGCATCTTAAAGCTCCATAGAGTGCCTGTTTGGCTTGGAAAGTTGGCTAGTACAATTTCGCATCGTCAGAGCTCAGATGCTTCCTTCTGGGAAGGAAACTGGCCATCAAAATTACATTGTGGCAATTAGTATTCACCTGTATGGTGCCATACTAAAAAGTGATACCAGCTCCCGGGGAATGTACTAGGCAGTGCCGGTTTATCCATTGGGAGACTGTCTCGGTGCTCGGAGGGGCCTAAAAGAGCCCGGATAATCAAATTTTCTGGTTATAAATTTCAATCCTCCAGTGCAAAGGGGACTTGTAGATCTTCTGCGCTCAGGGCCCAAAATGAGCTTAAATCGGCACTGGTACTAGGTATGCAATGGTAATTATCAATCTGCAGCCCCATTTGAAAGGGAAAAAGATATATTCACATAATAATCTGAATTTGGCGAAAATCTCCCCCGAAAATCGCCAAATCTAAAAGTATTTTTACTAAAAGTACACCTAATTATATTTTAAGTTAATTAATTAATTAACATATGCTAATAAATTACCAAATTAATGAAATCAGTTAAGTTAATAATTAAATACACATAATAGAATTACTCAAAATTTAAATCGTGTTATTAATTTCTATATTCGAAGATAAAATGACTTAATGAAGGTTAGTGTTAATTCTCGTGCAGCGTAGTAATTTTTGATTAAATGTACGTTAAATAAATATCTGTATTTTTATGAGAACAAGATATGGTTACAGTATCATTATCAGTGGCGTACAAAAGGGTGGGATTTATAAGTTTGAACCTCTGCCCTACACCAAAAGATTTTTAATTTTTAGCTTAAAGATTTTTTCTCGATGTTTTCACCTACGTGCTTTTTAAAATGCAAAAAACCCTCCTATAAAAATAGTCTGCATACAACACTGCTCATAATCATTCTGGGAGATTGATTTAAAACATTTAACCCTTCAGCGGGCAGTGGCTAATAGGTCTAGCCACCTATTAAAATTTTTTTCTCCTCGGGTATTGGATATTTAGTGTATTCCTATGCGTTAATTGAAGTTAAAACGCATAAAAATTAATATTGTTGACAGCACGATACCTTTTTTTTCTATTTCATATCCTCTGATGGGTAGTTAAAAACAGTTTTTCTCCGTGTAAATATAGAAATTGTATTTTGATTACTATAAATAAAATTTCTGATCTTTGAAAAAAATTTCGACATGTCTTAAGAATACTTTTCTCTCATCTGAATGAATTAAGGAAATTTTCAATTAAAAAAAGGTTTTATTTAGGTTTTGGGAAAGCTTTTATATGTGGATAGAGGCTCTATCCACTGCCCACATAGAACAGAAAAATGACCTAGAAATTTTCGCTTTTCATGTACTCGAAAGAGAGCACTTAGAATCACGTGGGACTGTTGGGGGTCGGAAATATAAACAAACTTTGTTTACAATATGTGGTAAAAGATTCTCGGATTCGAAAATCTTTCATTACAGCTTTTCTGCTCGGAAAAAAACGTTTGTATATTATAAAGTTCCACAGTAAGTAGCTCATCAAATTTGGGAAATAACTAATTTAAATCCTCAAAAATATTACTCTATTTCCAACTTTTTATACTAAAACTAAATAAAATATTAACTGTGAATATATACCAATTTCAATGTTATTCTAAGTATTCTATATATGTTGTACAATTATTCTATTATTATTTAATTGTATTTATACTTTGTATTTAATTTTTGTTGAAATAGTTATTAGAAAAATGTCAATTTTTCATAAAAAGTTTATTGTAATGTGATTCATTATTTCCGTCATGAAAAGTAAGTTAAATGTTCTAAGTGCGCAGTGTCTATAATGTCTAGCCACCCCCCATCCAGGAAAAAAACCTTGATCAGACATTTTTTTTTTGTGACTTAATAATGTTTATAGAGGACGAGAACATTACATTTATCAAGAACGTTATCTCAGAAAAAAGTGTATTTTAGATTTGTGCCCGTTAAAGGGTTAAACACTGTCGGAGATTAGAACCCGCGACTTATAGATTAGTAAGCACGCAACATACCACTAGACAAAAGTGATCAATCCTGTCCGGAGGCTGTTACTGGCTTATTTGGCTTTGTGGCTGTTACTGGCCACAGTAGGAATTGCGTTAATTTTTTTAAATATATTACTTGTTTATTAAAACAATTTTACAAGCAAAATAGTCTTACAATCAATTCAAATTGTCTGTGTTCTTAATTTTCTTAAGCGTGAAAAGGGGTTGATGTTGCTTAAATCTGTCGAGGCTCAAAGTCCTCACGTTGGTAAGGTATTGTAGTTTAAAGAGTGGTGCGCTAATTCAGTTGTGTCATCCCCGTCACATGACTGCAATTCGAAGTTATGAGGTCTGTTGCTAGTAAATCTCATGTTATTTCGAAGTGTTACATTTATTAACGTTTGAAGGGGGTCTGGCACTTCTCCAGAGGAGTCCAAGTTAAATTACCTAAGTTTATGTACCTTTTTCTCAGAAACTACTAACTTCTCATGGATAGAATATTCACAGCAGATTTTGTGTGCTATGAATAAAAATTTAACGACTGGTTTAGTTTTTTTTGTTTAAAATTAAAATAATTATGAATTTTTCAAAAAATGTCCAATTTTTTCCCCTAAAATTTAGTTTAAAAAAGCCTTATCAAAAAATGTTTGCTAGATATATCTAATGCCCTCCATTAAAATGTGCAAATATGTTAAAAGTATGCTCACTGAAAATTTGAAGATTATATAAGTAGTTTTTAAGAAAAAGGTACATAAAGTAAAAAATATTACATTTTGAGAAAACAGGTCTAACCCCAGTGGCGTAACGGAGAACACTTGGGGCCCCCCTGCAAAGTCAGGATTTGGGCCCAAGTTGGATTTTACAAAGGTTAGGTACTTGGCGATAGTCAGGCTGTGGGCCCTCTAGAGCCCTGGGCCCCCGTGATGCGAGGGTGTACGTTACGCCACTGTCTAACCCTTTATCTACTGACGGTATTTTTAAGTACCACACACTTTAAAATTATGCATAAAATAACTAATCTTACGAATACTCTGACAATACTTAGCAGTAATATTCTTTTGAATCCACTCTTCCAAGATAAATGTGTGGCAGCACGGGTTCTATGATGAGCATTTTAGCGGGGAAGGCGAATAGTTTTATAGCAGAAATTGTGCTTTCAGCTGACGACGTTTTCAGCGGATTACGAAGATTGTCATTTTTGTTCCGAAAAATTAGTTAATGTCAAAAGGTGTCTTATTTTTTTTGTATGTTAATGAAGACCTTAGAAAACGATATGACTATCTATTTTAAGTGAACAGTGTATATAATTAATTTTACAGTTGAATAACTTTGTGGTACTTATAAGTACCGACAGCACACTGGGTGTTGGAGCAAGAACTTAGGTTTTTTTTTCGCCCGTGTAACTTATTGTTGCTTTTTGTTGTGTTAAAGCGTCATTACTATAGTGCCATAGAGTTATGTCTTTTTTTAGCATTTCTTTTTGCTTAACTTATTTATTTTGCTCGTTTTATTGTTTTATTTTAACGCTTTCAAAAAATTTCGGACTTTGAATCTGAGCTCGTTTTGCCACACAATTAGATGAAACATCTATATGGTTATTTCAAAAATTAACAATATTTTAATTCCTTTATGTGTAAGTGAGATTTAACAGTAATTAGAGATTTTCAAGGTGCTGATATAACTATTATTAAAGGGCTTTTTTTTTTTAGAAGTATAGAACTTTAAATTGCAATAAAACAACGATGTATTATTCGATTGACATGAATTTTTTTTTTTCGAAAGATAATCTTGTGGCATTACATTTTAAATATGATTTCTGGCATATGACTGCCACGGCTGGCTCGGATGTAGTCCAATCTGGACGTCCAAATTTCGATGACTTTTTCCAACATTTGTGGCCGTATATCGGCAATAACACGGCGAATGTTGTCTTCCAAATGGTCAAGCGTTTGTGGCTTATCCGCATAGACCAATGACTTTACATAGCCCCACAGAAAATAGTCTAGCGGTGTTAAATCACAAGATCTTGGAGGCCAATTCACAGGTCCAAAACGTGAAATTAGGCGGTCTCCCAACGTGTCTTTCAATAAATCGATTGTGGCACGAGCTGTGTGACATGTTGCGCCGTCTTGTAGGAACCACAGCTCCTGGACATCATGATTGTTCAAGTCAGGAATGAAAAAGTTAGTAATCCTGGCTCTATACCGATCACCATTGACTGTAACGTTGTGGCCGTCATCGTTTTTGAAGAAGGATTCCACCAGCCCATAAAGCGCACCAAACAGTCCGTTTTTCTGGATGTAACGGTGTTTCGACATACACTTGTGGATTAGCTTCACTCCAAATGCGGCAGTTTTGTTTGTTGACGTAGCCATTCAACCAGAAGTGCGCTTCATCGCTAAACAAAATTCGCTTATGAAAATCGGGAACAACGGCAATCTCGTTTTGGGCCCATTCGACGAATCTACGCCTTGCTTGATGATCGTTTTGATGAATTGCCAAACCAAACTGAGAATAAATCACTTGACAGCTGTTAAATCGGTCGCCATCTTGGAAAGTAATGCCAACTTAAACTTCTATACTTGGAAAAAAAACACTCTTTATTAGTGTTCTGTGTTTATTTAGCATTTTTAAGAGTTAAAACTGCTTTTAAAAAAGTCATTCGGTCTTTTCGTATTATGAGAATATTTTAGACCTTTGTGGACTGACGGTACTTTAAAGTACCAATTTAATTAATTAGCTCTACCGGATTAAGTTTCCCAAAGTTGAGTATTTTATTTACGTATATCCCTTAATTTTGAATGTAGTGATTCAAAAAAAATATTGCATAAAAAAATTTGCATTAAATCATAATGTGGTAGGTAAAGGGTTAAGGTAAAAATTTATAACTTTTGAGTATTTACTTTTTTTAGTACTTTCCAGAAATATATGAAGCATTTTCTTTACCCTCTGCTCCTACAAAAGTTCTATTTTTTTTTTTTTTTTTCATAATTTTTAACTGTTTAGGCTTTTTTGGGATTTTAAGGTGCTTTCTCGTTCGACTACACGTATCCTACGTTCATCTAATTTTTTGAAGCGTTTCACACAGTTATAACTTGATTCAATATCACAATGTTTTAAGATCATTAATTTTGCTTCATTACTCATATTGAACTGCGTAATATATATATAGTCATGTTTACCCCAATTTTAGGGTTTTTAATTCCCCAAATGTAGATTTTGGAATCACTGATCATGTGGTGTTATTAATTGATTCATTTGAACAAAAGACGTGTACCCATTCACTTTTGGATATTCCCAATACATTCTAGTTTTTAACATGCTTTTACAAGTTTCACTTGTATGCAACGGAATCTTTGAACTCGATTTTTACCCACTTTAAAAGGTCAGATTCATTCAAAATTTTGCACACTTGTTAAGGATCGATGGCAAATGCAATAATTTCATAATTTTGTTACATTGTAATGATCAGGACAAACACAGGAATAATGATTTCCTAATTTGGCGACTAATTCATTATACTATTTCTAAATTTGGCAACTAATTCTAGATCCTATTTCCAGATTTGGCGACTAAAAAATTAAAAGTAACCCTAAAAGCGAATTTTTTTTTTTTTTTTTTTTTTGCGCCTCAGTAATTTTTTATCATAATATAAACAATTGTCCAGTTCTTCTAAAAATTGAAATAAAAAAAAGACTCATGCATGTGTGTGTAAAAACAAAATTTTTTTTTCTAACTCGGATGGGTAAACTTTTTCGGTCGCAGGCCAACAATTAATTAAAAAAACTGTATGAATAAATGATAGTTAAAAAAAATTAAAAATGTATGCTTTTATTGTAGACTAGCTGCATGGCCCGGCGTTGCGCGGCCTTTTTCCGAGTGTATAACTTAAAATTCGCTGTTTCGAAATTTTTTTGCTTCTTTTCTGTCAGACAGGTTTATTTCCCCCCGGCGTTGCAAGAACATTTTTAAATGCATTTCCATTGTCATGGAAATTCCCCTTCCCCTCTCGCTATGATATCTCTCGAGTAAGTGAACAGTGGGACTTTAATATTCACTCACTCACTTTGCAACTTTTTAGGACCCGAAAACGAAAATGTACCTTTTTAAAAATAGTTGTATGTTCAGAAAAGTAGAAATTTTTATAATTACAAAATTTCACAACTATATTAAATGTTGAATTAAAATTGTGAGCATTTTTTGAAATGTTCGATAAAGGGAAAAAAATTTCATGCAATTATTTTTATAAATGAAGAAGTTATAAAAACTTTGAATTTGATAAGTAATTATTAAATATTTGAAATTTGAGTATATTTTAACTGATGCAACATATTTAAAAAATAAAATATTATAAAGAATTAAAATTTATTTAAGTAATTCTCAGTTGAATAAAAATGTTACTTTGTCTTCTATTTTCTTAAAAATATTAAAACTAACTTTTTTACTAATTATTATAATACTTATTATTACACTCTCTTGAAAGGTTTAGAATTATGCATTGACAGACTTGTAAAACTTTCGATATACATCCGGTATCAATTTTACTGTAGTTTTGTTATAGGTTTATAATATTCCCCCCTAACTATCCATCGTTTTTCAAGTTTAGTGAAATGGGTGTCTTACACTTGGCCTTTTTCAACTAAGTTTGTTTTGTATTTCGATATTATCTTTTGAACTGTAAATTTGTTTTAATATTTTTTTATCCACTATGAATAGTATTTAAATTTTAAATTATCGCCTTGTGCTTAATGGAAACTATTATTACAACTTTGCATTCAAATGGGAGAATCGATCTTAAGTTGAATTTAAAAGACATTTATTGAGTGTGAGGACCTCTTTCTTTCTGTTAATATTTAACTTACAAAATAATTTCACTAACGTCATTCAAACTATCAAATATCGTTTTTTCTCACGTTGTGTAAATCGAAAAGTACACCGAATCTTCGGATTCTGTGTAAGCGACCTTAAATTACCATAACTGAAAACTATATAGCACGATTTAAAAAAGCAGTGAAAAGCTTTTTCTGAAAAACGGCGTAAATCAATCTTGGTTCAAAATGCATTCTTTTTCAGGTTGACTGATTCGAGACGTATTCTTTTTGCAAGGATTTTTATAGAATAATTGTCTGTGTGTTTTCTCTTTAGAATTTCAGCGAATTTTTACTTTAATTAATATTGCGCAGTCCGTAAATATTAAGATTTAAAAATTGGCGAACCCGTAACATACTCGAACTTTTCTAAAATCATAAGCAAATAAACAATGTTATTTTTTCGATTAAAATAGTATAAATAATTTATATCTGGAAGTGTAATACGTTAATATTGCTTTTTGTTGTATTTTTTTATGTTAAAATTGTAATCAGCCTCACATTTTTGCCTGTTCAAACTTTCAAAGTTCCTGGCGCCTGGCATAGACAAAACAAAATGCAATTTAGACAAACAAAATGCAAATGATATTTGCTGTCGAGGGCCTTTTTGCAGATGGCAGAATTTTTTCCTACTTACTTGACAATTATTGTTATATTTTGGACACTTCCCACAATATCTATAAATTATAGCCTATGTGCTATTCTGATGTATAAGGTATATACTATTGTAAAGTTTCATTGAAATCCATTCAGTTGTTTATGCGTAAAAGACTCCCAAACATCCTCACAAACTTTCACGTTTATAATATATATTAGGATTGAACTAAAAAAATAATAAATAAATTATTGTTTTAAAAAACTAAAAAACATGCTTTTATGGTTAATTAAACTAAAAAGTTAAAAAAAAATTCTAAATAAAGAATAAAATGATTAACGAGAAAATTAATGTCGTAGTGATAAAAGCTTGAGGTGCTTTGTACTACATTTTTAAACTACACTAACTTTGCATTTCGGAATAGAACTAGTAAGAAATTATAGCAATTAATATCTAGCACTCCACGCTGATACCACAATGACATTTATTTTCTCGTAAATCACATTTTATTCTTTATTTAGAATTTTTTTTTAATCAATAATTTATATTCCGCTTGAACATCATATGGATTTGCACTCATCAAAAACTTATGCAAGGTAAAACACAGATGCTCTTATCAAAGTTCTATCGATGTGCCTCAGGGAGTAACTTCATTTTAAAAAGTAAATAAAAATACTTCTAATTATCATATCTCCTTATATCATAAATAATTTTATACAGAAATATTTGAACTTCTAGAAAATATAAAAAAGTGAAAATCGATAATTTTTCGAAAATTCATGTGTGCCGGAACCCCATTAATCTCAATGTCGGAATGAACCCATTCCAGGATTTGGGCATTTGCAACTTCTAAATTTAAATCTGCAGTTGATTATGATTTGATCGTAATTTTCATTGGAGTAATGAATAACGGATGAAATAAACACACACACACCGCTAATGTTACTTATACATAGTTATTACTTATCAGAATCACTGTTTCTGTTCTTTACAAAGACACAGTCCATGCCCAGAAACCGCAACGCACGTGTATTCATTTCACAGAACAGTACCCCTTTCTTCTGAATTACGTTCTTCCTATTGCGTTCTCTCAGCTGAAATAACTATCTCACAGAGATGCCATTGGGAACGATTATTTTATTGCGATTACATCTCTTACCTTGCGCAAATCAGGGAAAAAAAATAGTTTTTAAGGATTTTTCGTACAGACCACTTTGCTGGACATTGAAATAAAATATAATATGATGAACGGCCGCACGTTGTATTTCTCCTGTCAATCTAAGAATTACTCCAATACAGTGGCGCACACAAGGAGGGGGGGCCCTGGGGATCCGGACCCCCCCCCAAAGCCTTTAATTTTTTTTCTGATTGATTATAATTCTAACTATATAGTACGTAAAATTTAATTAATTACTTGTTATTAATGATTAATTTTATTAATTAATGCTAATTATTCATTCAACAATTAGTTTTTTACTCTGTTTTGTTCCCGAAAATCGACAAAATCAAAAGGAGCATGATATATGAATGGTGAACTTTTGACCCTGGACACCCCCCTCTTGAAAAATTCCTGTGTGCGCTACTGCTCCAATACATGATATATATATATAAATTTCAAACCTCCCAGAAATTACCTTCCTTTCACTCATAAATTAATTTTAGTAACTAAAAACTTTTAGCAACTTATATTTTCTGTACAATTTATATTTTCTGAATTTTATTTCGAAATTTGTGACGGCTCTATCTGCTTCCTTCTTATTAACAAATCCTCTTGGGGAATCTTTGGTCCTTAAAAACTATTTTATTTGAACGTACTCTCTGAAGAAGAGAACGTGTACATGTAAATTAGGAATACTATATAAAGTCTAGGCTTTTAAGTTAGAAAGAGAGAGATAGGATAATTTGCTAGCGGGAACAGTGATTGATCAAATTTATAGTGTAACCCCGATATTTGATAAATGTAATAATTGAGGTGACGATTGGTGTATTCGAACCTGAAGTAAGTTACTGGTATTTAAAGTCTTCTCATACTTCGCGTACCTTGTTAATTGTCTCCATATTGTTTTAATTGGGTGAATCTCTTATTTTTGATTGATTGAACTTGTGTTGTTGATTGTGTTACAAATAAATTAACTGATTTTGAACATGGCTAGAGTCTTCCTTCCCATTCTCCCACATCTCAAGGCTTGGATCTGAGATCCTTACAAATTTGATTTTTATTTATTGATGAAATTACAAAACTCAACATTATTATTTTTTTTTTTTTTTTTCGTTAACGAACCTAATTTTAAGATCGATTCCTATGGAGATGAACTATTGGCTGAATAATTTTTTAATATGTTATGGGATATGGTTAAGCTGTTGTGTGTGTGAATCAAATGTAAAAAATAAATTATAGTTTAAAAAAACGAAAAAACTCGCTTTTATAGTTTTTTTAATCCAACTAAAAAGTAAAAAATAATTCTTAATATAAGAATAAAATGACTTTGTTCTACATTTTTACACTAACTCTGCCAGTAGCACACACAGGAATTTTTCAGGGGGGTCCGGGGTCGAAAGTTCACCATTCTTGCATCATGCTCCTTTTGATTTTGTCGATTTCGGGAACAAAATACAGTAAAAAACTAATTATTGAATAAATAATTAGCATTAATTAATAAATTAATCATTAATAACAAATACTTAATTAAAATTTACGTATTATATACTTAGAATTATAATCAATCGGAAAAAAATCAAGGGCTTTGGGGGACGGACCCCCAGGACTCCCCTCCCCTTGTGTGCGCCACTGAACTCTGCATTTCGGAACAGAACTAGTAAGAAATTATAACAATATCGAGCACCCCATGCTTTTACCACAATGATATTATATAATTTTCTTGTTAATCATTTTATTATTATATTAAGAATTATTTTTTTGCTTTGATTAACTATAAAAGTGTGTTTTTTTATATATATATATATATATATATATATATATATATATATATATATATAATTTATTTCTCATTTTTTAGTTCAATCTTCAATAAATGCGTGTTTTTTTATTTATTATTTTTTTTTAGTTTTTTAAATTATGATTTATTTATTGATGAATTAATCAAAGCATTTAGCATCTGGAATACCAATTTGCACTTTATCAGTACGTCGATACGGCCTGGTTTGCAAAATGTAGGATCAACCAAGGCATCCTTCGTTTTATCACATAAATGACATTTGTTTTGTTTGTTGTATTTGTATTAACCATGAGCGTTTTTGCTTTAGGGTTAAAACTTATTCTTTTAGTCATCAAATCCGGAAATGGGATCTGGAATTGGTCACTAAATTTGGAAAGGGGAAATCGTTATTCCTGATGATTCTGATCAGAAAAATGGAACAAAATGATTAAATGATTGTATTGTCAATGGTCCTTGACAAGTGTGCAAAATTTCGAATTAATTTGGCCTTTTAAAGTGGGTATAAATAGAACTCAAAGATTCCGTTACATACAGGTGAAGCTAATAAAAGCGTGTTAAAAATACACTTGTACTTTTGCATTAAGTCTTCTGGGGGTTAAAATTAAGATGTAATTTTTCCACGATGCGTTTGAAGAATGTAAATTCAGAATTCATATAAGGGAGGAAAAAACTTTTCCGTGATTTTTTAATCAAGTAAATTAATTCATTTCAATTCCGAAAGCACCAAAAAAAATTTTCACCAGTACACTTAACCTTAACTCGCGTAACACACCCACGGAAGTAACAGCGATGGAAACCAATAAATAAAAACCGAACCCAAACCAAACAATTACCCATGCATAAAATTACCGAACCGATTCATTGAGCGAATCTTTTACAAGGCGAACGTAACTTGCAGCAACTTGCTTAAAAGTACTAACACAAAGCGTTGAACTCATTTTTAAAAATCCGCACCATCCCTTCGAAATCAATTCCAAGCAAACGATTTTGGCCCGGAGGCTAAGTATTCCACAAGACGAAGAACCGAAAAAAAAAAAAAAGGAACTGAATATATTGACAATAAAAGCGCACTCAACTTTCAACCCTAGAACTACAATGGCCGAAAAAATGACAACACAACTCAACCTCACGGATTTTCTAATGATGCGCGCTAGGAGAAAAAACAAATAAAACAAAAAATCGAATAAATGGCACTTCGCAAAGGTGGATATTTTCATTTGAATAGCTGGGGAGAAAACATAAGAGATACAAGAAAATCGCAAAAAGTAGGAGATGACCTTGCAATTCAAGGTCAGTGACTCTTAGGTCAGGTACCTGATGGCTCCGATAGGAGGCGCCTCTAATAACGGACGGTTTTTGAGTTGCCACTTGGTGAATTGTAATCGATGACAATTACACTCATACGAGCGGAGAAAGAGAAATATCGTCTGCCAAATTCTTTATTTTTTGATGTCTCGCTTTATAATGCAATTAGAAAAGAAGGAATTTTTTTTTTTTTTAGAGTGAGTGTATGTCGAGGTGTTAATTATCGTTTGGTGGTTGGGGTTTGTGAATTAAATCTAAGTTGGCGGGAGATTAACTGTACGGATTTTTTTAAAAAATTAGATGAGTGGGTTTGAGGTTTATTTTATAAATTAATTTGTAGATCGAATTAAGTGTTTCGTCTTTTTATCATTCTATCAAAAGGATTTTGTTTGCATTTATATGCGAAATGCATTTAAATATTAATAGGATGTGTTGAAAGGGGAAAAAATAACAAATTCGAAGGAGGGGTAAAAAAAAATAAAACAACACTATTAGAAAGGATAACAATTAGAGAACAATGCTATTACAAAAGATAAGCTCAAAAACTAATGAAGTGTTTATTGTGGTTCATTATTTTCATGTAATGATAAAAAATTATTTTTATTATCTATTTCTACTATTGTTTATTTTTATTTCAATTGCTTGGTAATAGTTATTTTAATAATAAAAATTCATTAGGTAGTTCTTATCATTATCTTTCGTCACACGCACAAGTTTTTTAAACCATGGAAAAAATTAACATTTTCTTGAAATATGTTTTCATGTTATTTAAATCAGATTCACAAATGAAATTTTTAAAATTATACTCCTCCCCCCCTCCCCTCCCAAAACAATTAAAATATCTTTAGAGATAGAAATACATCAATAAGATTTTGAGTTTTCTTGCTTGTCAAATTTATTTTGATATTAATTCAAAGAATGCTAATTAATATTTGTAATCACACATTGATAAACCATTCGCATAATTAATTTTTCATTTTTTCCCTCCTTTTCCGTTTCTAAATGCTTCGAATATTTGTTTCCACAGTAAAAATCTTTGTATCTTGAATTAAATAATAGTCATCATTACATTTTACACAATTACTATTTTTTTTCTTGAGTAATCATTTAAAAATATTTGATATTATTTACAGTTAAGTCGTTGCAGTGGCCCACACAAGGGGGAGGGTACATAATTCTATGTACATAGCACAAAAAATAATCGTATTTCTGGTTCTTTTATTAAATATTTGTTATTAATCATTTATTTTGTTAATAAAACTACCGTAAAATCCGGCGTATAACGTGCACTTTAAACACAAAAAATAAGATCAGAATTTAAGAATGCGCGTTATATGCCGGGTATAGAAGTGAAACATTGAAAATTAAAAAAAGATGATTATAGGAAAGAAAAATTAGACTTCTCTTTTGATCGAAGTAATGTTTATTTAAAAGAAACGGCATTCCTCTTATGAACTAAAAGGTTTGTAGCTGTAGAAGTATACTATTTTTTCAAAAGCCTGGGTTAATACCTCGAATAAATTACTTTAAAACAAGAGCATTGAACACGTACATTTCAGGTTTATTCGTAAAAAAGAGGGTGCCCGTTATACGACGAATATGCCAAAACATTAAAAAATGCAGCTTGGTAGTATGGGTACGCGTTGTACGCCGGATTTTACGGTAATTATTTATTAAATAATTTATTTTTTGCTCTTTTTTGTTCTAGGTGATCGACACAATGAAAAGAATTAGGGTATGATACAAGAATGGTGGATCCTCAACCCCCACCCCTTGAAAAATTCCTATATGCGTCACTAAGTCGTCATAGTCTATTTTGTGTTAGTAAATTCGAAAGGGATATTTTTCGTCATAAATAATAAAAAAAAAGAATGCTTAATCAGTACATTACTAATTATCATCAACTTTTTTTAAAAAAATTAAACATTTAACAATTTTTTTAATTTCTACTATTATAGCTCACACTCTGTATATTTATTTATTTATCTTCGTGGAATTTTCAATCGTTAATAAAATACATTTTAAAGCGCTCAATTGAGTTTAAATTTTGAAAACACGATTATTTTGGATGACAATACGGTAATTTAATTATAATCAATAAAAATTAAATGATTAAAACTAATTATTCAAAGAATTACAGACACAACCCCTTTGGCATCATTTTTGGCGACTTAGCGACCCTTTTGACGACTTGCGTCAAAAATTTAAAAGGTTTTTTCTCACATTATAAAGCACTCATTTCAGCTGAAATTTTCTATATACGATTGTTTTGGGTGATAATAGGATGATTTAATTAAAATTAATTGACTGAAACTGAAAATTTAAAGAATTATAGATACAGTCACGCTGACTTCATTTTTAGCGACTTGGGTCAAAACTTTAAAAGAATTTTTTTCCCTCACTTTTTAAAGCATTCAGTTGAACTGAAATTTTATATGCACGATTGTTTTGGATGACAATACGATACTTTAATGATAATTAATAAAATTTTATTACCACTTCATATTGTGATTCTGTCATATGTATATACATATTTATATTAATTGTGTAACTATTTAATAAAAAGTAGCTAAAATAAAATTTTTCTTTGTTGATCTAAGTAGGAATTTATTAAAAAAATTTTTTTATATTACTCGTTTTTTAATTCCACTTAGCAAATCGATAACAAGAATCAATTCCCTTAAAAAAAAATCGTTGCAAATGCCATAGCTGGTGTTAAAACAACTTTTAAAAGTACACACATTTTTCATTTCAGTAAGCAACTGCTAAAAAAACTGGGGATGTTCAGTATTTACCTATTTACCTAGCTTATAATTCATAGCACTAAACAAACAAAAAATAAACACGAAACGCTTAAAACAGAAACCAGTTTTAGTCTAGGCGATCATTGGAAAAGACAAGAAAGGAGCAAAACAGTGAATGAAAAAAGGATTCATAGCCATGCATGAGTAAGCGGGTAGAATTTTCTGTCACTTGAACTGACAGAAAAGGAAAAGACGAAGAAAAAAGCAAGGGTGAAGAAAGACCTTCAGAAAAGAAGTATCCAAGGAAACAAAGCAAAATACTCCCTCTCCCTCCCTTTTATACTCAGAATTCACTTATTATATTATTTACAAAGAAAAAGACATTTTTCTTCTGAGCCAAACGATTTGGAATGAAATTTGTCACATTTGTTGAATGAAAATGATATGGTAGCGATTTTGGTGGATTTAAATATGATGACTTGTTGCAACACAGATGGATTGAAATTGATGGGGGGTCGAGATGAGTATACTTTCTCTGTAGTGTATCAATCATTTGTGATAGGGGTGGGTCCCGAAATGTTTTTGGAGAAGGGCATCAATCTCAAGGTCGTTGGTCATGTTCTTGTCTTACAAAATGGTATGTTTAATCCAGTCAGGCAGGATGAGGATACATAAATCTGTAAGTCGATGATAAAATTACATGTATTGTATAAAGTAAATGTATTATTTAGGAGAAAAATAGAGAAATGTTTTAGGGGCAGTGTTCCTTCAGTCCTCTTAAGCACCTATAATATTACGCAATATTTTATGTAACGGATTCACTTTTAACGATTTCAAAATAAGATATTATGAATTTTATTTACGCCGAAAGATTTCTCATTGGATAATTTTTGTTTTGTTTTGTTTTTCTTTTTTATGTGAAAAAAATGAAGGGGTGTTTATCTTTTTAAAAAAGGCCTAGGAAATGATTTTGAACAAATATCATTAAGTTAAATCCGTAAAATTATAACTTGTTTTATGAGTTTACATTGTTAAAAATTGAGCATATATATATCAGCTAAATTCGGCCTTTTATCCATTCAGAGGGGCGATAAAATGAGAACCAAGCTTGCTTGGGAACAAAACACTGAAGATTTCACGTCAGACTGACCACCTGATCGGAATATCTGCTCATGCACCTCAGTACCTAAGGTCATGAAAACTGAGTTGGGGACAGTAGGCCTTGAGCCTCATGGACTGTTATGCAACTGAGTCTAGTTTAATATTCAAACTCAAACTTAGTGGCGCAACCACCCATGAGGGCCAAGACCTACTGTGCCCATCTCAGTGTCCGTGACCATTGGCCGCTGAGGTGCATGAGCGGATGTCCCGAACAGGTGATCAGTCTGAAGCGAGACCCGCAGTGTTTAAGTACCCAAGCAAGCTTTGTGTTCATTTATCGAGGGATGAAAGGCTGAATCAACCTTGCCCAGCCCGAGGAGTGAAGTGAATGAATTTTAACATCGCACTGTTCAGCAACACGAGGACTTTTGGTGAAGGACCTCGTAATTCTGAACCATGGTCAAGTGACGATGACGACACCTGAGCTGGCACCCCCTCTCTTAACTACCACGCCACACCAACGGGGGGACGTTTGAGCTCTCGACAGATTTAACGTGCATCGCTCCCCTACACGGTGGGCCTTTAGTGTCATTGGGCTCGAACTCCGAACTCGTGACATGCCAGCGACAATCCGATACCTTGACCACTCGACTACTGCTGATATAACATCGAACCTGTGGTGTGGGATACGCTACCACTCAGTCATGTGGCCACTAGTCAGTACAGGAATTTTTCAAGGGGGTTCAGGGTCGAAAGTCTACTATTCTCATATCATGCTCCAATACGCCGCCCAACATATTCTTCTGATTTTGTCGATTGTCTGGAACAAAAAACATTAAAAAAATTATTATGAACAAATACTTAATTAAATTTTACGTACTATATACATAGGATTATAATTAATCGAGAAAAAATCAAATGCTTTGGGGGGCTGTGAAACTGAGTACCCCTCCTTGTGTGTGCCACTGCTTCTAGTATAGTATTATTAGCATAATATATTAAACGTATTATGTATATGCATATCTTTAAACTAAACTGTAAAGATTCATACTTTTTACACAAGGGAGGGACGCTAAACCCCCTATAGACCAACAAATTTTTAATTTTTATTATAGAGACAGGGGCGTAGCTATACCGAAATATCATCCGTATCAATTATACGGGGCCCCCAACATGTGTAACTACAGTCCCACTAACATATCCGAAAGAATCTTGATACAGGCCCATCCAGAATTAGCTCCCCTAGTTCATAGAGAATACCCCTTGATGCTTTCGTGTATGCGTTTTTTGAACTGTCCCCCCCCACATAAGAGAGGTCTATATAATCCACTGATTGTAGTTAAGAGTAATAAATGTAAAAGAAAAATTCTGTTCGAGAGTTTTTAATAGTTTGAGAGTAAAAAACACGTTAAAAAAATTTAATGTAAAATATAATGTAAGTTTTTTATAGTTTAATAATTTCCAGTGCTGAATATATATATTATTTGTATGATAGAAAGAAATTTCTCCTCGCTGATTGTCTTCATAAATTGACTTAATTTCCGAAGTCATAGTTTGTATTCCAAGGGAAATTTATGTTTCTATATGCTGATCATAATTATATATTATTCGGACAATGATATAGTGTTCACACCTCAATCATATCGCGCTAACTTGACCTACAGAATGTACTTTGTATCAAGAGGTGTATGGTATGGCCACCACTTCTGAATCTTTTTCTTTCTTTCTTGACCATTGGCCGCTGAGGAGCAGAAGTGCCAATCAGGAGGTCAGTCTGAAGCGAGAACCCCAGTCTGTGTTTAAGTCCCCAAGCAAGCTTGGTGCTCATCTATCGACTCACTGCAATGGGGATGAAAGGCTGAGTCGATCTTGCCCAACTCGAGAATAGAACCTCGGACCTGTGGTGCGGAAGCGCGATACGCTACAACGCGACCATTGGGCCTTTATAACAAAACAGTGGTTGATAAATCTGAAGGTTAAAAAACTTCTTCTCTTGAACAGAATATACACAAAAAATTTCGGTTTTTAATTGTTTTCAAAACTTTCTGAGCAATCGCTGTCCCCGTTTGAGTATTTTCAAAAAAAAAAAAGAAAAGAAAACACACATACATTTTAAGTAAAATGTATTTTAAAGTATGACATCTTCACTACTTTGCTATTATTTTACTAAAACACTTGTAGTTTTTGTTCTAGAGAATGGAAAATAATAAACGGTATTTATGTAAAGGGAATAAGATGGCCTATATATAAAATAAAGTCATAAAAAAAAATCTGCCAATTTTTGGCGAAATTCACAATTTTAGAGTAGTCGGATACCTTAAAAACATTCCCTCTTAATTCTAATGCATTTGTGATTAAAACAACACAAAACCTTAAAAATAGTTACAAATATCTTTTAATCAGAATTAATAAAGTAATAATAAAAGATCATTAAATTTTTTTTGTGATGTATTCCGCCGATTTTTCATAAGACATTATATAAAAATTTTTAAAAAAATACACTAAAAAATATTCAAAGAAGCACGTCGAGACACATCAAACAAACATGCTGCAACCATAGTCGATAACTCCCAAACCGCCAAAACAACACTTCAGCGCCAAAGAGTCAACAACAGCTCAATCAAATTATTCATCCATCGACGACCTTGCGAAATCACTAAATCAAGCCAGTCGCACCAAACATTTCGCCATCACCATCGCCAAGAAGGAGCAAAAATCATTTTTTTCTCTCTCTCTCTATCTTACAAGATATTCCGCTTTATGGTAACAAGTGGAATGACTAATATACATATATTAAAAAAAGAATACAAACAATAGTAAATGAAGGGACATCTATCACGCACGCTTTAAATGTTTTGAAAGAGGGAATTCGAAAATGAGTTTCGCAAACGATTTCCTCAGCTGTGAGACAAGGACAAGCACCCCAGGATCGGAGGGGGAGGGAGGATTATAATGTTTAGGTGCGAGAGAGGATTCTTTGAGAATAAAGTCTCTTTTCGAGAGAGCAAGATAAGTTCAGCGAACGGAGCTTGGGGTCTTTGGCTTTTTGAGAGGGTTGAAATTTATGGTGGGTTGCGTTTGCATATTTTGATGCAGACGAAAATGAATTTGATTTTGTTGGTGTTGTGTTAATTGCAAAAATTGATAAAGATATTTAGGGGGCAAGAAAAGTAGTTGTGTTGGCTTGTTTTTTATTCTTTTTCACTCTAAAAAAATTATTTTTTAAAATATTGTGATTAAATTAAATTTTTTTAAAAAATTTGATTTTTTGAACAGTAAACAATACAGATGGTCTCATTTTGAAAATTTATTTATTCGATTCCTAAAGATTTAATTGTTTGATCGCTTTAAAAAAATCTATCCCCCCTTAGTTAATTTATGATATTTAATTAGACATATGAATAAATTAAAAAACAAATACGCGAATTTATAAAATGTGTTTTATTGTTATTACGTGTGGACTACTAGTAATTGAATTTTAAAGAAAAGAAAAAAATACTCTAAGAAGAATTAACATTTTTTACTAAGAGAGAATTTTCATTAGGATTATTTTTGTAGAATTTCATAGAATTTTTATTAGAATTGTTTTATTATAATTTCTCGAATTTTTATTAGAATTCCTTGGAATTTTTATTAGAATTTTTTTCGAATTTCATAGAATTTTTACTAGAATTAGTTTATTAGAATTTCATAGAATTTTATAGAATTTTTACTAGAATAATTTATTAGAATTTTATAGAATTTTTACTAGACTATTTTATTAGAATATCATGGAATTTTATGGAAAATGTTTAACTATGCACAAGAGTGTTATTTATAAACAAGCCAAAAGAAACGGTTGTAAGAAAAAACGGATTTTTTTCCTTTTCATTGCAACGTTGATAATTTTCTGATAAAAAAGTGGTTAAGGAAAAAATTTCAAGAGCCCCTGGTCACGTCATTTTTATACTACCTTATTTCATCTGCAATTTTATTTCTATTGTTATAGAATAAATTAATAATTTAATAATAAAAATATTACAGCGCAATTTATAGCATGATAGTCTACTCTTAAGAATCTACATCCATTCTCATAGAGAAAAAATATTCCGCTGATGTACGGGATTTTTTCCCCTTTGGACCTTTATGAAACCAATTACGAAAGCTAATTAAATCTTGAAATTAAGCATGTTTTTTACTGTAAGCATTTTTAAGCTGATAAAAACACAATTTTACCATCAATATCATGCATGGATTTGGAGAAAACCTAATTTGGATATAAAACCAACTATCTTCATGGACAAGAATGATAGAATTATATAACAAGGAACTGACAGAATTTCCAAGCAATAAAAAGGCGCATTTCTCCTTCTTTCTTTTTCGTTTGTTCTAGCTCTGAATCCACGTGCCAGGAACGACCTTGAGGTGATATCTCTGACTGAAGAATCAAATTCGAGTTTCAATTACCAATAGAGAAAGGAAGCTTAACGTTTTTTTAGCCACTCAAGAAGACTATTGTTTTCCGTAATGTAGGAACTCGCGTCATTTGATCACTTATTAGAACACACAGTTACAGTTAAAATATCTTCCAATGTGGATTATAGTTTTATATTACCTTGAAAGTATTTTGGTAGTTATATTTATATGAAGTAAAATAATATTCGTAAAAATTCGAAACATTTACCAATTACTGTCTAATTGCTAAATGTTTGCGGAACTGACTTTGTAAACTAGAATTTGTGAAAAACAATAATCCTTAAGCTCAAATTTTTTTTTCCTGTGATGTGTAATGTGGAATATTACATTTGAGATCTTCTGAAAATTTTTATTATGCGTTTGAAATTATACATTTGACGTTTTTCGAAGTTGCATAGAACAGGGGTGGCCAACCCAAATGACCTCGCGGGCCACTTCGGAAAAACTTTACAATCCCGTGGGCCGCATATAAAAATATATATCTTTATATTAGATTTGGATCCATTACAAACATTTGTTGGAGTGAAAATTTAAAACAGACTGATATATTATTATTATTCTCAATGTTTTTCATGTATACAAATATAGATAGTATAATACTAATGCAATGGTTAAATAATGTTTAATTTATTTCATTAGTGAGATATCTGTTTCTCAACTCTTTCACTTAGTTTTTGCAAGTCGATCTCAATGCATGTGTATTTGCATATCGTAATTGATGTTGCAGATTTTCGTGCGTTAAGTTGAGCACACGATTTATGTCTGATAAATTTAAATTTAGAAGGAAAAAAAAAAAAGAGAGATTCACAGTAACAGAAGCAGCGTGATAAAATACTAACAGTTATGGGATTTATTTTTTACAAAAAAAAAAAAAAAAAACTTTGTTTAAGCAAAAAATAATGTACACAAAATAGTCGAATTTCGTAAAGTTGTAAAGAATCTCGCGGGCCGCAAAATTATTCACGGCGGGCGGTGGGTTGCACACCCCCGGCATAGAATATGTATATGTCGCATGGAAATGGCGAAGTTAGGAATTTCATCAAATCCCTAAGGGAGAGGATCAATTGTGATGCCAGATGTTAAAGTAACATCTCTACAAGATCTTTTCCCTGATGAAAGTCGGTGATTTTATCAAACCCCCGAACTGTTTCAGTGTAATGATAAAATGAACAAAAGCCAGGAATTGCATTGGCAAAATGCTATGCAGGAGGGGGGGGTCGAGTCCTTGTACTTCCTAACCATACAGGTAGTACTATCGATTCCCTAAATATCAACTCCATATCTTTAAAAAAAATGGCACCATAGGATTAACATGGGGATTAAATACCAGCCTAATTTTCTAATTATTTGTTAATTAGTTTCGAATAAATAATTTGTATTTCATTAACTATTGTTGTATTACTTACTTCCCCGCTTAATAATGCACCCTATCTGTTAAATAAACACTTTTAAACTCTTGACAATATTATTTCATCATTTCACTGAAACAGATCAGGGATTCGTTCAAATCACTTACCTTTATCAGGGAAATGACCTTGAAGAGACGTTATTTTAACATTTACGGGTCAAGTGACCATCTCCCTCAGGGATTTGATGAATTCCTAATTTCATCATTTCCCAGTCACATATATTTCGTTACGGATTTTTAAATTTTCAAGAAACATTGAAAAAAAAAATGTTATTAGCCGAATTATTTTTTTCTTAAACTACAAGAGGCACTTTTTTTACTATCAAATATATATATGTATATATATATATATATATATATATATATATATATATATATATATATATATATGTGTGTGTGTGTGTGTGTAGGATTTTCCCTTTGAAACATTTTGTTAAAAGGTTGAGTCATATCCTTTTCAGAGGACCATAAATCTCAATTTTATTTATTACTGCATTCCGAAGCAGCGCCATCTAGTGAGCTTTCGTAGCTCCGGCTTGAATAATTTTTCGGCAGAGGCCTACTAACCACTGCTTGTTCAACACGTCGCGTCTTTACCACATTTTCGCGCCCTGCGCGGCACCACCAGTCCTAACGTCCAATAATGAGAAAGGTTTATTTCCCCGTCTTCTAAAGGTATAACTCAACTTTTAATTAACCTAACTCCTGCATGTCTTTTTTTTTTTGTAAATATCCCCTTTTGTAAATATTTCCCTTTAACTTTAAATAAATTCTCTTTTACTTAAATGAAGTATTTGTGTTTAAATGACTTAGATTCAATTAATTCATCACTCACCCTTAAATACTTACCCCTAGACAAGCCACCTCGCCAATCTAAAATCTCGCCTTCTGAAGAGTCTGATTTTTATTCGAAGATTTATTCGGACTCCCACATATATATATATATTGTTCGAAAAATATATTTAGATACCTAACAAAATTAGCACAAGTTCAAGTCGACCATAAAACTAAAGCATTGGATATCGAATCAGAAAAACTCGAAACTGTTATTCAGAACAACTTTTCTGAAACGACGTGATTGGCAAAGAAACTATTACCTTAAGCATTTTCTGTTAAAACGAATGGGTGAATCGTTTCATAATTTTACCTTGTAAGATTCTGTTTTGCTTGGCCTTCTTGGACGCCCTTGAGTCAAGGCCCAGATGACTCAGAAACCGTTGCTTATTGCGCGTTTTACCGTTACGTGGGATATAACACTGTAGCAGTTAGTTTTAATACTTTTCATACAAAAAGAGAAATAATTAGGATAATTTGTGATTTTATAGAATTCATATGAAATCAGTTTTATCCAACAACAACAAAAAAAAAATTGAATAATGTAGCAAGAGATAATTACATTTAGTATTAAATCATAATAATTTTTTTCCGTATATTCTGTAACATTTCCTGGTCTATTTAATCATCAGAAAAATAATTATTAATTATTTTAGTCTCGTTTTGTTTTTTTATAAAAAATAAATGTTTTTTTTAAACAAAACAGCTAAAATAATTGTTGCAATACCAAATGTTAAAAAAAAAGAATGCTTAAAATAAATGTACAATAAATTTTGCTGCGTTTACAAGGAGATTTTTAATTCCATTGCATAATTATTTTTATGTTATGTTTTATGAGTAATCAAAGAGTATATTAATTTATTCCTTTGCGATTTTATTCTTATAACACAGTCCAGCTGGATAATTTACAATCCGGTGTTCTAAAAATGATAAATATTTAATCAAATAATGAAAATATTGGTAAATAATCCTGAAGTATTCATTTTTACCCAAATTCTAAAATCTAATTCGAAATTCTTTAACATTTTAAATAGAAACATTCTCTCTCACGCACAAATAAAGAAAAGAATGCATTGCGCAAAATGAACAAAAAACAAATTTTTTTTTTGAAGTGAGATTTGTTTCACAATTTTGTATTAAATACTGATACCAATCAACGTGGACGAGGTTGACCAAGGTCGATCGTTATTTAGCACTTTTTAGTATAAAGTTATTTTATAAATTTTTTTGCAAAAAAATAGAATTGGTTCATTTAAATTTACAAAAAAAAAAAAACCTAGATTCTGATTAATATTCTATTTAATTGAGAAACCATCAAAAGTAACCAATTATACATATATAAAGAATGTTTGTAAATACTGAATATTTTTGAATTATTTGAACGAAAAAAAATAATAAATATGTTTGTAATTTTTTCAGATTTTTTTTTTTTTTTTTTTTTAAATTTTTGTTTGTTTAGTTTTTTTTTAACTTATTTAGTTTAAATTTTTTTTAAATTATGTGTCCTTAATTAACTTTGCAATCAATTTTGGTAACTTTTTTTTTCAGAAAACTAAAACACACAAACATTTACATTCTCTTCACAAATGATAAACATTAAAAAAAACAACATTTTATAATGTAAAACTCGGCATTAAATCTAGTCTCAACCAAAATGCACTAAACTCCTTTTCCTTTTCTTTTTTCCTGCAAAGAATACAACACAAAATGTTCACAAGATCCACTCATCCATTTTCAAATCTTTAAAATAGCTATAAATAACGACAACGATACAATAGGCTTGTTGCCAACAATTCCTTCCTAGCTGCAAAAAAAAAAACAAAAAAGTTTTTATTTCCAAAAGGATTGAGAATCGTCTGCTCCGGCACAGAACGCCATCTGATGGAAATATGTCACGCCATGACGTCACAGCGCCAAGGAGGTCGGCGCGTCACGCTCTTCGCCTTCATAAAATAATTGTTTCCTCCATTTACGCTTCACGAAACAATTCACCTGCCAACGCCAAACGAGTAAAACAGATCACAAATCGCCAAATGCATAAATAAATTTAGCGTAATCAAATGTTTTATACAGTTGAATGAAATTTAATTAGATCAGATTATTGTTAAAATAAAATATATAAAGTACGTAATTGATTTTTTTTGAATGCATTTTTATGTGCAAATATATTTGTAAAAATAAAAAGATTACATGTGGGGGTTGTCTTCATATATTTATCCTTAAAGTTGTAAACAATTATGTGCTATACAATATTTGGGCTCGTCTGATTTTCATTTACGATAAAATAAATATACTGACTGATATAAAAAAAATTGATAAAAATAATACCTTATCTGTTTTCTTTTGTACAGTTAAACAATAAGCAAAAAAAAAAAAAGCCGGAAATCAGGGATTAAGAATAAAATTAAAAAAAAGTTTAAAAGTTTGTTTGCTTCTTTTTTTTTAAAGGATAAAAACACAGGCAGAGCACACACGTTTCTTTGATTAAAAAAAAAAAAACGAAAATCACTTTTTTTCCTTCTTTTTTTTCCCAAGATTTTTCTCTTTTCTTTAGTAATATCGTTTACGAAAAGAGCAGCACATGATTTGTACAACTAAAAATTTCATAATGATTTTTTTGATACCTTATAAACAAAAAAAATATTAGAAAAATAAAAATATATTTATTTTTTTTACTTAAACTTAACAATAATAATCAAAAGAATGTATTCACCAGTATGGTGGATATGACACTCGATTTGTATGGCTTGGATTCGAGTCCCGAATATGGCATTTATATATCTTCGGGAAAAGTCGAATTTTCAGCTGAAATGGATTCCCGTCTCGAATGGAAAGCAGCTCATCTCTTTTGTTCTATGCTGAGCTGCGGTAGTCCAGTGGTCAAGGCATCGGATCATGGCAGGCATGTCATGAGTTCGAGCCCAGTACCACAAAAGACCCGCCGTGTAGGGCAACGATGCACGTTACATCTGTCGAGAGCTGAAACGTCCTCCCATTGGTATGGTGTGGTAGTTAGGAGAGGGGGTGCCAGCTCAGGTGTCGTCCACGTCACTTGACCATGGTTCAAAATAACGTGGTCTGTCACCAAAAGCCCTCGTGTAGCTGAACAGTTCGACGTTAATATTCACTCACTTTGTTCTATGCTGGGAGCATCGTTTGTAATAAAGTCTTAATTCGTCTGCGATTGTATTGTATGTTTCTGTTCCTCTATCTCTCGTCTTTCGTATGTTTCCCTGGATGAAACTCACGACAACAACAGCAAAAGAAAACTTAGTTCGCAAATAATAAATGAAAATAAAATATGTATAAAAATTAACAATTAGCAGTGGCGCATACAAGGGGATCCAGGAGTTCCGGACACCCCTCCCCGAACTCTGATTTTGTTACGATATATTATAATGTTATGTATAACTTTACTTAACTCAGTGGCGCAACAGCTGATGAGAGCCAAGACCTACTGTGTCCAACTTAGTTTCCGTGATTTTGGGCCAAGCGGTACATGAGCAGATAGATGTTCCAGTCAGGTGGTCAGTCTGACGTGAGACCCCCAGTGTTAAGTTCCCAAGCAAGCTTGGTACTCATTTATTGACCCACTGAAGGGAGGAAAGGCTGAGTCGACCTTGCCCAGCACGGGATTTGAGCCTTGGACCCGTTGTATGGAAGCGCAATGCACTAATCACTCAGCCGCGGGGCTTCCTATGCTACGTAATAGTACGCAAAATAATTCCAAACAAAGCCAACAATAATTTCGGTTGATTAAGCAATCGTTATTAATAATTTATTCTGTTAATTTGTGCTAATTATTTATTCAATAATTCATTTTTTACTGTTTTTTTTTAGTTTCTGACAAAATCATAAGAATCTGGTGGCGTATTGGGGTATGATACGAGAATGGTGGACTTGCGACCCTGGACCCCCCCCACCGGAAAAATTCATGTGTACGCCACTGACAATAAGTAAAATATAATATAAGTAAATGTTTAGAATAAATGGTCAAAGTTTATACTTAACGTTATTCATAGCTAAAATTAGACTTGAGAAAAATTGTTACAAACATAACCAACAAAAAGAAACAAAATGAACAAAATAAATTTTCTGAGATTTTTTTCCATCATTTGGCAGCTGTTTGAAAAAATCTGAAAAAAAAGGTTTAACTTTTTCCTTGCGAAATGCGAACTAATGACTCAGTGAAAGCATTACAGGATTAAATCGAGAACGTTTTTCAAGCAGACGATTTTAAAAAACGCTTTCGCTTTCACGCTTGGTGAAAAGGTTTTACGATTGGTTTGACCGTATGGTATTTGATTTCAGTTTTACGGCGGGGCAGTTCGGAAAAAGAACCGTCATTATTGTGTCAAGGTCACTGAATTTCAATGACGCGAAGAAGAAAGTGCTTTCACCAGAAAGAAGTTACAAAATAAAATGATTCCATGGAATCGGACACCTTATTTAAAAACAAAGGATGTTGCCATACCGTTTTTAAAAAACAACCGTATTTCACAATCGTTTGCATTTCGAGTAATTTATTTACGAGTATTTTCGTTGTTTTAAAGAGTAGAGGTAGAATTTCGTGAAGTTGATTGTGTTAATGTTTTTATTATAGATATCAGAAAAGCAGAGGAGAAAGGTATTTGGAATTTTTTCTTTTTTTGATAGAAATACTTTATTTGTTTTACAGAAGCAAGTTTAACTAATTCATTTAAGAAGATTATATAAATATTAAAGATAATAAAACCACTCCTTTTTGGGTTTGTTTTTTAAGTGTGTTGTTCAAAAATAAAATAACATTGTTGATTTTCTCTGTCCTCTTTTTTTTTTCATTTATTAAAAATAAATAAGTAACACGTTGCAAAACTATGCAATAAAATAGAAACGTAAGCAAACTTAACTTATTTTGCTTTTACGTGTTAATGGCTTATTTTAAAATAAATGAAAGAAATCTTTTTCTTTTTTTTCTTCTTTTTCCCCTTCTTCCTTTTTTTCCTTTTCTTTTTCTTCTCTTTTTGTAGTCTGAGAAGAAGTGGAACTTATAAAATCAATTACGTCTTTCTAAATTTAGAATTACATAAATTTTTCATTCTTTTTGTCATAATAAAAATATCCTGTATATATATAGAAAGTTTTCCGAGAAAACAAACAAAAAAATTCTTCCAAATCGCCATTTTTTCCAACAAGAATCTAAAAATGAATATCGAAAATTTTAAGAACTACCTTTTAGAATTTGAATTTGTGGAAGGAAATTTTTGTAGAATTTTCCATTTAAATTTGAAAACATTTCCATTGAAAATCTTTCCTCTTGAATTTATGCTACATTCATTCAATATTTATTTAAATTTATGAAGCTTCAGTATTTTAAGAAAATTTTAGTATAAAAGCTCGACTTATCCTGATTTTTAAACTTATTATAAATAAATCAAATTCAAAGTTCAGCAATATTTTTTCATATTCAAATATGATTCGAGGAATATATATAGTAACAAATTTTAAAGTTAATATCTGGCATGTTTCACGTTTTGTAATCTCTTTGTACATTATTTCGTATATAACGATATAACGAATAAGTAACGTTTCATTTGCTTTTAATTGATTGAGTTAAAAACATTAAAATTTTTTTTAATCTAACAGGTTTTCCTATGCTTTATCCTAAACTCTGTGACTAATTTATTATAAAGAGTGTTTTTTTCCAGGTATAGAAGTTTAAGTTGGCATTATTTTCCAAGATGGCGACCGATTTAACAGCTGTCAAGTGATTTATTCTCAGTTTGGTTTGGCAATTCATCAAACAATCATCAAGCAAGGCGTAGATTCGTCGAATGGGCCCAAAACGAGATTGCCGTTGTTCCCGATTTTCATAAGCGAATTTTGTTTAGCGATGAAGCGCACTTCTGGTTGAATGGCTACGTCAACAAACAAAACTGCCGCATTTGGAGTGAAGCTAATCCACAAGTGTATGTCGAAACATCGTTACATCCAGAAAAACTGACTGTTTGGTACGCTTTATGGGCTGGTGGAATCCTTCTTCAAAAACGATGAATTTATTTATTTATTTAATATTAACGTCGCACTGTTCAGCTACACGAGGGCTTTTGGCGACGGACCACGTAATTTTGAACCATGGTCAAGTGACGTGGACGACACCTGAGCTGGCACCCCCTCTCCTAACTACCACACCACACCAACGGGAGGACGTTTCAGCTCTCGACAGATTTAACGTGCATCGCTGCCCTACACGGCGGGTCTTTAGTGGTACTGGGATCGAACTCGTGACCAGGCAAGCCACGATCCGATACCTATACCACTCGGCTACCGCGGCCACTCAAAAACGATGAAGGCCACAACGTTACAGACAATGGTGATCGGTATAGAGCCATGATTACTAACTTTTTCATTCCTGACTTGAACAATCATGATGTCCAGGAGCTGTGGTTCCAACAAGACGGCGCAACATGTCACACAGCTCGTGCCACAATCGATTTATTGAAAGACACGTTGGGTGACCGCCTAATTTCAAGTTTTGGACCTGTGAATTGGCCTCCAAGATCTTGTGATTTAACACCGCTATACTATTTTCTGTGGGGCTATGTAAAGTCATTGGTCTATCCGGATAAGCCACAAACGCTTGACCATTTTTGGAAGACAACATTCGCCGTGTTATTGCCGATATACGGCCACAAATGTTGGAAAAAGTCATCGAAAATTGGACGTCCAGATCGGACTACATCCGAGCCAGCCGTGGCAGTCCTATGCCAGAAATCATATTTAAAATGTAATGCCACAAGATTATCTTTCGAATAAAAAAAATTCATGTCAATCGAATAATATACATCGTTGTTTTACTGCAATTTAAAGTTCTATACCTCTAAAAAAACACCCTTTATTAGTCCACTCTCTCGAAAATATTTTTATATTTATCTTGTTCACACACACACACAAATTTTCAATCGCGCGCGCGTTAATTAAATATATTTTAAAGCGCTCAATGGGCTCAATTAATGACGTAACATGATAAAGACAAACACGTGTGTTCTCCATTGAATTCAAAACAAACATTAAAATAGATGTACTTCTCGTTCTATTTTTGTAAAAACTTAGATAAAATTTCAAATTTGGGTAAAGATGTTTATATGTTAGGAAACAAAAATTTCTTCAAAAAGATTTTTTAAAATTAAAAAAAAATCGTACTTTATGCTTATACTTTTAAATAAATGTATTTTGTATACATATGTACTTTTTAAGAGAAAGTTTCTGCAAAGAGCAAAACTTGACAACACCGAAACGAATGAACTGATTAGCTAGAAACACAAGATAGTTTTTATCGTGTGACTATGACGTCACATGAGATTTTGAATTGATTGACTAGAATCACGTGGCTTTCACTAACATGTGACTATGACGTCACATGAATTGAGCCCATTTATAAAATTTTAAACAATATTCAGATTTGGAGAAATAATAATTCTTTTTGTATTTCTACTCTTAACATTTTACAATTATATTTTTTATTTATTTATTTATCTTAGTGGAATTTTCAATCATTAATAAATACATTTTAAAGCGCTCAATTGAGCTGAAATTTTGTATACACAATTATTATGGATGGCAATACGGTAATTTAATTATAATTAATAAAAATAAATTGATTAAAACAAAATATTCAAAGAATTACAGATACAGCCCCTTTGGCATCATTTTTGGCCGCGTAGCCAAGTGGTATAGGTATCGGATCGTGGCTTGCCTTGTCACTAGTTCGAGCCCAGTACCACTAAAGACCCGCCGTGTAGAGCAGCGATACACGTTAAATCTGTCGAGAGCTGAAACGTCCTCCCGTTGGTGTGGTGTGGTAGTTAGGAGAGGGGGGGTGCCAGCTCAGGTGTCGTCCACGTCACTTGACCATGGTTCAAAATTACGTGGTCCGTCCGTCACCAAAAGCCCTCGTGTAGCTGAACAGTGCGACGTTAATATTCAATCAATCAATTGGCATCATTTTTGGCGACTTAACGACCCTTTTGACGACTTGTGTCAAAACTTTAAAAGGTTTTTCTCACATTCTAAAGCACTAATTTGAGCTGAAATTTTCTATATACGATTGTTTTGGGTGATAATACGAGAATTTAATTAAAATTAATTGACTGGAACTAATTATTTAAAGAATTACAGATACAGTCACGTTGGCTTCATTTTTAGCGACTTGGATCAAAACTGTAAAAGATTTTTTGTTTCACGTTTTGAAGCATTCCGTTGAACTGAAATTTTAAAAACACGATTGCTTGGGATGACAATACTATACTTTAAAGATAATTAATAAAAATTGATTGCCACTAAAAATGATTCTATCATATGTATATACATATTTATTTTAAATGTAATTATTTGATAAAAAGTAACTAAAATAAAATTTTTCTTTGTCGTTTCTTAGAAGGAATTGACTTGATTTTTTCTTCTTTTTTATATTACCTGTTTACACATTAGATACCTTAGAAAAATGGTATAAAAACCTTACAATAAACTCTTTGTATTACAAAGAACATTGTACAAATAAAATTGATGGAAAAATCAGTTAAGGTTTTAGATATATGTATTACATTTTAAATTTTGGAAAGATTAAATGCTTTTTATTAAAAATATTATAATCAGTTCTACATCAGAAAATGTTAATAATAAAAACATTTGCTAATAACGATATCAATCAAAATCGCTGTCTTATCTAAAAAAAAAAAAAAAAAAATTCACCGCATCCTCTACGCTTTGAATTATGTGAAGAATTTCGTCCGGTATGATGAGGTTTTAAGAACGGCTTGTGCTGAAAGATCCTGTGGTATTTATTGGCTTTTTAATTAGAAGATCAAAATGTATTATTTGTTCTGTATGTAGTTCTTTTTATTTAACTAAATAAATCTCAAGATCTTGGAGGAATTTTAAAGTGTGTTCTACATTTGGATTGATTTTTAAAAGGAACAATTTTTTGTAGAATTTTACGACGAATATAAGGTATTCGAACTTGTATGAATGACGAATTTCTATCAAAGCACACTTTTTTGTTCTTGAAGTGAAACTTCTTAGCGCTCGAAAGTGAATGAGAAATTTGCCCAGTTTTGCGTAACAGTGAAAAAGCGAACAAAAGTAGTCTCCCCCTCCCATCCCCTGAATCGTCACCATGAGTACAGGATAGCGAGTTGGGAGGAAAAGGGGGAGCGGAGACACAACATGACTTGCGTCATATCCGTGTAAAGTTGGATGATTGCTCACCTTCGATTGGTCAACTTGTCCACCTTCCTATTGGGGGTCCTTTCCCCCCCAGACCCAGAACATCTATCAACGGTTGTATGAGATGCAGTGACATTACGGTGTAGACAAAATAGGTCTCGCAGTAAAAGCCTGCTTTTTTGAAATATTTTCTTAGATTGTTTGCTACATGGCAATATTTTCGGCGGCTGATTTCCTTTTTTGACTTTTATTTGCGTTGAATTATTATATTAATTCTAGTCGGAATCCCTAAATCAAATGCACAAAGAGGAAAAGTGTTTCGTGAAAGAAAGAAAAAAAGAAAAACTAGCAGCAAGTCCAGTCGAAAAAATGACAAGACAAAAGCAAAAAAAAAAAACCAGAAAAATATTGCAAATTTATTAAGTGCTACTACGGAATTTCCATCAGAGTACATGAGAAAATATCGAGCACAGAAAAAAAAACACTGCAAAATATTCTCTTAAGATGGAATGCTATTGAGACTCTTCTAATGATTGTACAGATTAATACGGACTTAGTGAACCACCCTGTGCCATTAACTACAGAGCCCTCAACAATTCTAGTGCATGTTGGAACTGATGCATGTAAATCAATAATAAATTCTATCTTACGTTACAAAGACTATGATTTTCATAAAAATGCTCACAAAGATTTTCAAAAAAAAGCGATTCTCATTAATAATCGTTCAATTGATACGGGCGTTCAATTTATGATAGATTATGGTTTAGACATGATTTGAGAACGTCTGTTGCTGAGCACAAAAAATATTTTACATAATATTTTACCGGGAATTGATTTAGAAGACACATTAAAGCATGCTACAATTGCCGACAAAGTTTAAATAGGAAAAGTATACGAAATTTATCAAAATATAATGGTATTGTATACCCAGAAATTCCAGGACATCTTTCTACTTTAGATTTGGTATCAGAAAGACTCATTTCGCCACGAATACCTTTCAAGCAAATTGGGCGATTGAGACATGTGCTCGGTCAATTTGGAATATTAGGGTAAATAATCAATGTTCCAACGTCGCCAAAGAAGTTTCACTTCTATCAAGTGGCGTTCCACGCACCATTTTTTTTTTTTTTTTTTTACTTTAATGAATAATCTTTTGGCTTTGCAAAACATATTTTGTTTCCATGTTGCATAGGGAGTGGGTTACAATAAATTGTATAACATTAGAAAAATCAGAAGTGGGTCTTCAATCTGCCAGAAGTGGGCGTTTAACTTGTTCAAAATCTATTATGGTGAGTCTGATAACTTAAAATATTTTCATATATATTTCCATGAAACATTTGGAATCTGATATTTATGTTATTTTCTAGGGAATGTACTAAAATAATTCTTACTGTAGGAATATTTTTCCGAGTTATGGCCTGTTGTTTCAATAAAAGACTCATAAATGTGTCATTTCTTATACTTATTCGATCAGCTCTAAAATTTTTATATTTTAATAAAACATTAAAATTTTAATACAATAAATGTATGTAGTTTATTTTAGTAATACTTTATTGTTATAAGTGTATTACTTTTTTCTCTAACTGCTTCAAGGAATCTTTGCAAAAATTTCACTCATAATTGTGATTTTTGTAAAATTTAGATAATTTATTTTAAATAATGCTAGCTAGGTGTGAAAAAAAATTATAATTTTTTATCACGCTATTTTTAAAAAAAAATACACTGAATATGTTCGGATACTTTAAAAACACTCAAAAACTAAACCAAAACTTAATGGGAAAAAAGTCGTAATTGTTCTTTCACGCAACAGTTAGTGGGCGTGGCAGCCTAGTGGTCAAGGTAAAGGACCCGTGGCCAGCTTACCGCTAGTTCTGCCTAGTACTGCTAAAGACCAGTGTGAAGGAAGGCGATGCACTCTAAATCCGTCGAAGTTCAAAAGTCCTGCCGTTGCTATAGTATGGAAGTTTGGAGAGGGGTCTCAGAGCTCAGGTGTAGTCCTCGTCGCTTGCCCTTGTTTCAAAATTACGAGGCCCGTTGCTAATTAAATACGCGAATAAATCTTCTTCAAAATTATATATACATTGCAAAACTTTTAGTTCAAGTTAGTTAGTTTAGTTAGTTTGGTCTCTCATTCTCTATCATTATTTTATTTATTTATTTTTTTCCAAAAAAATTGCATTTATATGGGTTTTTTTCATGTAATAATATTTATAAACCAAGTAATGTAAAAAAAGTAAATAAAGTCAACTCCTACTTAGGTCAACAAAGAAAAATTTTATTTTGGTTAATTTTTATTAAATTATTTCATTTAATATAAATATGTATATACATAAGACAGAATCACACTATTAAATGACAAAATAGAATTCGATTTTCCATTTCCCTGTCCATATGGTGTGTTGGACTATTTTTTTATTTGTTACTATTTATTCATTAATTAAATTTAATTATTCTAATAAAGTAATATAGTAAAATGGAAGTCCCATTTTCATACATTAGGCCATCTCATGTGGGATTCGAACCCAGAACCATTTGATTAGAAGTCCAACGCGCTATCCATTGCTCTACAGGGACACGACGAACGTTTTTCCTTTTCATATGAGTTGTTGGACTATTATTTTTGTTACCATTTATTCATTTTTTAATTTAATTAATGAATTAATATTTGAAAAAACTGAATAAACATTAAGTGTCATCCTCCACAAGTTCAAAAAAACGTATTTGGACTAGAAAAGATGAATAGAAAGCATTTTATTAGCGATTGAAAATTTGAACAAGATATACAATATACATATATATATATAGAGAGAGAGAGAGAGTGTGAAAACTAATAGGAGGAATTGAACAATTTTATATGTACATTTTAATTCAACTGACACTAAAAAATAAAAACCTTTTTTTAAAACCATAGTTTTGAACGCAGTCCATCACCTTTAACATTTTAAATCGTGTTGGAATAAATCTGTCACTTAAAAAAAAGGGAGGGGGACAATAAGATAACCGATTTAAATTTTTCTTTTCTTAGGAAGCACCTTTAAATTTTCACCGACCCCATTTGAAAAACGCTAGCCCAAAGTGTGATTAAAATTATCCTACGAATCTCAACTATATTTTTACAAATTAAAGATGGAAATTATCATTATTGAATCTCTTTAAGTATATCATCCAGTGGTACATACAGGAATTTTTCAAGGGGGCTGAGGGTCAGAGATGAAAGTCCACCATTCTCGTATCTCCCCAATGCGCCGCCAAACATAATCTTTTGATTTTGTCGATTTCCGGGAACAAAAGACAGTAAAAAATAAATAATTTGCATTAATTAGTAAAATTAATTATTAACGACAAATACTTAGTTAAATTTTATCTACTATGTACGTAGGATTATAATCAATGGGGGTGGACTCGCGTGGACCTCCCCTCCCCTTGTGTGTGCCACTGATTAGATTTAATAAATCAAATGAATTATTAATAAGAAATGACTAATTAAACTTTACGTACTCCATACGTAGGATTATAATCATTTGAAGAAAACACGGGTTTGGGGAGCAGTGGCACACACAGGAATTTTTCAAAGGGGGGGGGTCTAGGGTCGAAAGTTCACCCTTTTCGTATCATGCTCCAAAACACCGCCCAACATAGATTCTTTGGATTTTGGGGAACAAAAAAAAGTAGAAAATTAATTATTGAATAAATAATTAGCATTAATTAATAAATTATTAATAACAAGTGCTTAATTAAATTTTACGTACTATATACATATGATTATAATCAATCGACAAAAAAACAAGGGCTATGGGGGTCTGGACCCGGGGACCCCCCTTGTGTGTGTCACTGTTCGAGAAGGGGTGTTCCTGCATCTTTGCATCACTAATTTCATCTAATTAGATACTCAACGTGGGCGTTTGCGGCTTTCAGGGGAGCAGCAAAAGACCCTGAGAAAACTAGGGGGCGTTGAGGGGCCTCGGTAGATTAACCAACTATAGTCTAAAAAAGACTAAAAAAAACACACTGATTATATCTAACAAAAGTATACTTTGATACTGGTTACCTTATGTTGATTTGTATGCGTGTGAATTTAATTCATTTCTATAACGTGTACGAAAATTCAAATATTTCGGTAGTTCGGAAAATGAATGAAAAACTTAAAAATTGCATTACATTTAGACCTGCATTAAATTGAATGTAGTAAATTTTAATTTCTGTAGTGTACGTGTTGTTTTTGTCTGTGAGCAGAAGGAAAAATGTTTCGTCCACCACATTTCTTATTACGTATATTATCCAAGAAATATAATTAAATATGTTAACCAGGAATTAACGTGTGATTCTTGAAAGGCTGAAACTTCAACTTTTTTTTATTTCGAAAGCAATAGTTTATTGTGAATGGCTTCATATCATCAAAACCTTCCTTCAAAAGCGTCTTTATAACAGGTAAGCTAAAAAACTTTTATTCCACTCTTTTAAATACAGAAATTCAATAGCGTTTCAATTCCAACAATAAAAAACCTATCTAAAACTAAAATTACACATAATTATTTACATTTATTTATTACACATTTAAATACACTCTGTCGCAAAAAAATATATGCACCCAGAAGAAATCAAGCTACAATCACGAAACTCGGCAAGAATGTAGTCTGGTAAGAGATATGCAAATGATTAAAATTTCGAAGCCAATGAGACAAGGCTAAGTGTGCTATGCGCATATTAGTTGCGCAACTGGGAGAGTTTAAAAGCATGAGTACGAGCGCCGTACGGCTATCCAAACGAATCTGATGACTTTGATAGACGATATTGAGACTTAGGATGCCTCTAAGACGTAACCGGCGGCAGTACGAGCAGCTGACGGACTTTGATAGGGGCCGTATAATAGGCCTCAGAGAAGCAGGTTGGTCGAATAGACGTATCGGCCGCCACCTCGGTCGGAGCGATATGGTAGTTGCTCGGTGTTGGCAACAGTGGATCACAGAAGGTAGAGTGTACCGTCGTGGAGGGTCTGGACGTCCCAGGAACACAAGTGATCGCGAGGATCGTGCAATCAGAAGAGTGGCCCCTTCGGCACCAACAACGTCGCTAGTATCGATTCAACGCCACTTACCTCCTTCCAGACATCCAGTGCCATCAAGAGAAACCATAAGGAGACGACTGACCGAAGTTGGCTTGAGGAGCCGACGTCCGCTAAGACGCTTACCACTGACCCCACATCAAAGGCAGTGTCGACTGGATTTTTGCCGACCTCGGGCAACTTGGAGTGTGACAGACTGGAGACGTGTCATCTTCAGTGATGAATCCCGATTCAGTCTCAGTGCTGATGACCACCGCACACGTGTCTGAGGCGCACCGGCCAGCGGTCCGATCCGGCATTTATTGTCGAGCGGCATACAGCAATTTCACAAGGTGTGACAGTGTGGGGAGCAATTTCTTGGGACACACGATCATCTTTTAGTGGTCCTTCAAGGCACTTTGACAGCTCGCAGATACGTGGACGATATTTTAACGCCGATTGTGCTACCCATGCTATCAAATCACCCAGGTGCCATTTATCAACAGGATAATGCTCGTCCACATACTGCGCGACTCTCCCAACAATGTCTTCAAGGATATGACGTCCTACCATGGCCTGCCAGGTCACCAGATCTTTTGCCAATAGAGCATGTCTGGGACGCGCTGGGAAGGCAACTGCAGCCGTCCCGAGATACAGGAGAATTAACTGCGCAGATGCAAAGACTATGGCAGGATCTTCCACAGGGGGTCATAAGTGATCTAATTGAATCGATGCCACGCCGAATTTCGGCTTGTATAGCTGCCAGAGGTGGCTTTACTACTTACTGATTTTTAACCTTTTGCAAGCTGTAACCGCTTAATAAAATGATATTTTGTTCTGAATTTTTAATCATTTGTTTATTTTCATATACACTACATGCATACCAAATTTCGTGAATGTAGCTCAATTTCTTCTGGGTGCATATATTTTTTTGCGACAGAGTGTATATTTGTGGCAATAGCTATTTCAGATTCTCAAGTAAAAAAAATTGGGGGCTTTAAATATATATATATATATATTTTATTAGTTATAGAATATTTTTTAAAATTTACCATGTATTATGTTACGCTCTTATTTCTCTAGATTGGGTGGGGGCGGTAGCGAAATATTCACTAGAAAAGGGGGCGCCAGTTCAAAAAAGGTTGGGAACCTATGACCTGATATGAAAAATTCTTATATAACTGTTATGACAAATATTTTCCCACATTCTTTCTACTCCTGATAACAAGGAACTGTTCCTTGTCACCGAACACTTCAAAAGACACGAAAAAGGGTTCGTTCGGATTGCGTAGTTTATTCTTTTGACATCATTTCTGTTATCACGCTTACTGTGAATTCGCGTGAGCGTCATTTGAATGCATTACGTGTCATGCGTGGAATGGGAGGGGGGGTGAGAGAAAATGTTATGAAATCAAAAGTAAATCGTGGTATAATTGAATTGTGGCAACTGTTACGATGGAATAATTTATGATGGGTTAATGATTTTAATAAAGGTTATGTAAAAAAGGGGTTGTTATAAAGGATTTTATCACCAAACGATGTATTAAAAGCGAAAAGTGGTTGTAAAGTTTCGCAAGTTTTTTTAAGTGCGTAACGTTGTGTCATCGCTATTTGTCTTGTGATTCCTAGATGCACGAGGAATGTTACGTTAATGTGAGTGATTCACTTGAGAGCGTTTTGCTTAGTGTTTGGTGAAGAAATAGTCCAACTAGGTAATAAATAGTGAAGGATAGTATTGGAGCTATATATTAAAGTAAGATTGATTTAAACCAGTAATATTAAAAAGAAAAAATTAAGTCAATTCCTACTTAGGTCAAGACAAAGAAACATTTTATTTTAGTTATTTGTTATTAAATTGTGACAATTAATATAAATATGTATATACATATGGCAGAATCACATTATTAAGTGACAAAATAGAAAGCGGTTTTTCTGACAATTTTCCTTTCTATATAGGGTGTTGGACTATTTTTGTTTGTTACTATTTATTCATTAGTTAAATTTAATTATTCTAATAAAATAGTAAAGTAAAAAAGAAATCACATTGTCAGAAATTAGGCCATCCCAGGTGGTATTCGAACCCACGACCGTCGGATTAGAAGTCCAACGTGCTATCTATTACGCTACAGGTACACAACGAACAGTTTCCTTTCAATATATGGTGTTGCACTATTATTTCTGTTGCTATTTATTCATTTTTTAATTTAATTAATGAATTAATATTTGAAAAAACTGCATTAACATCAAGTTTCATCCACCACAAGTTTAAAAAAACTTATTTGAACTAGAAAAGATGAATATAGAAAGTATATTTTATAAACGATTGAGAAAATTTGAACCAGATATAGTTATATATAAATAAATGAATGTATGCATACATATATATATACAGTAGCGCACACAGGAATTTTTCAAGGGGGGGTCCGCTGTCGAAAGTTCACCATTCTTGTATCATGCTCCTTTTGATTTTGTCAATTTTCGGGAACAAAACACAGTAAAAAACTAACTATTGAATAAATAATTAGCATTAATTAATAAAATTAATCATTAATAACAAATACTTAATTAAATTTTACGTACTATATACTTAGAATTATAATCAATCGGAAAAAAATCAAAGGCTTCGGGGGTCTGGATCCCCAGGACCCCCTCTTGTGTGCGCCACTGTATATTATATATATATATAGGGACTGAGTGAACTAATATTAGGAATTGAAAAAGACGCGAAATTTACGAGGAAAAGAAGTTTATTATTATCCTTAATAAAAATAATTATATTCACAAATTTTGAAAATATTTGTTATACCATATTTATTCGAATCTAAGCCGCACCCCAAATTCTCAATACGTTTTTATGAAAAAATATAAAAAATAGTGTTAAATAGTTTATCGATGTCCGATATTTAAGAAATTAAAAAAGTTTAAGAGAAAAACTAATAAGAGTGAATAATTAATTTATTTTACTTTTGAAAATTTTTAAATCGTATCTGAACCTGTCATTGCTCTAACCGGCAGTATCAATTTTCTTCTTCCAATGAATTATCCATCTTCGATTTTAAGCCGCACCCGATTTGCAGAAGCATCAACATTGGGGGAAAAGGGCGGTTTAGATTGGAATAAGTACTGTGTAAGAGGAAAAAAAATATATTTCTGATCTTAAAGCAGCATAAAGTAATAACCATCGTATGAGTCTTTTTTTTTTTTTTTTTTTTGTCGTTTTAAATTGTAATTGAACAACGGTTTGCAAAAAGAATTAGAAATAATATTTAGAGTTTGAAATCCATCTGGATTACCCTCTTTATTAAAAAATTAAATGAAACGTTCCTAATTAAAAAAGAAAAAATAAGCTTACGAAATTTCAGACTTGGACTTGAAATAGCTTACACAATTAGGGAAATGTTCTAAAAATATATATACATATTTTTTTCTTCTAAAACTATCTTCGAAAAATTCCTCATCTGTGAAAACAGAATTAGATCATTAATTTTTTTTCTTAAAATATTTTTTGAAGAAATCTGAAAAAATTCTTTAAAACAAACGAAATACTATTAAATATAGTTCCAATAAAACTGTTAATTTTAATAAAATACTAACACCAAACTTTTAAAATGCAGTTAATTTATTTTTAATATACGTTGAATGTGTTCTTATATAGTTTCAATACACAAAGTAATGTGTAATGTATTAAATATATAAATATTTTATTGAATGTGTGTGAGTGTGTGATTAAATGCTAATTCTAAATATTTTTAAAAATCAAAAACTGCGTATCTTATAAACAATTTTCGTATTAAGAGCAAAAAAAACCTTTTACTAATTTTGAATTTTGATACAGGACCCACTCACGACTAGCTACGCCAGTGAACCACCTCTCTTTGATTTAACACCCCTGTTAAATCTAGCTTGCGCAGTATATGTTTCCCGTATTTTGTTCATTTCCAGAAGGGAAATCTTTTCTCGTAAAGCGATTTTCGTTTCATGTTAAGAGAAAAAAAATTTAAAAAAAAAGTATAATAGAAGGGATTGTTGTATTATTTGTGTAAGCCGATATTTTGTCTTGTTTTCGCGTTAAGCGCGTATTTAACTGTATTTCCATTTAAACTTGCGAAGTTCCTTCCTATTTTTTTTATTGCTTGTTTTAGTATGATTTTATTCTTTTCTATCGATTCTATTTTTGATCAACAAGTCCACGTTCACTTCTCAAAGGTAATTTATGCAAGTGTGCTAATACCTTATTTTATTAGCACCTTATGTTTCTATATATATGTGCAGTGTCTATTCTCTGGTGAAATGAAAAAGAGAGATAAGTGTAAGTCGTGAGAAAAAGATATAATTGAGCTTTTTTCCTTTTTTCTTTAACAGCTGATACTGATTTAGTATGAGATACGTATAGTCTGGATTTAGTTTATTCTATACATTAGGGGTTTTTAACCCGTGGCGCGCTGAAGGCATTTAAGTGTGGCCCCTAGTTTAAATTTGAGACAATTTCAAAAAAAAAAAAAAATCCCTTGTCTTACTTTTTTTGCAAAAAAAAAACGCGCTTTTTTTAAAATTTATTTTTAGTGTTCAAAACATTTCACTGATGGGTTTGATACGCATTTGAGATTATATTTACTGAAAATGACGAATTTTTCAATAATTTCATTGCATCTTAAAAAGTTTTAAACATAAAAATTCCGACTACACACACATAAAATTTTAGAAATTTTTGGAAAGAAGGTGGATTCTAACAGGCTTGCAAAGAATTTTAACTGGACTACTATTTAACTTTTTTTGAAACGGATGTATATATTTATTAGCCGTCCCCCCCCCCGCTTCACTGGGTATTTAACGATGTTGTATAAATGTATACTGTTTACATATATATGAATTATTGATATCTAGCATTAAGAATTCTATATTGTATTGAAAAATAAATTTATAGCTGTAACTCTCGCCTTTTGATATAAAAAGGACATAAATTAAAATATCTAATATTTCTATTTATATCTAAAATAGAAGTAGAAAGATTTCTTGCGCTCACACTTAACCTAATAATCAAGTGGATTTTCCACCAAAGAAACTTTCAGTGGATCTCTACTCCATAAAATAAACATGCGTGCTAAATTTCAAGTCTAAATCTAACAGAGTAAAAACGGAATTTTTATCATCAATATCTCGTTGAGAGCATTCTTAGCGGATTCCAATTCAACAAAAGAAGCATGCAAACCAAATATTATTATTATAATCTTAGCAGTTCGAAAACGGGAATTTTGTCTATCAATACACCCCAATAACTCTCCACTCTCCCCCCTAGAGTTGATTTCCGTAAAATCCATTCTTAGTGGAACTTAGTGGAAGAAACGTGCTCAACAAATTTCAAGTAAATGGGTTAAATTCAAAAATAGGAATTTTTCTATAACACGCCTTAATCTCTCGCAACCCCACTCCTTTGGGGGTCCGTTTTCGCAAAACTCTTATGGCCGCGGAAGCCGAGTGGTATAGGAATCGGACCGTGGCTTGCCTTGTCACGAGTTCGAGCCCAGTACCACTAAAGACCCACCGTGTAGGACAGCGATGCACGTTAAATCTGTCGAGAGCTGAAACGTCTTCCCGTTGGTGTGGTGTGGTAGTTAGGAGAGGGAAGTGCCAGATCAGGCGTCATCCACGTCACTTGACCATGGTTCAAAATTACGTGGTCCGTCGCCAAAAGCCCTCGTGTAGCTGAACAGTGCGACGTTAATAATCAATCAATTCCAGAAACTCTTTGTAAAAGGAACTCTATTCTATGAACGGAACACACCTTCTAATTTTCAAGCAGGTGGTTCTATTAGTTGAAAAGCGGAAATATTTATCTATTACGCCCCTTAATTCCCCTCAGTGACCCTTGGAGATCAATTTTCCCCAAAACTATTTTGTAGCGGATCTCTACGCCATGAAAGGAATTCGCTTACCAAATTTCAAGACTGTACGTCTAATAGTTTATAAATGGAAATAAATATCTATAACGCCCCTTAAGCCCCCGCAACGCCACTTAGGAAACGATTTTCACAAAACCCATCTTATAGTGGAACTCTGCTTAATGAATGGAATCAGCTCACTAAACTTCGAGATTTTACGTGTAATAGTTTAAAAAAGATTTTAATTGCCTATAACGCCACTTAATTCTCTACAACGCCACTTCGGGGTCGATTTTCACAAAACCCATTTTGTAGAGGATCTCTACTCTATGAAAGAAATCCGCTCACACCAAATTTCAAGACTGTACATCTAATAGTTTAAAAATGGAAATATTTATGCATAACGCCCATTAAGCGCCCTCAACGCCCCTTGGCGGTCGATTTTCGTAAAAATCATTATGTAAGGAATCGCTACTTTATGAAAGAAATCTGTGTACCAAGTTTTAAGACTGTACACCTAATAGTTTAATAATGGGAATAATTATCTATAACGCCCCTTAAACCCCCGTAACCCCCCTTAACCCCCCCTTGGGGTTCGATCTTTGCAAAATCCGTTCTTAGCTGTTGTCTACTGCATGAAGGGAACCTACCTACCAAATTTCATATCTGTAGGTTTAATAGTTCCGGAGATATCGTGATTAGTCAGTCAGTCAGTGAGTGATTCGCTTTTCTCCTTTATATATATAGATACAAATCTGTAAACACCTTAAAATCAGTTGTAATCTTGTAAAATAAATCTTCCATTTTTTTGTAATGAAATGTCTTTAATAACTAGAAACCGTGTAAGAGTTTTATTTGTCATTATCATTCGTATAAGTACAGAATAATATTTATTACAAAACAAAAGTATTTCGCGTGAGTGAGTGAGGGAATATTAACGTCGCACACACTGTTGAGTTAGTTACATGAGGGCTTTTTTGGCGACGGACCACGTAATTTTGAGCCATAGTAAAGTGATGCGGATGACACATGAGCCTAATAAAATAGTATAGTAACAAAGAAGTACCATTCTCAGAAATTAAGCCATCCCAGGTGGGATTCGAATCCACGACATATGGATTAGAATTCCAATGCGCTATGCCTTGCGCTACAGGGACACAATGAACGTTTTTTCTTTCGGTATAAGCTGTTGGATTATTATTTTTGAATGTTTTAATTTTATTAATGAATTAAGATTTGAAAAAACATCAAGTGTCAAACATGAACATTAAAGTGTCATCCACTACAAGTTTAACAAAAATGTATTTGAACTTGAATGGATGAATAGAAAGTATTTTAAGAGAACGATCGAAAACTTTAAAAAGATATACATTATATATATATATATATATATATATATATATATATATATATATATATATATATATATAGGGAGAGTGTGAACTATATATATATTAGTAGGAATTGAAAAAGAGCGATTTAGCTCTTAGCCTGTCTCGTGATTGTTTTACTTTCGCATCCGGGAACTTCTTGAGTGAGTTAAACGTTCGGAAACCTCATGCGCATTCCTCGACACGCGAGTCTGAAACCCGTTCACCTACCGAACGGGAGAGAAATTTCTCTGTTGAACTTGAGGTGCCCTCGAAAAAAAAGGGCTCCTCCGGAAAAGTGATGGAAGGAGTCGAAATCAGGACACATCCTTCCTGAGTGCTCGAACGAGGACAGGGTTATCATTCCTCTACCTGACCCCATTACCCAAACATTGGAGTGCGGCCTTGCTCCACACGGAATGCTGGCCTGCTCCGTCCCCAGTATATATACGCTCGTATAGCTCTCGGGGATAGAGTGACAGGACCCGAAAGAGTGAATCTCAGTTTTTTCATTATTTTCCGTAGTGTTGCTACAATAGAGATGATTTGGGATCAGCCCCTCAGCTAGGGCTCGAGGACTTTATTCTAACAGAGATTTCAACTTTTTCTCTACCATAGAGGAATCCTAGTTGTAGGAGCAACGCCACAGTTGCTGGTGGGTCATGCGCTTCTGTCTCGTAGACACTGAAAACAATGCAGTTATGGAAGCTCCTGCATTTGCTAACAAAGAGTTTTCTGTCACCATGGAGTGAATGAGTGCAGTGGCGTAATAGAGAATATTAACTCACCCCCCCTGAAAATTCAGGTTTTGGGCCCCAAGTCTAAATATGCACTTAGCGTCAGTCAAGCTTTGGGCCTCTAAAGCTAGCCTACCTAATCAAGCTTTGGTCCCCTCCCGCAATGCTGGGGTGTACGTTACGCCCCCGAGTGAGTGTTTTATTATTTATGTCGCACCTTTAAAGCAACACGAGGGCTGTTGGCAACGAATCTCGTTATTTTCAACTATGGTCAAGTAACGAAGATTACGCCTGAGATGGCACCCCTCTCCCCCTGTCCTAACTTCAACACCACATCAACGGGACGATTGTGGCCGACTGTATCCTAGTGGCTTGCGTGTCATGAGTTCGAGCCAGGGACATCTTAAGTCTGTTTGAGGCTCTGGGCCCAGAGAAATCTTAAGACTTTGGGAGGCCTTGTGCCCCTCTGCAAAGGTCAGCCCAACCTGAGATCTTTAAAAGTAAACTGTAGCATGCAATGTCAAATACTCGTTCAAGCGGTAATTTGAAACAAATAAATGTGAATGACTCACAATCTCAAAAAAGTAGGCACAAACCGGCTTGACCGATGGCCGCATTTCGACTGAAGGAGTTGAATGACTGTTTATGGCATTTCATCTGGGTCTAGACAGGGACAACGGTCATCACATAATAATGCAATCTTACCACTTTTGTCAGTTGACATGCAGTCAGAAATTTCCTATTTTTCGGAGAATATGTACGGGAATAATATTTGACCATTAAAATTCTCTGGATCACATGATCTTATTAAGCAAGAGTCGAGAATGAAACGGCCCCCCCCCACCGAGGATGATGCTCTGGGACCGGGCCCAGGTGACCCATACTTTAAGGCGGCCCTGACCATAGAGTGAATGAGTGTTTTATTAACAATACACTATTAAGCAACACGAGAGCTATTGGCGACGGACTTGGTAATTTTAGACCATAGTCAAGTGACGAGAATTACTCCTAAGCTGGCATCCCTCTGTCCTAACTTCAACACCGCACCAACGGGACGACTATGGCCTTGGTATCCTAGGGGTCATGGACTCGAGACTAGCGTGTCATTTCGAGCATAGTGCCGCTGAACACCCGCCATGCAGAGGGGGCCGCTGCACATTAAATCTGTTCCGTTATTATGATGTGGAAGTTTGGAGAGGGGTGCCAACTCAGATGTTGTCCTCGTCACTCGACTGTCGCAGGGACAGTTGGATGTACTGAGATCCTTATCATAGGTCATGTCGTTTAGTTTATTTCGACAATAGTCATCATGTAGTCAAGTGGCGAAGGGGGCCGCGGTAGCCGAGTGGTCTAGGTATCGGATCGTGGCTGGCTTGTCACGAGTTCGATCCCAGGACCACTAAAGATCCGCCTTGTAGGACAGCGATGCCGTTAAATCTATCGAGAGTTGACACATTCTCCCGTTGGTGCGGTGTGGTACTTAGGAGGGGCGGCTGCCAGTTCAGGTGTCATCCTCGTCACTTGACCATGGTTCAAAACTACGACGTCCGTAGCAAAAAGGCCTCGTGTAGCTGAACAGTGCGACGTTAATATTCACTCACTCACTTAAGTGGCGAAGATTAACTACATGAACCTGGCTCTCCCTCAACTTGTTAAAGTTGAATTTAACATGGATTATTCGTCATTGTTCAATAAAATTGGGTCGAAATAACGGCGAAACTGGAGTGAGTGAGTGAATATTAACGTCTCACTGTGTTCAGCTACACGAGGACTTTTGGCGACGGACCGCGTAATTCTGTACCATGGTCAAGAGACGAGGACGTTTGAGCTCTCGACAGATTTAACGTGCATCGCTGCTCTACACGGTGGGTCTTTAGTGGTACTGGGCTTGAACTCATGACATGCCTGCCATGAGCAGATATCTTGACCACTGGGCTACCGCAGCCCACGGCGAAACTGGAATAGTGAAACAATGGAGGGTTATGAATTCAAAGACCCATTGGTGAAAGCGAATTTCGAATCTGTGAGTCATCAGTTTCTGGGGCGTGACTCTACCCTCCAGCAATCACTGTCTTCTTACAGTTATGTGAGCAGCTGTGACATCACACCCCAAACGATTTCTTGAAGTCGTCCTATAAAAATGATCTACCCCCGAGATTTTGATAATTCCATACTCCATCTTATGGCTTACATTTCTCCCGAATCGCCCATCCGGTATAGTAGTACAGGCCCTAGGGTCTGTGTTCAAATCCCGGAGAAGGCAGGAATGTTTGTAAGTGTATAGTTTCTTTGTGGCATGGGGGTACTCTAAATAGCCGTCGAGCCGCATGTCCTCTTGTGAGATTGGTGGAAGGGGAAGAGTGAGAGACCTCTGTGTTCTGCCTTTAAATTGGGGTGGAACCGAGCCAAAAAATCGTACTGTCGCCTGAATGGTGCTCAAAGCTACGGATAACGAGAGGCGTACTATTAGTCCCTTGCCACGATGAATTTCGTGGGCCTTGATCTGATGTTACTATTGATCAGGTGGCATAAGTAACAACAACATATTTCTCCAGAAGTACATGCAGTACTTGAAAATGATACTTTCAATACTGAAACGAATTAAAAGATATTTTACTAATTTGTGACGAAAGCACTCCACAAATTCCATTCATTTATCTATTTGTAGATAGGAGAAAAAGTGACTCATTCATCTTGAGATATCCGGAACTATTGGACTTATACACTTGAAATTCCGAACGCATGTTTCTTTTATTTAGTAGAGATCCGCTAAGAACGGGTTTTGCGAAAATCAACTCCCAAGATGGATTGCAGAGGCGTTATAGACAAAAAGTCCAATTTTTGAACCTATTAGATTTGCAGACTTCAAATTTGGCAGGCATGTTTACTTCGTTGAGTAGTACTCCGCTCAGAAGATATTTTAGGGAAATCGCCTCCCACAGCGGCGTAAAGGATACTATAAAGACATTTGTTTTGGATAACGTTTTAAATGGATGGATGAATCCCCGGACTGTTCCGCTTTTATTTATTTATTTCGTTTTGCTGTTTCGTTAGCTAAACTCTTCTCATCTTTGAATTTAATTTACAATTTATTAAAATTATGCAATATATTAATTAAATTTTGATCACATTAACATTTCTCTTTTATCCTTCTATGTCGATTAATATATATTTCTATACCCCGCGCGCGAAAAGAACAGGTATTCCTTATTAATACTAATAAAGGGTGTTTTTTTTAGAGGTATAGAACTTTAAATTGCAATAAAACAACGATGTATTATTCGATTGAGATGAATTTTTTTTTATTCGAAAGATAATCTTGTGGCATTACATTTTAAATATGATTTCTGGCATAGGACTGCCACGGCTGGCTCGGATGTAGTCCAATCTGGACGTCCAATTTTCGATGACTTTTTCCAACATTTGTGGCCGTATATCGGCAGTAACACGGCGAATATGGTCTTCCAAATGGTCAAGCGTTTGTGGCTTATCCGCACAGACCAATGACTTTACATAGCCCCACGAAAAATAGTCTAGCGGTGTTAAATCACAAGATCTTGGAGGCCAATTCACAGGTCCAAAACGTGAAATTAGGCGGTTACCCAACGTGTCTTTCAATAAATCGATTGTGGCACGAGCTGTGTGACATGTTGCGCCGTCTTGTTGGAACCACAGCTCCTGGACATCATGATTGTTCAATTCAGGAATGAAAAAGTTAGTAATCATGGCTCTATACCGATCACCATTGACTGTAACGTTGTGGCCTTCATCGTTTTTGAAGAAGGATTCCACCAGCCCATAAAGCGCACCAAACAGTCAGTTTTTCTGGATGTAACGGTGTTTCGACATACACTTGTGGATTAGCTTCACTCCAAATGCGGCACTTTTGTTTGTTGACGTAGCCATTCAACCAGAAGTGCGCTTCATCGCTAAACAAAATTCGCTTATGAAAATCGGGAACAACGGCAATCTCGTTTTGGGCCCATTCGACGAATCTACGCCTTGCTTGATGATCGTTTTGATGAATTGCCAAACCAAACTGAGAATAAATCACTTGACAGCTATTAAATCAGTCGCCATCTTGGAAAGTAATGCCAACTTAAACTTCTATACCTGAAAAAAAAAACACTCTTTACATCTATCCTATCTTTAAAAAATACTTACGTAAACAAGGTGTTGCCAAATTCGACCGATAAATTCAGAGGGGTGATAGTAGGCAGCATGGGGACGTCATTTGCAGAAACAGTTATGAAGGGTGAACAATGCATCACAGTTTGACGTCAGAAATGCTACCGGATTTGTTTGAACGCATCCGACAATCCTTCGTCCGTCGGTGTTGGCTGTGCTATGACCTACGCGGCCGCAACTTCGAACAATTCCTGTGGCAATCATTTGTTGCATTCCTGACGTCGAGCTGTGATGCATTGCTGGTATTGTAAACACACTTAACGTCTAAAAATGTATTTCTCACCTCTGATAGCCAGTGCCGATTTAAGTGCTCATTTCGGGCCCTGGGCGCAGGAGATCTACAGACCCCTTCCCCTTCGCACTAGAGGATCGAAATTTAACCAGAATATCTGGTTAAATGCAGCCCCTGGGTGCTCACTCCATGCGCCCAATGGATAAATCGACCTTTTCACTGCACTCGACATCATACCCTTTATAGCTATTTTTACGAATTACTCCCACTAAACGTGGTTCCCCCTGTTCTAGGTTGATTTGCTGTCCCCATGCTGTCTGCTATCACCCCTATGAATTAGTCGGTCGAATTTGGCAACACCCTGTATATATAAATTAAAAAAAAAGGAAAGAAACAAAAGAAAAAAAGAAAGAAAAAGAAAAGAAAAAAAATGTCGTGCTTTGAATTTATGTAGGGCACTGGCCTTTTCAAACATTTTGAGCCTTCTCCAACAACATTAAGTAATTAAGTTATGCGTGCAAACCATCGTAAACACTCTTGACGTGTGCTTTATCTCTCTTGGCCCCCTAAATTTATTAGTAAGCCGTTTGGATAATACAGTCATCATCATATCGGAAAATATGTGTTTTGTTTACATAATGAGATAGGTCTGAAAAAAATTGAATTATTGCTTAGTTTAAATGAATTAAATTTTACATTTAGGCTTTCTTTGTGTCAAGCTAAGGAATAGCACTCAAAATCCAAACATATTTTCAGGGAAAAAGACACTCCAACATTAATATTACACTCTGGCTTTAGTTCCTTTTTCTGAAGGTAAAATGTACTGGATGCTTTGCCTCCTACGCTGCAATGCTAAACGGGTTATCACATTATATCCCTTAACCTCGCACTGTTGCATTTCTCCAACATATGATTTATTTCAATATTTAACAGACTCAATATTTTTTTTTATTACCTACAAATCACTTATCTGAGAAAAAAAAATTACTGCAACGAAATACTTGCTTATTTTGTCACTAGATGGAAGTACATTTTTTCCAGAAATCACAACAATTATAAAAATCTCTGATGCCTCAAAAACTGTGTTTTTTCTATAAAAAGAATCCATTTTATTTTATGCTTCCTCTTGTTTATTGACGAAATAAATTACCAGGTAAGACATTTTAACATTTTATATGAATAATAAAATCCTCATATAAAAAAAAGTTTTGTAATTTACAGCACTACTGCGCAATGTTGCACTTCTGTAACAAACAAGAAAATGACTGAAATTCATTTTAAAACTGTTTAATTTTTTCCCTTTATTTTTCCCTTTTATTATTACTTGAGAGCTAGCTGATATAATTTTTTCATAGAAATTTAAAAAATTGCCAAGTTAAGGATTAAATTTAAGTGAAAAACTGTGTGTTTAAGAAATATTTATTTTTCAGTTTTAAAAATACAAGGTACAATAAACTCATGCATGTGTTATGACGTCTTAAATTTATGAGAAAAATTAGATGATTTTCTAACTGAAAATGTATTCCGAGTTTTTTATTCGAGATCTTTGACATTAAATGAAATCAACCTGCAATTTTTGATTCAACAAAAGTATAATTGTGTGGTTGTCAACAGTTATTCCGATTTTTTTTAAACACCAGTTAGATTCCAAACTGCTCTAATTACCAACGTGAAAGTAGACCTACATGTAAAATCGAGATAATGACCTTGGAAAGGGGGAGTTTTAGTAAGAGGAACTATTATGTAAAAAAAGTTCACAATAATAATCATGAATCTATACATTTTCAAGAGTTATATAATTAAGTGTTTCTTCAGAATTAAAATTTTTCTCCCTTTTTTTTCAATTCCTTCTATTAGTTCACTTCTCTCCCTATATATTTATATATATATATATTGTTAAATTTTCAATCGTTAATAAAATACATTTATTCATCATTCAAGTTCAAATACGTTTTTTAAATTTGTACTGGATGACACTTGATGTTAATACAGTTCTTTCAAATATTAATTCATTAATTAAATTTCGTTTTTTAATTTTAAATTTATTATGCATTATTTCTGATGGAATTAGATTTATCTGCAACAGATGACGCCAGTAAGTTTTTCTAACGAAGTAGAAATCAACTTAAAAAAAATTTTTTTTTTAATTACTTGTTCCCTTATCGTTAAGGTTTAATGATGGCATTCAGAACCGTGATTTTGCAAAAGCGTATAAATGAATACTTTTTGTTGACGTTTAGTGCCAGTTGAATTATAAATACCGAAAGAAAAACATAATTTTTCTGTAACTTGAAAGTTATTCTGTAGTGTTGACCAGCGATCCCCGATCCCCGAGCCGGTACCCGTCAGCGGCACGGGGATTCTGGGATTTTTGCATTCGTGTGAACCGGTTCGTTCGTCGGACCCCGGTACCGGTGTATTTCTCTCAGGTTTGTGCAACTTTCTATGGAAATCACTTTATATATATTACATGTTAAATCACTCTATATCCATTTTTAGTGCAACTGTGTTTTATTCTAAAGGCATGTTTATGCAGTTAAATTAAAATTATCAAATAAAAACAATTTAATATATAAACAATCAACATCCCCCTCCCATCGCTGTAAATTTTTCAGGGCCGCTGTAATTTATCAAACTTTGACCGGTCCCCGGCGATAAAAAGGCTCGGGAGCTCTTGTCTAGACCAGGGATCGGCAAACCACGGTTTTTTGCATAGACCAGGGGTGGCCAACGCAAATGAACTTGCGGTTCACTTCGGAAAAACGTTATAATCCCGCCATGCCCGCTTTTCCGCTTAGGCACGCTAGACACATTCCTAGAGCGTAGAAGATTTGGGGGCGCAAAAAAATTGAGGAAGAAAAAAAAAAATTAAAATTGCAGAGAACGCACGCGCGTACAACCGCCTAGTGTTTATTAAAAACCCAATTATTCTCTTTCATTTTTATATCTAAATTATCAAATCTTCGTTTCGCTATCGGCCAAATTATTATGTAAATCACTTGGCTTTTCTTCCCAAATCATATTTTGTTTCATGTATACGGTTATTAAATTGTTCTCAAAATTCGAAATAAAACTTTATAGCAGCATTTCTCAAACTGTGGGGGCACCCCCCCCTAGAAGGGCGTGATGAGGGGGAGGGGCACAAGCATATCGCGAAAAAATTAAAAAGTTGATAATTAATAAGTTCATACAATAATGTATATTCTATACCAGAGGTTCCCAAACTGTTTTGTTTCATAGACCCCTTGCCATGCTTTTTGGTTTTGTGTAGACCCCTACTAAAACATAATATTAAATTTTTGCAAATTTATCAACATAAATGTTTTTTGACAGCTGGTATAGGACTACTTTAAAAATTTTGTTTCGAACTGCAGTTTAGTAGAGTGTTTAAAACTTAAGAAACACATGTGGGAATTAATTAAATTAAAATTTAATTTATATATGAAATAATTGTTACATAAAATAACTGAGCAACAAACCAATTTTTTAACGGGTGGGATGAATCTGTTGTTTCAATTACAAGTTTTCAACATTTTGCTTTAATCTTTTCAGGTTTAACCCTGAATCTCTTCAGTTAGTAGTATCCCATCTTTCTTTTTTTCTTTTTTTTTCTGTTTTTATTTTGGAGATTTGCAAACGTGCTGAATCATCCTCTCTGGGAAAAACAATTAAAAACTTCCTTGAGATGTTCCATAATTCGGGATAAGTAACATGTATATCTTTTTAAAGCCAAAATTGCTGACATTTGTTTCTAAACTTTACTTTGATATCTTCATTAAGGCTGTTAAAATCGGTTCCTTTTGTAATAAGACATTTTTCTTCTATTTTTTTATGTGACAGAATGAATCCATTATCTACTATGTTATAACCATATTCTCAAACCTAGTTTCAAAACCTGGATAAAGGGCATTTAAATGTTGAACATAGGTTAAAACGTCATTTTTTTGGCAGATTGACTGTGACAAATTGAGAAACTGTTAAAATTCGAGGCGTCCAGCTTTATATTCCTTTAGCTTGATTCTGGCAAGAAAGACTGAAATTATGGGTTTTTTTTCATAAAATGCATGCTGCCGCCTTGTAACTGCAAATTAACCCCAGTAAATTTAGTAAATGAAGGCTCTTAAAAGGTAAATCTGGTTCATACTTGATAAATTTTCGTTTATAATTAAAGTCCCGATCTGGTTTAGGCTATCGTAGACCCCCATTTACACCTCATGGACCCCTAAATTATTTTTTCGCTGACGTGGACCCCTTGGGGGGTCGTCATAGACCCTTGGAGGTCCATATGGACCACTTTGGGAATCACTGTTCTATACTGTAATTCCATACGATTATATTAATTTACTGCACTTATTTACAAAAGGATGGGGGGGGGCGTCCGTGATGCCAAAAGGCAAGAAATGCACAAGAGTGACCAAACCATATCACTCTCTTTCCTTCCGACTGTCGGTTGCCAGTCCGGGACACGGCTGGTACATAGGTGGGGGATAATGGAAGGACTCTCCATTAAGAAGACAAAGAAAAGGAAAAGAGTAAGAGAGTTGAGGGTGAAGTGTGGCGAAGTTACAGGAATCTCAAGCGTGAAGCTGAGGGGTATCGCTGTAGTGTAGTAGTGTCTATTTCTAAGTATCTATAAAAGCAGAAGCAACGTAATAAAATAGAAACATTTATGGGATATATTTGTAACAAAACACTATACTAAAAACAAAAATATCGCACAAAATAATCGTATTTTTTAAAGTTGTAATGAATCCGTTGTCCGCGAAGGGGGTGCAGGTTTTTAACATAAAGTAAATAAAGGATGTTTTTTTTAGAGGTATAGAACTTTAAATAGCAATAAAACAACGATGTATTATTCGATTGACATGAATTTTTTTTTTATTCGAAAGATAATCTTGTGGCATTACATTTTAAATATGATTTCTGGCATAGGACTGCCACGGCTGGCTCAGATGTAGTCCAAACTGGACGTCCAATTTTCGATGACTTTTTCCAACATTTGTAGCCGTATATCGGCAATAACACGGCGAATGTTGTCTTCCAAATGGTCAAGCGTTTGTGGCTTATCCGCATAGACCAATGACTTTACATATCCCCACAGAAAATAGTCTAGCGGTGTTAAATCACAAGATCTTGGAGGCCAATTCACAGGTCCAAAACGTGAAATTAGGCGGTCACCCAACGCGTCTTTCAATAAATCGATTGTGGCACGAGCTGTGTGACATGTTGCGCCGTCTTGTTGGAACCACAGCTCCTGGACATCATGATTGTTCAATTCAGGAATGAAAAAGTTAGTAATCATGTCTCTATACCGATCACCATTGACTGTAACGTTGTGGCCTTCATCGTTTTTGAAGAAGGATTCCACCAGCCCATAAAGCGCACCAAACAGTCAGTTTTTCTGGATGTAACGGTGTTTCGACATACACTTGTGGATTAGCTTCACTCCAAATGCGGCACTTTTGTTTGTTGACGTAGCCATTCAACCAGAAGTGCGCTTCATCGCTAAACAAAATTCGCTTATGAAAATCGGGAACAACGGCAATCTCGTTTTGGGCCCATTCGACGAATCTACGCCTTGCTTGATGATTGTTTGATGAATTGCCAAACCAAACTGAGAATAAATCCCTTGACAGTTGTTAAATCGGTCGCCATCTTGGAAAGTAATGCCAACTTAAACTTCTATACCTGGAAAAAAACACTCTTTATTTGTAACAAAACACTATACTAAAAACAAAAATATCGCACAAAATAATTGTATTTTTTAAAGTTGTAATGAATCTCGCTGTCCGCGTAGGGGGGCGCCGGTTTTTAACATAAAGTAAATGCAACAGAAAGTAATATGAACGTATTACGCATCCAAATATAAATTATTTACACTATTTTAAGCGTTCATTACACAAAACGTGTAACAATGTATCACTTTGGTTGAGCAGAGATCAGCTTAGGAAGGTGTTTTCAAAAATCGACCCGCAAGAGAGTTACGGGCATTGTAAATTTTTTTTTAAAAAAAATTCCTCTTTATAAGCTATTAGATCTACAGACTTAAAATTTAACAAATATGATTTTTTTGTTCAGCTGAGGTATGCAAAAGCTTTTTTTTTTTCGTTTAATTTGCACAATTTACGTAAACTCATTAAGAACTTCTTTATCCTTCAATCTGTATTGTTTAATTTTTCAAATCACCCATGCGAAGAACGGATATACCAGCTAATATCATACACAGTTTTCACAATAATAGATCATCTATTTTTTTTTATCTATGTTGTTGATAGTTAACTTTTAATTTTAAGCGTTTCATTAAAACGTGAGAAGCTACGGATTTAAGCGTAAAATAAACAAAATTCAGACTTCGAAGAGAACATAATTAAAAGAAGTTGATTTATTATTTAACCAGTGAATTGTTTATATATAATAAGGAAAACGACACAACGAGAAAGTAATAGGCAGGTAAATAACATCAAGTTTTGAATGTGAAATCCAATTAATTATTAAAACAAGAACGAGTTCTGATAGTTTAATGTCGTTTAACGACTTGGGATTTATCAAGAAACCAAATTATTATAATAGTCATCAAAAAATTTTTTGAAGTGGTAAAAAACGCAGTTCTAATGGCAAATGTATTGCTTCGTTATGCAGGAAGTTTTAAACAGAAATGTTTACCATGTTTTTTTTCCTCGTCGCTAAAAATGAAACATTTTAATAACAAAGATTTCTTTACGAACGATTATTTTTCACTTAGTTAGAATTCCTCTCCATTTATGTATAAAAATGGATTTGTTACTTTTCTCCTTCTTCCTTAATAAACCACGTGACTAAACGCGTTTATTTGAAATGAAGTTTTTTATAATGCACATCAAATGAAATATATAAAAATATTTTTATATGCAGTAATACCCCGAAGAGTTATATGGTCTTTTAGTTTCGTTTATGAATTTTTTTATGCTAACGTTCACCGTGTCACCATAGCTCAGTGGTTAGAGCACTGGTCTTGTAAACCAGGGGTCGTGAGTTCAATTCTCACTGGTGGCTCTGCCTTTCGTTTTGAATTAGTGATGGCTTATTTGGGATTTTCTTCAATTCCTACTATAAACTCACACTCTCTCTATATATTTATTTATCTTGGTGGAATTTTCAATCGGTAATAAAATACATTTTAAAGCGCTCAATTGAGCTAAAGTTTTATATACAAGATTGTTTTGGATGACAATACAATAATTTAAGTATAATTAATAAAAATTAATTGCTTAAAACTAATTATTTAAAGAATTACAAGTACAGCCGCGTTGGCATCATTTTTGGCGACTTGGGTCAAAACTTTAAAAGGATTTTTTTTTTCTCACGTTTGAAAGCATTCAGTTGAACTGAAATTTTATAAACACGATTGTTTTGAATGACAATACCATACTTTAATCATAATTGATAAAAATTAATTACCACTTAATGTTATGATTCTGTCATATGTATATACATATTTATATTAATTGTAACTATTTAATAAAAAGTAACTAAAATAAAATTTTTCTTTGTTGATCTAAGTAAGAATTGACTTATTTTTTTTATATTACTTGTTTTTTTATGCTTTTGGTCAGCATGCCACAATAGCTCAGTGGTTAGAGCACTGGTCTTGTAAACGAGGGCTCGTGAGTTCAATCCTCACTGGTGGCTCTTCCTTTCGTTTTAAATTAGTAATGGTTTATTTGGGATTTTTTTTTTCTCATTAGTCTGAAAAATGTGCATCTTTTTATCAACCAGACATATCTTTAAAATAATGAATGTATTTGTAGAAAATAGAGATATAAAAAAGAAATGAAAATCTCTCTCTCTTGTTGAGAAAAGTATTTATAAAAAAGCTCTGTATACATTTTTTAAATTTTATTTTAAACACACCTAACGGTCACAGAGATAAAAATTACAGGATTGATCGAGGTTATAGAAAGGGGAAAAAGTATTATATATATATATATATATATATATATATATGTATATATATATACTTTGATCTTACCTATGCTGAAAAGATGTTATATGGTATGGAGATAAGAGAAAAAATAATTTAAAAAAAATAATAATAATTCAAACTTTTAACATAACCACAATTTACGAAAAAATGGGGAAAGATTTAATTTTGGTTAGATGATTTTAGACTCAAAATAAAATTCATTTTCTACAGTATAAATAACTGAAAAAGATGATTATTGATAAATGAGTAAAGTACAACGTACATCACACAATACATTTCATATAACCCCAGACCTCTCAGCCCACACAGTTGAATCAGTCAAATCCAACCTTTTTTCAATCTTCTACTTTATCGTGTTCTGTCATTTCGTCAGTAGTTGTTTTTCTTATAAATTTAATTTTAAAAAAGCTGTTAAGTGTACCTGATGTTTTTTTCCTTGTAACTATTTAGTAGGGATCCTCTCGTCACACTAAGCGTTAAATTCAAACTCAAACTCAGTGGCGCAACAGTCCATGAGCACCAGGGCCTACTGTGCCCATCTCAGTGTACGTGACTATTGGGCGCTGACGTGCATGAGCAAATGTCTCGAACATGTGGCCAGTCTGAAGTGAGACCCCCAGTGTTTAAGTCCCCAACCAGGCTTTTTTTTTGGTACTCATTTATCAACCCAATGCAGGAGGGATGAAAGGCTGAGTCGACCTTGCCCAGACCGAGGATAGAAGCACGATACGCTACCACTCAAAAACTGGGCCTTACAATAAGTGCTTGCCAACAATACTTAAATATCTGTTGTTGTTTTTTTTCAATAAAAACTATTTTGACTTTTTACCATAAAAATTTTAAATACCTAAATTTCACTCCCCTTGTGGCAGTACTTAACATAAAAATTAATTTTTCATGTAATTTTTTCTTTCCACTATGTAACAGAGAGAATCTTTTCCACAGAGTTAGGTTTAAAATTCTGAAACAAATTTTTTCTATTCACCCCAATAAATAGTTAGCTCAGACCTTTTGCCCAAAGTTTATTATAATTCTTAGTTTTAGGTGTAACTATTGGAGAAAATAATTACATTTATACTTTTGAATATTCTAAAACGGTGACAGGGAATCAAATTTTCCCGAATAAAAAATCATATTATAACAGTTGCAAATTGACCAAATCTTTAAAAAAAATGTTGGTACTTTTCCGTTTAGCCGACGCAAGCGATAAAGTCGCCAAAAATGGTATAAACGACGATAAACGGAATATTCCCGCTGGTAGCCTTTACCACCATATTTTTAAAACAAGCCGCGGTCTTTTCTTATTAGTAGCGTCTTTTTCACTATACATAAAAAATAGATGAAACACTAACGAGAACTCTCATTTAAAACACTTTTTTTTTGTGTGTATATTACATGTTGTCGCCAAAAAAGCCTGTTTGGCGAGATTTGTATTGGTAAAACGGAAAAGAGCCAAATTTTGTAAATTTTTTTTATCCTATGTCCATCTCCAACCTTTCGTCGAGCAGCCCAATACAATAAAGAATGATAAAAACAGTCAACAACATGCAATGTAATTTCCTTACACGATTTTTCTATTCCGAGAGAGAAAAATTACTTCATACTTCAAATAATTTAGAATACGTATGAACATGATAGGTAAAACTAAAGAATCCTTAAAACTATCCAACATTAAAAGTGTTTTATTTGAAATTTGCTTAAACTTTATTTACATTAAACAGAGACAGTAAAAAAAAAGGTAATACATTTTATTTTTTATTATAAACTTTTTTTTCTGCCAATCAAATACAAATGCATGTTAATAAAAACGAATTCTATAGAATACTTAAATTTATGAAAAGCTGCATTTAGAAGAATCGTCTGTGGTTTATGATATGGAACAGAATTTTGCTACAGTTATAAATGACATTCTTCTTTGGACAGTGAAAAATGTGTGTTTCATTTTTTTTTTTTTTTAACATTTCAAATCGACATTTTTGTCAGTCAAATTTTATCATCGTTTTATGTAGCCTATAATAGAAAAGTGGTACTTTAGCTCATAACTTTTTCCACGCGATATCCTGAAATCATTCAGACTCTGTATACGAATATAATATACGAGTGACTTCGGATTTATCTGCAAAAAAGGGCACAATTTTAAAACTAAAATTTTTTTTAAAAAAATGTAATAATTATTATTTTTAATAACGGTGTAATTAATAACATCACAATGCCATCTCCAATAGCATATCTTACATAATTTAAATACGTTCCGTGCAGTGGCGTAACGGAGAAAATTAGGTCAGGTTTGGGAGCCAAAGCAGGATCTTAGAAAGCAGCGGTCGCAAAACTTTTTGTCCTCACGAACCAGTAAATTCATAATTTAAATCCCGCGGACCACTAATAGGATTTTTTAAGAAGAAAAATTGTGATCTTAAAACATAACGTGCTGAGTTAGTATATTCCACATTTTTCTGGGGCAAAACCATAACATGGCATAGGCTTTGGGCCGCCCTCTAGAATTCTGCTCCCCCCCCGCGATGCTGGGATTGTGGAGGTGTACATTACGCAACTGTGGACTGAGGGTATGAAGTTAATTTGCGAAAAGTGAGATCCACAACTCCAACTATTTTTTTTTTTTTTGAGGGTTAGAATTAACTATTTTTTGTAGTGATAAAATAATCAACAGATGGCGCCTCAGTAGATTTCCTATTAAAAGCTTTCGAGAAAAATATAAATTATAAAAAGAGATTAAGCATGAAATCTCTCAACTCTTTGTATGTTATGTTCTTTAGCACGCGATCAGTGTAGTTAGATGAAAATGACATGCAATACACGTGATAGCGTACATTATGAGCACTCTAGCCTGTAAAGGCGGTGAACCTTTGACAAATGGAGAAAAGCGACAAACTGTAGTTCTCTAATAATTCGTGCATGTAGATTAAAGACGAAAAATCTTAATGAAAGAAAAATTTAACCATTTGAACTTTCAACGACAAAAAAAAGATATTAATAACAATAATTACAAAAAGAGTTTTTTTTTTTTTTCAAGAAAATGAAAGGAAATTGCTCGTTTCAATAAATTTTTATGCAGATAGAATAAATTATTACGAACATTAAAAGAAATGTTTTTCTAGTATTTTATACTACTTTGCAATTACAATGTTGTGTGTGTGGGGGGAGATAACATTCTAAGAAATTCGTGAACTAAAGCATCGATTGGTAATCTCTATTGTAAAATTAAAAATCTGTTGGTTTTCGGGGTTGGGGGCTCCCCTTTGTGTACGCACGCCACTTGTTACTTACCTTCTTTTTTCGCAGAAATCATACTTCAATTCCATAAAAATATTCTCTATAGGCACTTGTAAAGAGTGTTTTTTTTCCAGGTATAGAAGTTTAAGTTGGCATTACTTTCCAAGATGGCGACCGATTTAACAGCTGTCAGTGATTTATTCTCAGTTTGGTTTGGCAATTCATCAAAACGATCATCAAGCAAGGCGTAGATTCGTCGAATGGGCCCAAAACGAGATTGCCGTTGTTCCCGATTTTCATAAGCGAATTTTGTTTAGCGATGAAGCGCACTTCTGGTTGAATGGCTACGTCAACAAACAAAACTGCCGCATTTGGAGTGAAGCTAATCCACAAGTGTATGTCGAAACACCGTTACATCCAGAAAAACTGACTGTTTGGTGCGCTTTATAAGCTGGTGGAATTCTTCTTCAAAAACGATGAAGGCCACAACCTTACAGTCAACGGTGATCGGTATAGAGACATGATTACTAACTTTTTCATTCCTGAATTGAACAATCATGATGTCCAGGAGCTGTGGTTCCAACAAGACGGCGCAACATGTCACACAGCTCGTGCCACAATCGATTTATTGAAAGACACGTTGGGTGACCGCCTAATTTCACGTTTTGGACCTGTGAATTGGCCTCCAAGATCTTGTGATTTAACACCGCTAGACTATTTTCTGTGGGGCTATGTAAAGTCATTGGTCTACTGCCCAAATAACCTTTAACAGGAGAAAAGTACGTACTTTATGAAGACAGCGCATTTACTGCATGAAAACGGAAATTAATGAATACATAGTATACAGTAATTTAACTAATTAGACAAAAAGCTCAGAAAAATACTTAATATTGAAAGTTAAGTAGCCGACTTTGCAAAAACTAACTACTTTACTTTTCTGAGAGTGGGTTTTTTCGACTCGCAAGTGTGTGGCCGAGTTATCCGAACTGACGGTTTACCAAGTGCGGAGTTTTCGAGGCTCTACTATATTATAAACAAATCGCTGTGACGTTTGATATGAGTTTTATAAAGGTTGATTAAGGTTAGGCGTGATGTTGATCAATTTAAATATTTAGTTTATTTGCGTCACAGCTATTATTTACATATTATACATTGAAGTTATTAAACATATTCATTATTAGAGTCCAGGTTCTGTGGTTTGTGAGGGACGAGTTTTTTGGTTTCCGTGCTCAGCTCATGATTTTCCGTGTTTCCGTTCATAATTTTCATGTTTTTCAAAATAATAATAATAATAATAAAAAATAAAAAACATGATAATTTTGAATGAAATTTTTTTAAGTTCTTGTGATTGTTTTTGTTTCATTGATTTTTATTAAATGCAGGCCTATATGTATCTTACCGTTAAAGTAAAGGGTGTTTTTTTTAGAGGAATAGAACTTTAAATCGCAATAAAACAACGATGCATTATTCGATTGACATTAATTTTTTTTATTCGAAAGATAATCTTGTGGCATTACATTTTAAATATGATTTCTGGCATAGGACTGCCACGGCTGGCTCGGATGTAGTCCAATCTCCACGTCCAATTTTCGATGACTTTTCCCAACATTTGTGGCCGTATATCGGCAATAACACGGCGAATGTTGTCTTCCAAATGGTCAAGCGTTTGTGGCTTATACGCATAAACCAATGACTTGACATAGCCTCACAGAAAATAGTCTAGCGGTGTTAAATCACAAGATCTTGGAGGCCAATTCACAGGTCCAAAACGTGAAATTAGGCGGTCACCCAACGTGTCTTTCAATAAATCGATTGTGGCACGAGCTGTGTGACATGTTGCGCCGTCTTGTTGGAACCACAGCTCCAGGACATCATGATTGTTCAATTCAGGAATGAAAAAGTTAGTAATCATGGCTCTATACCGATCACCATTGACTGTAACGTTGTGGCCTTCATCGTTTTTGAAGAAGGATTCCACCAGCCCATAAAGCGCACCAAACAGTCAGTTTTTCTGGATGTAACGGTGTTTCGACATACACTTGTGGATTAGCTTCACTCCAACAAATGCGGCAGTTTTGTTTGTTGACGTAGCCATTCAACCAGAAGTGCGCTTCATCGCTAAACAAAATTCGCTTATGAAAATCGGGAACAACGGCAATCTCGTTTTGGGCCCATTCGACGAATCTACGCCTTGTTTGATCATATTTAAAATGTAATGCCACAAGATTATCTTTCGAATAAAAAAAAATTCATGTCAATCGAATAATAAATACATCGTTGTTTTATTGCAATTTAAAGTTCTATACCTCTAAAAAAACACCCTTTATATAATTTAGTTATTTCATGGTATTTCATAAAATAACTAGACAAATCAGTTAAAGTATATAATAGAGGAACAATTTCCTACTTTACCTAGTTATTCTATGAAATAACTATGTATCCCATAAAGTTACTAAGGATAGACCATTAAAGGGAAAAAGCCTTCCCCGCTAAAATACTCATCATAGATCCCGTGCTGCCATATATCTTGGAAGAGTGGATTTAAAAGAATATTCTTGCCAAGTATAGCCAGAGTATTGATAAAAATGGTTATTCTATGTAATTTTAAAGTGAGTGGTACTCATAAGTACCGTCGGTAGATAAAGGGTTAACTACGTTTTACTAATGTATTCAAACCGAAGTCTGATCAATGAATTAGTTATTTCGCCCACCGTTTACTCCGGAACTTCATCCAGAAACAACAACAACAAAAAAGAAGTTTCTAAAGAGAGCACGCGTCACACCATTTCAAGGTCATGCATAAAAATCCCGTTCCAGTGTCCGCGTAAATCGTTTGACATTTGCTGTCATGAACGCGAGAAAGCTGTTTTATCGTTTTAGAGCCCTAAACAACCTTCGCCAAGTGGATTGAGATAACACTTTGTCTTATCTAAGTTTCTTTCCCCGCCAGACGCATATTAACGTCACGATAAGGCTTAAGACCTAGTTAAAACGAGATTTGTCCCTATGCTTTTATTGATAAAGTGAAGCTAAAAGTTGGGTGCAGTGGAATTTTTTTTGCTTTTTTCAGTTGAAACGTGTACGTGTGTAGAGGAATACTTTTTTTGGAATTAATTTTTATAACGCTTAGGTTATTAATTCACGTACAGAGAATATTAAGTTCGTTATTTAATTAGCATTTGTCATGCTTTTCAGGAAATAATCGAATTTACATCGTCACGAAAAAAATTATGTGAGATTGAAAGGAAAAATTAGAAGAATCCATAATTTAAAAAAAAATTTTTTCCAATGGGACTGCAGATTGGTATTTATCATTGCAGACTTAGTACATTCCCCGGAAGTTGGTATAATTTTTAGAGCGACACCATTATGTGGAATACTAATCGCTGCAATGTAATTTTGAAGCTCAGTTTCCTCTCCAGAGGGGGTTACCTGAGCTCTGACAATGTGAAATCGTACTAGAATTTAATTTTGCCTAGAGCACCCATTCCAAGCAGGCACTCAAGGAATCTTTAACATGCCGAATTTTGCCGGGAATATTTTTTTTTTTTTTTTTTTTGTCTTTAACACTGCCGAAAACAACCTTGGGTGTCAGTTTTCAAAAACGCCATTCTTAGCGGATCTGTAGTAAAAAAAATTTGCCCTGTCAAATTTCAAGTCAGGTGTAATAGCTCCGTAGATCTCATGATGAGCAAGTAAATAATTAAATGAGTTAGTGTGTGTGTGACAGTCCACTCTCTCTCTCTCTCTCTAGATATATACATAGATTTATTGTGTATCAGAAAACACCAAAAATAACCAAAGTTCACATTGAAAGCTGTCTAGAATGTTACATGTTTAAATGAGGCATTTTAAAATTTTTTTAAAAGCATCGGGATTGCCAGTTTTAAACTGAAATCTTCGATTTGAATATTAGTTTTCTTTTTTTCATTCATTTAAATGCGCGTGCGTCTTTTTATTTTGTAAAAATCACGTGGTTAATTTCGTCAAGGTTTCACGCCACTTCGTTTGTTCAGGTTCAGTGGAGACACAATATGTTTATAAATGCTGCGTATTTCTAAAAGAAATGTGTATGTATCACGTGTGGTTGAAAGTTTTCTAACGTTTGGTTTACATTTTTTTTTTTTGGCGAAAGGTGTTTGTCACTTGCTATTTTAAATAATTATTCAACACAAAGAAAAATGTTTTGACTATTGTTCCCAATAAGGAAGGGGTGTTAAATTTCTCTAGAGGGCTGAAAATATAAACAATTTTCAAACAGATATAATTCTTTTAAATTTAAATTAAATGATTCGAATCTTTTACACATTATTTATAAAGGAACGAGGCTTCAGAAAAGTATAAAATGTTTAAAATATAATTCATAATTTTAAAAATTATAAGCATATGAAAAAATAAGAAACTTTTCTATAAGAAAAATTTATTAAGTTTTACGTTGCGCTTGCTATTTTCTAAAATAGTAGCTTTAATACTAGCTGTAAGTTGATTTATAAAGTTAAATGTATCCTTATTACTTTGTAGTAATATTATATTAGTAGAATAATAAATGATATTTTTTAAAAAATAAAAATTACATTTTCAAACTTTTTTAAAAAATTTCATTATTTTTCAAATATTTTGAAATACAAAAGATATATTTTTCTTAAATGAAGTAGGGTTTAAAGAGTTGATACATTTTATAATTCTATAAAGTTTTTTACATCTGAGGCTACTATTTTAGTAAAAAAACGTGCGCAACTCAAAAATTACTTAATATTTATTACAGAATTTTCACATGCTTATAATTTTTAAAATTATGATTATATTTTAAACATTTTATATTTTCTGAAGCCTCGTTCCTTTATAAATAATGTGTAGTATAGATTCGAATTATTTAATTCAAATTTAAAAAAATTATGCCTGTTTAAAAATTGTTTATATTTTCAGCCCTCTAGAGAAATTTAACACCCCTGAGACCCCTTAGATTTGAAAAAGTATATAAAAATAACTTTGTACAAAATATTATATCTTTGAAAAAAAATTGTTTCGGTGGGGTTTTTTTTTTTTTTTTTTTTTTGAAATATTCTATACATATTTATTCCCTTTCTAATTCTATAAAAAATCGTACTAGTGAAATGTATGGTAAATTTTATTAATTGAACTACACGAATAAATTATGCGTTTTTTATGCACGGGAAATGTTCTTTTAGATCAGGGGTGTCCAACACGCGGCACTCGGGCCGCATGTGGCCCACCAGGACAAAAGTTGCGGCCCACCGACTCTTTTTAAAAAAATTTTAAATATTATATTTTTAATGTTTTTTCATTTTGAAATTTATTTGAGGGGAAATTTATGTATAGCTACAATGTGTTTGCCTGTTTTACCTGTTCTTATTTTAAAATAAATCCTTTTTGATAATAGAAATATCCTTAAAATAGATTTATATTTTATCAAACAGCGTTACATTGGAGTTTACTATAGTAAATTACTTTTTTAATAAATTTCGAATTGCATTATGCATATCCTTTACTATGGAGTGTACATGATTTTCTATGTGTGCAACTTTCATTTCTCTTCCTCCTTTTTTGTTTGGAGTGCCCAAAAAGCAAGAGGCAGTCAGATATGTTTTTTAAAGTTTAAAAAATATATTCAGGACGGTTAAGATAAAGGACAATGTATACTTAATCGTTTGCGAATGACAGCACTATCAAATTTCAACAGTGAGTAACGAAAGATCAATTCAATAGGAACACTGTAATTTTCAAGAAAATGGCAACACACACACTGTAATATTTTAAACATTATTTGATTATTGCATTATTATGTTATATAAACATTATTGTATTATCTATGTCTGTATACATGAAAAATAATGAAAACAATAATAATAATTCATTGTGTTTTAAATTTTCACTCTAATAGATGTTTTTTTGTTTGTTTCCAAATCTGATATAAAGGTACATATTTTTATGTGCAGCCCGCGAGATCATAATGATTTTCCGAAGTGGCCCGCAAGGTCATTTGGGTCGGACACCCCTGTTTTAGATTATTGGTGGTAATATGTCGAAATTTTTATCTACCTATTTAGAAATAAATTTGTGTTTACGATGCATACATATTATATATCGGTAGCATACAGGGTGAGTATAAATGATGGATCCAATTTTTAAAGCTCATATTTTCGAAACTACTGCGTGTATTACAGTAAGTGATGTATGAATTTAAAAAGAAATATACCAAGTTTTTTTCTCCAACAATGATCGACAGCTCATTCAAGATCGCAATAATTGAAATCCAAACATGGCGAGAAAAACAGAGAAGAGTTTTTGCGTAATAGGGTAGGTACGGGTTTTTACAGTTATTTCGGTTCAATATGCATTTCGAAATCATTGTAGAAAAGAAGCACGATCAAGAAGAGCATTTTGTGATGGTGCCATCAATCAAAGAAAACAGGTTGCTCGTGTAAACAGAAAAACAGCGGCTGACGAAGTATCTCGGAAAAAACAATGGAGAGGGTGAGGCAGAGTTTTGTTCGAAGTCCACGGAAGTCTACGAGAGCTGGCGTCAGTGAACTTAGAATGCCCTAGAAATCACTGTGGAAAATTTTACGAAAAAAATAACAATTTAAGCCATATCATTTGCAATTGACACAACAAACAACAGAGGATTTGTGCAGCATTACGAACCATTGATAGATTGATGCTAGAAAATGCATGGATCGAACTGGATTGCAAATTGGACGTATGCCGTGTAACAAGAGGGTCTCACATCAAACGTCTCTTAACAGAAAAAAATTGGTATATTTCTCTTTACATTCATGTACAGAGTGTTTTTTTTTTTCAGGTATAGAAGTTTAAGTTGGCATTACTTTCCAAGGCGACCTATTTAACAGCTGTCAAGTGATTTATTCTCAGTTTGGTTTGGCAATTCATCAAAACGATCATCAAGCAAGGCGTAGATTCGTCGAATGGACCCAAAACGAGATTGCCGTTGTTCCCGATTTTCATAAGCGAATTTTGTTTAGCTATGAAGCGCACTTCTGGTTGAATGGCTACGTCAACAAACAAAACTGCCGCATTTGGAGTGAAGCTAATCCACAAGTGTATGTCGAAACACCGTTACATCCAGAAAAACTGACTGTTTGGTGCGCTTTATGGGCTGGTGGAATCCTTCTTCAAAAACGATGAAGGCCACAACCTTACAGTCAACGGTGATCGGTATAGAGACATGATTACTAACTTTTTCATTCCTGAATTGAACAATCATGATGTTTAGGAGCTGTGGTTCCAACAAGACGGCGCAACATGTCACACAGCTCGTGCCACAATCGATTTATTGAAAGACACGTTGGGTGACCGCCTAATTTCACGTTTTGGACCTGTGAATTGGCCTCCAAGATCTTGTGATTTAACACCGCTAGACTATTTTCTGTGGGGCTATGTACAGTCATAGGTCTATGCGGATAAGCCACAAACGCCTGACCATTTGGAAGACAACATTCGCCGTGTTATTGCTGATATACGGCCACAAATGTTGGAAAAAGTCATCGAAAATTGGACGTCCAGATTGGACTACATCCGAGCCAGCCGTGGCAGTCCTATGCCAGAAATCATATTTAAAATGCAATGCCACAAGATTATCTTTCGAATAAAAAAAAATTCATGTCAATCGAATAATACATCGTTGTTTTATTGCAATTTAAAGTTCTATATCTCTCAAAAAAACACCCTTTATCACTCAGTGGCGCACACAGGGGGGTCCAGGGGGTCCGGACCCTACCCAAAGCCCTTGATTTTTTCCCGATTGATTATAATTCTAAGTATATAGTACGTAAAATTTAATTAATTACTTGTTATTAATGATTAATTTTATTAATTAATGCTAATTATTTATTCAAAAATTAGTTTTTTACTGTGTTTTGTTCCCGAAAATCGACAAAATCAAAGGGAGCATGATACAAGAATGGTGAACTTTTAACCCCGGACCGTCCCCCCCCCTGAAAAATTCCTGTGTGCGCCACTGGTATCACTTATATGCAGTAGTTTCGATAATATGATTTTTTAAAATCGGGTTCAACATTTGTACTTGCATTGTATTTACTGCTTTCATTAATTTCTTCTGATTCAACGTTAATTGGTTTTCATTTTTAACTTTTGTTTCTTGATTGATTGCTTGATTTACCGATTGAATTCACCGAACTTAAAACAGATGAATATTGTAGAGAATCTGTTCCTATTTGTGCGTCGGCCAATTTGAATACATGTCGTGTTAATTCCTTGGATTTTTTGTAATGATTCACTCGAATTCAGACTCTTATATTTATTTAAATATAAATAAATTATATCTGAAGGAGTAAAAAAAAAAAAATCTGTCTGATAACATTTAAGTAAGCATTTTGAAATATTCTTGAAAAATCTGAAAACACTATAAAAGACATGAAAATATTTTTAGAGTGGTAGAGGAAACGTACGAATGGAATAAATGTTTTATTTCCGAAAAAAAAATTATAAGAAAAACCCATTGAATGTATTTTATTTTATTCTAAAGAATACAGCAGTCTAGATTTGAGAATGTAAGTATAAATTCTATGTTAGAAAAACAGGGGTGATTGAATGTTTATTTCTTCACACTGTAATGCAGCACGGACCTCTTAATTTTGAGCCTCGGTCAAGTGACGAGGACAACACATGAGCTTTCGCAACGCTCTCCAAACTATCACACCACGCCAACGGGAGGACATTGAGCCATGACAGATTTAACGTCACTAACCCCAATAAACAGCGGGACTTGAGTGACACTCAGGGTCAAACTCGTGACACACAGGCCACGAGTTCGTGACCATGACCCCCTAGGCTACTATGGCTATAGGTAGACATGGGAGCTTTAAGTCCATCGTTCTTTTTAACTAAATTCGCCATTCGCTGGATGTCACTGGGCAACTGGATCGCGAAGCGATACTCCATCCCATGTTAAAAATAGTCTTTTGGTGCCTGACAAAAGTGAAAATTCTGAGTTGATAGGAAGCTACCGGATTGGTTGATCGAAAATGGTAACCAAGTTGCAGAGAAAGTCCAGATGGAGGAAAGTGTGTGAGTCCTAGAATGATTTCTTTTAAGGTGTCCGACTACTTTCGGAACCGTGACTTTAAAAAAGCACATAAATTGATAATATCCATGATACTTAGTGTCAATTAGATTAGAATAGATGTATAAAATTGTTTTAAGGACATTATGACAAAAAAAAAACTATTTAAATACAATATTTTGGCAAAAAATTAACTTAGAATAACCATTTTTCGAAACGTTCTCCTTTTATAAAAAATGCTTCTATAATAATGTTTTGCTTATATAAAGTAAAGTCTTCTCCAGAGAGTCTGATTTTTTTTTTTTTTTTGTAAAATTCAAATTATTTTCAGAGTTACAACCCATTGAAATAATTATCGGCGTTTTTTTCTTAAAATTTCTCCCCTCTGTTGTCCCAAAACATGGATAAATCCACTTCTAAGTTATATATTTCAAAAATTTTTAGTTGAGCCTCTGTACAGAGGTCTGAGCTATATACAGGCAAAATATTATTATAATAGAAGCATTTTTCACAACAGGAGACTATTTTGAAAATGGGTCATTTTATGTTCATTTTTTTGTCAAAATATTGCACTTAAATAATTTTTTACTGTAATAATATTCTTAAAACAATTTTATATACGTTTTCTAATCTAAGCGACACCAAAAATCATAAATATTAAGCATTTATACGCTTTTGCAAAATCACGGTTCCGAACGTAGTCGGATGCCTTAATGTAGTTGATTGATTGACACTTAGTTAACACTGCACTAGAAACTCAAGGGCCATTAGGAGAAAACCCAAGGGAATCGAACACTCCCGAAAGGGTTTTAGAGATACAATCTCGTCCCCCAGGCAACAACCACTCCGACGTTCAGTCTTTATTGAACAAAATTTTAGTTTACTTTTTAACAGAGGTGCACAGGAAATTTTAGTTTTAAATAAATGAGTCAGTATCTAACGGAAGATGATTCATTTGAAAAAGAGGGGGTATTGACGATGGGCATTGTAATTTTGATCCATGGTTCTGTGACCAGGAACTGACTTCTAATTCTCCAAACTGCCACACCATGCAACGTAAATCTGGATAGATTTAATTTGGATCAGTGTCTCTGCACGGCAAGTCTTTTAGCAGTAATAGGACATAGAAGCAAAGCTGGCAACGAGTTCTTGATCCTAATCGACAGATTTAACGCGTATCACCCTCCTCTACACGACGGGTCTTCAGTGGTACCAGGACTTGAACCTGTAACAAGCCGGCCATGTGTTCGCAACCCGCAGGAAAGGAAATAATATGTTCTTTGACTTATTCCTTGTGGATTTTCTGATTTGTAATCGACGTATTTTACTCTGCAGATATGATCAGTGGCGCACACAAGGGGGCTGGGGTCCCCGGGTCCGTACCCTCCCAAAGCCTTTGGCAGTGGCGTAACGGAGAACTTTTGGGCCCTCTTCAAAGTCAGGTTTGGGGCCCCCATGTTGAATTTTACAAAGCGTAGGCACTTGCGTCAGTCAGGCTCTGGGCCCCCCCGCGATGTGGGGGTTGCATGTTACGCCACTGGCCTTTGGATTTTTTTTCGATTCATTATAGTCCTATATGTAGAGCACGCAATACTTAATTAAGTTCCTGTGTTATATTAATAATTAATTTTATTAATTAATGCTAATTATTTATTCAATAATGAATTTTTAGCAGTTTTTGGTTCCTGAAAATCAACAAAATACGAGAAGGATTGACTTCCGATCCTGGACCCCCCCTCCCTTGAAAAGTTTCTGTGTGAGCCACTGGCAATGGTTATTTTATCAGGTTGAAGTGTGTTGGTCAAAAGAAGTTGTATAAGTGGCGCATACAGGAATTTTTCCAAGAGCGGGGGAGGGGGGAGGTCGAGCGTAGAACGGTCACCCTTCTCGTATCTCACCCCAATACACCGCCTACAATATTCTTTTGATTTTGTAGATATTGTCTGGAACAAAACACAGCAACGAATACAATATTAAATACTTAATTATCAGTAATTAACATGATAAGTTATTAGAAATGAATACTTAATTAAATTTTTGTTAGAGGTGGGAGGTTCAGACCCTTGCCCCCCCCCTTTTTTTTTTCCTTGTGTGCGTTACTGGCTGTAATGTCTTACAATTGTGCATGGATGAAGAGAATCTTATCGTAACTTTAAACCAGAGGTTCCCAAACTTTTTGTCTCATAGACCCCTTGCCATGATTTTCGGTTTCGGGTAGACCTCTGCTTACTTAATATTGAATTTTTGCAAATTTATCAATTTAAATGTCTTTTCAGTAGCTGGTACTACTACTTACTTTAAAAGAATTAAATTTCTAACAGTGGAGAAGCAGTGTTTAAAACTTAAGTAGTACACGTATTAATGAATTAAATTAAAAGTAAATCAACACATAAAATAACTGAACAACAAACAAATGCTTTTAAGTTATAAGGAAGAATCCGATACTTAAAAACAAATTTTTGTCATTTAATATCAATCTAGTCAAGTTTTACCCTAAAAATCTCCTTTGTTAATACGTGACTAGGGTTTTTTTTGCTTTTTGTTTTTGAGTGATTGGCAAACTCACTGAAACTCCCTCTCATTAGGAAAAGTAATTAAAAACTTTCTCACGATGTTCCATAATTCGCGACAAATAACAGGTATGTCTTTTTTAAAGTTAAAATTAATGACATCCGTTTCTAAACTTTATTTTAAGATCTTCGTTAGGGCCTATTCTGATCAGTTTATATTGTAATATGAATTTTTTTTAATGTTATTATATGAATTATTTACTGTGGTATTATTGTAAAAAAAGCAATCTCAAAAATAGTTTTAAAATCTGAGTAAATGGCGTTTAAATGTTGAACGTAGAGTAAAATGTCCTGACAGATTGTCTGTGACAAATTGAAGGAATTTGAGACATCAATTATTATATTTCTTTAGTTTAATTCTGGAAAGAAATGCTGAAATAGTCCTTGTCTTAATAAAACTTTGGCTGTCACCTAGCAACCACAAATTCACTTCACTAAATTTAGTAAATAAATCAGTTAGATTGGCAAAATCTGGTTTCCACTTGATCAAATTTTTTTTAAAGATTAAAGACACGATCTGGTTTAATGAGAGCCACTATCATAGACCCCCATTTACACTTCGTGGACCCCCAAATTATTTTTTCACTGGCGTGGACCCCTTGGAGGTCATCATAGACCCCTGGTGGTCTATATGGACCACTTTGGGAAACACTGCTTTAAAATTTGAAAGAAAAATGTTTTAAAGAAAAAAAGTGTTATCACACATCAATAAAATTAACAGTATTAATAAAATGATCTAATAAATATATCCATTATCATAAATGCCTCTTCTTCCATTGACAATAAACAATAAACTATTAACACGAATCAAACAGTGAAAAACCCGGACATAACCCAAACCGAGTGCATTATACTTAAAACGAGCCTAAGTAATCACTTATGGGAGAAAATGGCAGAAATCAAAGAAACACACCGACACAAAATATCCCACCAAACGGCACGGCTTCTTTTTTCTACAGAAGGAAATTAAAATAAAACGACCAAACGATTTTTTTCTTTCTTTTTCTTCTTTCTTTACCTCTCAACTGACGTGTGACTTACTGAAATAATAAACAAGCCGTTTCTCTTCTTCTTCTAAGGTGAAATGACCAGGGGGTTGAAAAGTGAAAAAAAAATGGAAGAAGGTACCAAACAATAAAACTAGTACATTCGGGGTCACGAAATCTGGTAAGAGCACCTGAGCGAAGGGGTTATAAGAAGGGAGGGTCAATGTCCCAAGGGATGGCAAGGTCATTGTGCCAAATGAGAGACAGCTATAGGTCACTTTCTACTAGCGTGCAAAAAAGAGACCACGGGAGGGGGATCTAGTTGGTTAAGGGCCATTGACCACAATCGCACGAAGAGGGGGCCGTATAAAAATAACAAATACTGTTTTTCGTAAATGGAAGGGTTGTGTTTGGAAAAAATTAAAATGTGGAATGGTTCCCCTGTTTTTATGAAGATGATAGTGTCTCGTGGGAAGGTTCATTCAGAAATTATCTACATTCAGATGATTAAAAATGGAATTTAGGAAAAAGTTAAGTACAAAGAATGTTTTAATTATTAAAAGAAAGTATTTAAACAAACGTGACATTTATAAAATAATGATTTTAATTTCAATGAACTTTTTTAAGAAAAAAAGATGAAGAAAGGTAGTTTTAAAATGCACTTTTTCTGCACATCAACTTATATTTCTCAAATCATTTCAATAAAATATTTTTGAACATTTCTTAAGCTCATTAACACTCAGGCAGCGAGCGACGAAAACGCAGCCAATCACAAGCCTATGCGTGAGAGCATGAAGTCCTCTGATTGGTAATATCTCTCGCTGTTTGCTGTTTTGGAGCTAATGCACCGTTAGAAATCAAGTGAATAATGTTCACTTATGCAGTTAATACTCTTACTAATTTTTGTAAAATAGGTGTAAAATTTTAATGCATTATGTCACAGTTTTTCTATACTCAGACAATCAAATATGATACGATTTAAATTTCTTGTACATAGAGGGAAAAAACAGATGCATGAATAGTATACAGAAATCTAGTATCTACTTAGAGAAAATTATATATATATATAAAATTTTTGTTTCCTATAAAGATATTTAGTATACCAGTTGATATGAAAGAGACATGCATATTTATCCCTTTTTTTTCCTTCGTTATACATATATTGGAGAAAAGCGACTCATTCATCACGAGATTCCTTAGAGATCCACTAAGACCAGATTTGGCGAAAATCGGCTCACAAGGGAGTCGATTTTCTGCAGCTGAGGCGTTAAACACAAAAATTCCTGTTTTTGAATTATTACACCCATAGACGTGAAATTTGGAAAACACTTTCCTTTTGTTGAGTAGAGATCCATTAAGAACGGTTTTTTCAGAAATATATTCACAAGTGGGGTTATGGGGGTTACGAGGGTGTTAGAGATAAGAAAAGAATCCCTTTATCAATTACAACACCTAAAGATTCGAAATTTGGCAGGTATGTTTCTTTTCTTGAGTAGACTTGCTAAGACTGGATTTTGCGGGAATCGACACTCAAATGGGATTGACGGGGTTTATTGAAAATTCCTGTTTTTAACAGTTAGACCTATAGACCTGGAGTTTTGCAAGCATGTCACTTTTGTTGATTACAGATCAGCTAAAATTTGGTTTGAAGGCCTTCAGAGACATGAATGATAACTATGCTTCAGTTTTAAAAATTCACAAGCCCTGTCTTTTTTAAATCAAGAGGTTAGGTCTGTGAGAATGTTTTTCGATACAATAGAAAACTTGATGCTAGTACATAGATAACAATGACCTAAAAGGAATGTACAGTGTTACAATATCAGGAAATTCCAGCAAAGTGGGTGGGTAATGGCTAGTAGCTAAAACCCCTAGATTCTTCAGAAATTTATACCCTTAGCTGATACCCACTTCGTTGAGGCAGTTTTTTCCTTCTTTTTCAAGCAGGAAATTTGATTTTTAATTTAAAATACTATGAGCAATAGTATAATTTAAAACTTTTGCTTTATTGTAAAAATGCAAGAAAAAAAATTATTCCCGAAGTAGAGAACTTAAGAGTTTAACAATTCAAAAGAGCAATAAAAAACTGAAAATTATATAGGAATTTAAAGTATAATCTCCCCCCCCTTCTCTCTCTCTCTCTCTATTATAACTATTTTTCTTTAATTAAGTGAGAAAGGAACTATAATAAACATAAGAGAGAGGATCGCAATGACATTTAACCATTAAACTGCCTCTGACGTATATATACGTCTCGCTAAAGAGGTGCGTTGAGTGTCCGGGCGTATATATACGTCTCACCTTGCGTTGAGTGTCCGGGCGTATATATACGTCTTTCCTAAATACGATTCTTTTCTTTGCAGTGCTATCAGTAAAACTATTCCGAAGGGTTTGAAATGCAATAAAATGACATTGACAGTGTTTGCGTAGGTTTTACTTATTTCAGAGAAAAATTTGTTTTTTTATGCCCTTCCTTTTGCCCTCAATACACAGACCGCATACGTGTTGCCTATGGGGAAAAAAAGGGGGCACTGGACAGTGAATCGCATAACTAGTAATCGGCAGTTAAAGGGTTAAATAAAATATATTTCTTCAAAAAAAAATAATAATTTTCTATACAAATTAGTTTTCTTCGAATAAAAATTTAGAAAGTTTGCAAATCCGTAGCGCAGTATTGAGTTTCAACGAATCCTTTTATCTTTTACCAGAGTTCCCGAATGACCAGAAGACATAATATTCTGTTCAAACTGAAGGGTAGTAGACCGTATCAGTCAGTTACACAAGAGAAGCTCATGTTATCTTTTTTTTTTTTTAATTCTAGTAGAAGCACGTGCCTTTATAACTTCACCTCAAAAGCGAGTTACTCTGGTGGAGAGAGGGAAAAAAATTATCTGAAAGAAAGAAAATTAATGAGTTCCACTATTTAAACGAAGGGCAATTTTACGTTTTAAATATTATTTTGACAGACATTTTTATATTAAAAAAAGGAATGGTATAGGAACAATATAATAGTTTCGGTTATCTTAGCCTATTGTTAAAGAACATGGCCAAAATTTAGTACCAATTTTCTATTAGAAAATTGTTCCCGTGGCAGAGGTAGCCTAGAATTATAGTAACGAATTCGTCGCCGGCGTGTCATGAGTTAGTGTGTAGAGTAAGGATACTCAAACTTTTTTTCTGCCAGACCGCATACATATTATGGCTATTTCACGCGGGCCGCATACATATTATGGCTATTTCACGTGAGCCGCAGCATGAGAATTAATGGAGGGGGAGGGAAGATAAATGCTTTAAGACCAATATAATATAGAAAATTTAAAATGCGGAAATTGATCAAAATATTAAAATTCCTATTTTGCTTTTTTAATTATTATTTTTTTATTTTTGTCACTAAATTTTTCTAAATTGGAAGCATTTAAGAATCACTCTATCGCAATTTCTGCATCAGTAAACGGTTTCATATGATTACCAATAATACAACAATTTTCATTGGGTGCCTTTGTTCCCCCGCTATGAGATTACCACTGACAAAACACTCTTTTGCTGTTTGTTATAAAGGTTATTCAAGAAAGTCTATTTATCACCTCTTGAAAGAGATCTTCGAGGATAAGTGTCATTGAATGATTCCTGTTTATCGGTATGTTTTAAATGCAACACTTTCGTGTGACAAATCAAACAATTACTGAGCCATGCATGTTTTTCACTACAAAATAGTTAACTTCCCCCAATCGTCTTGAAACGATGTATTTTCTTCGAATATTTTTCGCTTGCAAGATATGAAAGATAGTTAAAGATTAGTTCTACTCATAAAATGGTGTCTAGTCACAAATCAGATGGAAAAAAATATATCAATTCGCACTCATACGATATCGACAGCAAAAAGCAAAATTGATGTATATTTGATTTTTTAACAAAGGATTTCCCACCAATTTTCATAAATAAATGAATTTCACAGAGCAATGTGCCATGATCGGGCCACTTAAAAAGGCCCGGTAAGCCGCATGCGATACTCAACCTGCGGGCCGCAGGTTGAGTATCGCTGGTGTAGAAGGTCTGATTCACGTTACATCTATCGAAGTTCAAAGTCCTCACATTGGCATTGTGGGGAAGTTAGGAGGGTGAAGTGCCGGCTCAAATGTCGTTTTCATCACTTGACCATGGTTCAAAATTACGAGGTCCGTCACCAATAGCCCTCGTGTTGCTTTGTAGAGCGAGGTTAGTAAACGCTCACTAGAAAACTGTTCCAACTTAACATAATACTCTGGCTTTGCTATAATATACTTTTTATTATGCTAATTCTTCCCCAAGAACTGGACATTGATTAATTACTACGCAATAGTTTGTAAATTCAAAAAACGTATATTTCTTCATTGTTTTTATTTATCAACTTAAATAACATGATCGAACACGCGGAAGTAATAATTTTTTTAGTTTTATACCTTCCTACCAAGTACATTTTCTTAAATACACTCATGGACACACAAAATATTAGCGCACCAAAAAGGGGTCGTCAGAATGAAACGAAATTTTACATACGTAAGGATTACTTTGGTATATGTAAATGATTAGAAAATCAAAGGAAAAGGATCATTTATTTCAGAGGAAAAGTCAAAAGAACGGAGGATTTATTACTCTGTTGAGCCCCCTCTAGCGCGAATGCACTATGCGATACGATCGGGCATTGAGGCATATAAGTTCTGTATAATGTCTTGAGACATTTCGTTCCATATTTACTGTAACCTTGCTTCTAGTTCGTTCAAACTCGTGAAATGTCCAACTCGCCGTCCCAAGTGATCTCAGGCATGCTCGATTGGAGACAAATCTGGAGATAAGGCAGGCCAAGGAAAGGTAGTAACAGTGCAGAGACAGTCTTGTGAGATCTTTGCCGCGTGAAGACGAGCATTGTCTTGTTGAAAAATGGCTCCTGGGAGCAGTGGCGTAACGTACACCCCCGCATCGCGGGGGCCCAAAGCCTGACTGACGCAGGGGGCCCAAATGTTCTCCGTTACGCCACTGCCTGGGAACCAATTGCATAAGTGGCAATACATGTGGTTGCAGAATGTCATGGACAAACCGCTGGGCTGTCTTGGTGCCACGGATCAATACTAGGGGTAACCGTGCATTGTAGGCAATGACACCCCATATCATCGCACCAGCTGTGGGAGCGGTGTGTCGCTGTAAAACAAAGGTAGGATTGAGGCATTCACCATGGGGTCTCCACACACCAACACAATGGTCATCACTGCTGAGATTGAATCTGGATTCGTCGCTAAATATGACCTGGTTCCATTCCGCTGCAGTCCAGTTTCCTCGTGCGCGGCACCACTCCAAACGGAGGCGTCGATGGGTGGGCGCCAAGGGTAGTACAAGTAATGGGCTCCGCGATCTCAAATGTTCTTCAGCCAGGCGCCTTCGTATGGTTTGAGAAGACATAGGGGCCCCTAATGAAGGTGCTACCTGTGCCTGGATGGCGGTTGATGAATCAGTTGGTTGCACGCGTGCATTTCTTACGATGTGGCGGTCTTCTCGATGACTGGTCTGTCGAGGGCATTCGAGCCTGGTCTTTGAAACGACATCTCTCGGATCCACTGGTCTCAACACAATCAGAGCGGCCTAATTGACAAGCTACTCACCTAGCTGACCACCCAGCTTCCATCATGCTGATGATTCTCCTTCTCTCAAACTGCGACAGCTATTCATATTGTGTTCGAAAACGGCGTAACGGCCTGTCTACCTCAGTTCTTTCTTTGTAAACGATTCAGCACACTCAAACAAGCTTTGGTTACGTGTTTTTTTCTCCACGGAGAACGACGTTAAACGGCCTCTACCGGCTATACGTAATGCGTAATCACGCTGCATTTTTAATCATTTGCATATCTCCCTGACATGCACCTTCATGCCTAGTTTCGTTACGATCCCGCAATTATTTCTCGGTGCGGTAATTTTTTTTGTCCATGAGTGTACATTAAGTGTTGATTTCAAATAAGAATGGAATAATCGGCTTGGGACATCGTAATGTCTACTTAGGCTTTATCACTAAAATTAAGTGGCTAACTCCGACTTACATGTGTGAGAAACTTATTGCGCATGCCTGCATGTTGTCATCGTCCCGCTACTATTGTAAGAATTTTTTTAAATTTCCACACTATTTTTTAATATCGTTACAATAGATATGCCTTTTCAGAAAACGGAACATTTCGATTGCGCTTGGGTACACCAGGACAAGCTACTTAAAAACAGGGTAATGCTGTTCCATACACAGGGACGTTTTTAAGGCATGGGAGAACTGGACCTGAGCTCATGGCCTCGGAGGGTCATTGACTCGGTCTCAATAAGGTCATGGTCCGAATAATTTTAATCGTCAATTGTTATTCCCAGACATATTTTCCGAAAAACTGGGAATTTCGAACTATATGCCAAAACTAACAACAGTGGCAAGATTTCATTACGATGCTATGTCGTCGTTCGTGCCCAAGGATGTCTGAAGGTATGGGCCAACAGGGTTCGAGGCCAGAGTCTCGGCTCGCTCACGACTCAACCTTCATAAGATCCTGATTCGAATAATTTTTATGATCAAATGTTACTTACGGATGTATTTTCTGGAAAGCTATGAACGATGCCAACTGGCAACAGTAGCAAGACTGCATTATTATGTGATGACCATCGTCCATGTGTAGGCTTAGGCTTTCCAACCATAGACCATCATTAATCATTCAGTCAAAAGGCGGTAGTCGGTCGAGCCGGTTTGTGCGATTGAAAGTCTTGCACATTTATTTGTTTCGGGTTATTGTTTGTACGAGTATTTGACAACGTATGGTATGTACTGTTTATTTTTAATGGCCTACATTCGAGTAGAGGCCCAGGGTCTCAAAAATTTTAAAACGTCCCTATCCATGCCTTTGCCTACCACCATACACCATCATTTTCCTTTTAGTCAAAAGGCAGCAGTCGGTCAAGTCGGTTTATGCCTAGGTTTGTAAGATTGTGAGTCACACTTATTTATTTGTTACATGTTGCTGTTTGTGTGAGCATTTGAAAACGTAAGCTTTTTTTATACTAGCTACTTTAAAAGATCAGAGGTAAGGCCTACTTTTTAATAGGGTGCCAGAGACACTAAAAGTCTTAAGACGTCACTTTTTAGCAGGATATATGATCACTTGATATACTTCATTACATTCTGTGTAATACTTAACGGGTTTCTTAATTTAACTCTTATAATAATTATGCAATATTTAGAAAAATATATTTCAAAATTTCAAAAGTATAATATATAAATGGATACACATGTTACAAACACGTGAACATAAATTGACATTGGGACATTTTTTTTCCATCAAAATATATTTTCCGAGTCAAAGTTCCTTTTCATCTTCGACAAAAACAGATTTTAGATGTCTGGTTGCTAGAATCAAAGAACACTGGGTAAAAGTAATCAAACAATGAAAATCAACTTGCCCTTTAAAAATTAGTCTATTATAGGACATTTTTTCAACACCATTCAAGACCATCGAAGGTCCTTTTGTTAATTATAACCAGTCGACACCTGTAAAGAGAAAACAAATACCTCCAAGTGACCACTATAGCCTCTATATGATAACAGGGTCACGTCGATATCTGTTTGTGTGCTGCAAGCAAAATCCTCCACCTCCTCCTATGACCTGCCCAGCATCATGACATCTAATTAGAGCTTGACCTTCAGTCAAACAATATCGACTCGCATCAGTGAACGTAACAGAAAATGGCGCACGATGTTTGGGTATTGTAATATTTTTCTGTTAAATCGATACGGTGGTGACGGAGGACTTGGGTGACCTCTAATCCGCCACGGGGAACTGCCCTCGCTGTCCAGCTCTTTGCTGCTGCAGACACACACTCATGCCATGGATTTGGTTCCCCATGCGTGGCCAGAGATAGTGAAAGATAAAAAGTTGGATTCTGCTGAGCAGGATCCCCGTAGAAAAAGACTTCATTTGCTACTTATATGAAAGAATGAGAGTATGGTTATCGGCTTCTTTTGTTAAATACTGCTCTTTTTTTTTTCTTGTTGGAATGAATGTGTGATTCGCTTTTAAGTTGTCTACTTAGCGTTCCTGGTGCGCATTGTGATAAGATTTTCTTTCAACACTATTAAGTTTTGAAAATAACACTTTTAAGAGATGATAACTGGAGCCTTTTAACGGTTCAGCGTGAAACTAGGAAAGATTATGTGATGAGGTTTTACAGATGATAAAGACACGTCATTTTTGTGAAAATCATCCAGTTATGAAGAATTTGCTATTCAAGATCTCCTTAACGGTCAAAGTGTTAGTTTAATTTGGTTGCATTCGTGCGTTTCACTAGAGTGGTCATTCACCTTGATGAAAGGAAAACTAGATTGTAACTGCATAGCTCCGAAAGGATTGCTTAAGTTCATGTAAAGCAGAGGCTCCAAAATATACCCTGCGGCGTCTTTACAAGCAGGAACGTTTTAAGGCACGGTCCAACTGAGCCCGGGCCCAGGACCTAGACCTTGGTAGAGGCCTCATTTTGTTCTAGACTCTGTCTTAAAAAGATCATGTTCCGGATAACTTTAATGTGGCCAAATATTATTCTATTATTCTCCGAAAAACAAGGAATTTCAAACTGCATGTCAACTGGCAAAAGTGGTATGCCTATATTATTATGTGATGACAGTTGTCCATATGTCTACATCTAATATCATAACAATCTAAACTCAGTGGCTCAACAACCCATGAGGGCCAAGGCCTTCCTTCTATGCTAGTCTCAGTATACGCGACTTTAGGCGCTGAACATGAACAGATGTTCCGGTCAGGTAATCAGTCTGACGCATAACTCCCAGTGTTTAGTTCCCAAGCAAGCTTGATACTCATTTATCGAGCCCCTGAAGGGATGAAGGGCTGAATCTACCTTGCCCTGCCCGAGATTTAAACCCCGAACATGTGGCGTGGAAGCGCGAAACGCTACCACTCAGCCACTGGGCTTCTATAAGCAATCATTCAACTTATTTAGTCGAAATGTGGCTATCGGTCGAGCCGGTTTGTACCTAGGTTTTTGAGATTATTAGTCGTGCACATTTATTTGTTTCAAATTTCCGTTTGAACAAATATTTGACAATACATGCTATCTACTGTCTACTTTAAAGATCTCAGGTAGGGCTTACTTTCGTATGGGGCCCAGGGGCTCAAAAAATCACGAAATTTGGCTGGGCCCAGGGCTTCAAAGAGTCTTAAGACATCCCTGTTTACAGGGGAAGAGGGAAGAGAGCTGAGGGAAAATCTAACTTCAAAAAGGGACAAATCGAAAGGGTTTCGGGATCACTGCTAAAATATTTACTTCTACAATATAGAGAGTAAGAATGGCCAGATTAAGGATACATTTATCAAGAGCAGCTATATAAAAGTTAGTAAAAAGTAGTAAAAACATCGTCAGGAATGACACATTAACGTCTACGAAGCATGTAGCTTGTCAGCATCATCTCTTCGTGCTAGTCTTGTGTCCCTATCGTTTCATTTGTCCATAGTTTCCACGTTATTCTCTAACTGCATCTTCAACTAGGTGGCGCTTTCTTGGCTATTACATCAGGGTGGAATATTGGGTGGATACGACAACACGCAAATCCTTTCCTACAACAACAGGGTGAGGTAAAAAAAATGGCCCAGAGAATAGAGTTCCAGGCTGCAAAGAAATGCGGCAAGGAAAAGGAGATAGTTTGCTAATCTGCTTGCAGAAAATGTTGAAAATGACTACCATTCATCTTTTGCCACCTTTGGGCCTTAGTCAGCAAGTTGCGGAAAGCAGATTGAAGCTGGACTGCTGGAATTGCTGAAATCTCAGGAGAAATGTTTTGCTGCAGTTCTTGTAAACTATGATGATTGTTGCGATACACCTTAGACTTAAGGGCTCCCCACAGACTGTAATCACGCACTGACAGATCAGTGAACCTGGGTAGCCAATAAGGCCCAAGAACAGACTGACTTCTGCTAACAGCTCTGTCAGGTGTAAAGATTGTGTAAATATGATAAAAATGGTTCGGTGGGATATATGAGCAGTTGCACCTTCCTTTTAGAAGTAAGATTGCCACAAATGGTATACACTGACAGTTGTAAATTAATGATGCCTCAAATAGATTTAAAATGTTGGAAATGTAACGAATCACTTGATGTGTGCGTCACATCGATGTCCTAACGTATCCCTTCGTCCGGTCCGCTTTCATTTGCACAACCATGTACAACACTGAAATTATCTTTGAAACATTTTAAAGGTGTCTTTTAAAGATGAGGGAAGTTCATTAACACAGAAATGTAAGACTATAAAAAAAAATCATCCGCGTTTTGTCACTAAGCTTTGTGGCTTTTTCCGATGAAATTCACCCCGAATATTTTTATCAAAAAAATCAATCCATTTATTCATTCTCTTCAGCTACTTATAAGCGAAAAAACAAGTGAATAAGAATTGGTAGTCATTGAACATCTGAATTGTTATCTCAATTCTTCATACATCACATGCCCTTTTGATGACTTAAAGATATCATTGAATTCAAGGTTGTTTTCTTACCTATTGTGAAGGTCGTTTTAGCCAAATGATCATTCTCAAATCAAATCGTGAATTTGAGTACAGGTGCCTCAATGACCCGTCGTTTAAAATAACAGGGACTGCTTCACGCTTAGCGGAATTTAACCATAAGGTCGTCACGTGATATGGTGGGGAGGGTAAGATGCTTGTGTTTACGTTCTCAAGTTGTAGAGAGCTATCTTGCAATGTTTCCCTTCTCAAAACTCACCTGGGGTCGTTTTCTTTCAAGTTTATTGAAATTTTAAACATCTTCTTACAATGAAATGGGATGAGTTTTTGTGTATAAAGAAAGTCTTTGAGCAGGTAAAGAGGTTAGCTGATATTTACACTACCCGAGTGAGGTATTGATTCGATTAGTTAGTTAGCAACTCCTTTCTTAGATTTAAACGTTTATCTACCAGTAAAATAATTAGCATTGGGCAATCGTCTGACCTGCTCAGTGGTGTAACGTACACCCACGCATCGCATGTGTGTGTGGGGGGGGAAGAGCAGGATTCTAGGGACCCAAAGCCTACATTATGTTATGGTTTTGTAATCTTTTGTTTAATCCAGCTTGGGGCCCAAAACCTGACTTTGCGGGAGGGCCTAATATTCTCCGTTGCGCCACTGGATCTGCTTTCATTTTAGGTTGGATTCAATTCGACAATGACGGAGAGAGGCATCATCTGTTCATTGGACACTCAGCGTCGGAGAGAGAACAATTCTTTTGAGGGTTACAGATAAGGAATTGTTTAGAATCGGATAGCTGAATAGATCGCGCCTTGAATTAAATTATTAATTCAATAAATTGTTGATTGAGTGTAAGCATATTTAATTTTAAAATCAGTTTAATAAAACAAATGTACCCTATCACACATTTCTAATTTTTTTTAATCAGGAGTGGTATCACTTGTGTTGAAATTCAGTTACTACCGGCAAGTTAACGTTAGCCAATTTGCATTTATATTTACTCTTTTTGATTGATCTTCACGCAAGAAAAACTTTGTTAACAAATATATGTTGACCCAAATATAGGGCCGCAAAAATACTTTGCGGGCAGCATATGATCCATGCACCACTATTTGCTCACCTTTGATTCAAAAACTAATGCTTTTACATTCCAAAAACTGAAATAGAATTGTGAGTCTACAGAAAATAATTACTTCATGCCATGTGATATCCAGAATCCTGGAATTAAAGAATTCCACTTATGCAGCAGATTTCCAGTTCCATTTAAAAGTAAGCTGAATGTGGGATAATCACCTCACAGATAAAAGATTCCATCAGGAAAACGAACCCCACCATCAGGACCAGGAAGAGGAGAAAAGCGGCCTCTAAACTTTAATATAACAGTACAGCTCACAGTTTGATAATCTGAAGCAGCTCTTCTTCGGCGGAAGAAATTGCAGTGACATGAACGCTCATATATCTCTAACCGGTTGATTGCGTGCAATTTCTTGACTCTGCTATCTCATGCATCAATGAAGATACTCCGAGTGGAAAACCGAGCAAACTGTGGGGTCAATTACACAGCGCACGGTAGTGGATTTTTAAATTTGGAATTATTTTTGGCGAGGTTATTTGAATTCAGTTCACAATCAGATCTCATTTGAAACTGACAATTATTTACTGTAGGGAATAAATACTTTCGTCTGCCTGATACAAAGTCTGATAACCACTACCAAAACGCCTTATTTTGACTCATATTCAGTTGCCACGAATTGTTCACCCCTCATTCTCACCCCGCCAATGGGAGGATTTTGAACCCTGAGGTATTAGACGTGCAACAGTCCTTGTACTTGAAGGGTTTTTTGCAGAATCTGAACTGTAACATGTGACTGAACTAAAATCTTGCCGGGGTTACGCGTTTGATGCCAAAATCCTTCATCTTCCTCGACAACTTCAGCGGTGTACATGGACCTTTCTTATGGGAAAAGATTCAGGGAAGTCTTAAAGCAACGGGGCCCAGACGCAGGGCTTCGGCCACAATGGGGACCTCGTCTCGTTCTCGACTCAGCCTTAATAAGATCATGATTTGATTGATTTCAACAGTCAAATGCCATTTCCGGTTGTATTCTTCAAAGAACTGGGAATTTCGAATGATATGTCAACTGGCTACATGTGATGACGTCGTCTATTTATAGGCCTGGGTCTACCACCACTGACGTAGCTAGCTTCAAGGGGGGCCTTTATTAAAATTACTTTGGGGCCCTTCTTTAGATATGGATGCACTCACTGTTAGTGGGACTGTAGTTACACATGTTGGGGCCCCTTTAGCTTGGGCTTCCCCATACCTTTGATACGGCGGTAGCTACGCCCCTGTCTACCGTCATACACCATCATTACTCGTTCAGTCAAAAAGCAGCAGTCAGTCGAGTTGGTTTGTGCGATTGTAAGTTATGCACATTTATTTGTTTCGTGTGTTGACAACGCATAGCACGTACTGTCCACTTTTAAGGGTCATAGGTGGGCCCTTAAGCCATTTGTGTAGGGGCCCAGGGCATCAAAAAGTCTTAAGATGTCCCTGGAGGAATTACTACCTAAAATCGCTTAGAAGTAAGCACCTAAGGGTAATTCTCTGTGGTAAGAATTAAAAATCTGTAGATTTATCAGGGGGGCTTTCCCCCTCCCCCTCGAGTACGCTATTTTGCAACCTTGACATAAGCCGTTTGGCTTATTATTCTTCTCTTTATTACAGGTTATTAGTTGTGAATTCTAAGCCAGTTTGTTGACGTAAATCAACGTCACCAATATATACGTTTGGCGATTTGTATTCACTAGCTCAGTATGATATTTGATCTAGAACCGAATACACGTAAGAACTTAAAGACTTAACTGTACTGAAAACACAATGAGCACTGGCGTAGCTAGCTGTGAGGGTGCCCTGTATGAAAATTCCTTCAAGACCCATTTTTAGATATAGGAGTCCTGTTAGTGGAACTGTAGTTACACATATTGGGGCTCCTGTAGCTTGGGGGCCCTGTATCATTGATACGGCAGATACGGTGGTAGCTACGCCCCTGCACATGAGATTCTTTCCTTCTTATTCACAAAGAGAGAGAGAGAGAAAAAAAATTAAATGAAAATAAATTGTGTTAGTATCGAGCTAGTGTCATTCCAGAGCAACCTGAGGGTGAGATAATTTCTCATGGTATCTCATTCTCTTAACTTCCATACCAGTATGTGTAAGGATTTCGAAACTCAGTTTCATCCAACACAAGTTTACATTCGTCCAAATCTTCGTCCATTTGTTTGGACACTACTAGGACATTTCCGGAACAGGGTTTACATTATAAACGTCGTAGGAAATCACTCTAGAGTTTTAATTTTTGGTCATAAAGGTACCATTCGAAACAAAGTGAATATTTGATTTTACCGATGGGAACAAGTCCTTGACTCTCAAACTCATTAATGGAACAACTCATTCACGAATACAAATAAGAAAGCAAAAATGCTTTTAGTTCGTCGTGCTCTACATACTAGCGTTGTTTATATTTGCATTTGCCAATCCCGTACATGTGTGGTGTATTATTCACACGCGAAAAGGAATGAAGTGATGGATGGTGGTTAACGGTAAAAGTTCTGAAACAGAGCATTGCGTTGTCTGTACGACCCAAACAGGAGTTTTAACCCCTTAAGCCAGATGTGGCCAACCGAGGGCCGCATGCGAGCCCGTCTTGAATATTTTTGCGGCCCGCGAGATTATTTACAACAACAAAATACTATTATTTTGTGCAATATTTTAAATTTTAGTCAGGGCCGCTTTTCCGCTTAGGTACGCTAGGCACGTACGTACCTAGGGCGCAAAAGATTTGCGGGTGTAAGAAATTGGAGAGTGAAAAAGGAGAGGGGGGAAAATTAAAATTACAGCGAACGCATCACCGCCTAGCGAATCGTGAGAGAAACATCTCTGCCCGCAAGAGAGTAAAGACTGAAATGAGATCTACTATAGGAAATGAAAAGCTTACCAGTTTGATGTTGCTATACACTCAAAATGATACTGTAATGGAAATTGTTAACAATGAACTTATTAATGATCTTTTTGAAAAAAATCATTCGTTTTCAAAGAAAAACTTAGTTGTACAAGCACAATGACAGTGACTGAACAAAAAATAAGGATGTCAAAAAGTATAAGTTAGTAAAGTGATAAAAAAGATGATAATTAACAAGTTGAAAACAGTTAATACAATAATGTATACTTTATACTGTAATTGCAAACGAATTCATTAATTTATTGTTCTAATTTACAAAAGAGTGGTTGGTCCGTGATGCCGTAAAGTAAGAAAGGAACAAGAGAGTGGCCAAACCATACCACTATTCTTTCCTTACCACTGCCATAACACGGTGGGTCCATAGGTGGTGGATAATGGAAAAGACTATTAAAACAACAAAAACAAAGAAAAAAAGTTAAGGGAAAATCCCTCCCGAAACAAAACAGGAAAATTAAGAACTAAGGAGGAAGGTGCTCTGGAAATAGAGGGGGGCGTAGCTATTAAAGTGCCTAGGGAGCCGGGGACCTTAAAAACGGCCCTGATTTTAGTGTAGTGTTTTGTAAGTAATGAATCCCATAATTGTATCTGTTTTATCACGTTGTTGTGGTTTTTATAGACTTAGAAGGGGCAGTATTGCATAGAAGCTATATCTCGCAGCATCACCCTTGATTCCTGTAACTTTTTTTCAGCTTACACCTCTGAATTGTTCTTTGCGAAAACGGAATTTATCAAACACAAATCATGCTCAGTTTTATTCGTCGAAAATGTGCAAAATCATTTACGATGTTCAAATACACGCATTGAGATCGACTTAAAAAAAAAAACAAAGTGAAATAATTGAGAAACAAATATCTCATTATTTAAATAAATTAAACATTATTTGATCATTGCATTATAATTATTATTTTATCTATGTGTATATACATAAAAAAAATGAAAACAATAATAATAGTTCAATCTGTTTTAAATTTTTACTCCAATAAATGTTAGCAATAGGTCCAAATCTAATATAAAGATAAACATTTTTATATGCGGCCCGCGGGATTATAATGTTCTTCCGAAGTGACCCACAAGGTCATTTGGATTGGCCACCCCTGCCTTAAGAGGTCAACTTTTTTGCCCAAAGTGATTCAAAAAAAGGAATCTTTTTTTATTGCATATAACACCATAATACGTAACAGAATGCTAAAATAGAAAAATTTTATTTTTATTTTCAATTAAATTTTTGTTAAAGATTTCAACTGCTTCAAAACTTAAGGAGAGAACAATGCGACAAAACTCAGACAAAACGACAAATATATATTATTCGAAAGTAAAAATAATGATCATGTTAAAAAAAATCATTAATGATAAACTGTCCTTGTTTTAGCGGCAAAGAAAAGACAAATAATTATGGACAATTTTTTACTAGCGAATAGTTTTTAGTATTCCTTTCAGATATAAATATTTTACTCACAAAACATAAAAGAAATAATAAGTAGCACATGAAGTAATTTTCAGTAAAAACAAAACTTCATTACATCATTGTATGGCCAAAAATATTTCTTTTGGTAAAATTATCCATCTAAAAAAAATGTCTATGCATCTCAAAAAAAGTCGGAATATTATCTTTTCCATCTTATATATTGCATACGGTTTTACTCTTTGCTTGTTTATCAGCGCAAAATTATATAATTTAGCAAGGTGTCTTAGAAAAGCACCTGCATAATAAAATGAGAAACCACATGTCGTTAAACAACACATCGTGTTTATTCTTCAGTTGTAAAAACATTGGCTACATAACGACGATTATGGATATATGACGTAAGAATTAAGCAATTTAAAATCGCCCGACGCTATCCCGAAAATAATAAAGCGAACGGTTCTTCAATAACCCAGAAAATCGAACCCAAAATAGTTTTTTTTTCTGCACTCAAAACCGTTATCGCGAAAGAAATCTAGGAACAGCGAAAATTGATCGAACATTAGTTTTCGGTAATACACGTGATCACCCCATCACTCGTCTTGTCTGAGTAGTGGAAAAAGTAGCTATTTTTAAACCCCAGGACGTCATTTGTGATTCGCGAACAAAAAAAATAATAGAAGGGAGAAGGAAAAAAAAACTTTCACAATGCTCCACTACATGCGTCGGTATGACGCAAGACGTGTGTGGTCGTTTCCAAAGTTCCGCCTACTTGCCGCGACGTATCGATGACGTCACATTTCTCGCGCGCGACTTGATTAGCTGGTTAGTAGAGCTTGCTCGTGACGTAGCGTATGACGTACGGGAAAATCCTGTGCGCGTGTTAGAGATACATTCGCTTTCTGTTTACTTTTTGAACCACTTGTTACTTGTTTGAAAAAGAGAAGCCATTTTTTTCCCCCTAGTAGATTATGAAGACTTACATCGCAGTTATATCACGAAAAATGGAAAATGCTTTCCTACTGAGTGGGTTTGAATCGTTCGAATAAACATAGTTGGAAAGTTTTTTTAATGGGATTGTTATGTTGAAGGAACCTCCTATTAAAACTTGTTTTTATTTAACATAATTTATTTTTAGCGGATTTTATTTGAAGCACATGTAAAGGAGTATCACGTGTAAAATCTTTTTTTTTTACCCTAAAAGTTTCTAATGTTTTTATCAATAGTGAAATATCCTTATAATGAGTCACAAAACTTATTAAAGAATTATATATTTTGTATACATAACACGAATAGGTAGGGAACAATATTTTTATTAGGTACTTAAACCAAAAGGGATACAGGAATAAAATTCATTTCCGTTAAATGATTGTGAAAATATTTATGGGTTTTTATTATATTCAGCATTTATTTTTGAGTTAGACCTAAAATATTTTTTTTGTCCAATTGTTTCTAATACGTTATTACGGCATTATAACCGGCAAAATGAAACAGTCACATGAACGGTAATATTAAAAGATAAAGGAACTTTTTTGGCGACATATTTTCAACCATTTGGCCTACCAAAAAACTACATAGTTTGTGCTAAATATTTTAATCATTATTGCTTTAACTATAAGTAAATAACATTTCTTGAGATAAAATTTTAAGAAACGAACAATATTTTTATTGTTTTCTTAAAAAATTTTCCCTTATTTATTCTTGAAATGAATTAAATATATTTTTTTATTTGTTTTTATTTCGCCAAATCCAACGAAGCTCAATTTTTAGCAAACATCAATTTGTCACGTGACGGTAAAATGATTGTGTTAAAAAACAAGTAATAAAAAAAAAATTAAATAAATTCCTACTTAGATCAAAGAAAAATTTTATTTTAGCTACTTTTTATTAAATAGTTACAATTAATATAAATATGTATATACATAAGACAGAATCACAACACTTAGTGATAATTAATTTTTATTAATTATCATTAAAGTATCGTATTGTCATCCGAAACAATCGTGTATATAAAATTTCAGTTCAACTGAATGCTTTAAAACGTGAGAAAAAAATTAACCTTTTCAAGTTTAGACACAAGTCGCCACAAATGACGCCAACGTGGCTGTATTTGTAATTCTTGAAATAATTAGTTTTAATCAATTAATTTTTATTAATTATAATTAAATAACTGTTTTGTCATCCAAAATAATCATGTATATAAAATTTCAGCTCAAATGAGCGCTTTAAAATGTATTTTATTAACGAATTCCAAGAAGATAAATAAATAAATATAGAGAAAGGAGAGCTAATACAGAGTAGGAATTGAGAAAAACAGTCACGAGTCAATCTATCGTGCTTAGCGAAACGTTTTACTTCCAAGACAATAATACTGAGAAATAAATGAGGGCAACACGAAATTTATAATCCTTCAATGCGCGGCGTAGCCGACTGAATATAAACAAACAGCTATTTTATTGTAACCTCTCTGTGGCAACTCAATTCAAATCGTCTGTGGATTTGGAACTTTTATTTTAATTATGAGATCAGAATACAGAATTTTAAATCAAAGTTATTATCACAAATATTGTTACTGATCTTTCTGACATGGAGAGTTTTTAACTAATTACAGTGAAATTCGTTTAACACGAAAACACTAAAGATAAAAGATCGGTTAACACGAACGAATACAACGGTCCTGACAAATTACTATTGTTTTGACTTGAAGTACATATAGCATGTTGATCGTATAACATATATTTTTTTAAGATATTATTCTTCTAAGAGACAAGAGTGGAGAGTGGGGTTCCCTGAAAACACCTTACAATTCTAAGGGTTCTATCAACTGAAAAAATTTGATTTAGAGTAGGGTTGGCAACCTACAATTTTCAGTAACACTCTGCACTGCCCTACAAATTTGTCAACTTTTGAGTGGATGGTAGTTGATAAATTTGTAATGAACCTTATTTGATAAACATCTTCAGAATTATAGACATTAACGGAATGAGGTTGATTCGTGTGACGTCATGATCACGTGATGAGGAGAGCACGTGAATATGTTTTGGTTTGTTTCCCGCTTAACTCTAAGCTAACACTTCTTTTGTGTACTACTTTGCTCTTGCTCTTTTACATTATAACTCGATTACAGTAAAAGATCAGATAATTGTATAGGAAAAAAATCTGTTTTTAATATCCCGGTAAAATAATTCGAGTGTTTAGTTAACGTGATGAAGCGTAAGGATTTTAAACCATCTCCTCACTTATTATGCTCTGACCACTTTGAATAATCTTGTTTTCAATACCAAACATTTTTAGAAATCGTCGCCAGCTCCATTCCTATACTATTTTTGTGTTCACAAAAAAAAACTTCTGCTAAAAGGAATTTGGATATATATCTACAGGAATGTAAATACTTTTTGTTTATTTTAAATTAAATTATATAGAGAACATACATAAAAAGATAAAATATATTTAGTTAACTTAAATTTTAATTATTTCACTCATCTTCAGAGTAGTTAATAGATATTTCTGTATTAAATTATCTAAAATAAAAACACAAGATTCTGATATGTAACCCTACATGTCATTTATTAAAACAAGTTTTTGTCTCTCTCTATATATAATGTATTATATATATATAGAAAAATATGTATATATAATTAAAAAGTATTACAATATATATAACGCCTACCTCTCGAAAATTTTTGTTTCTCTTCCATAGTTCAAAAGTATATATATAATGTATTGTATATATACAGTTGTAAATATGTATATATATAATGTTTATTATTATAGACAGTTTCTCCATATGTGGGAGACATCCGAATAAATCTTTTTTAACAAGAATAAAATTTTCAGACTCTTCAGAAACGATTTCTCTTTTTCCTTCGTTTCGGGGTTTTAGATTGATGTTTACGTGAGGTGGTTTGTCTATTTTTTCAATTTAATACACATTTTAACATAGTACTCTTAATGGTAAATCATTTCTAGTATTTTTTTAACATGGGTGAGTGATGAATTAAACCTGAATTCTAAATAAAACATCGTCATTAAAACACGAATAATAAATTCTTCTTTTATAGTAAAAGACTGGGAGAATTTGATTTAAATTCGCTTAAACATGGAAAATATTTACAAAAAATTTAAAATCTGGGATCTGGCAACCTGAATCGATCATAATTACAAATATATTGAAAGAAATGCATTTTGAATTTCAAAGTATAATTAAAAGTTTAGAGTTTATACCTTTAATGAAGACAGGCAAATGAACCTTTCTCATTATTGTTTAAAAAACGTTTTGGTAGGATCCATAAGTAATAGGAGTTTCTTTATGGCGGTGCCGCGTTGGCCTAAACCAATCTTCTGCTTCTCGCGGAAATGCGGTAGACGCGATGTTTGTTGATCAAGCAGTAGTTAGCTCAATTTTCTGGCCTCTGCCGAAAAATTATTTTGAATTAAAGTTTTAACGAAATCTGGATCACTTTCAAATGTACTACTGCCAATTTTAGCTAACTATAAAGCTCACTAGAACTGGCGCTTTAAGAGCGTTTATATACATTTTAGAAAAATATGGAATGCAGTAATAAATCAAATTGAGATTTATGGTCCTCTGAAAAGGAATATCACTCAACGGAACGAAGTTTTCGACAAACGGCTTTGTTCACGTTCAAAAAATGGAAAAATACCGGCCCTACATATTCATGCTGAGTTCATCTATTGATATATAGACAAATATGTATTACTATATAATTTTGTCTTTCTTATTTTATTTAACATTAAACAAAAATTTTAAAAGGAAACAAATTTCGAAAAGCATTCACTTCTTTCTCTCTTTCACAGAAATGAAAAAATATCTTAATTTACTATATCTATATATAGAAAAACTTCATTATTGTTTATACTTAAATATGAAGATAAATTAAAAACCATTTATAATCAAACATTAGAAATGCAATTACCATTTACCTTTTTTTAAAGTTATAAGTAAAATAAAATATGCAACATTTTTAAAGCCTTTATTCGCAGCACCATTTTAGTAAAAAGATATTATCCATCGAGAATTTCATTCTGAATGTGGTAAAAAATTAAGACATTAAATTTTTTTAATTAAATTGTGTATATTATGGAAGATAAATTTGTGTGTATATATATTGAATATAAAAGTCCTGTTCTCTCCTGCATGGTCAAAATAATGTCATTTTTGAATTCATAATTCTTTTACACAAAAAAATAAAAATTATAAAATATTTGTGTGGTGTATCTATTTATTATGTAGTATAGGGATTTCTTAACACAACATCTGTTTTTCAGAATTTGACTGGTATAAATTTGTCACACAGATGTTCAATTTTTTTTACTATAGATAACATTTATTGTTATTTGCACAAGGGTTATCAAAATGTAAAATTCATTAATTTTGATGATTAAGTTTCACATATAGACTATACACATATTATTGAAGTATAACACAGTTTATTGAAGAAATATATGCAACCCCAGCTGAAATGTATTAAGCATAAGAATACCCTGGATTTTAATTTTTACATAAGTATTAAAGTCTAAAAGGTTCATCTGTATTGATACTATCCTGCTGATAAATTTAAGTCCTGAATAAATTTGTTGTATTGAGTTATTTACAACTATTGACCCAAGAAGTGTACTTAGACCAGTTCTATGATATTTATCAGTAATTAAGATCATGAAACCAAATATGATTTTACATATAGACATTTGATTCTGTAGGATATTTACTCTTTCTAAAAGCAATAGAAATATTCGAAATTTTAATATAAACTTTTTCAATTCTCTATTTACTCTTAAAGGAATAACTTGACAAATTGCTGTTCGCAATAATCTACATTAATGCAAAATTCAGTAAAAAAAAAAGGTAACTTCAGAAAAATTTCAAAATTATTTTTAATGGGTTAATTGTCCAAAATCACTGATATTTTTGTGTGACGTGTATTGAGAGGGCAAATTTGGAGCACTCTTGTATATATTATAATATAGACTCTAATTTCTTAAAATCATAAAACCGCCAAATGCTACGATATACAACCAATAGTGGAAACTGTTCATGATCATGTATGAACACAGTAATTATAGTGATATAATTTTTTTAAAAATTCGGATGTCTTTTTGATTGGCGAAATTAGTTGGCAGTTTAATATGTATGTTCCAAATTTTGGAATGGTATGAGTACTGATTTAGCATTCCTTAGACAAACTTTGAAGTAATTAATTTTATATTTGAAGTTAATATATTTTCAAACATGAGAGAGAGAGAGAGAGAAACTTCAGAGCAAGAATTCTGAATCTATTTTCTTAATGTTGTTTCATTTTCAATTTTTTTTAGTATAAGTATAATTATGTATAAAAGGATACTTTAGATGCATAATCAGTGATAACAAAATAACATGTCAATACAATAATCCAAATAAGTTTAAGTTTGGATGAACTGAAGTATATTTAACACTATACATACAATAACTGGTAGAAATAGGTATGCATTAAGTGTTGGTATGTTCAGTGTAAAAAAAATCAAATATTCCCATTAAAACAGAAGATAATGCTTCACATATTTTAAAGGAACAGATTGTAGGAATTTTGTAATTATATATATATATAGTGTGTGAAATTCAAAAAAAAAAGAAAGAAAATCATTTGTCAATTTTATTTTGATGTAGTATATGCAACGTAAAGATTTATTAATAAAAATAAAAATTAATGTAAGTAAAATTAGGGTGGTTTAAAAATAAATATAATAAGCTTTAGTATTTAATATTTAATTTTACAGGTATGATAAACAAATGTTATACAAAGGTTTATTGTACTTGAAATTGTATTGGACATGAAAAAAATAGTATCGAGATATTTTACAAAAAATAGTTACATTGCCATTTTATATGTGTATTTGTTTTTTTTTATTCGAAAATTCTTTTTATAAGTTGCATGATTTAAGTATTCAAATTTGTTTTATGTAAATTCAGAAAGTTGATTGTATAGAATTAAGATCTGAAATTTTAAAATTCTTAGGATATTTCATTTGGTTAGTTAGTCAGTTAGATCCTCTATTTGTCCTTATAGTATAGTGTTACATTCATAGAGTCTTCTTTATTTACTTATAGTGTATTCATGTAATGTTAAAATTAAGTGTCAATAAATAATGTATATTAAAATGAGTATGATTATTGAATATAAAACTGTCCGATAAGAGAGAGAGAGAGAGAATTTTCTGCTTTATTATATGAGAAATTTTCATGAAAACAATTTAATTTGTTCTACTTTAAAATAATTTTATTAAAAAGCCTATTTCTTTAAACATGTTTCTTAATTTATTTTTAAAAAGTCAAGTTCATTTCTTTCTGAATGTTGGAGACAGGCATTTCTAAAAAAATTCAAACCTTTTGAAGGGTAATAATTACAAAGGAAGTCAAACTATAAAACATATCAAATGTTTGGTTATAATGAGATTATTTCAGATATCCCAAAGCTTTAAATGATGTTAAAAACAATTTCATTTCTATCACAGAAGAATTCCTAATTATTAATCAAAAACTTTCATTATTAACCAACTATTATTTGATACACTCTGCTCTCAAAAAGTATAAATCTCTTGTTAAACATTAGAAATAGGTTTGAAAATTTTTAAATAAACAAAAATATATCCATTTCATTGACAAAAATCTTATTATAAATTCATTTCCAAAATTATATTTACTTGCATTTCCTGTTTCTGAATGTTCCATACTCTTCTATGAGAAATTATAGAGATAGTATTTCTAAAAACATTAAATATTTGTAGCTGGTATTTACTAAGGGAGTTAGAGAATGAAAGGTATAAACATCAACATTTCAAAATGGGACCATTTCATATCTGCATGTTTCTTATAAATTACACTATTTTATGAATTTATGAGGAGTGATACACTACATGTACTAATAAGTAATTGTACACATATGAGAAGTTTTTCCGAATTCAATGGTCTCAATTCTATACTGTAAATCATTTTCGTGCGTAAATAAACATAATAAACTACATGAAAACAAAGGACTTATTATTAGGATGCTAAAAATAATCTAGAACTATTAATAAACATATAAACAAACACTGCAAGAAGTTACCGGCTTCGCACACTAACACCTAATGGCAAATATACTAAACTGAAACAAAAATTATGCTAAAAAATTACGAAAAATACTTCATATCTAATTATTAAACAAGGATAATGCAAAAATATAATAAAAATAAATAAAATTTCAGAAATAAGCTTCACACACAAGAAGTAAACATATCAAGCATACGAAATTTACACACTGATTCAAAACGTGGGGAAATGTTGCTATCCTCGTCACGTGATTTCGACTAGGCGTCTCAATGTCTGTGAATCAATCTCATTACGAAATAATCTGAAAGATAACTCTAAAGGTAAATTTGCAGATTTTTTGTAAATTATAGAATTATAGATGCTGGAGAAATTTAATTATTTGAAGAGAGAAAATTGTATTTCTCCTCTTCTATTTACATATATTAGTAAAAAAATTGTCCTCGTATGAAAAATATTTGGAGTCCGCAAAGAAATTGTTTGACAACTGAATGCTCAGAATCGTGTCTAATTGAAAGTCACAAATTAAACCCCGATATTGCGATATGAAAGTAGAGCGGTGCAAGCACTAGGTTCGCATTAAAAATTTATTTATATTTTTATTTAACTACTAGCTGTTATACACCCGTTCTTCGCACGGGTGAATTGAAATAGTAAACAATACAGATTGAAGGAAAAAGAAGTTTTTAATAAGTTAATTTTACGTGAATTGCAAGTTAAACAAAAAAAAGCTTTTTGCATATCTCAGCTGAACAACAACAACAACAAAAAAAAACACTGTATGTTAAATTTTAAGTCTGTAGATTTAATAGGTAATAAAAAGGATTTTTTTTCTATTACTCCCCGTAACTCTCTTGTGGGTCGATTTTTGAAAACACCTTCCTAAGCTGATCTCTGTTCAGCAAAAGTAGCGCATTGTTACAAATTTTGTGTAATGAGCGCTTAAAATACTATAAATAATTCATGTATGGAAGTGTAATACGTTAATATTACTTTTTATTGTATTTATTTTATGTTAAAATTGTAATCAGCCTCCCACACTCCACCTGTTCAAGCTTTCGCGGTTCCTGGCACCTAGTGTAGACCTAGTGTTTTGCTTCACACATAAAAGATAGATATATGCTGTCGCGGATTTTTTTGCAGATGGCAGCATTTTCTCCTACTTTCTTAATAATTATCGTTATATTTTGGACACTTCACACAATATCTTTATAAATTATAGCCTATGTGTTATTCTGATGTATAAGTTATATTATTGTAAAGTTTCATTAAAATCCATTCAGTTGTTTTTGCGTGAAAGAGTACCAAACATCCACACAAACTTTCACGCTTATAATAGTACTAGCAGCATGGCCCGGCTTTGCAAGGGCTTTCTCTTTCCCTCATGACGCCAGCAATTATGTGTGTGTTTGTACGCGCGCAATGTGAGTGATTTCTAAAATTATTTCATTAAATTTCCCTTTTTCGAAATTTGTTCCACATATTTTCGATTTAAGACAGGTTTTTTCCCCTTCCTCTAGCCCGGCATAACACGGTTTTTTTAGTGTAAAATTACTGTTTCCTCTTCCCTTCTCCCTCACAGAAAAAATATAGCTTCAAATTTCGATCTATGACTTTTAAAAAACAATATTGCATTAGTTAAAAAATTATTAATGTGAAGCAATAGAAAGAAAACGATCCTTTAGTTAGCTTAAAAATGTCTCTGAAATGTGTGTGTATTATTATCCAAAATAATAGACAATGTACTTTTTAATAATAACAATTTATAATTAATAGATTTAGTAATGAATTAATAGAAATACTTTAAAATATATATATATAATAATGCCTCAACAATTCCGTTCGGCTTTTATAGTACAAGTACTTATGACGTAAATACAGCATAGAATGGGCGGGATTGGGATGTCTGATGCAATAAGAGTATCGATTAAAATTAAAATCAGGGTGTTATAAAAAATAATTAAAAGATTATTTCAATATTATTAAAAGTACTGGATGCTAGAGGGAAGCATAGATATATATTTACATGTACTGAAAAAAATAAAAAACATTCATGTAAAAACATTCAAAAAGAAAAAAAAAACTAAATGATAAAAACATTTTTGATATTTTATTTTAATTTGATAGTTTTCCTTCCACTGTCATAGTTACAAATTTTGTGTAATGAACGCTTAAAATAGTGTAAATAATTTCTATCAGGAAGTGTAATACATTAATATTACTTTTTGTTGTATTTATTTTATGTTAAAATCTTGCCACCACCTCTCCCTTCGAAATCTAGTTTTATTATAAAATAAAAATAGTGATGACACTGATGAAGGGAATAAATGAAAAGCGAAAGCGCACGGAGGGATGGCGTAGACAAAACAGAAGGGAAAAAAAGATAGATGAATACTGTCACGGGCTTTTTTGCAAATGGCAGAATTTTTTCCTACTTTCTTGACAATTGTCGTTATATTTTGAAAACTTCTCACAATATCTTTATAAATTTTAGCCTATGTGTTATTCTGATGTATAAGCTATATTACTGTAAAGTTTCATTAAAATCCATTCAGTTGTTTTTGCGTCAAAGACCCACAAAGATACTCACAAACTTTCACATTTATAATATATATTAGATTAAGGATGTGTTATTCTGATGTATAAGCTATATTATTGTAAAGTTTCATTAAAATCCATTCAGTTGTTTTTGCGTGAAAGAATACCAAATATCCATACAAACTTTCACGTTTATATTACTGAGGATAATGAAGAGAGATACTTATATTTTATGTTTATTTATTATTTTAATAAATATGTTTAAAAATACACATTATATGTACAATTCGATTTTTTTATGTTTGTTGAAGAAATAATATTTTACCCTATTTATTTTTATGTTTAGAAATGTATTTAAATGATGCGAAAGGAATATATAATGCTGAATCATATATGTAATTTGTTTGGCACGCCACAGTTAAAAGGTTGCCAATCCCTGATCTAGAGTATGATCCCTGTCATTTGGCAAAAAATAACAAGAGTCAATTGGTTTTTGTTCGTATTGTACAGCTACAAATTGGGAAGGCTAAGAAATCGGAAATTTAACTACTAGTTATTTGCTTACGTAAAATGATTACACACAATCGGCAACCACACAACAAGAGCAACACAAACATAAAAAAAAAATTAAAAAAAGATTCCAAATAAGTAATCAATTTTACGCTTGCTTTCTTCATAATACATTTGTGAGTAATTATATTTTTTCTTTCAGTGATTACGCACACCACACACATATTTACGGCACAAGCAGTTTTTTTATTAATCCACGCGTGAATTTTTTTCCCTTTACTTCAAAAACTCGAATTTATCGAAAGCAAATAATTAAATACTGTTCGAAAGCTTAAATCTTCAGTTACAGCAAATGAATTAAAATGTAATGAGGTTTTACTATAAATCATTAAAAATAAACATTTTTTTTGGGGGGTGGGGAATTCCAATTTAAAAATGTTTGTATTCCCGAGTCCTATTTTTAAAAAAATAATGGCAACTGTCTTAAAATATTTATTGTTTCTCGACACCAATTAAACTAACGAGTTTACGAATTTTCCTTTTAAAGTAGGTTTGTAAGCATTTAAAAATACAAGTCGACGCTTAAGAATCTTCAGATAAATAACTTTAAACAAAATTTTAATATTTTGATGACGTTATTAGCTGAAAAATAAAATAATCCAATAGTATTCAGTACGCACAGATTTTACGAAGCAAGTAACGTAAAATCCAGCATATAACGCGCACACCTATACTTTCAAGCTGCATTTTTTAGTTTGTAGGTATATTCGGTGTATAACGCGCACCTCCTTATTTACTAAGAAACCCGAATTGTACAAGGGAAATAAATCCTCTTAGTTTTGAAGTCACTTATTCGAGGTATTATCCCAGACTTTAGAAAAAATAATATATTGTAGAACAGGAGTGTCCAAATGACCTTCCGGCTACTTCGGAAAAGCATTATAATCTCGCGGGCCGCACATAAAAATATGTACATTTATATCAGATTTGGAAAGTAAAAAAACATTTATTGGAGTGAAAATGTAAAACAAAACGAATTATTATTATTGTTTTCATCATTTTTCATGTATACAGACATAGGTAATATAATAATGTTTTTATAATATAATAATACAATGATCAAGTAATGTTTAAATAATATAGTTGCCATTTTCTTGAAAATTACGGTGTTCCTTTTGAATTGATCTTTCGTTACTCATTATTGAAGTTTGATTTTGCTGTTATTCTCAAACGATTTAGCATACATTACCCTTTATCTTAACCGTCCTAAATATTTTTTTAAACTTTAAATAACATCTCTGACTGCCTCTTGCTTTTGGGGCACTCCAAACAGAAAAGGAGGAGGAGAAATGAAAGTCGCACACACAGAGAATCATGTACCATCCATTGTAAAGGATATGCATAATGCAATTCGGAATTTATTAAAAATGGTATTTATTATAGTAAAATAAAATGTAACTGTTTAATCTAAAGGACGTTTCTATTATCAAAAAAGAATTTATTTTAAAACAAGAATAGGTAACAGGCAAATACATCGTAGATTTATATATATGTACTAGCCGTTACCCACCCGCTTCACTGGGTATTTCACGATGCTGTATATATGTATACTGTTTACATATATATTAATTATTGATATCTAAAAGAATTCGAATTGAAAATATATTTATAGCTGTTACTGTTTGATATAAAAAGAACATAAAATATAATATCTTATTTTAATCTAAAATAGACATTTTTTTCGCTCTATTATGAAGTGGATTTCCAAAAATTTAAAATTTTAAAAATCTAATAGAGCAAAAACGGAATTTTTAATATTCTTAGGTAACAACAAAAGAAGCATGCAAACCAAATTTTATTATTGTAGTCTTAGCATTCGAAAATTTACGCCCCAATATGTATGATTTCCGTAAAATTTCTTAGTGGAACTTATTCAACTAAAAAAAGTGCTCAACAAATTTCAAGTAAATGAGTTAAATTCAAAAAAACAGGAATTTTTCTATAACATGCCTTAAAAACCCCACTTTTGGGGGTCTGTTTTCGCAAAAAATCTTTGTAAAAGGAACTTTATTCCATGAACGGAACATACCTTCTAATTTTCAAGCAGGTGTTTCTATTAGTTGAAAAAAGCGGAAATATTTATCTATTACGCCCCTTAATCCCCCTCAGTGACCCTTGGGGATCAATTTTCCCCAAAACTATTTTGTAGCGGACTACACCACCCTCTGTACGTTTTATAGTTTAAAAATGAAAATAATTATCTATAACGCCCCTTAAGCCCCCGTATGTCGTTTCTGACGTTACTCCAAATAACTACAAATTTGATCTGTAGGTTTAATAGTTCCGGAGATATCGTGGTTAGTCAGTGAGTCAGTCATTTTTTTTTTTATATATATAGATGAATTTATTTCATTTTAAAAACCTGATTTTATTTTTAAAAAGTTATAAATTTTATACCCGGCACCCCTGTTGTAGAACTACAACCCTCTGTAAGTTCCTTAGGTATGTCGTTTCTTTTAAATAAACAATATTCCGATCTATGTAGAGGTCTCATTTTTTTTTTTGGTTTATCATTTTGTTTATTTTTGTTATCAATTTTATGGCGTTAACGTACGCCGAGTTATTTGTCCGCCGGATTTTACGGTATATCTAAATTAAAAATAAGATTGGGAAGGGGAAAGAAATCATTGAAATAATTTGATATAAAAACGTAACTGTAGTAACAGTGATGACACAAGGTTTGATATAAAAAAATAGTATACATTTTTACAGGCATCACTAGTAGCGTAACGTACACCCTCGCATTGTGGAAGGGGGAATGACTTAGAATTCTAAGGGGCCTAAGGCCTGACTGACGCCAATTAGGTATTTTATCACTTTATAAAAGATCAAAGGCAAAAAAACCCCCGGTTTAACGATTTGGGGGGCTTTACGCCACTGGGCATCACAGCACAGAAATAATACAAGTAATATGAAAAAAATTAAGTCACACACACACACACAATTTCTACTTAGGTTAAAAACTTCATTTTTAGTGTTTAAATTAATTATAATTAATATAAATATGTGTATTAACACATGACACAGAATCACACTATTAAGTGCAAAATAGAAAGCACTTGTAATTTTCCATTTTCCTTTCCATGTATGGAGTTGAAGTATTTTTTTTATTTGTTACTATTTAAACATTAATTAAATTTTATTACTCTAATAAAATAGTACAGTAAAAAGAAATCACATTCTCAGACATTAGGCTATCCCACGTGGGATTCGAACCCTCGACCTTGGGATTAGAAGTCCGTCGCGCTATCCATTGCGCTACAGGGACACAAACAGCAACTTTCCTTTTTTATATATGGTGTTAGACTATTATTTTTGTTACCATTTATTCATTAATTAAATAGAATTAATGATTTAATATTTGGAAAACTGTATTAACATCAAGGGACATCCACTACAAGTTTAAAAAAAATGTATTTGAATATGAGTGGATGAATAAAAAGTATTTTATTAACGATTGAAAATATGAACAAGATATATACACACACACACATATATATATATAAATAAATATATCTAGGGAGAGTGTAAACTAATAGTAAGAATTGAAAGAAATAAGAAAAAGGAACAGAGAGAGATTTCGCATTACATGATTATCTGCTGCTAACCCTAGTATTAGGATCAGAACTGATAGTTTCTCTCTGACTCTGCTTGGATCAATTACACCAGAGATACTTAATCTGCGGCCCACCTAACTGTTTTCAGTGGCCCGGTCAGAGCCCATTGCTCTGTGAAATTCACTTATTTAAGAACAATATATTAAACATTCGGTGTCAAGAAATCAAATATATCAATTTTGCTTTTTGTTGTCGATGTCGCACGAGTGCGAATTGAAATTCTTTTTCTATTTGTAGCGCTTACGGTTAGTGATAACAGATAACAGTGGAGTAGTGACAGTTTTATGGGGGGAACTACACTTTTTAACTATCTTTCATACCTTACAAGCGAAAAATATCCAAAGAAAATACATCGTTTCAAGACAATTGGGAGGTTGACTATTTTGCAGTGAAAAACAAACATGGTTCAGTAATTATTTGATTTGTCTCGAAAGTGCTGGATTTAAAAAATACAAATATACATGAATTATTCAATGACACTTTTCCTCGAAGATCTCTTTCAAGATGTAATAAACAGGCTTTTTTTTGAAAATTTTTTGCAACAGCAAAACCGTGTTTTGTCAGTGGTAATGTCACATCGGTAACAAAGACATCTTATGAAGTTTTGTTAAATTATTGGTATTCTTATGAAACCGGTTACTGATGCAGAAATTGTAAAGGAGTGTTTCTTAAATGCTTCTAATTTAGTATTAGTGACAAAAATAAAAAATATAAAAAATAATAATTAAAAAAAGCAAAACAGGAGTTAAAATATTTTGACCAATTTTCCACACTTTAAATCCCCCCTCCCGCTTCTTTATCCTCATGATGCGGCCCAAGTGAAATTGCTAACATATGTATGCGGCCCACCGTGAAATAGCTGACATATGTATGTGACCCAGCAGAAAAAAAGGTTGAGCATCCCTGAGTTACACTGCAGTGTACGAAAGTATATTCTGCCACACAACGATCTTGACGTCTCATACATTTCTCAGTTGCTTGGAATTGATGCAAAATCTTGGATGAAACTTATAATTTTAATACACGCTTATGTGAAAAGAACGACACTAGAATGATGCTTCTCCTAAGTTCTACAATGGTCTACGTGAGGACTTTGGTGTTCGCTTGAATTTAAAGGAACTATTATTCACAAACAAAGGTCACAGCCTTTTTTCAATTCCTACTATTAGTTCACTCTCTTTATATGAGTCGCTCAAAACCAATGCGGTTAAATCCATTTTTTGATATTTCTGATTCTTGTAAATTTTGATAAAATACATAATATTCTTCTTAGTTATTAAAGGATATACTTGTTGTTTCCTTTTTTCTAGGTCATGGAAAACACAATAGTCCACAGCAATAGTTAGTAAAACCGAGTCTTGAATCCGCAAACTATCGATCATGAAATTGTTGATACATTAATAGTGCTATTGGAGCTCAAGAAGAAAGCAAACTGATATTTCGCTTAAAATGAAGATGGAGCTTCTTACAGCCGTTGATCAAAAACTGAAGACGAAAACGGAAATCTGTAAAGATTTTGATATTGTGCTAAATTTTGTATTCAATTTCCTTAAGTTCTTGTGAATGTTTTTGCTTCATTGCTTTTTTCATGCATATATACCGTAAAATCTGGCGTATAACGTGCACCTATATTTTCAAGTTGCAATTTTTAGGTATATTCGCCGTATAACGCACACCCCCTTTATACGAAAAAACCTGAAATGTATGTGCTCAGTGAGTGCCCTTATGTTCTGAATTCATTTATTCGAGATTTCATTATAAGCTTTAGAAAAAAATGGTATACTAGGGGAAGAACAAAGCCTTTTTCATAAGGAATCTCTTTCTTTTAAATAAATAGTATTTCGATATATGTAGAAATCTAATTTAATCCTATGTGCTCACTTTTTTTTCTTTTTAAAGCTCTCACTTTTATACCCAGGGTACGACGTGCACCCGTAAATTTCGATCTTATTTTTTGCGTTAAAAGTGTGCATTATACGCCGAATTTTACGGTACATATCTATGTTCAAAAAAATGTACTCTAATAAACTTAATTTTGTTATATACACTGCTGGACAATTGCTAAGGACGGATAACACTATCATCCATAGCAACCACAAAATGAAAGGAAGCAAAATGTGGAAAATTAGAATAAGTGCGGGATATTAGTAAGAAGAAGTATGAGTATGCAAATTTTTTTTCCACGTCTGTTCATCACGTGATAGCGTTCATAAGAGCTTTAAAGGTTTTGACGCGTGTGGACAGTTGTTGTTTCAAGTCAAAGTTTTACAGGAAAGATTTAATAGACGAACTTGAAATATTTGGCATGTCTTCCCGACATCACATAGATGATTTTATGCGTGGCCGAATTATTGGAAAGATCGAAGAAGGGCGAAAAATAACAGATGTTGCCAGGGTGTTCGACATCACTCACAGCGTTGTTTCACGGCTGTGGAAGTCATTTAAAACTACTGGAATGTGTAGTAGAAGGCACGGGGGAGGTCGTGTTAGAAGTACGACGCCTGCAGAAGACAGATATATCGTCCTATCAGCAAAAAGGAACAGGCGCACCACAGCTCAGCAGGTGGCAAATCAGTTTCTTGCTGCCTCAGGAAAGCAGATCTCCCGAAAAACTGTTGCCAGACGTTTGAGGGGAGGAGGACTATACGCACGCAGACCTGTTGTGTGTGTCCCATTGACCAGACAGCACCGTACTGCCCGTTTGCAATGGTGTCGTGAGCATCACAATTGGACTGAACAGGACTGGGCATGCGTACTATTCTCAGATGAGAGTAGGTTCAGTCTGTTATCGGATTGTAGACGCCAACTGATCTGGCGCGAGAGTGGTACTGCTTATCGTCCAGAAAATATCCAGGAAAAGGACCGATATCCGACATGCAGTATCATGGTGTGGACCGGCATCATGATCAATGGCCGCACGCGCCTACATGTGGTTGCGAATGGGACTATGACGGGCCAACGATACATTGATGAAGTTCTACTTCCTCATGTTCGTCTTTTCCGTGGTGCTGTTGGTGATAAATTTGTTTTTATGGACGACAACGCAACATGTCATCGAACACTCGCTGTTCAGGATTGTCTAGACAGCGAGGGTATTCAACGTCTCGTATGGCCAGCGCGTTCTCCATATCTAAACCCCATTGAAAATGTGTGGGATGCTTTGGGGAGGCAAGTTGCTGGTCGAAACTATCCTCCGACAAACAAGAACACCCTCATCCGTGCACTCACAGAGGAATGGGATAAATTGCCTCAACAGCTGCTGGATAATGTTGTGCAAAGTATGGTACAACGTGTGGAATGTTGCATCACACTCCACGGTGGACATATCCCGTACTGATACCTTTCTTTAAGGTGCCTGCTGACTTTTAGATGCATTGTTCCATTTCTCCGTACGCAGATCAAATGAACATTTTTTTCTTTCAGATGTTTCACAGCTTTTGTACTTTCCAGAACAATAAATATTCTTTATTCTAATGTCTGAACAGTGTGGCAACTATATTTTATCCTACTAGGCCTCATGTCTCGCTTAATGTTATGCTATATAGCAATTTGTGATCCGTCCTTAGCAATTGTCCAGCAGTGTATATATATATATATATATATATATATATATATATATATATATATATATATATATATATATATACGTATATATATATATATATATATACATATGCAGTATCTTTTAACACAAAAAAATATTTCAGTCACCTCACTTTCGTGTTAAGCGACTTTCACTGCATTTTAAATATTGGTTAAACCCAAAAATATCCGTGTAGTGCGGAGTTGATTTGAGAGTATTTTTTTTCCTAATTTAATGGAATATGAACAATTATTACTATTGCAAAAACGTCACTATTATAAGATAAGTATTTCGTTACGATTATTTACTAAAAGATACATTTGCTGAGATAAAAACAATGAACAATGCGTTATAATGAAGTAAAAAAAAATACTCTTTCCAATCCAAATTCCGTGATATGGCAGGTAAATGATTTTTCAAAATGGATTGATATCTATAACAATATAACAGAAAAAATAGCCAAGACAGTTCTAAAAAAATCTGAATTATTCTTTTGAAATGACAAACTCTTGAAAGCATGATTACTGGGCTCTTTTTTTACTGATATAGCAAAATTTTTTTAAAAACTTATACAAATTGTGTTATTATGTATCAATTGAGTCCAAGGATCAATGGATTATTTCTTGCAGTCGTGTTTTCAAGGCGTTGTCAGTTATGTAGCTTGTCAACATTGTAATAGTAATCCTATGTTAAGACGTTTCTATGCAATTACTCAAATATTTCCTCTGTTAGGCTTTTAAAAATATTTATATGCAAAAAAAGAGATTTTTTCTCTCTCAAGAACTTATGTTATGAAAATGCAACTTTTTGACAAAGAAACATATTTAAACATATAAAGGCTTTTTTTTAGGATTCAATACCAATAAATACTAATATTTAATCAACAATATTTAAAATAAATTGCCGGAATTTCATAAAAATCACAATTATATGGGATTTTTATAATATTTTAGTAAAACTAAAAATTAAAGAAAAAAGTAATAAACTGTATTAGTAAAAGAATTACTAAAACAATCTAGAGGCATTTATCTAAAAAAAATTTTAATGTTTTATTAAAATTTGAAACTTTTAGAATGATTTCGTTTTAAAAAAATAACGCCTTTTTATGAGACCATTACTTAAATAACATGCCCTAACTCAATTACAATTATTTTAGTACATTCTCTAGAAAATAGAACAACAAAAGTTTTATAGAAATAATTTGTAATATTTTGTGTGATGACTTGCATGATAGATTTCGAAAATTTAAATGCCCACACAAAGACCCACTTCCGGTTTTTCTAACTTAATTCTGCACTTCAAAACAAAGTTGTTTTTGTAATGCCAAAATATAGATGTATTAAATAAAATAGAAAACAAAAATATCGGTCTGGTCCGAATTTGGTCATTTTCAACGTGTTCGGATACCTTAAACTGAATTTTTGGGATTTTTATATAGTTAAAAATACTGTATAGCTTAGCGATTTTATCTAAAAAAAAGTACCTCCAGAATGTTTCTACAATTCCCTAGAATTTTTTGTAGCTTAGAACATGAAAAGTTATAATTGTATTTTTATGTCAAAGATAAACACATACTTATTCTGCACTTAAATTTTATGTTACTTTAACTAATTTTACGTTTCGGTATATTTAACTAGATTCGCTCGTAGTTTTATTCTGTACACATTTACACGTTAATATTTTAAATGAGGATTTTTTATAGGGTGTAACATCGGCTCATTAGCAGAACACACCGCATCTATAAATGTCAAGATTGACGTATGGAGGGTCAGTTCACTATATGGACATTGTGTCTCCATAAAAGACGCCGGTGGTTCACCCCTTACGCTGGAGGCATAACACATGTGAACTGTTTTGGAGAATGGTTTTGTAGTCGCTACTCCTTTCTTTCTTTCTCGACTTACAGACACCTGTTTGTCCAAGCACTCAATAGGAAGGAAGCTACGAGATATAGTCCCTTCGTGTTGAGTTACCTTATCCTATTGACAGAACCAATTTGTATAGAGAGTTCTGGCACTAAGGAGAGTCACAGAAGCACACTCGATGAAAGTATGATTTTCGAATTATGGCTTCCAGATGCTGAACATAAGCACTTGTCGGAGGAGAGATCAGAGGAGCCGGCCATTGTTCTCCCGCACCAATGGAGTACGAATGAAGTTGGAGGAGCCGTGTGCAAATTTATGACCCACCCCTGGAGTTTTAAAGGGTTGATTCGAAAATGGAGGGACGCTCATTTCTTGCTTTCTTGACCTCGACGGACTAACTAATGTTTCCGGGCTTCAAGATGCTGGTGTTCGTGGGGGAGAGCACCCCCAAGACTGCTTTGCTCAACTTCTTTATCTCAAGGACTGACGAAGTTGATAAAAAAAAATACTGTGGCGTATATTAATTGATGTATTTGGGAGACAGTGGCACAACAGCTTGGCTGTCCCGGACTGACCTTTGAACGAGCAATTTTTCACATCGAATTACTGTATGCTTAAAAGTATAATAATTAAGTGATAGTGAGTGAATATTTAATCCAGAAATAAAGTATATTTTAATCCTTAACTATGTGGCTATTAAAACGCTACCCGGTCGCGATGCTACAAGGGTGAGTCTATCTAGAAAAGGTCCTTGACTTTAATTAACTCTCCAAATGGGGGCTATGGAACAAAATTAATTAAAAACCAGCAGTACTGTGATGTAAAAAAATCTCATTCGATGTGCAAATAATTTAAAATATTTCGAGTTTTTGGCATCATATCACAATTTATTAATTTTCAAACAATATGTAATAAATCACAAAGAAGTGATAAATGTCAAATATAAAAAAATAAATACTGTAAAATCCGGCGCATATATATATAACGCAAACCTATATTTTCAAGCTGCATTTTTTAATTTTTACGTATATTCGCAGTACAACGTATCCGTCGTTTTTTACGAAGAAACCTGAAATGTACGTGCGCAATGCTGTTATGTTTTGAAGTAATTTATTCTAGGTATTATCTCAGGCTTTTGAAAAAATGTAGCATTCTTCTGGAACCACAACTCTCTAAGTTCCTACAGTATGCTATTTCATTTAAATAAATAGTATATCGATATAATAAGAAGTCTGATTTTTTCTTTTTTTTAAAGCTACTGTTTTTAATTCGCATTTGTTTGAATGTCTTGACTGTCCGCTCAAGTTCTAAAACTGCATTTACAACTTGGGAAAATTTACCTGAATCATTTAAATCAAAAGCTGTATCTCCATTTAAATGCACTTATTTTCTTCACATTGTTTTATACTATTACTACACATCTCCATATGATGCTTCCTATGTAAAAGGCGGCAACTCTTCAGCAGCGTTTAAGAAAAACCCGAAGTCAGTTTTGTGAGGAAAACTTAATGCACATTGCAACACATAACAGTAACCGTCAATGACGTCTTAGTGACTGTGCAGGAATATCACATCCGTGATGAATAGGGATTGTAGACGTATAGGACAGCTTGCAACCAGTGACGTCCTAAGATTTTTTGAGGTCCTGATCTCCTGCACAAAAGTAGGACCTACCTGCGAACCTTCTAAATAGACAGTATAACATACGCTGTCAAATATTAGTGCAAACAGTAACCCACAACAGATAAATGTGCGAGATTCACAATTTCACAAATCTAGGCTCAAATCGACTCAACCTAGGCCTAGACTCAGACAACGAGTCTAGTCTAGGTCTGGACTCATGTGTAATAATGTCTCGATTGCCAGTTGGCATATGTGGTATATTGGGGAAATTGATGAGTAGCGTGAAACTTGAGGAACTAAATTATTGATTTATTGGGTCTGTTAATTACAATATTTACAGTTAGACACAAGTTATTCAAACTATGGGGTATTTTAATACCGAACTTAATTCTGTGGCATGGCAACCCATGAGGGCTAAGGCCTACTGTGCCCATCTCAGTAAACGAGACCATTCGGTGCTGAGGTGCATGAGCAGATGTCCCGATTCGGTGCTCAGTCTGAATAAAAAGCCTCAGTGTTTAGTTCCCAAGCAAGCTTGGTACTCATTTAGCAATCCACTGAAGGAATGAAAGGCTGAGTCGACTTTGCCCAGCCCGAGGATAGAGCCCCGGATCTGTGATGTGGAAGCGTGACATTTTACCACTCGGCCACTGGACCTATTTTAATACTATAAAATGCTTATTTAGTGAAGTAGGAAGGGAAGACACAACTTCTCTTTTCGAGCGTTCCATGCGGTCTTTCTCTTCGCTCTCTAGGTTGGAGTGGTCCATTCTCACTTTTCGAATTCCACTCAAGGTTCGGCTTCTAGATGGAGTGTAGATGCTTTTGTTTTTCGGCTATGATAATCTTGGGGTGGGGATGGTCGCTTCTTACTCCTCGAATTGCACACGAGGTTCCGGCTCGCAGGAGTAAAATCCAGTCGACGGTTGTCGATGTGATGCCAGATGAAAGGATCCTACGATATCTTAGGAGTGCACGTGTGTATACAAACAACGTAATGTTATCTGCATAGAAAAGCCCATCTTTCAGCTACAAGGCGGGAAAATGTTACTACATATAGATCAAAATTCCCAGTTTTTCGAAGCATATGTCAGGCAATAGCATATAATAGTTAACAAAAGCTTTTAGGATCATAATCCTATTGAATCCATGTCAAGAATGAGAAGAGGTCCCCCCCTTTGAGTGGGCCCAATTGGCTCAAGCCTTAAAACGTTCTTGGTAATCAGGGAAGTAGCCACCGCAGTATGAATAACACGGGGCCCCCCAAGATACAGGGGCCCCCTCGGAGCAAGTTACGCCAGTGCTGGTAACAGTGGCGCACACAAGGGGGAGTTCTAGAGGACCGGACCCCCCCATGGTCCTTGATTTTTTTTTATTGGTTATAATCCTATGTATATACAGAGTGTTTTTTTACCAGGTATAGAAGTTTAAGTTGGCATTACTTTCCAAGATGGCGACCGAATTAACAGCTGTCAAGTGATTTATTCTCAGTTTGGTTTGGCAATTCATCATGAATAGACGCACGCCTGGACAACGCTTTCAAATTATGCAATTTTATTTCGAAAATAATGGTCGATTTTCATAAGCGAATTTTGTTTAGCGATGAAGCGCACTTCTGGTTGAATGGCTACGTCAACAAACAAAACTGCCGCATTTGGAGTGAAGCTAATCCACAAGTGTATGTCGAAACACCGTTACATCCAGAAAAAGTGACTGTTTGGTGCGCTTTATGGGCTGGTGGAATCCTTCTTCAAAAACGATGAAGGCCACAACGTTACAGTCAATGGTGATCGGTATAGAGACATGATTACTAACTTTTTCATTCCTGAATTGAACAATCATGATGTCCAGGAGCTGTGGTTCCAACAAGACGGCGCAACATGTCACACAGCTCGTGCCACAATCGATTTATTGAAAGACACGTGGTGACCACCTAATTTCACGTTTTGGACCTGTGAATTGGCCTCCAAGATCTTGTGATTTAACACCGCTAGACTATTTTCTGTGGGGCTATGTAAAGTCATTGGTCTATGCGGATAAGCCACAAACGCTTGACCATTTGGAAGACAACATTCGCCGTGTTATTGCCGATATACGGCCACATATGTTGGAAAAAGTCATCGAAAATTGGACGTCCAGATTGGACTACATCCGAGCCAGCCGTGGCAGTCCTATGCCAGAAATCATATTTAAAATGTAATGCCACAAGATTATCTTTCGAATAAAAAAAATTCATGTCAATCGAATAATACATCGTTGTTTTATTGCAATTTAAAGTTCTGTACCTCTAAAAAAAACACCCTTTATTACGCAAAATTTAATTATGTATTTGTTATTAAGAATTAATTTTATTAATTAATGCTAATTATCTTCCGTGTGGTAACCGGAGTAGAATAGTCCCAACGTAAGTTCATGCGTGTCGTAAAGGCGACTAAAATGAGTAGAAATCCAACCCTCAATTATGACAAGTGCACCTCTGATCTTTGTCATACACGACAACAGCAGCAACAACAATGCTAATTATTTATTCAATAATTAATTTTGTATTGTTTTTGTTCCTGAAAATCGACAAAATCAAAAGAATATGGTGGGCGGCGTATTGGAGCATGATACCAAAATGGTGCACTTTCGACCCTGGACACCCTACTTGATAAATTTTCGTGTGCGCTAATGGCTGGTAATCACACATTATCGATCACTACTGTTGTATGTACAAGATAATCATACATAAAGTATCATTAGAATCATTCAAAACACGTCATAATACATCATAATAATAACACACAATACATATTTGTCACACACACATCCTTCAGTGCAATAATCTTGACGAGCAAAACACACGTGCGTAAAACAGACAGTGAGACTAATCGAAATGTACTCCCCATGACATAGTTCATAAACTCCGGACACAAAATATGTGAGAAAGCAAAAGTACGGAAATAAACCTTCCTTCGTTGCACTTCAGTGCTAATGGAGTTTGGTAATGCTACGACAGAGAAATGTATTATTTCACGCTTTTGAGACAAGAAACCGTCTCTCCCCTCCCCCCTCCCCCATACACTCGGGGCCAAATGACTACTTTTCGATGCTCAAGGATATTTAATTTGTTTTTTTACCTGCAAAAGAGTGTGAAATACTAAGTAAATAGTGATGTAGTTTTAAAGTCATTTAATGTTATTTAACTATAAGGATAACCACGTAAAAGAGTGGAGGTTTTTTTTTTTAACTCTAATATCAGACATTTGAAACCTCGAGGAATTTTTTATCTCCAAAAAACAATTTTATGACTTTTTTAAAAAAATATTTAATACAGTAGAGCAGTAGCGCACACAGGAATTTTTCAAGTGGGGAGGGGGGGATGGAGTCGAAAGTTCACCATTCTTGTATCATGATCCTTTTGATTTTGTCGATTTTCAGGAACAAAACACAGTAAAAAGCTAATTATTGAATAAATAATTTGCATGAATTAATAAAATTAATCATTAATAACCAGTGGCGCACACAGGAATTTTTCAAGGAGGGGAGGGGGGGTCCGGGGTCGAAAGTTCACCATTCTTGTATCATGATCCTTTTGATTTTGTCGATTTTCGGGAACAAAACACAGTAAAAAACTAGTTTTTGAGTAAATAATTAGCATTAATTAATAAAATTAATCATTAATAGCAAGTAATTAATTAAATTTTACGTAGTATATACTTAGAATTATAATCAATCGGAAAAAAAATCAAGGGCTTTGGGGGGGCGGACCCCCAGGATTCCCCCCTTGTGTGCGCCACTGTTAATAACAAATACTTAATTAAATTTTACGTACTATATACTAAAAATTAGAATCAATCCGAAAAAAATCAAGGGCTTTGGGGAGGGAGGGAGTACGGACCCCAAGGACCCCCCCGTCCCTTGTGTGCGCCACTGCAGTACAGTCCTGAAAACTTAACCTAATGTGGAGCGAAGGATGACCCAGTTTGTAAAAATACCTGGTTATCAAGAATGGGATTAAAAGAGAATAAATACGAGTGTTTGCTCAGAAAATATTGAAATGCACATTATATGTTTGTCTTGTATTGTTTGCATGAGGATACATACACAACAGAAGAAAAACTGCCCTGAAACAAAGGAAAAGTATGTACTTTATGAAGGCATAGGGTATTTATTACATGAAAATGAAAATTAATGAGTACATAGCGTGACGCGTCTATCCGCGATCTTTCCACTAATAGTCCTCTTGTGGAATATTGGGTCTTCAAAGATTATTCAATTCCTACTATTAGCGCGCTCTCTCTATATATTTATTTATCTTGGTGGAATTTTCAATCGTTAATAAAATACATTTTAAAGCGCTCAATTGAGCCGAAATTTTATATACATGATTATTTTGGATGACTATACAGTAATTTAATCATAATTAATAAAAATTAATTTATTAAAACTAATTATTCTAAGAATTACAGAGACAGCCACGTTGGCATCATTTTTGGCGACTTGTGTCAAAATATGAAAAGATTTTTTTTTCTCACATTTTAAAGCGCTCGTTTGAGCTGCAATTTTCTATTCACTATTGTTTTGGGTAAAAATACGATTATTTAATTATAATTAATTAAAATTAATTGACTGAAACTAATTATTTAAAGAATTACAGATACAGCCACGTTGGTTTCATTTTTAGCGACTTGGATTAAAACTTGAAAAGATTTTTTTTTTCTCACGTTTTACAGCATTCAGTTGAACTGAAACTTTATACACACGATTGGTTTGGATGACAATATGGTACTTTAATCATAATTAACAAAAATCAATTACCACTTAATGTTGTGATTCTGTCATATGTATATATATATATATATATTTATATTAATTGTAACTATTTAATAAAAAGTAGCTAAAATAAAATTTTTCTTTGTTGATCTAAGTAGGAATTGACTTAAGATTTTATTTATATAACTTTTGTTTTATTACAAAGCTTTCTCCCGAAGAAGAAAACGTGATCATGCAAATTAAGACTAGTATATAAAATCTAGGCTTTCAGGTTAGAAAGAGAGATAGGGTAGACAGCTAGTGAAGCAGTGATTCATCAAATTTGAAGTGAGGCGTAGATATTTTATAGCTGATAATTGTTATATGTAAGTTGACGATATATCACTTAAGATTTAATCCTGATTAGGTAGCTAAGAAGTCAGAGCCATTGAATTGACGTAAGTGCTCTAAGTATAATATTTAAAGTCTTCTCATATCTCGCGTACCTCGTTAATTGTCTTTATATTTAATCATCGCATGCATCTCTTAACTTTGTTTGGTTGAATTTGTGTTGTGATTAGTACTGTGAATAAATTGAGTTATTTTGAATATGGCCAGTATTTCTTCCATTTCTCCCACATCTTTAGATATACCAAGACCTTTACAATAGTACACAGTAATTTAGCTGACACGTCTCAGAAAAATACTTTATGCAGGCATAAAGCTATGTATAATAAAAATTAAGTGGCCGACTTAGCAAAAACTATCTACTTTTGTGAGAGTGGGGTTTTTTCGACCCGCAAGTGTGTGGTCCAGTTTTCTGGACTGCCGGGTTATCGAGTGCCCAGTTTTCGGGACTCTACTGTTTGAAAAATAGGACTTTAACGATGTTTTCCACTCCTTTTTGACGTCACTTGACTGTGATTCAAAATTACGATGTTCGTCTCTAATAGCCCTGGGGCAGCTTTATAGTATGCGACGTTAACATAGAACTCTCACCCCATTTTAAAGAAATTTATCAACCTCTTCGGTTCCGGTGCACTAAATGGCCACGATAGCCTAGAGGTCATGGTCACTGACTCGTGGCCGGAGAGTCATGAGTTTAAACCCTAGTACCACTGAAGAACCACCGCGTTGAGATGCGCATTAAATCTGTCAAAACTCAAAGCCCTCCTTTTTGCGTCGTGTGGTAGTTCGTAGAAGAGGGTGCCAACTCAAGTGTCGTCCTCAGCTCTTGACGGAGGGTCATAATTACGAGGTGCTTTAGAGTGCAACGTTAATAAACACTCACTCCATTATACTAAATATAGCCTGCTGTAACGTTTGAAAGAATAACGGTAGCGTATTGGTTAATTTAAATATGGAATTTATTTACGTCACAACGATTGAATATTATTTACTGAATGATACATTAAAGTTATTAAACATAATTAAAGATTGTTAGAGTCCAATAATTTGTGAGAGGAGGGATCGTTGGCCACCTCTCCCGTGTAGGTTCAAAGCGTTTCTCCCCCTCTCATCTTCCGGTCGACGGGGTTCGATTCCTCGGGGGTCAAAAAGGGGTTGCGCTGCAGCAGCAAGATGCACGTGCGAGTGTCGGGTCCACCAAAGACGCCGATCACTGTTGGGGGTTACTACGTTACACTGCTAATATATTATACAGTGTGTCAGAAAAAGATTGTACCTTTTTTTAAAAAAAAATTCTGGTTTCCTTGAGGTACTCGTGGAATGTTTTATTAGACCAGAAGTTAGGTAATATATAAATTTTTTTGGTACCAAAGTTGTACTTCACAAAAATTCAATATGTGCTCCCTTCGTGACACGGCAAATATCTAGACGATACTCCATTTCAGTCCATACTTGCATCACTGTGTCTCTTGTAACGGCAGCAAATTCGTTTCTGATCCATCCTCACAGCTCCAACAGATCTCGAGGTAATGCTGGGACAAAGACTGTTCAACCGTGTCCGTAAAAGAATGTACCCTTTCTCTTTATTTTTTTCTAGGTACCCAGTGTGTAGAGAGTGGTGAAAATTGGCCTGAAAGCTACTAGATACTCCAAGCTTTGAAATATCCGCCTTTCCTGTGTGCACAAAATTGTCAACATGGCGCCCACCAAACCACAGATGGCATTTTGTGTCTTCTGTGGTTTGGGACCTCCTCACTTCCATAATGACGTGAGAAGGTATCTGAATGAACATCTCCCACAATGTTGGATAGGTCAAACTGGGCGTGATGGTAAAGCGCTGTTGAAATGGTCTCCGAGATCTCTGGACATGTCGCCTTTTGACTTCTTTTTGTGGGGTTTAATCAAAGACAAAGTCTCTGCCCCGCTATTACCTCGAGATCTAGTGCAGCTGCGAGCGTGGATCAGAAATGAATTTGGTGCTGTTTTAAGAGACATCTTGGTGCGAGGATGGACGGAAATGGAGTATCGCCTAGATATCTGCCGTGTCACGAAAGGCACCCATATTGAATCTTTGTAAGATACAACTTTGATACAAAAAAAAACCTTTGATATATTACTTAACTTCTGGCATAAAAAAAACATTCCAATAGTACCTCAGAGAAACTAGAGAAATTTTTTAAAAAAGGTACAATCTTTTTTGGACACGCTGTATATTCCATCTAATTCAGTATATTGCCAGAGGTTGGTAACCTATGATACGCGTGCCACATGTGGCACGTGTACCATAATTCCCAGGTAGCCGCGGTAGCCGAGTGGTCAAGGTATTGGATCATGGCTGGCCTTATCACGAGTTCGAGCTCAGTACAACTAAAGACCCATCGAGTAGGGCAGCGATGCACATTAAATCTGTCGAGAGCTGAAACGTCCTCCCGATGGTGTGGTACGGTAGTTAGGAGAAGGGTTGCCAGCTCAAGTATCGTCCACGTCACTTGACCATGGTTCAAAATTACGTGGTCCGTCGTCAAAAGCCCTCGTATAGCTGAACACAGTGCGACGTTAACATTCACTCGCTCACTATAGTTCCCAGTGTCACTCTGCACTACTGTACAAATTTGACAATATTTGAGTGGGTGGAAGTTGATAAATTTGTTATAGACCATACTTGACTAACTTCTTCAGAATTATGGAAATACGAAAAAATCTGAAAGGTAACTCTAAAGATAAACTCACAGCTATTTTGTAAATTATTTATTGTCGCATTGCTGAAGGAATTTCATTGTGTGATGAGAGAAAATTGCACGTACTCTTCTTTCCACTTTTGATTCTACCTATCTAACATAAGTAAAAATTCTTTCCTCGCTCAGAGTCGTATCAAATTGCAAGTTACAAATTATAACCCTAATTTGTAATATGAAAGTAGAGCAGTGCAAGCGCAAGGTTCATATTAAAATTTTTATTTATCTTTTCATTTAGCTATAATTAAAGGGGAATACATTTGTCTTATGTTGGCTATTTCTTATTTTAATAAATATGTTTAAAAATACGTAATATACGTACAAATTTAATTTTTTTAATTTTTGTTGAGGGAATAATATTTGATGTTTTTTTATGTTTAGAAATATCTTTAAATGTTGCAAAAGTAATGTATAATAAACCTATAAATCTATATTATTGACCTCTATTCTCTAACTCTGCACGCATTTTTGCAGGAATTGAATTGTTTAAAAAATTCTCTTTTGTGTGGCCCGCTGAATCCTATTGGTAAATGGGTTTGGCACCCCACAATTAACAGAGTGCTGACCCCTGGTATAGTATACCATTAGGGATGGCGATCTGAGATAGATTAATCGAGAAATTGATTTCTCGGTCCAAAAAAAAATGGATTTTTTAAATCGATATGTAGCACTGAATCGATTCAGTGAATCGATGTTTGATCCTAGCAATTGACATTCGAATTTTTGTTTTGGTAAAAACCATAAAATTATTTACAATTAGTTGAATGTACTATCTTTGAGTTGTGCACCTGAAGTATTATCCTATTCTTAACTGACAAGAACAAAAAAATTCTATTTATCATCACGTTTACTCAATAGCCATGATGTATATGAATATCGTGGGATCATGTGTTCCTTGTGAGCGAGCGCATTTTTTCGATTGCCGACAACATCGCAAGTGAAGAGCGGAACCACTTGGATCCCAGTAGTCTAGACCAGTGTTCCGCAACCTTTTAATCGCCGCGGACCGCTCAACGTTTAATTTTACCGCGACCCGCTGTGGTGAAAACGTTGATTGTTTATATTTTAGACTGTTTTGATTTAATACTTTTAATTCAATTGTATTTAATCGTGACATTAGGATAAAATATAGCTACGCCAAAAAATGAATATTAAGTGATTTAACAAGGAATATAAAGTGATTTTCATAAAAAGTAGCTCAAATCCAAGAAAAATATACCACAATAAAAAAAAAGGAAAATAATTTAACGTTTCTTTTGCGGCCCGGTACCATTTGATTCACGGACCGGGGTTGCGGAACACTGGTCTAGACCAGTGCTCCGCAACCTTTTTATCGCTGTGGACCGGTCACCATTTAATAATTTTACCGCGGCCCACTGAGGGTGGGACACGTTGATTGTTTATATTGTTTTGATTTAACAATTTTAATTTAATTACATTTACATATGCCTTTAGAATAAAATAGAGTCACACCAGAAATGAATAAAAGTGATTTAACGTGGAATATAACGTGATTTCCGTGGAAAGTTGCACAAATCCGAGAGAAATGCACCCCTTTAAATAAAATGGCAATATTTTAATGTTGTTTTGGCGGCCCGGCACCATTTGATCCACGGACTGGTACCGGTCCGCGGACCGGGGGTTGCGGACCACTGGTCTAGACAGACTGTTGTTTTTAAAAAGCATACATATTAAGCATTGGGAACTATAAGCTATATTATCTATTTTCTAAACTTTTTAATGTAACTAATACATTTAGAAAATAATTGTCTTCTTTTATACCTGATACTCTTTGATATGGTAATAAAAATTATTGTAATTGTCGAATTCCCTGAACTAAAAAATTCCCTGATTTTACTGTTAAGAGATAGTTTATTATGGAAATTTTCTTGTTTTATATAAAATGGATTTATATTTACATTATAAAAGCAGAGTTGCGTAAAAAATCGATTTTTTATATATCGATATTTTAGACCTCGAATTTTTTGTGAATCGATTTAAAAATCGATCTTTTTCGGAAAGAATCGCCATCCCTGTATACCATACCCAAGAAATAATTTCATTAAAAAAAAATCGCTTTTTTTAAAAAATAAAATTTAGAAACCAGATGTTTCGATTTCAGATGTGAATTTCAGAGGTTAAATATAATTTCAATCTGGAAGATCTTGATTTTACAGCTGAAACTTTCATTTCTTATATTTAATGTAAAAAAACATATGCACATAATGCGATATATTGAGCAGGTGTTTATAACGATGTGTGAATTTTAGAATAAACTTTCATTAATCATTATTATTATTTTTATTTTACTATAAGTTTAATTATTGCTATTTATCTCATTTTAATTTTTGAATAGATTAATATAAATCACTCTTTTGACAACTCTTTCCAAACTCTTTTATCATTTTTTAAATCCTTTTATAATCTATGATATCTGATAACTCGATACATATTAAAGGTAAATAGAGCATCTCGATAACCTTTTTCTCTAGTGTAGGATAAATTCCATACGAAATTTATTTTGTGAATCATGGTTTGGTGAAAATTATACTCAAAAAGCATAACATTGATGAGTCAGCTTATTTTGGGTGATGCAGCATTTTTATTTAAAATTAAAAAGATGACTTAATCAAATGCGAAATGCATATGAAGACTTTGTAATCACATTTTTTAAAGTCAAAGTATTTTAATTTTTTAAAATTTATAGTCTCACATATATAATATTTTTTAAAAAAATATTTAAAAGAATGAGAAAGAGGATATTATAAACACATTTTGTGTTCATTCAATAACTTTCTTGGTAATTTTTTCGAATTTTAAATGTTTGTGCGTCAGAAATATTTATTCAGATCTAAAAAATCGTTCCGTATAAATAAGATACAGACAATGATATGCATGATATATAATGTTATGTTATGTATGTCAAGCTAGTTATATATGATCTCAAGAAATATATCATCTATCCAAATTACAAATTTACACAAAAAATACATATACAAGAGAAAAGTAACTCTCGCACTTATCACGATATCACTATTTCACACACAGACTTGAAATTTGGCAAGTCCTTTTTTTTTTGTTGCTGTTGATTAGAGATCAACTGAGAACGAGGCTTGCGGAAATCATCTCCCACACCTACGAAAAAAAAAAGTAATATTCATATATATTTATTTCAGATAATATTCATATATCGACTGACTGAATTGTAAGCACCTTTTTATTCTGATTTATTTATTTAATTAACTTCGCTATTTTATTTGCTTAATCATTTTTTCCTTAGAGTTCATATTTGCAATTGACTTTACAGTAAAATGCGTCTCATAACACGCATCTATACTTTGAATTTTTGAATTTTTAAATTTTTGAATTTTTGAATTTTTAAATTTTTGAATTTTTAAATTTTTGAATTTTTAAATTTTTGTATTTTTGAATTTTTAGCAACCTTTTCACAGAGAAGAAATCTGAAATAATAGTACACTTGTTTTTATGTTTTCAAGTCATTTATTCGAGTTATTATCCAAGACTTTTGAAAAAATAGTATACTTCTAGAACTACAACTCTTTTACTTCGTAAGGCAAGTCGTTTATCTTAAATAAACAGTATTTCTATACATGTAGAAGTAATTTTTTTTTTTTTTGTTCGTCTCTTTTGTAATTTTTTAAGCGATCGTTTTTATACCCGGCGTATAACGCGCGCCCTTAAGTTTCGATCTTATTTTTTGTGTGCAAAGTGCGCGTTCTACGCCGGATTTTACGGTATATTTGCCGTATAACGCACACCCCCTTTTTTAGAAAGAAACCTAAAATATAAGTGCAATGCTCTTATGTCTTAAAGTCATTTATTCGAGGCCTTACCTGAGACTTTTGAAAAATTGTACACTTATAGAACTACAACTCTTTAAGGTATCCGACTACGATCGGAACCGTGATTTTCAAAAGCGCATAAATGGATAATTTTCATGATATTTAGTGTCCCTTAGATTAGAATACATGCATAAAATTGTTTTAAGGACATTTTGACAAAAAAAATTTATTTAAATACAATATTTTGGCAAAAAATAACTCGGAATAATCTTTTTTTTCAAATGTTCTCCTTTCGTGAAAAATGCTTCTATTAGAGTAATATTTTGCCTGTATATAGCTCAGACCTCTCTGTTCGGAGGCTCAACTAGAATTTTTGAAATATATAACTTAGAAGTGGGTTTATCCATGTTTTACGACAACAGAGGGGAGCAATTTTAAGAAAAAAAACGCGAATAATTATTTCAATTGGTGGTAACTCTGAAAATAATGTGAATTTTTCAAAAATTCAAGTTGAGCCTCTGTAGAGAGGTCCGAGCTATCTACAGGCAAAATATTATTATAATAGAACCATTTTTCACAAAAAGAGAACATTTGGAAAAAAGATTATTCTAAGTTAATTTTTTGCCAAAATATTATATTTAAATAAATTTTTTTTGTCAAAACAATTTTATGCATGTATTCTAATCTGAATGACACTAAATATTACAAAAATTATCCATTTATGTGCTTTTCTAAAATCACGGTTCCGAACGTAGTCGGATACCTTAAGTTCATATGGTAATACATTTCTTTTGAATAAAAAGTATTCCGATCTATGTAGAAATCTAATTTTTTTTTATGCTCATCTCTTTCATTTTTGAATCTATCATTTCTATACCCGGCGTACAGTGCACCCGTAAATTTCGATCTTATTTTTTTAGTTAAAAGTGCGCGTTATGCGCCGGATTTTGACCACCTTAAAATGTTTTTTTACCAATTTTATCTCGATTGTTACATCTTTTCAATTCCCCCGTGCGAAGAACGGGTATACATGCTAGTATACCTATATGCGGATTTCAAAAGACAACATAAGGTTTTTTTAAAAACAAGATGGCACAAAATACAGCATGGTACGTAAAATTCATAACACATCACATCGAACTCTTAAAAATAAGCAAAAAGAAAAAAAAAATGTTTCGCGTTATTTCTTTTTTAAAAATTAGTAATTTAAAAATAAAAATTCGAACATTTTATACTTACTAAAAATTTAAATATTAATAACAAATTTAAATTCTTGAAGCGTTCATATCGCTTTCCAGTAGTTAAAAATGCATTTTTTTTTAATTTTTTTTCATCGCATTTACATACAATCACTTAATCATAGTTAAATTTTTTTTAGTCATGTTAAGTAAATAAAAAATTTTCAGACATAAAAATTTTATTTTATAAATAATTTATTCAAAACATTTAATAATGAAACATCAATAATTTAATAGGTCCCGCATATTGTTCCTAGTTTAGAATTCTAAAATCTGATTCATTCATTCAAAAATATTTCAAGAGCTAAAAAAGTATCAAATTAGCCTGATTCCACATGTAGTAGCTATTTTTAAATAGAGTTATTTTTTTGTATGAAAATCGTTTTTATTTTTTAAATCCTAACAAGGTAGACCTAAGCTTTGCTATGCAAAATATTTTAATTCATCCTCAATTTAACGAAATTCATTGCCATATACGTTATAATATATCTTACTTTAAAAAAAAAATATCTTACTGTTGCCAGGTTTATGAAAGACAAAACTGAATTATTCTTCAGTTCGCTGAATTTCGAAGTTATTGGCTACATAATAAACCGTCTGCTTTAATTCTTTTTTTTTAAAATTAATTTTCTAAGTTGATTAGGATTAATTTATTAGCATATTTTTACTAGGTTCTTTCAAATTCTTTTTAAGAAATACTAGATTTGAAACCAGTTTTTAACCACAACCCATGATGTCCTTTAATTCACCTCCGTTTTAGAAAAAAAAAATAAAAGAAAGAAAGATAAAAAGAACTATATACGCGATCTTGAGTTAGAACATCTGTGTTTACTAGATATTTTCTTACTCCAATAGTGACACCAATGAATTGTCAGAGATAAAAATATTTAGAGAAAGAACTCTACATCTCAAAACGATCGAGCGAAAACCCACGCATTCTTAAACATGAAACCTGCTATATAAACAGCAGATTAATTTTTATTTTCAGCTTTTAGTAGACTTTTGTCCAACGCTTTTCCTCATAACCGAAGGACAAACTACCATCTGCCACAGATGTATTTCAATGTCGTATGTTGAACTCCAATACTTGCTTGTTCAGCGATGCTATTTTTTTTAATTGTGATATATAAAAAAAAAATTCTTGCACAGATGAAAACGAGAGAGGACATAAATATATTTTCACAAAGTTAATTTTTTTTAATGCACCCATTTTGTGCTCTCACGCACATATTCTGTTCATTAGGGAGGATCGCGGATATATGGAAAGAAAAAAAATTATTATTTATTGGAACCTGATATGGATTGATTGGATGCTGATAAAGATGTTCTATGGCAGTGTTTCCCACAGGGATCCTTATGAACCCCCAGAAGTTCCCGATATTGTTCAGGGGGGCTGTGGAAAATGAAAATTGATTTTGGGGTCCCTGAACAACGTCAAGGGGTCCGCGCAAGGCTTTATATAAAAAAAATTGGATCCATTTTTATTTTTATGGAAATTTTAATAAATAACAATACTTCACTTAGATATTCCCAAGTGGGTGTTGAACCTTTTTGCGAGTGGACTACCTCAGATCCCAAACACAGATTAATCCATACTAATATAAATTGAAATATCCACAAATGAGGAACTTAAACCAATGTTTGAACAAGGATACCACACATTCAGGCTACAAAAACAGATCCTAATTTTATTTCTTGTATTATGAGTTATTGGCTTCCTATTTGGTACAGCGTGAATTCAGTGTCTTTATAAGTCTTATCACAAAAAAAAAAGAGAAGAAACCGACTAGATATTTGTGCTCGTGGAGATTTGCGGTTGCCACTCACAAACATTGAGCCGGACATAAATACACTCATTTCATCCTTTCAGGTTCATCCAAGTCATTAATATTTTTATTTTGTTTTAAACAAATGTCATTCAATAAATAATTCTTCAACAAAATGTTTTTTTTAATTTGTAATTTTTATTTTATGCATTTATGTAGCTTTTTCACCTGGGAGTCTGGGAAAGCTTTGTTCATAAAAAGGGGTACATGGGCAAGTTTTGGCTATAAAAAGGGATCTATGGACAAGTTTTAGCTATAAAAAAGCGGTCCATGGGCAAGTTTTGGCTATAAAAAGGGGTCTGTGGACAAGTTTTGGCTATAAAAATGGGTTTATGTGCAAGTTTTGATTATAAAAAGGGATCCATGGGTTAAAAAAGTTTGGGAACTAGTGTTCTATGGTATGGAGATTTGAAGAAAAATAATTTCAAAGTTTAATATTGCCACAAACTAGTTCAATTTTCAAAAAATAAAAATGCATAGAAGCTCAATTTTGGTTAGAGTTATTTTTCTTTAGTATAAATAATCAAAAGTGATGATTTCTTATTAATGAGTACTGACAATGAGTAGTGCAATGTACATTGCAACATTTCATAACCGCAACTCTCTCTCCCCTCACCGTCGAATCAGTTCTATCCGAGCTTTTTTACCGTTTTCCGCTTTATCGTGCACTGTCATTTCGACAAAACAGGGTTTTTTCTAAATATTAAATTATAAAACTGTTAAGAGGACACACAGTACGATTCAATCGACAAATATCGGTCAAAAAATCAAATCTAATTTTTTTAGATTACATTATTTTTTATATGTACTTTTCTATTCTCTTACAAAATTTGAAAGCTCAAAGTTTAAAAAACGCAGAGTTGTGATAACTCTTACGTTCGTTTTTATTCACATCCCAATGGCAAATCAAAAATTTAAACTGATTTATCTCAGAAAGATAAAATAACTAGTGTGACTTCATTTAAAATTCTGAGGCTTTTTTTTCTATTGTGCTTAATACTTGGAAATATTTTTCACTTGTTGCTAATAGTACATAGAATAAAAGTTGGTATGCATTTTTTCAATCAAAGCAATGTTTATTTTTTTAAAAAGAATTGAATTTTTAGAATTTACACTTTTTTTAAGAGGAATTTCCAATAAGCATTCATAAAAAGAAGTATTGTACAAATATCAATCATGTTATCGCAAAATCCATACCATCTTTTGTTTTATATAGTTTGACGTACTTGTAAATCAAATTTCGCATATATAAGTCTATTTTTGTAGGGGAGGAGTGGCATTTTAAAATCACTTCATAAATTTCAAGTTTTTCCCTTAAAAAATTAAAAATGGTTAGTTTTATTTATGAAATTTTGAGCCCAAAATCTGTTTTACATCATACATACACGTAGGAGGCAACCAAAAAATTATAAAAATCATTGAATTAAAAAAATTTGTTTAAATCGTAACCATGTCTCCTTAAATGTACCAAATGTTGTTTTTTGTAACTATTTAGTGAGTCTCCTCTCACCGCAATAAATGTTAAAATGTATTAAAATGCCTGTTTTCGTTAAATGAAGATTACTTCCACTCTTTTTTTACCATAAAGAGTGAAGCTCAAAAACCTAAATTTCATTCCCCTTGTGTCAGTACTTAGGTATCCAACTACGTTCAGAACCGTGATTTTAAATAAGCGCATAAATGGAAAATTTTCATATTTAGTGTCTCTTAGATTAGAATACCTGTATAAAATTGTTTTAAGGACACATTTTGACAAAAAAAAATATTTAAATACAGTATTTCGGCAAAAAACTAACTTAGAATAAACTTTTTTTCAAAATGTTCTCCTTTTGTGAAAAATGCTTCCATTATAATATTTTGCTTGTAAAGGGTGTTTTTTTAGAGGTATAGAACTTTAAATTGCAATAAAACAACGATGTATTATTCGATTGACATGAATTTTTTTTATTCGAAAGATAATCTTGTGGCATTACATTTTAAATATGATTTCTGGCATAGGACTACCATGGCTGGCTCGGATGTAGTCCAATCTGGACGTCCAATTTTCGATGACTTTTTCCAACATTTGTGGCCGTATATCGGCAATAACACGGCGAATGTTGTCTTCCAAATGGTCAAGCGTTTGTGGCTTATCCGCATAGACCAATGACTTTACATAGCCCCACAGAAAATAGTCTAACGATGTTAAATCACAAGATCTTGGAGGCCAATTCACAGGTCCAAAACGTGAAATTAGGCGGTCACCCAACGTGTCTTTCAATAAATCGATTGTGGCACGAGCTGTGTGACATGTTGCGCCGTCTTGTTGGAACCACAGCTCCTGGACATCATGACTGTTCAATTCAGGAATAAAAAAGTTAGTAATCATGGCTCTATACCGATCACCATTGACTGTAACGTTGTGGCCTTCATCGTTTTTGAAGAAGGATTCCACCAGCCCATAAAGCGCACCAAACAGTCAGTTTTTCTGGATGTAACGGTGTTTCGACATACACTTGTGGATTAGCTTCACTCCAAATGCGGCAGTTTTGTTTGTTGACGTAGCCATTCAACCAGAAGTGCACTTCATCGCTAAACAAAGTTCGCTTATGAAAATCGGGAACAACGGTAATCTCGTTTTGAGCCCATTCGATGAATCTACGCCTTGCTTGATGATCGTTTTGATGAATTGCCAAACCAAACTGAGAATAAATCACTTGACAGCTGTTAAATCGGTCGCCATCTTGGAAAGTAATGCCAACTTAAACTTCTATACCTGGAAAAAAACCACTCTTTATATAGCTCAGAACTCTTTACAGAGGCTCAACTAAGATTATTGAAACATTCATATTATTTTCAGAGTTACAACCAATTGAAATAATTATCGGCGTTTTTTTTAAAATTTCTCCCCTCTGTTGTCGTAAAGCATAGATAAACCCACTTCTAAGTTATATGTTTCAAAGATTCTACTTGAGCCTCTGAAAAGAGGTTTGAGCCAGTGGCGCACACAAGAGGGAGGGGGTCCGGACCCCCATAGGCCTTGATTTTTTTTCCGATTGATTATAATTCTAAGTATATAGTACGTAAAATTTAGTTAATTACTTGTTATTAATAATTCATTTTATTAATTAATTCTAATTATTTATTCAAAAATTATATTTTTACTGTGTTTTGTTCCCGAAAATCAACAAAATCAAAAGGAGCATGATACAAGAATGGTGAACTTTCGACTCCGCCCCCCCTCCTTGAAAAATTCCTGTGTGCGCTACTAGTCTGAGCTATATACAGGCAAAATATTACTATAATAGATGCATTTTCGACAAAAGGATTTTGAAAAAGGTTCTTCTAAGTTAATTTTTTGCCGAAATATTGTATTTAAATAATTTTATTCTAATCTAAGTGACACTAAATATCATGAAAATTATTCATTTATGTGCTTTTTTAAAATCACGGTTCCGAACGTAGTCGCATTCCTTAACACATAAAAGTTAATCATTTGATTTTATTTTTCCTTCGTCTATATACCATAGGATAGGGATGAGCAGACTTTTCCAGAGTACGGGGTACTTCTAATTTTTTCAAGGTGTTACAAGGAAGTCCACTCTTCTCGTATCATGCTCCCATACGCCGCCCAACATATTCTTTTGATTTTGTCAATTTTCGAGAACGAAAAACAATAAAAAATTCATTATCGAATAAATAATTAGCATTAATAAATAAAATTAATTATTAATAACAAATATTTGATTTAATATAACGTACTATATACATAGGAGTTTAATGAATAGAAGAAAAAAATCAGACTTTGGGGTGTGCGGACCCTATGACCCCTCCCTCTTTTTTTTTGTTCGCCACTGTTGAACTGTCTTGTCTTTTTGGTGTCTTTTTACGGCCAATCATGCTTCTACCGGGCCTCATTTTTAATTCTTCTTAAAATTTCTATTTTTAATTTTTTTAGAATATATTTCTTTATTTCCAGTATTTTAATAAATTAGAGGTAATGTAGAAACTATGTTTTGATTATACATACTTAAGGTCATTTAAAATTAAAACTTGAAATCAGTTTCAATAAAAAAAGGGGGGAAAAATGAATTTTTTTCTCGATTCTGAAAAACTAATATTGAATGAAATATGGATATTATAATAACGAACAGATAACGATTATTTTTTACGCTTTATTTTTTTTAGTAGAGAATTTGCAAATAAGCGTATTTTGATTTTGAAAATCAGAATTATTTATTTATTTACCAACTAAATAAATATTTTGCAAGCAACTGCGTTTTACAATGCGTATAAACGCTATCTTAAATGACATGTTCATGAAAAAGAAACTTATTTTTTCCCCTGCTGAACTTACTCTCAATGTTATTATTATTATTTATTTATTTATTTTTGAACATATTGATTTTTCCTGCATCCAGCATGAAAAAATGTTTAATCTATAATCAAAATGTTCATTTTTCTTTTGACATTGAAAATTAACTAATTAAAAAAATGTTTTCTTTCATTATTTCTCAAAAACACTCTTGTTATCTATATATAAAGGAGAAAAGCGACTCACTCACTCACTCACTCACTGACTAATCACGATATCTCCGGAACTATTAAACCTACAGACTTGAAATTTGGTAGGTAGGTTCCCTTCATGGAGTAGACGTCAGCTAAGAACGGATTTTGCAAAGTTCGAATCCCAAGGGGCGTTATAGATAATTATTTCCGTTACTAAACTATTAGATGTGCAGTCGTGAAAAACTTGATACACAGATTTCTTTCATAAAGTAGAGATTCCCTACATAATGATTTTTACGAAAATCGACCTCCAAGGGGTGTTGAGGGCGCTTAAGGGGCCGTTATACATAATTATTTCCATTTTTAACCTATTAGACGTACAGTCTTGAAATTTGGTGAGCGGATCCCTTTCATAGAGTACAGATCCCCTACAGAATGGGTTTTGTGAAAATCGACTCCCAAGTGGCGTTGTAGAGAATTAAGTGGCGTTATAGGCAATTAACTCCTTTTTTAAACTATTAGACGTAAAATCTTGAAATTGAGTCAGCAGATTCCATTCACTGAGTAGAGATCTGTCATAAAATGGGCTTTGTGAAAATCGTTTCCTAAGTGGCGTTGCGGGTGCTTAAGGGGCGTTATAGATAATTATTTCCATTTTTAAACTATTAGACGTACAGTCTTGAAATTTGATAAGCGGATTCCTTTTATAGAATACAGATCCCCTACAGAATAGGTTTTGTGAAAATTGACCCCAAGTGGCGTTGTGGAGAGTTAAGGGGCGTTATATAGGCAATTAACTTCTTTTTTAAACTATTAGACGCAAAATCTTGGAATTGAGTAAGCAGATTCCATTCACTGAATAGAGATCTGCCATAAGATGGGTTTTGTGAAAATCGTTCCCTAAGTTGCATTGCGGGGGCTTCAGGGGCGTTATTGATAATTATTTCCATTTTTAAACTATTAGACGTACAGTCTTAAAATTTGGTAAGCGAATTCCTTTCATGGTGTCGAGATCCGCTACAAAATAGTTTTGGGGAAAATTGATCCCCAAGGGTCACTGAGGGGGATTAAGGGGCGTAATAGATAAATATTTCCGCTTTTCAACTAATAGAACCACCTGCTTGAAAAATTGAAGGTATGTTCCGTTCATGGAATAAAGTTCCTTTTACAAAGATTTTTGCGAAAACGGTCCCCCAAAGTAGTGGGGTTGCGAGGGATTAAGGCGTGTTATAGAAATATTCCTGTTTTTGAATTTAACTCATTTACTTGAAATTTGTTGAGCACTTTTCTTTAGTTGAATAGAGTTCCACTAAGAATGGATTTTACGGAAATCAACTCCAGGGGGAAGCGGGGAGAGTTATTGGGGCGTATTGATAGACAAAATTCCCATTTTTGAACTGCTAAGACTACAATAATAAAATTTGGTTTGCATGCTTCTTTTTTGTTGAAGTGGAATCCGCTAAGAGTGCTCTGAACGAGGTATTGATGATAAAAAATCCGTTTTTGCTCTGTTAGATTTAGACTTGAAATTTAGCACACATGTTTATTTTATGGAGTAGAGATCCACTGAAAGTGGCTTTGGTGGAAATCCACTTGATTATTAGGTTAAGTGAGCGAAAAATATCTTTCTCCTTCTATTTTAGATATAAATAGAAATATTAGGTATTATAATTTATGTTCTTTTTATATCAAGGGGCGAGAGTGTAACAGCTATAAATATATTTTTCAGTACAATCGAATTCTTAATGCTAGATATCAATAATTAATACATATGTAAACAGTATACATATATACAACATCGTGAAATACCCCGTGAAGCGGGTGGGTAACGGCTAGTTATTATTATAAACTTCCAAAATATATTTTAAAATTAAAGTTTTTGCTTATAATATGCCATAATAGATACCCGATCTCATAAAATGTATCGATTTTGGATGGTTAACTAAATTGGAACCGCTTAACTATTTAAATACCCCCAAAGATAGATATTTATTTTATTTCATTTTTGATTTTGTTCAAAATTCACAATTTACTACCAGAAATATGCCTCCGAAACGCCATTGCAGAATTATTGGCTCTAAAATATTTTTAAAAAAATTCTCTCCTCACTGAAATTTATCTCTCAGTTACGAACACAGTTTGATAAAAGAAAATAATAGAATTCCTGGCTAGTTCGTCAGTTGCCGATAAAAATGAAGTGTTGCTCATTTCCGTCAGCGGTCAATTACCTTTCGTTTTTCCGTCGTTTATTGGACGAAAGCTTTCCAAATAAATCTCGGATGCGTTATTATTCATTAAAGGCTGCAGCTGCTTTTAGTCGCTTAAGCCAAACGATTCTTCGACGATAAGAAAGAATGAATGTGTAGCCAACGAATTTCGAACTTTTTTAAGAACGTATTTTGTGAAATAATGTCATTCATATCTTGGTCTGCACGCTATCAGCAGTTCTTCACACTTGATGATTTTTAATTAAACTCTATATAAAATAACTTCACAATATTTAATATGAATATTATTTATTTACTTAAATAAAATGATTTTACGATAACTAATATGAATATTGCTTAATTGCTTTTTAGAAAATTTTGCTTTTTCTTTTAAAAATTTACCTTATAATTTAAGAGTTTATAATCTAGATCAGGGATTGCGAACTTATGGCACGCGACACGATTACTTGGGCACGTCTCCGATCAAAACGGTTAGCATTTTTGTTCAAAATAACAAAGTTCACTATGAAGTATTATGAATAAACGCGAGTGATCAGTCGCGTTTTTACAGACATATGCCAACATTTCAAAAAAATTGAATGTAAAGCCTCAAGACACACACAAAAAAATATTATCTTCAAGAGAGATCTCAATGCTTTTGAGGCTGAAATGCTTTTTGCTTTATGAAAAATTGCATATTTTCAGAATCGATATTATTTCAAGAAACTACTAGTACTTCCCGACCTTGAAAATATCAGACGAAGAAAAAGTTATTCAATAACTTATTTCCATAATTATTATGTACCCTGATGTGACTTCATTTGATAAACTGAACTTGTCCCAATTCGATTGGAAGAAAACGAAGAATTTGAAATGCAACTGTGATTGATTTCCAGTCTAGTTCAAAATGGATTCAAAAATTTATTAAAACAAAAAAAAATTTTGGAATTGATTGAAACAGAAAATTAACAAGCAATATAAGTAAAAATGTCAGTAACGAAATTTTGGAAACATGGAATTCGGTTCCAGATACATTTAACTGTTCGAAGAAGCTGGCTCATGATTTTTTAATCATATTTTCAACTACCTATATATGTGCCTGAGAATCATTATTTTAAGAGATGAATAACATTTAAGACTCACTTAGAAAACCATTTGGCAGATGACTCTAATTTAGCATGTGTTCTGCTAAAAGTAACAACTTATAATCCTAATGTACGTTGTTTGTCATCTGATCGGCAATGTAAGGTCGTGTGTAGCTAGTCATCAAAAAATTTTTTTGTACAGCTTATTATAATATAAAAATATTGTTTATTAGCTAAACAATTTGTTAGTGAAGTAATATTATTCAGTCTACATGCCAAGCCGGTGCAGTCAGTCTATTCTATTCTCAACGCCACCGGCGTTCATCGTCTTTTTCACTCCAATCTCCGGACTCAGCCCTTTTCTCCATACAAGGCGGGCTCCTCTCTCTCTCTCCCCGACTCCTTTTCTTCTCTTTTTCCGTCTCCTACTCTCCCTCTCTCCTTTTTCGACCTCTCTTTTTCCTGAAAAAGAACCCCTTTTAAACACCAGGGGTGTGTTCACAACACGCCCCTCGTTCCTTCTTATTGGCAGGTCACAAAAGTCTCTCTTGACCTCCCTCGTCCTATTTGCGCATAATACGCCAAAACACACCCGAGCCGTCTGGTCCAAGGCGCTATAGTTCCTTGTCCAACATCTGGACACACTTGTCCATCACGCCACCTGTTCCTAGTATCCCCTTCACTCAACACCAGAAAAGACGACATGATTATTTTAAGATAGGCTTCGCCTATTGTCAATGGGGCGCCGAACTCTTGTGTCCATTATGATTTTCAGTCAGAGTGTCGTCATGGATCCGAGGACAAACAATAAATAATGACCCTTAGCCACGTGCACTGGTCATTCCACAGCTGGTGGATCGTAAAAATTCAGGGACAATCGAAGGGTGTGGTACTTGTCCTTGAACAGCTGGTGAAACCATAAAACCTATTGTGAATCGAAAGATGGGAATTCACAATCATCGACGATGTCACAGCAACAACAGAAGTCACACTGTTACTTTAATTTGAATTACACGTATATCCAAAACATTTACTGCTATACAGTGCAAAATGTATTTTTCAATAGTAAATAAAAAGTTTTGAGTGATTAGTATTTAATTTTATTATTTTCTCAAAAATCCCAAGTCAAAATTATTTGACGGCACGTCTATACCCCATTAAACACTTTTTTTAGAAAAAATGGCACGTTGATCCAAAAGGGTTCGCCACCCCTGATCTAGATTATAACCTCTGTAAGGAACGGGCTGCCCCGTTCATTGGTGCTTGAGAGTTCGAATAAAGATCAGCCATAGTCAAAACAATTCTAGTTTATTATTCCTTTACTGAATGCTTAAATATAAGCCTTCATTTACATAAACCGTGTCTTTTCCTTCGGGAAAAAGTTTTCAGTAGAGCAACATTTGAAAGAAATAAATTTCTCCAAGAGGATTAGTAAGAGGTTCGTGGATAGACCCGTTACACCTCTTTTTATAAATGTAATAGGTACGTATAAAGTTTGCACAAATGAAAAGTGGACCAATAATGGAAATAATTCATTTAAAGGAAATCAAAATAAATTGCTTGGGCGTTGTAACACAGATCTCATCGTTTCGACAATAGGCCTATGCCTTTGCTGTAGAAAAATCATACTTGATTCTCGAGGAAATCCTGCATAGCTTCAAGTACCTCATCGTCCGAATAGAAACATCATACTTTCTTAAGAGGAGAAATATTTGGGAGGTTTCTGAGAGACAAATCCGGACTGTATGGTGGGTGTTCCAACACCCTTCAACGGAATTTTTTTAAGGCTGTCTGGGGTTCACGGGAGTCATTTGGGCAGCATTGTCATGGTGAATTGATATCGTTTGCCGCCTTTCATGAGATTTTTTCTACAGATTCTTCTAACTAAGCAATGTTCACCATAGACTATCACATTCGCTTATAGATTCCCGCACCTAACTCACTGCAATCTGAAATTATACTACCGTATATTGTTCCGATACGGACGCATCCATGAATAGCCTGACTTTACTTTCGATCTACTTCCTCTACCATCGACAGGTTTCATTATCGCACATCGTATGCGGTGTCCACAGTTAGACTTCACTAGAGACTGGGTTGATGCCACAATCCTCCGATCTCTATCTTGAGACTTCGATGTTGCTGGTGTTGATAGCTTGGCTTGTTTTAAAAAGTTCACTTAAACTACAGATTTCTGAAACATTTGTTTCAGAGGTTGAGAACTCTTGGGATTGACTTTATTCTTCGCTTTGCTATTATTTTCATTGGGGTTTGAGGGTTTGCTATTATTTTCATTGGGGTTTGAGGGTTTGCTATTATTTTCATTGGGGTTTGAGGGTTTGCTATTATTTTCATTGGGGTTTGAGGGTTTGCTATTATTTTCATTGGGGTTTGAGGGTTTGCTATTATTTTCATTGGGGTTTGAGGGTTTGCTATTAATTTCATTGGGGTTTGAGGGTTTGCTATTATTTTTATAACCGGTTGAACTCTGAACGTGTTCGGATACCTTAAACATAAATAAAGATTTCTCTATTAACAAGGTTATTGAAGGAATTTCTATTAGCGAAAGAAATTCCTTCAATAACATTGTTAATAGAGAAATCTTTATTTATGTTTAAGGTATCCGAACACGTTCAGAGTACTTTTTGACAAAATAACATATTTAAACATATAAAGGCTTTTTTAGAAGTCAATACCAATAAATACTAATATTTAGTCAACAATATTTAAAATAAATTGAGTAAAAAATAAATATTAAAACAATCTAGAGGCATTTATCTAGAGAATGTACTAAAATTTTAATGTTTTATTAAAATTTGAAACTTTTAGAGATGATTGAGTAAACGTTATATGAAAAATAACGCCTTTATGAGACTAATATTTAAATAACATGCCCTAACTCAAATAATATTCATACAATAAGAAATATTTTAGTACATTCTCTAGAAAATAGCATAAATATCAGGTGCAAAAAGTTTTATAGAAATACATTGGTAATATTTTGTGTGATCAGCCTCGCCATGATAGATTTCGAACAATTTAAAGGTAGATCAAAGACCCACTTCCGGTTTCCTAACTTAATAAAATTGATGGTAACTTGGCCTCTAAGAAGCATAGAATCAAAATAAAGTATGTTTTGTAAAGCCAAAATATAGATGTATTAAATAAAATAGAAAATAAAAATATCGGTCTTGTCCGAATTTGGTCATTTTCTACGTGTTCGGATACCTTAAGGGGCTCTTTTCTTTGGTTTTGGAAATTTAGGACATTTAGTGTAACAGGCAGAGTATGCCCGTACCTTTTGCAATTAGTGCAGAAGGGATTCTCCTGCTTTTTCTTTTTTTAGGGCCCCCCTGCAAAGTCAGGTTTTGGGCCCCAAGCCAGATCAACAAAGGGTAGCCGGGTCTTTCAAAGGTACTTAGTGTCAGTTAAGATTTGGTCCCTCTAGAACCCTGGACCCCCCGCAATGGGGGGTAACGGGGATGTACGTTACGCCACTGGCGGTGTACACCTCCTACCTCCCTTTATATTCATGCTTGGTGGCGCTGCTGTACCTGCAATCATTCTGACACAATTGCACATGTCCCCTTTTCAACAACCCTTACATATTTGATCTTTTAAAAATATATCTGACAGAAAAAAATAATAGTTTATTGAATGAAAATTGTGTTTCCATGTGAAATACATATTAACAAAAAAATTAATTTAAAGAAATAGTATAAGTTGTATGAAATATTTTAAGCGAATATAGAAGATCTTACAGAAGCTAATACTTTCAGCATTACCGTAAATTCTGGACTTCAGTTTATAGTAAAAAAAAAATGAGTACATAATTTCCCACTGAAGTTATTCTTAAATATGTTTTTCCAATTTAGAGAAAATTTTAAAATGAGAATTAATTAGTGAAACAATTTCACTTAAACGCAAAAATTTCAAATAAAACTTTGAAATTTTTTTTTATACACATCGGAGAGTTAAAGAAAAACTAATTAATTTGCAGTAGAAAGTAAGCAAAAATAAATAAATAAAACAGAAAAAAGTATTCCAAATGAATATTGCATTTTATAACTGATTTTTTAACCCACAAATTAATTGCTTTGAAAATAAAAGAACAAATTTCTTTTCAGTTGAAAAGAAGCAAAACAAAAAACAAAAAATATTCGAAGTAACTATTATATTTTGTAAAATTAAGATAGAGATAAAGTAGATAAACAAGTTTTCGTTTAAGAATACATTTTAATATGGTTTGAAAATTTTTATTTTTCTTACTCACTTTTCAAATTATAATTGAAAGATTTAACAAAAAATTTTAATATATCTTATCATTATCAGATAAAAATATTATTATACAACTTTTAATTTCCAATGGATAAAGTTGCATTTTGCAGTGATGAAAGTTTGTAATTGGTTTAAATTCAAAATAAAAATGAAAAAATAAGCAACATAATTCATAAAATAAAGACTTCAGTGCTATTGTTATTCATTACTAATACATGGAATCATTTTTTTATACTTATTCGTAAAAAAATTACTTTATTTACAACTATCTTTCAAACTTTAAAAAGAAAATTTATAATGTCTACACTTTTCTAAACAGTTCAACAAGTTAATTTAATACAAAATAAGCATCAGTTAAAAATTTTGAAAATAAAAAAATAGTTACGAACACCAAATTATGAGATAAAGTTCGAAGACAAAAAAATTTGATAAAAATTTAATTTTAGACTCATCTGCCACTGGCAATTCTTTTAGTTTATCTGGCCCAAATACCAGCATAATTCTAATAATTTTCTGGATTCTTTCTTCTGTAAATATTAGATTATTGGCATCTTTTTAAAATCATAATTAACATAATAAACACATTAAAATATAAATAAATAGAAAGAAAAGTACACGTTCTATAAATAGAAAGAAAAGTACACGTTCATAATATTATTTAGAGGAGTGCCTACTGCCCTTGATCCGAGAAAAACTTGTAATTATTTCATTCTTAAATAGCAGACCTATAATTTTCGTTACCTTTTAAAAAGAGAAGCTATAAAGCAATAATTTTATTATTATTATAATTATTATTATTTAAAAATAACGAACATCTGCTGTAACATATCTTTCATGTGTTATGCAATAAATAATTAAAAAAGAAAAAAAAAGATTGAATAAGTCTGCTGTTCATGCATTAGAATCGTTTGGCTTTATTAATTTAGGCCAAAATAGTAAAAAGAATTTTATAAAAATATAAGAAAATAAAAATTGCAAGGAGTTTTCCAATGCGACGAAAGAATGGGAGGGATAAAAATAAAAATGGCTAAAAATCATTCTTCACCCCAGGTCAACAGCCTAAACTAGATTCCAGACGAAAAATCTAAAGAACAAATTTGGGAGACGTCGTAGAGAAAAACTTATTCTACCAAACGATTTTTTTTTAATAGGGGAAAAATAAATAAAATAAAATAAAAACCATAGGTACTGTGAAAAATTGTTCGTCTCCAAACAGAAACAATCGATTTTTTTTGTTTGTTTTGGTAATCGAGTTACAAAAGAATTCATAAACCGTTTGATGTAAATTTAACTTGTACTTATTGTTTCCTATTGTTATCTTGCTAGATATTATCGTCCAAAGTACTTCTTGGTTTCAAATAATCGAAATGAAAAGATTTTTGAAGACACGTTTTTGTTGTCAGAACTTTCATTTTTCGTGTTGTGAATGAAAGGAGGAAGAAATCGTTTTTTGAAGATGGATCCATCATAGTATTAGATAATCAAAAAAGCGTACTTTTTTTGTACTTATGTCAGGGGTGGCGAACCTTTATGAATCAGCGTGCCATTTTTTTCTAAAGAAGTGTTTAATGAGGTATAGACGTGCCGTCAAATAATTGTGACTTGTGATTATATTGGGAAAATAATAAAACTAAATACTATAAGCTCAAAACTATTTACTACGAAAAAATACCTGTTGCACTGCATAGTTGTAAATGTTTTAGTTATAAGTTTAATAAAAAAAAAAGTAATATTAAAAAGTAACATTAAAACAAACATTAATGTGTGTTCTGTTGATGCAGATTCAATGACAAATAACTTATTTTAAGATTGTAAGATATTGCTTTTTTAGTAGAATGCATGCTCAATTGGAGTCATCTACAATCGGTTTTTAAGCAATTAATTTTTTTTTTTTTGCCGTGGTTCACTTTTGACAAGAGTATTTTCGATTTGTATCAAAAATGCCGTTTTACAGACGATGTTCCCCATACCACTATTTCAGAACATAAAACACCTACCGGTTTGTCGCCTTTACTAATAATGCCATACCTCTAGATTCATCAAATTTGAAATTCTCTGTTACACTTGCTATCTTGCCCTTTTTATTATTTTTTTTTCGCTGAACTAGCCGTGTTAAATAACACTTAAAAATCGTAAATGTAACACAAATAAATTTAAAATACAGTTATGTCAATGAAATTCACTATGCTATGCGTAGACGAATTTTGCATCATAAGCAATTGCAGTCCGCGACGTAATTAAGGCAAGGAAATAACAAACGAGTGTGCTCCCCGCCGAACCTCGATCAATCATTCGCGTTAATTCGTAATTCTTCATAGTACACTTGGTTATTTTGAAATAAAAAGATATCCATTTTGATCTCAGGCGTGCCCAAAATATTGTATCATGTGCCATGTATGGAACGCGTGCCAATGGTTCGCCATCCCTGATCTATGTTCTAATGAAGATCATTTAGAAAATTATCTGTGAATATATTATATTGTATATTATAATTTATTATCAGAGATTATGATTATCGATTACTATTATTATTATGAATATAGATGTGGGTGTGTCAAGATGCACGAGTATTTTCGGGCTTAAGGGGTTAAAATAACAATTTGCGCCCAATTTTTTTATATTATTATTATTATTATTATTTAAATATTTATATCTTTTAAGAAACAAGCATTTTCGACATACTCAAATGCAGTTTTTTAAAAATTTTAACGAGTTTATGCTTATATCAGTTCAAATTAAGTCAGTGGTTATGTAAAAATAAGTAAGAGGTCTCTTAAGTTTATTTATTCTTTCGGTGAATTTTTTTATGGGTTAAAAGGAAACTGGTAAAAATATTTTTTAACATTGAGCCTATATTTGGAAGAAACGTATATCAGATATTATCCTTCATCTTATTATTATAGTTATCAAACATGTTTCAATTTATAAAAAATGAGCTTCTGCAAAAGTTGCGAGAAGTACACTTTGTTTTCCCCCACAACAATGAAAATAAGATTTCAGAATATTTCATGAATCAGTGGTCCCCAATCTCCGAACTGCGGACCGGTCCATGAATCAAATGGTACCGGTCCGTTCAAGGAACATTAAATTATTTTCATTTCATTTTCTGTGGTGTATTTCTCTCGGGTTTGTGTGACTTTCCATGAAAATCACTTTATATTCCAAGTTAAATCACTTTATATTCTATGTTACATCATTTTATATTCATTATTTTGTATAACTGTACTTTATTCTTAAGGCGCATTTAAATGCAACTAAATTAAAATTATTAAATCAAAACAACAAAATATAAACCATAAACTTTACTTAACTCAGTGGCGCAACAGCCCTTGAGGGCCAAGACTTACTGTGCCCACATCCACCTGAGGCGCATAAGCAGATGTTCCTATCAGGTGGTCAATCTGACGCGAAAGCCCCCAGTGTTAAGTTCTCAAGCAAGCTTGGTACTCATTTATCGACCCACCGAAAGGGTGAAAGGCTGAGTCGATCTCGCCCAACCCGAGGTTTGAACCTCAGGCCTGGGGCGTAGAAACGCGATGCACTACCACACAGCCACTGGGCTTTAAACAACCAACAACTTGTAAAAATATCAAATATTGAGCTGCGATAAAAAGATTGGAGACAGTGGCGTAACGAAGACCCCCACATTGCGGGGGTGGGGGCTGGAATTCTAGGGGCTGAAAGCCTGATTGGCACCAAGTACGTATTTGGGCTTGGGGCCAATTGCATAACGGAGAATATTAGCCCCCCTGAAAAGTCGGGCTATGGGTTCCAAGGATCTTACAAAGGATTGCAAAACCATAGGATTTGGGCCCCCTTGGAATGCAATTGTTGCGGGGTGTATGTTATGCCACGGCTTAGGTACCAAAACCTGAATTTGCCGGGGCCCTAATATTCTCCGTTTAGCCACTGCTTGAAGAACACTATCATAAATAATGAGATTGCTTTTTTAAAAAAAGTAATTCATAATTTATTAATTTGATAATATATAATGGATTATAATTTGATAACAAATATTTTTAACTCATTAAAATACAAAAATAATACCCACCAGTTTAAATTGATATTTTTTATATGTTTATCTCTAATATTTGATTGCAAAATGCGAATATTTTTTTTGAAATCCCTATTCATTCAAGCACATTTTAGTGTTCTATTATTTAGCACAACACTTTTTTTCAACAATAAACGAAAATAAAATTATTCATGCACATTTCGCAAGATATGTCAAAACAAGTTGTAGCAGCAAATGAACCTAAACGCGCCAAATTCGCCAACTGTACTCATTCCTGATTTAATACAGTAAATCCTAATGCAGAATAATATTAAGAACTATTCCAATTTTTTGCACAAAGCCTCGCAATCACTGAATGTGTCGTTTATTAATTGATAAAGCTATTAATTAATTCACTAATTAACACAGAATTGTGTAATTCCCAAATGAAAACGCCAATGTTTTCTAAAGAGCAAAAGCATCCAAGTGTGTTTGAGAGAGACTAATTTCTGTATCCGTAATATTTACTTCCCAAAAGATAAAAAGGAACGCTCAAGAGAGTAGAAATAACAATAAATAATAAACAAAAAAGTCAATATCCAGCGAAGGGGGGTGGGTGAAAGACCAGGAACTGCTGGTTCAGTGAAAATAAGTAAGAACGATTCCTAGAAGTGCCCCTCACTCTCTCCCTTGCTCTAGGCCCAAATGGCTATTTCTGCGGTGTTGTTGGTTGATACTGAGAATCGATCCCATGCTTCCTCCATCCCCACCTACACCCTTCTTGCGCCAGGGATCTCAGAAACAGACGATTTGTTAATTGGCTTCAATGCCGCTCGGTTCCGTATCAGAAAATGATTCGGATTGGCGTCACGTGGGGATGATAACTTCTGTTTTAATTGGGTCGCTTGGGTTTGTTTGTTTACCTTTTGTTTTCGCAAATCCCACACACATTTTTAAGCGAGAATTATTTTATTTTGGCTTTTATTCTCTCTCTCTCTCTCTTTTGCATTTACTACTCAATTTACTCTTCAAGATTTTTGTTCTTATTAAGGTATCCGACTACGTTGGGAACCGTGATTTTAAAAAAACGCATAAATGGATAGTTTTCATGATATTTAGTTTTTAGTGTCACTTAGATTAGAATACTTGTATAAAACGGTTTTAAGAACATTGTTACAAAAAAAAATTATTTAAATACAATATTTTGGCAAAAAATTAACTTTGAATAATCGTTTTTCAAAACGTTCTCCTTTTATAAAAAATGCTTCTAAAATAATAATATTCTGCTTATATAAAGTAAAGACTTCTCCAGAGAGTCTGAACTATTTTTTTAAAAAAAATTCACATTATTTTCAGAGTTACCACCAAATGAAATAATTATCGGAGTTTTTTTCTTAAAATTGCTCCCCTCTGTTATCGTAAAATATGGATAAACCCACTTCTAAGTTATATATTCCGAAGTTTCTAGTGGAGCCTCTGTACAGAGGTGTGAGCTATATACAGGCAAAATATTATTACAATAGTAGCATTTTTCATAAAAGGAGAATGTTTTGAAAATGTGTCATTCTATGTTCATTTTTTGTCAAAGTATTGTACTTAAATAATTTTTTACTGTAATACTATTCTTAAAACAATTTTATATACATTTTCTAATCTAAGTGACACTAAATATCATAAATATTATTCATTTATACGCTTTTACAAAATCACGGTTCCGAACGTAGTCGGAAACCTTAATCGCCAACTTTGAATTGTTCTCCACTGAATTTCTATAATTCACCCAGATACAGCTTTTAACACTTTTCAATGTAAGTATAAAAGCAACTCCTATAGGTGCAAATAGAACATTTGAATCATATGGCCCAATCCTTGTGGCATGTTTTTTTTTTTTTTTTCCTTCTTCTTTGGTAATTTTCTATTTCGCCGGTGCAAGCGATAAACTCGCCAAAAATAATACAACTGACGCCAAACAAAATATTCCCTCTGGTAACCTTTCGATGTCACATTTTCAAAACAAGTCAAAATCTTTTCTTTTTCAGAATACATCAAAAGTGGATGAAAAACCAATAACATTTATTAATATTTTTATGTGTATGTTATGTATTGTAAGCCAGCCAATAAAGCCGGCTTGGCGAGATTTGAGCTGGCGAAACGGAAAAGTATCCTTTTTTTTTAAATGTACGTGTTTCATATTGCAGGTATTTGGAGGCTTGGTATCGTCTATAATTTAATTCAATTTTTTATTAACTCCGCACTAGGGCTATTGGTGACGGTCAAGTGACGAAGATGACACGTGAGCTGGCACCCTACTCTCCAAACTTTGACACCACTCCAGTGGTGCACACAAGGGGGGGCTTGGGAGTCCGGACCCCCCCCCAAAGCCCTTGATTTTTTTCCGATTGATTATAATTCTAAGTACATAGTACGTAAAATTTAATTAAGTATTTGTTATTAATGATTAATTTTAATAATTAATGCTAATTATTTATTCAATAATTAGTTTTTTACTGTGTTTTGTTCCCGAAAATCGACAAAATCAAAAGGAGCATGATACAAGAATGGTGAACTTTCGATCCCGGACCCTCCCCCTTTGAAAAATCCCTGTGTGCACCACTGCACCACTCCAACGTAAAACTTTTAGCCTCGACAGATTTAAAGTATCTCAGTCCCTCTACACCATAGGTTCTCAACGTGGGCGATAACGCCCCTTTGAGGGCGTTTGAGGCTTTCAGGGGGCAGTAAAAGACCCAGAGTAAGTTAGGGGGTTTTGAGATGGTATGGAGAGGCATGGGCAAATTAACCAAATAGAGTCTAAAAAAAGACTGAAAAAACACGCTGATTATGTACTAACAAAAGTAAACTTTTATACTGATTATCTTATGTTATCATATGTATTATCATATATATGTATTATCAAATTATATATTCGTGGCAATAGCAATTTCAGATTTTCAAGTAAAAAAAAAAAATTGGGGGCTTTCAAAAAATATATTCTATTAGTTTTAGAATATATATTTTTTAAATTTAATTCTTGTTTTCACCATGTATTATATACTCTCTTATTTCTTTGTAGTGGGAGGGGGGGAAGTAGTGCAATATTCACTAGAAAAGGGGGTACCAGTTCATAAAAGATCAGGAACCTATGCTCTACATGGTGAATCTTAAGTGGCATCAGGACTCGAACACATGGCTGAAAAATGTCACCCACGAGTTCGCGATCGTAATCACACGCTTCTTGCGTCCACTAGTTGCTGAACAAAAACTCAATCTTGTGCCTGCTCAATCAAAAGTTTCTGAAACCTAATATTTGCAACACATTTCCAAATTCATAAACTATATTATTAAAGCCATTTTAAATTTTTGGCCCAGTGGTCGAGTGCTAGCTTATCACGCTTCCAGGCTTTATGTCCGGGCTTTATTCCCAGGCTGGGTAAGGTCGACTCAGCCTTTCATCTTTACTGCAGTGGGTCGATAAATAAGTACCAAGCTTGCTTATGGACTTGAATACTGGGAGTCTCGCTTCAGGCTGACCACCTGAATGGGTCATCTGCTCATGCACCTCAGCGCTCAACGGTTATATATACTGGGATGGGCACAGTAGGTCCTGGCTCTCATGGGCTGTTGCGTTACTGAGTTTGAGTCTATTTTAAATTATGCAATAGTCTCAGATTTCAAATGAGAAGAAAAATTATGCAGAAATAAATATGAGCAAATAAATAAATAAATAAATAAATAAATAAAAAATAATGGTAACGACGGCGTATCGATACGATCCCCACCCTTCTATACATGTCTAGTTCGATAGATTAGAGCAGGCGGCTCTCTTGTGGGCTGGAGAAAGTGCACGTGGCTTTGGGGTCATTGTCCATTGTTTGGCCTCGGGTCTGCAATGCTAGTATGTCTGTAAGCCATAATAGACGCAACAGTGTCCTAGTGTGTGACAATTGATGGGGCCTGTCTGACTGAGGAGACTGATGCCTCGGTGGACGGCGGAAGAATTGCTTCAAAGAAAGAATGGCGACGTGTTGGACAAAAGTTCCAGATGTGTGGACGAGCCGTTTGGCACCGGTGCATTCAAGAAGGACCAGAGAGAGCTATCCACGTCAATAAGGTCCGCGCTAATAGGACGCTAAGGAGTCTGAGGGCCGTGGGCAGACTTTTGTGGGCCTGCAATGAGGCTCCAGGGGCGTGTAGTGGACCCACCCCTGGAGTTTAAAAGAGGCATTTTCTGGTGAGAAAGGGGATCCAGATAGAGACGAAAGTGGATTTTTCTGGAGTTAGAGGAAAGAAAAGAGGATGAGAACGCCGGCGGCGTTGTGGAAGCTATTTAGCGGAACTACCGAGAACTACGGAGAAGCGTTCTTCGAACAATGCAGAGATGTGTGGGGGGATGAAATCCAACGTCTGAAAGAGACTGCTTGAAAAAGAGGCTTGGCGCAAAGAGACATTTCTGTGTGGCATTATTAATAATTATCTAGTTGAGCTAATAAAATTTGGTTTTATTTCTACAATTTGCTCAGAGGTCATCAACACGCTACCCGTCTACGAAGCCACAGTGCAATACTATTTTTGTGAAAATATATTCTTCTGTAGAGAATTAATAAATAAACAAAAAAGATCATTTTTGGCGATTATTATCATTTAATCTTTTCAATCCAAACGATATCGAACAGGAAAATTATTCATGTTCCAAACGATATTGAAAAAAGAATAATATTTTTTGTCTTTGCTTATAAATATGCAATATTGAGAGATATATATTCTTCACTCTGAAAAAATTTTACGTAATTTTTAAGTCAATATGTTGGCTTCAAAAAATTGGGGAATTGCTATTATTTAAAAAATTAAAATTCCCTTTTTCGATGTGTCACACTTTTTATATTAGTTGTGAGATTTAACCGAATATACATACATCAACTTCTTTAGAGTGGAACAAGACCCATTTTTACAGAAATATATAATTAGTTTTTGCTCTCTAAAAATAATCTTTCAAACGCCGTTACAAATGAAGTAACTTGGACGATGAGTAGCACTTGATGACGAACACTTGGCAGCCCTGACGATGAGTAATTTTTTACTCGCACCAAATAGTCGTAGGTGTCAAACGTGAGTAAATTTTACTGACTGTCTTACCGAAGAGTCTTCAAAACATAATGAAATATTCACGGGTGAATTTTATTAAGAAGACGTCATACAAAAGACTTAATGCATGGGTTATTTTTTTATTTTTGCTGTTTCGACTTGATATGAATTAATTCAATTCTAGATGTGCTGCACGAGGGCTTTTGATTTTGAACCATCATCAAGTAACGATGACGACACCATACTTTGTACCGCATTTTTTTTTACTTCTACACCACCACCACATCACTTTGGGAATGGGAGGTCCAATTCCGTTTAAAATGCAAGCGTTATTCTGAGTGTTTCGAAATACAACAAGTGACTTCACTTGGATATCTTCTGTTTGCGATTTATAGCTGTTGGATAATAACGAATAACGAAGCTTATATAGTTCAATATTGTTTAAAAAAATGTGTCACGGTGTCAAAAGAGTTTATTCTTGTTATTGGGAGAGAGTTGTGATGAATCTGTACGGCACCTTTCCACTAATATTCTTAGGCGTCTTTGGGGATTGTAAATTCGCGTATATCTCCAAACAACTCTAAAAGGAGAAAACGGGATATGCAAAGTAGATAGGGTATTTAAGTAGAGCGTTGTAAGTTAGTTGAGATGAAGGCAATTGAACCAGCAGCAGTAGTGACAACGTTTATAGGATTCAATTGGATTACGATAGTGAAGCATTGCTGTTAATACTCAACGAAGGAACCTTATATAGGAAGTTCATATACCTGAAGAGATCATAAGTACTACCAGGTGATATATTCTAGTTTAATACCGCTTACTAAAAGCGTTAGTTTAATAAAATTAGTTTCAGCTAATGAAAGCTACTTATTCAAATTGCGTGTATTTCTCAGACCTCCTATTCCGGTAAACCTTATTGATATTGCGCGTAGTTATTGATTAACTTCATATTTCGTAATTTAATTTAATACTAAAGGTAAATAAATCCCTTTTGTTTGACGTAGACATATAGATACTATTTGTCACTAGAGTTTTTGATATTTGAATCAAGTGAATAAATATAAGTCTGGTCACACACATTCTTTGCCTCAAATTAATTTTAGTGTCCAGGGTGGGACCCATGGAGGTCTCCACAGAGTCACGTTACTCTTAAATCACTGACGTGGTTAGCTTTGAGGGGGCCCTGTATCAAACTTCCTTCAGAGTTCTTTTTTCAGATATGGGAGCCCTATTAATGGGACTGTACTTACACATGTTAAGGCCCCTGTAGCCTGGGGGCCCCATATCATTGATACGGTGGTAGCTACGCCCCTGTCTTAAGTGTAAAGTTATTCGCTGTTTGTGTCTTTCTTTAAAAAACAATTGTAGAAACTCCTTCTGTTATATATACATGATATATAAATAAAAGACTGGATGTAAATTATGACATATTCAATTGCATTAAACAATATTTAATGTTATAAAAATTTGATATGAGAAAATGTATGCGGGCTTCTTTTCTAGAAATCAAATAATATGTAATGAATGAATTGATGATGCATAAAGTATGAACAAAACAGCATTATAAGTAGCAGCGTCACAAATTCGTAGATTTCACACGCGGAGAATTTCAAGTACACATTGAAAGATGTGTGAATGTGAAGATAATTGGCTATCGAGAATAAAATATTATTATTAATAACAGTAAAAAAAAGATAATGAATTAAATAATAAATGGGAATTACATTAATAGTAGATTAAATGATAAATAAATGTTAAATGAAATATAAATAACAGATAAATAATAAGGAAAGTAAATAAATAATAGATAAATAATAAATAAATAATTGATAAAAAATAAAACAAATAAATAAATATTAGATAAATAATCTATAAATAATAAAACAATTTAAAAAAGAAAGAATAAAAAATAAATTGCTTAACTAATAAATAAATAATAAACTGAAATAACAACAAAATGAATAATAATGTTAAAAATTGAAATGCTGCATAATAATCTTTTACATGAATGAAATATTATTAGTAGTAATAACTTTGAAATGAAAATGAGTAATAAATTAAATTGATAAATAAGTAATAGATAAATAATAAAAAAATCGGCGAATATAATAAAAAAGGGTAAATTATAAATAAATTATACATAAGTAAAATAATAAATAAATGATAAAAAGATATTGAATCGACATAATAGATAAATAATAACAAATAAATTGAAAGAAATAGATAGATGAATTTAAATTCTAAGTAAATAATAAATTAAAAAACTAAACTGAAAAAAAAATTGAATATTAATATTACATTGCTGAAATCTTATCCGGACATTCTTTTTCGTTAAATACATTAATGTTTCAATAACTAGTTCCTATTTTATAAAAAAAATAGAAATAAAAACCTCGTTTATACATCATTGAAAGTGAAGTTGATTCGTCCCATGTAAGCTCACATAACTCATACTCATGAAATCTATCCATAGATTCGTAGCTGTGAGTTCCAATTCTAGAACAATATATCATAGATTCGAGTCTCGATTATATCATTCACCAATGGGAGTCTGCAAATCAAGTTCAGTCAGGGGGAAGTTTAGGCACACAAGGGTAAGGTCCAGGGTAAGGGCGTAGCTACCACCGTATCAACCGTATCATACGGGGCCCCTAAGCTACAGGGCACCCCAACATGTGTAACTACAGTTCCATTAACAGGATTCTCATATCTAAAAAAGGGCCTGAAGGAATTTTGACACAGGTACCACTCAAAATTAGCTACGACAGTGGTCCAGGGGACTACCCCCCCCCCTTCAGCCATTGATTTTTGTTCGATTGATTATATAATCCTATCTATACAGTACGTAAAGTAGTTCCAAACAAAGATATAATAGTTATTTAATGATAAGTAATTTAGTAATAATAATTAAGAACTCTAATTAAGTATTTGTCATTAATAAATTACAGTCGGACCTCTATATAACGAAGTCGCTAAATCCGGAAAAAAGTTCGCTATATGGAAAATTCGTTATATAGGGGTTCATCTTTCAATATATTTTATAAACCACATAAAACAAAATTTTTAATTCATAAACACTATGTATTAAAAAAAGCAATTATTTACACATTTTTTAAAATTAATATATGTTTTTTTATATATCTTACCCACCAAAAAAGAAAAAAAGAAAGAAAAACTGCAAGGAAAACGCGAAAAAAGAATGTCGAATACTCTGTACTCTCAATATTAAGAAAATAATTTTATATTAAAATTAATGAATTTTAAGGACATTTTCTATAATTGAAATCACACAAGTAATATTAAATATACATTATTTTATAACTAGAACACTGGGACACTGGACAACTCCACTGAGGATGAAAGGGGATATCGAAAATGTTTCTAGTGAACTGGACAATGGGGGTTACAGGTTGCACTGCTTGGATGAAACGTCCAGAACTCTATTGCTCTCGGCGAGTTAAAATCTAATTAAACCAGATCAAGATTTATGACCACCATAAAATGTGTTAAAGAGAGAATAACTTGAAATGTTCAGAAATACTTCAAAAATTAGGAGGGAAAAAAAAATTGAATAACAAGAGAAATAGTTCATTATATAAAAAATACTCTTCGCTATTTTGAGATTCTTTTACGAAGAAAATCTTGAAATGTTCTTGGTTCCAGGAAAAAGTTTGCTATATAGAAAAATTCGTAATGTAGAGGTTCGTAATATGAAGGTTCTACTGTATTTGGTGGGATATTGGTGTATTATACGAGAATAGTGGACTTTCGACCCTCGACCTCCCCCCCAAAAGTTCCTGTGTGCACCACTGAGTTCAGATGAATCGTAACATTTTTTAATGAAGTGGCGTGGAAACTTGGAAATTGAAGCTTTAGACTCAGTCTGTTTCATAAATTGCGTTTGAATATTATGAGTCGTTTGGAATAGCCCGCGGTAGGATATTAGAAATCAAAATTTAAGAAAGGGGAAATCGTATTTTTTCTAGAATTATTCAATCAAATTATTATCATTAAACACGTCAGGAAGATACAGTTTTTAAAAAAGTGACAGAATTTATTGAAGTAAGATATTTGAATGGTAGGGCAGATAAAATAACTATAATTTTGATGGAGGAATTATCTTTTAAAAACATAAATAAAAATTTTTCACATCTATCTCCTTCTTTAAGTCTACGAACATTCTTTGAAGCTACAGAAAGAAAAATATTTCATTAATGAACAAGGAATTCACTGAGCCCTAATCTAATAAAAAATAGCAATAGTAATATTAACATTCACAATTTGGACAGCACATTTGCTGCCTGTATAAAAAAAATAAAAGTCATGGAAATACACACCTCTAATAAATATACGTCATCTCCAACTGTTATTAAATAGCATAGAAAACTTTGACTAGCGAATAATTGTTAAAAATTATACTCCCAGTAAATCGAATTAGAGTTTCGGAACGTCTTTTTCTCACTTACGTTCCTTTTTTTAAATCGTCCCAGCACAGTGATTCGAACGCCCATTCTCTTGTAGAATGAATTATTGTTAGCGTGCGCGAACAGCGTGTTTGAATGGCTGCAAAAAGTACAAGCGAATTAATAGACTTTTTGTCAGATCGTGCCAGCGAAGAAAGTGGTTTTCACTTTGTTTTTATGCATTTCAATTACTGAAATGTAGAGTGAAAAGTATTTTTTTAGTGTGTTAAATTGATGGTTATATCAGATGAAACTCCTTGTTAAAAAAGTTTAAAAAAGTAGAATCAAAAATTCTCTGTTTTGAGGGGGGAGGGGAATATTTAATGTAGACTTAGATCTGGGTATATAATTTGACTTTGGATAGCGTGACCTCCGTTGCATCTAAGAGTCAATATGACTTTTCAAATACTCTACTAAAAGATTCTGATAGAATGATAAACATTCTATCAGAATAGAATGATAAACATTCTATCAGAATCTTTTAGTAGAATTTAAAATTGATAAATTTTATTTTATTTCAAAAGAAACGCTTAAATTATTTTCAATAAATAAGATTTCTTAAATTTATATCAAAAAGTACAATAAATTCATTGAGATAAGTATTCTTATTGTGATGTTGTTAGTATGTTTTTACACAGACAAGCGCATAATTTTTATAACAGAATTTTTTAAAAAAAGAATCTAGTTTTTACTTTTAAGAAACATTAACTGCATATACATACAATGAGATATCGAGTTCAAAATAAACCAGTTTTGTGTGTTCCATTTAAAAACATTAATTTTAAAGGCAAAAAAAATAAAAATAAATAAACAAATAAATAAAATGTCCCCAAATTGAAATTTAAATAAACAACATAGGTGCTTACGTACTATCGCAAAAATGCCAACATTCAAGATAACTCGCCAAGCTGGCAACCCCGTTTTCGTACGTGTTGTACGCGCTGAATTGGCAACCATATGCTTCGTTTCATAAATGTCGCCAATACGGTTGCGTTAATACTAAGGTACCGCAACATTCGAAGAAGTAAATTTGGTACTTTCCATTTCACAGGCGCAAGTCACGCTAAATTGGCACTATTGGTGAAAACACACAATATGCACATAAAAATTTTTTATAAATATTAGTTCTCATTGTTTTTCATCTATTTTTATGTTTCAAGAAAAGGACGTCACGGATAAGGAAAGATGATAAAATCGCCATGAATGATACAATTGACGCTAAGCGGTGTATTCCTACTGGTAACCTTTTACCGATTTTCAAAAATAATCGTGGTTTTTTCTTATCAATAATGTCTGTTTCAAAATATAGTAAAAATGAATGAAAAACCTATGCGAACTAATATTTATTAATACTTTCTATGTGTATATTGTGTGTTGTCGCCAATAACGCCAACTTGGCCAGATTTGCGCCGAAAAAACGAAAATGTTACATTTCACTTTTCCGGTTCACACACAAAAAAAATATTTAAAAAAACCCACTTTCTGTCAAATATGGAATAAAATACATGGAGCAAAAAAGGATTATTAAAAAAAATTACATTCAATATATTTGATAAAATGAATTTTGCTTTAAAAAAAATGAAGGAAAAAAAGAAAGAAATATTCTAATTTATTTAAATCGATTTCTTCTATGTGTCAATCAAGCCAGCGGATGTTTTGACGACAACTCTCCAATGTTATTGTATTAGAATTTCTTGCTGCGCATCCGGAAACTATCCCGGAAGTGAACTGAAGAGAAGCAATGGTGGAAAATTCATCGCCAGCCACGCCGCTCGACCAATGACTTTCCGCTAACGAAAATTCTCAAAACAATAGCTAGAAAATCGTCTGCTGTTGATGCTTGGAACACTTTTTTTCCTCAACGCTCTCGCTATCCATAAATCACGAACGAATGCTTCTTGTGAAACGTGAGAGGCATGTCGAATCTATGTTTTTTCATTTATTTATTTATTTTATATGTGTTTATTTTTTGTTTTATTTTGCCACAAGGCTCTGGAAAAGATTTCGCAAACTACTGCCTTTGCGGTCGCTAATAAGAAAGCTGTTCTTCGAGGTCATTTAGTTAATAGTGTCGTAAGACAGAATGGAATACTAAGGAAAAAAAATATTCCATCTGAGCATTGAAGCATTCGAAAAAAAAAAAATCGTTTGACATTAAACTTCCTCACTCATTAGAGATGTCTCTGGAATATATAATGATTTGTATTCCGTTTTCCTATAGATGTTCTACATTAGATTACTAAAGAGGGTTTTTTAAAAATAATCTCTTAAAATGATATTGTTTGAGGGTGTTGCAAATTTTTTTTAAAAATAAATTAATTTAAGAAACTGCTAATATATATTGAATTTTTAAGAAAGGTTTCGTGTAAATTAATTCAGGAATTAAATTTTAATCTTGGGTACATGCTCTAATAAAGTTTTTAAGAAACTTTATTATTATCTAGTATCATTTACTAATATTAAATAATGCAAATGATTAAAAAATCCACAAAATCAGTTATTTAATAGAAAGTACCTTTAAAAAGTTACATCTTGAAAAAAATTCTTAAATGTGCAATGTTAATTTTTAATCTATCCGCAGAGAAGAAAAACGATTCACTCATTCTCACGAGATCATCGGAACTGTTGGACCCCAACACACTTAAAGTTTGGTAAGCATGTTTCTTTGAGTATTATATATCTATTATATAATATTTTCTATGTGTATATTGTGTGTTGTCGCCAATAACGCCAACTTGGCTAGATTTGCCTAAAGGAAAAGTAACATTTCCATTACGCAACGAACGGTTTTTACTGAAAGTGATTTCCAGAGGATTTGAAGGGGTAAATTTGCCAAGCATTTTTCTTTTGTTGAGCAGAAATCCGCTTAAAAATGGTATTTGTGAAATGGACTCGGGAGGGGGGGGGAGATGGCAGCGTGAAAAATAATTACCGTACAATCCGGCGTATAACGCGCACCACCGTATTACGCGCATTTATAGTTTCATGCTGCACAATTTTTAGTTTTTAGGTATATTCGCCTTATAACGTGCACCACCTCCTTTTTACAAAGAAACCTGAAATGCACGTGCGCAATGCTCTTAGATTTTGAAGTTATTTGAGGTATTATTCTAAGCCTGAGTAAAAAATAATGTACTTCTAGAGCTACAACTCTTTAAAAGTTACTAAGGAATGTTATTTCTTTTAAATAAACAGTATTTCGATACATCTAGAAGTCTAACTTTTTTCCTGTGCTCATCTTTTTTTCAATTCTTACTATTAGCTCACACTCTCTATATATTTATTTAACTTGGTGGAATTTTCAATCGTTAATAAAATACATTTTAAAGCGCGCAGTTGAGCTCAAATTTTATGTACATGATTATTTTGGATGAAAATATACAGTAATTTAATTATAATTAATCAAAATTAATTGATTTAAAATAATTATTTAAAGAATTACAAATACAGCCACGTTGGCATTATTTTTGGCGACCAGTTTGGCGACTTGTGTCAAAACTTGAAAAGGTTTTTTTTTCTCACGTTTTAAAACATTCAGTTGAACGAAATTTTATAGACACGATTGTTTTGGATGACAATACGATACTTTAATGATAATTAATAAAAATTAATTACCACTTAATATAATGGTTCTATCATTTGTTTCTACATATTTATATTAATTGTAACTATTTAATAAAAAGAAGCTAAAATAAAAATTTTATTTGTTGATCTAAGTAGGAATTGACTTAAATTTTTTTTTATATTACCTGTGTTTAATTTAAAGCTCTCATTTTTATACCCGGCGTATGACGCACCCCCGTAAATTTCAGTCTTATTTTTTGTATTAAACCCGAGTTTGTGTGATTTTATTTTTTGTGTCGTTATACACCGAATTTTGTGAGTATATTCTAATCATACAACATAAAATACCCGGCGAAGCGAGCGGTTAATGGCTAGTTACACACAATTAATGTATTTATCTCATTTAATGAAGTCTACGGTTTTATAATGGCCTTTTTTTTGTTAGGTTAAAATGCTTTTTCAATATAAATTGCGTAAAAAATTTATCCAGTTTTTCTTTTCTGCGCCAGGTTTTCGCGAATTGAATTGAACGAGTACTGGGGGTCCGGACTCCCCCCCCCAAAGCCCTTGATTTTTTTTCCGATTGATTATATTTCTAAGTATATAGTACGTAAAATTTACTCAAGTATTTGTTATTAATGATTAATTTTATTAATTAATGCTAATTATTTATTCAGTAATTAGTTTTTTACTGTGTTTTGTTCCCGAAAATCAACAAAATCAAAAGGAGCATGGTACAAGAATGGTAAACTTACACGACCCCGGAACCCCCTCCTTGAAAAATTCCTGTGTCCGCTACTGATTGTGGAAAATAATCACTTATTTTTCGCTGTACCATTGTACACCTTCGTTTTTTCGCTGCAAGGTCTCTGAAAAAACTCTCTGGTTCGGATATTTGACGCTTCGGATAATAAACGTTCGGATAAACAACGTTCTACTGTATATACATTTTTCATTTTCCAAAATTAATGTTGTAAATATCAATAAAAATTATTTTAGCTCTTGTTCTTTTTTCTGATAGTTTCCTGGATTTACACTTTCTGGATTAAATATTCTTGAAATTTAAGCTGTATAGTAACGGATTCATAGAAGCGAATATTTATTACAACTTTATTTTTCCAGAAAAATAATTATAGTTACGGATTTTTTAACAACAAGCAGTAATTACAAAAGTAGGGTAATTATTTAAGAGTTTTCCTTCTCTTACTTTGTATAAATAGTAAGTCAAAATTCCGAAGTTTTTTTCTTGAAAAAAAATAACAAAACAGTACAATTATGATGTTTTTTTATTCCCATGATGAATGAATTCAGACAGCTTTGTTTAAATAAAGTTTCTGTCGATCAGACAAATTGCTTGTAATTATTTTCGTTTGCGATTTTCTAAATTAAAATCAAACAATCAAAACAAGAATTCATTTTGAAAATGGCAAGTTTAGTATAAAAAGTAAGTAATACTTACGAAACATCAGAATCTGTTGTTAAAATATGTGTGAATATGGATTCCTTTTTTAATGATATTGTGTGTGTGTGTGTGCAATGATATTTATTAATATTATCAAATGTAAAAAAAAATACTTGTTTTCTATAATTATTTTAAAACATCTTCTAAGGTTCCCTTTATTGCGATTATTAGCAACTCATTTGTTTTTTGAGAAACTGTAACAGTAAATAAGCAACTAATGGAACCTTAGAACACATTTTATGGAAACAAATACGTGAATATTTACTAATAATGCCCATGAATTTGTTTAACTTTCATTGTTTATCTCAACCAACAGGTTTTTCTTGATTACTCGTGTTATGATGAAATGAAACAAGTAACCAAGTTAAAGAAAAAAATCCTTGACCAAAAGTCATAGGAAAAAAAGATGAAAAGAGCACGATTTTTTTTAGTGCAGACGATATCTTTTTTAACGCAACAGCTGATGCCACTGAATTGAATCGGAATCCGGACACCTGTCTAGTTCATATGGTCGCTTCCTGTCAAATGTGACGTCACGCATTGAACACAATAATGTTTTCTGCTCCAGAAATGCACGTTGTATCTGCTTCCACCAAGTTGGATACTAACTTCACCTGTTTTGTGAGTGAGGGACATTCTTTAAACATCTGGATAAATTTTAGAAAAGATGCTTAAAACATAATACATTCTGAGGAAAATTTATATGAATCTAAAATCAATTTAGAAAATATGTATTCAATTACAGCTTTTTCTTTTTTTATTTAGATTTTGCACGTGTTAACAAATTTATGCGGAAAATTGGTACTAAAAATAGATAATGGGATATATGCCGTAATTTAGTAAGAATTATTTTTGTTAATTATGTTTTAAAAATGTTACTTTTCTGGCTATTTTTGTTAGAAAATCAAACTAATATTTTTTTTATGCAGCTTTTATTTATCTGAATTTTTTTTTTTTTTGAGTCATTGGCGGAATTTTGATTTTTAACTGTAATCATTATGTTTGAAAGTAATATTTTCTTTGTTATTCTAATAGTTAGAAGCTTTATTATTGTAGTTGATATTGCATTCAAAATAGTTATCTTGTTTTGAAACTAATAAACTATTTACCTTAGGCATAATCTTCGCAAAAACTTTGCTAAAAGAACCTCGTAGAAACTTTTTAAAAATGGCGCATTTTTTAGAATTTCTTTTGAGAATCGTAATTTTTTTCCCTTGCATAACAGAATGAAAATTAAAACTTTATATTCTTTATGACATCACATTGCTTTAAAGGAGATTTAAAATTAATAAACACTAAAAAAAAGAACTTTGCAAAAACTTTTCTAAAAATGTAAAAAAAAAAAGGATAGAAATGGCGTATTTTTTTTAGAAGTTCTCAAATTTCTTTTAAGAATAAAATTTGTTACATTTTACTTTTAAATCATAGAAAAGTAAGGAACACATTCCAAAAGAGTTATACCTCTTTTAACCTACTTTACAGTGAATACAATTAATTATACCGATACTTAAAATCACCAATATTCTTGCTGTTAAAAGTAAACTATAACCGAGTAATTATCTAACACGATCTGGTGTACAATCCATCTCTATCAAGAACTACTTCATTGGAAATTATCTAGGTTGGAAAAGTAATTCGAAACCCGTGAATGAAAACGTTAGTCAAGCATTACAAGAATGTGTTAACAGATTACTCTCTCACAGCGTTTTCCCCCCTGAATCATCTTTCCACTGGTTTCTCCCCCCTCAGTATTCTTGATAATTTATCGTCATCAATTTCGCTGTTGTACTTTCTTGGGAATAAATATTAAAATTGATTTGAGTGACGGATATGTTAGTAAACATGTTTTCTTAACACATTCACACATTTGGAGTGATTTTTTTTACACTATTAATTTTTTTTCGAATTATGATTTGATTATAGTCATTATTTAAACACAAAAAATTGAAATACAGTGAAATACGGTTTACGCGAAGACGCTTAAGACGAAATGTAGGTTGACTCGAAATAATTCTACGCTTCCCGACTGTATCATTGGAAGAATTCATTGCAGTTGAAAATAAAATGTGTATACAGCCCCAATTACTTCAGACAAAGATATTTTGGAGTTTGTTCAAAACTCAAAAAATATAATTGATGCAGATTCCGGCGATGAAAAGGAAATGAACGTCGTCGGAAATGAGGAAAATCATGAAAAGTATGCGTGATTATTTAGACGCACATTCTAATGGTGAAACGAATTAAAAAAATAGACGGCATCGAAGAATTTGTTGACAATTGAATGCTAAAAAAGGCAATGCAAATAAAAATATCAGATTATTTTACAAATACTTAATAAATGTTTTGTTTTTCAGAAAACTTGAAAGTTTTGTGTATAAACATTTCATTAAGTTCTAGATAATGTTTTTGTTTCATTGATTTTTATTAAATCCATGCATATATATATACATATTTATGTTCATAAAACGTACTCTAATAAACTTGATTTTGTTGAATGTATCGGACGCGTGTTAAATGATTTTCAGTGCAGGTGCAATATTACTTCACATATTTTATCCCTCGATCGTTGTTAAAACAGAAAGAACGCTTTACAAATTTTTGATTTTTATAAAATGCAGGTTTAATAATGAAAAGAATCGACACGATTTTTTTTTTATTATTATTTATAGAAAAACATTTTAAAAGCTTATTTTGGCAACAACAACAAAAATATGAAATCAATTAAAATTTTTATTTGAATTTTCAATTTTTATCAATTTTAAGAAGCAAATCTTGCGATATGGCACTTACATCGACTTTTATTATATTTCTTTTCGAATTGTTGCTTCGAGAAAGAAAACCTTTTCATTAGTAAAAATACTTTTGTTTTTTTTCAATGGTATAACAGTCTTATTTTTTAAAAATTATTCAAAATTTTCTTTGTGTGATAGGTTTGGAAGCAAGGGGCAACACATCACCCAACATTGCAATTATTACGCACATGACTCTCCCTCCCCCTCTTCAATATCCCTTTTAGCACTACACACAGTGCAGTATCTTATGGGAGCTTCGTTTTTTGGTGTTGGTGGAACTTTATTGGGAAAATGAGGTTCAATTAGTCGTAGAAGATTTTGATCTACCCTGAAAACTATTCTTTTTTTCACTTTCATTTTTTTATTCATAACTTATGCATTCCAAATGCGGAGGCCTAATAAAAAATCGTAAAATATAAGAAATAATGACCTTTATCTAATTTACGAAATCACGAAGTAGTCAGTTAAATTTAAGAATTTTCGGCTCTCGCTTATATTCGAGTGTGAAAATTACAGCAGCATAAATACGATTCCACTCGAATTATCTCGAGTATGCACTGGCATATTTAACGCGCTCGAATTAATTCGAGCGCACTCGTCAAAGGTAACGCAGTAGAGATGACTAAGTTGACTGGGGATAAATCAAATTGTTTTCTAATTCTTTCAGGAGAAAAAAAAAACCCGTACAAATAAAACTTGAAATAAAATTTTATTTAAAGATCTTCTGTATAAAAAGAATTTCGTTAAAGACACTACAAATTTACCATTTTTGATGAAGTGAAAAAGTACAAATTACCGATTTTTTTTTCTTTCGAATTTTATCATTTTCATTTTCTTATTTTAATACGATGCAAACGATTGTTAATTATGACAGGAATAAAAAAGTTACTTTACCCAAAGCATTGGAAAACATAATTAATTATCTTCAACTTTAACGAAATCACAGAATTTAAATAATCAAATTAATGGTTAACTATTATTATAAGCAAAATGCTCCAACATTTTATTTACTTGCTGAACAAAGCAATCAATAAACAAAAGAACACCCATAGCTCTCAACATTTCCCATTGGCGACTTTTGGCGCGTCCCATTGCAGCCAGATTGGCGGACAGGGAGGGGAAAGATTTGATTAATGAACTATGTCGAATCTCCTTTTCTGCTTTTATTCTTTCCTGATTACATTGCACTGGGTTTCTGCTTAGAAAATAAAAAAGCAAAGATAGACGTTGGGCGAGACGGCCATATTTTGAAGCTAACAGGAGATCCAACCGCAGAATAATTATTACACATCTTTGGATCCTGCGTCTTCCTGTCGAATAACGACTGTTTATGTAGCGAGAACTGTTCTTAACTGCTTCAACAATGCTTTTTGAAGTTTGCCGAAAATGGTCACGAAAATAAGAAGAGCGGTTGAAAGTCGTACCAATTCTGTCGTTAATTAATTTTTGGAATATTCATAATTAATGTAAATGTGGAAAGAATTCTAATTTTGAAAGAAACTACGTTGTCTCAAAATTGTTTTTCCATTTTACAAGCAAAATAAGGCGTGGTAATATATTATGGAATTCGAATCTTCTTTTATTTTCACACGCAAATTCATTTCGATTATAGAGCTTTGAGAAATCATGAAGTGTTTTTAAGAAGTCACTAACACTTTATAAGGAATGTGCCCTTTTCTTGAAAATGTATACGTAGTACATTACACCAAAATCGGTTCGGTGGCTTAGAAGTAGCGTGTCCGTCTCATAAGCCTAAGATTGCGAGTTCGATAATGGCTGCAGTCGATGGATTTTTTTGCATGCGTAAATCGTGGACACGCATGTCATATGATTATGTGGCACGTATCCTTTGAGTATCAATTTGGCTCTGGTATCTCAGAAAGTCGCGGTATCCTAGTGGTCAAGGTAACACACTCGTGGCTGGTGTGTTATGGGTTCAAGCCTAATACCGCTTAAAACCCGCCGTGTAGGGGGGATGCACATTAAATCTTTCAAGGTTCAAACGACCTCCCGTTGGTGTGGTGTGGAAGTTAGGAGAGGAAAGCCCTCGAGTAGCTGAATAGGGCGACGTTAATACTCACTCACTAGTACTCTCGGCAAAATTAAATCATGGCAATATTCAGCATTCGATGAGTGCTTAAAATAAAATTAATTCAAGCGTGTCAAAATTTGGTAGCGAGATTTGCCTCTATAGATGGTGCCACCATGAAATAGCTCTTACATTTGGGGACTTGTCATGTATGCAAAGGCTTAGTTGCCAATATGAAGCCCATTGGAAAAAATAAACAAATAAACATTATATCAGATGTAAACAATCCTATTTTTAAGAAATGCAAGATTTATATTTTATTTTTATATATACTGACATTCAAAAATGGTAACAAAAATCTTTACTTGGTTTATATGTTTCACAAAAATGATAAGTATTAATAAATACTAGAATTTTTCATAAAATAAAAATAAGACAATTTTTTTATAGGCAAAGTAAAAAAGATGCCAAGTTATTGTATAAATTTAATAAGTATCAATTTAAAGGAAATAAAAAGTTCTTTTTTTTTAACTGTGAGTGTTTCTTGGTTAACTGTCACTAGAGATTACATGGTAATTTTTAAAAAAATTTTTATACCTACTCGTTTATATTAAATGAGATTTCAAATTTTATAAATCAAGTTTTATTAATATTTAACAAAATTACATTTTATCTGAAAATATTAGTGTAACTTTTTATTACAAAGAAAAGATAAAAGGTGAAAAAAAATTATAGTTATTATGCATGGAAAAGAACAAAAAAATTGTTTTAAAGTTTAATAAAAAATATTTTAAAATGAACTTGAATTGAAAAAAGTATTACAACGAACAGAATTCTAAAAAAAAAGAGTAATTCATAAAACTGTGTTATTAGACAAAATAATATTTTAAATTTAAAGTCTAGTATCACTTTTAAAAAATTATTGCATTATCTATTCAAGTTTTGTACAAAAAACGTATTTCTTTACAAAAAGTCAGACCTTCTAGAAATAACTTAATATCAATCCATTCCGATTGGATGAAAATGGCTAAAAAATCGAACACCGCACATTCCTTTCTACTGTTGTTTTCACCAATAAAATCATTCATCTTTCAAACACCTATGAAGAGAAACAATAAAAAAAACACATCTTTGAATAATAAATTAAAACATAAAAGCTTACGGGCAAACCCTAACTGTTGACAGATGTAATACAATAAAGCACATTATATAAACATTTGTTCACGCTATTTATTTCCATCCAAAGCGCTAAAGTGAGCAGTTAATCTGATCAATCATTGGCTGAGCATCAACTTGAGCTTTAATACTCGCACGCTGAGATTCATATCAAATCCTAACAAGAGCTGGTTTAATACTCGTCTCCCCACCCGTCTCTATTGGATCTGATGAATTAATGACTGTAGAGAAAGTGGGAGGGGAAAGTAGATACTGCAGTCCAATCGTCCCTAAGAATAAATTGATTCCCTCCCACCCGTTTATTGTCTGTACAGAATTATGACTTAGAGTAGCAATTGCCACAAGCGAAGTTGTTAGCTTGTTATGTTAATATATTGACATATTGGTTAAATTAAATTCCCGAGTATGTGTATGAATTATAATTAAAGTAAATAAATTAGATTATTGTTTTTAGATTGCTGCTTGTAATTATTTTTTGGTAATTTTGAAAACATATGTAAATGTTTCATTTGAGATGTTTTTGGAAAAGAAACATGAAGGAAGAAAAAAACACTTAAGTCCAAATAAATTATTATTGTATTATCCTGCGCAGTGGCGCACACAAGGGGGGTGTCCTTGGGGTCGGGACCCCCCCGAACCCCTTGATTTTTTTCCAGATTGATTATAATTTTAAGTGTATAATATGTAAAATTTAATTAAATATTTGTTTTAATGATTAATTTTATTTAGTACTAATTATTTATTCAAAAATTAGTTTTTTACTGCTTTTTGTTCCCAGAGTCGACAAAATCAAAAGGAGCATGGTACAAGAATGGTGGACTTTCGACCCTGGATCCCCCCTGGAGAAGTTCTGTGTGCGCTTCTGATCCTGCGTCTTACTTAAATAATAAATTAATAATTTCAGTTGTTTAAAATTGTGACTATATTTCTTGTGTTATAATCTACAAAAATGATAATTTTGAAGCTTAAATAATCTGTCCTTGTAATTAAAATGCTCCTGTCCTTTTTTTTTTGTTTATAAATTTAGTAATATATTCATATTAACATGCTATAGATAATCTGTTTTTTAGATTATTTTTTTTGTGCTAATATTAATTATTAAGAGTATTTCGTAAATTTTATTTTAATTTATTTATATTAAAATGTATAAATACTGTGTATTCGATTTTGTAGGAATTGGAATTTGACAGGGCGGAAACTTTTGTAGACTTAAATGAAATCATCATGGTCAAATGAATAGTTTTAGTGTGAATTCTTTTATTCTGTGTACATATTTGCATTAATTTGAATGTATTCTGTATTACTATTAATATGGATATAATAATAAAATTAAATAAGTTTACTTCATAATTTAAATATTATTTTGTATTTCCCTGGGAAATAATAGTACAAAATTTTATTGGATATGAGATTTAATGTATTTTATACGAAAAAAAAAAGGGTAATATACAATGATCAACAGAAGTTACAATCAAATTTTAAAAAGAAAGAATTAACACTAGAAATGTTTGTAGTGAATTAATTGACTTGAGTTCTAAAGGTGGGAAAAAATGGCGTTTATTAGAAATGTGAAGAACAAAGCATATTGTTTTCACATTTGTAATCAAATAATTACACTAATTTAAATTCATATTTATGTGGCAAAAATGTAGAATATAATTCAAAATAAAAAATATTATTTAAAATGAATTTACAAAATCAAGTTCTTTTTAAAAGAAATAAAAAATCAATCACGCGAAGGAATTGGTTATTGTTAAAATGTTCCATTTTTTGCCACGGAAAAAATGTAACACACACAATGCTAAAATTTAATTCAATATTTTTACGTAAAATCCGGCGTATAACGTGCACCGCCGAAAAACCTGTACTTTCGCACCTATACTTTCAAACTACAATTTTTAGTTTTTTGGTATATTCGCCGTATAACGCCCACCCCGATTTTTACGAAGAAACGTGAAATGTGCGTGCGCAATGCTCTTGTTTTAAAGTCATTTTTTGAAAATAGTGTTCTAAGCTTTGAAAAAAAATAATATACTTCTAGAACAACAACCCTTTAAGCTCATAAGGAATGCTCGATCTTTTAAAGGAACAGTATTTCGATGTATGTAGAAATCTGTTTTTTTATTATGCTCATCTTTTTATTTTTAAAGCTGTCATTTCTATACCCGACGTATAACGCGCACCTTTGAATTTCGCTCTTATTTTTTATGTTAAAGAGTGCGCGTTAAACGCCGGATTTTACGGTAAGCGTTTTGGTAACATGACACCAAAAATTTGAATCACATATTTGTGAAGATTTTCAACACTCGCGCGCGAGCAGATGTTCATTTTAAACTGCAACAAATGGCACTCGCTTCCATTAATCGTTCTAAGCCTAGAAATAGAATATTTCCATTCTTCAATTATCGTTTTCTGTTCAGTGACCATTATTTGTGCATTTTTTTTTAAATTATGCACACAAATCAAGATAGATAGTTGCAGAGATAGACATAAAAAAAGAAAGCAAACTGCCGTGCCATTTTTTCCTCATCGTGTGCTTCCACTTTTAAAAATCAAAATCAGACACCGTCAACTTAATCAGACTCTATCAAAGATTTATTATCTTCTTATGTCTGGTTTCACTAGTTTGACGCGGAGCTATTTACAGCTGTGTGAAGAAAGGATACAGCTGCTCCTATTATTATTATTTAGTGTCTGACTTACTTCCCCCCCTCCCCACTCACGGTTTCTTAGAAAAGAAAAAAGCAGTTGATTCTAGAAGAAAAAAAAAGATTCATTTTGAGAATTTGAAAACAATGAATGTCGAATTATAGCATTTAAAATTTTTCTTTTTGTGTGTTTCCACTGTGCTAAAAGTTGAAAAGAAATATTTTTAAAGATAAAAGGGAAAAAAGGGGGAAGTAATCTACTCTTCAAAAATAATTTAAAAAAAGGTAATATTTTTACTGACTCACTTTCTTGCGGTTTTTTTTTTGTGTGTGTGTCTGTATGGACTCGGTTCAAATAGAACATTCTAATGCGAAAAGTGTTAAAAAAATATTCCCCGTGTAGCAAGTATTTATGTAATTAAGACTAATTTTTTATGGTTAACAAACAGTGTAATCAATCTAATGTAAACACCAGTACAGTCAGTAGCAGCGTGCAAAATTGAGTCATATTGCTTAATCACATCGTGATTAATTCATTCGTGGTTAGCGAGAGGAATAATTTTGGCGACTGTTTTGGCGAATAAAAGTGTGTGTGTTGTTCCAAATGCTCTTTTTTTTTGTTGCAGTAATTAATTTAATGATAATGTGTAGTCACAGAGGGAAAAACACACATTTTTCTTAGGGTTTCTTTTCCTCACACTTTTAACTTTTGAAAGTATTTTTGTTATGTATTTTCTGTCTTTTGATCCGAAAGAGAGAAAATTCACAGGCTTTCAGTTATTGATTCTTCGAACTCTGTATTTGTACAAGTTATTGGAATTTCTGAAATGTGCCTTAAAAATTGTTGCTGTTTTATAATGTTTAAATAATTACAAAATTTGCAAGGTACTGAAAAAATAACTAATTAATGGAACTATTTTTTTATCATTAGTTTTTATGCATTTTATTCATTTACATATTTCTGAGTATAGATGTATTCAGGTATTGTTAGGCTATGGATTTTCGGCGAATTCCATAACGCCAAAAGGATTTAATATGCCTTAATGGGAAAAATCTAATAGAGAAAATTTTAATATACATATATAGTTTTTTTTAATGAATTCGAAAGAAATATTTTACATATAAACATTCTTAACACTAAAAAAAAACACTTTCGTATTCAATAATTCAATTTTTTGTTGCCAAGCAGCAAAAAGCTAATATTTGTTAAATATCAACTATATTTTTCCTTTTGAAATTGTCTGCTAAAAAGCATTGCTCTAATTGGCTATACGTGGGTGTTTATTTATTTCATGCCACGCAAATAAAACTAAAATAGCTGATAACATTTTTTTAATTAATTATAATAAATATTTCAATTTAGAGAATTAGATATAAAAACTGAATAAATTAAATATACTGAATTACAATGAATTTTTAAAATCGATCCAGATCATCGTTTGCTTTGTGCAGGACTTGATAGAGAGGACATCTATTCCAGTCCTCTTTTGGTGTACGATTTCCTGAGGACTCTTGGGCTCATGGACCTGGTCTAGCCTAGTCAACAACAACAACAACAACAATCATTAGAATTTTTATTTTAATATCATTTACAAGCATATGTTTTTTTAACAACGTTAAATAACATAAATCAACAAGCAATTTTCTTTCCTATCTTTTTCATTAAATAATTCGTAACCAAATTCAATTTCGAGCATTTCTTATTGCTTCTATTTCTGTAACAGCTTTCTTTCTCGTATTAGATTTCATCGACTGTTAAAACCAAAAAAACTACTGTAAGACAATATGTTTGCTGGAGAATTAACGCTGGTTCGTGTAGTTAATAAACGTTCCGTTTTATTTTCTAACAGACTACGTAATTGTATACATCTAGTTGTAATTTTATACATATATTAACCCTAATAGCCTTTGAAATTATCACGATTCCTGCGATTTCGTAATCTGCTTAGAGAATAATTTTGGAGTTAAATTTTAGGACTACTTATATATACAGTGGGCCACAAAAGTGTTCATACACTTGCAATTTCTTATAAAATTTAATGTTTTCGACTAATAAAAATTAATATATTGTAATTGTAATTTTTTTATGATATCTGTGCAACTTGTTCTTAATAGAATGACATAATTAATTTTTTAAAAATAGTATAACATTTTTTAAAAAAAATTAATTATCAAAAAGCTACTAAAACTTTACTCCACAAAAGTCTTCCTACACTTAACAAAAATCTCAACTTAGCTTTAAATATTGTATTTCTTTCTTAATTTAGTACTTAGTAGGATATCTTTCAGTGTCCACAACAACTTTTAAGCATCTTGGTATAGATTTAATCAGTTTTTTTTAGTAATTTCTGCATCGATTATCCACCATTCTTCTGTGATTATTGTTTTTACTTCCCATTTTGTGTTTATTTTTGTCACGCGTTTTCTTCTTTTTTACTTCAGAATCTCACCAAATATGTTCTACTGGACAAAATAAAGTGATTGAGTAGGTGTTTTCATAATTTGGGGACAGGCGTCATTACCCTGTTAAAAAATTAAGTAGTCTCCAATATCCAAATTTCGGGCGGACAATTTAAAATTTCTCTTTAAAATAATTAAATAGAGCTCATGATTCATAATACCATGAAAAAATACCAAATTACCTAATTCTGAGACCAATTTACACCCCCCACGCCAGAACACCTTCACTTCCATGCTGAAGTATGGAAGTGAAGGAGTTCTTGTTCCACATTAATTCATGGGATTAAACTCCTTATTTTTTCATTTTCAAGCTGTTATAGGCCCATCGGAACCAAAAATGTTGAATTGTCTGCCATCCCAATCAATTTGCTGTTAATTTTGAATTTTCTGAAACTTAATTCTAAGAATCTAGTTGGATCAATAAGACATGGAGGCTCGATCACTTGGCCTAAATTAGAATCTTATAATCATATATTTTTAAATTTGATGCCTTACCATAAAAACAGGTTGTTCCTGAAACATTAAAAAAAAATTTATGCGTAGAAAAACATTTTTTTTTCTGTTTTATTAATATGTTACCGTTAATTTGTGAAATCCGTTATTTCGTACAATAACTAAATATTTCATGAAATAACTAGACTAAGTCAGTTAAAGTATACAAAATTATTAAATTCTACGATTTAACTACCGTAAAATCCGGCGTATAAGGCGCACCCATAGTTTCAAGCTGCAATTTTTAATTTTTAGGTACATTCACCGTATAACGCGCACACCAATTTTTTTTTTACGAAGAAAACTGAAATGTGCGTATACAATGTTGTTATGTTTTGTGAAGCGATTTATTACAGTTACTTTCTTAAGCTTTTGCAAAAATTGTATACTTTTTGAACTACATTTTTTCAAGTTCATTAAGAAATGACACTTCTTTTAAATAAACAGTACAAATATGTAGAAGTCTAATTTCTTTATGCTCATCTCTTTCTTCTTTATTTTTAAAGCTCTCATTTTTATACCTGTAAATTTCGATCTTATTTTTGGTGTTAAAATGGCGCTCTATTCGCCAACGCCAGATTTTACGGTAGGTATATTTTTTGAATAACGATTACTTGATCGTTAAGGTATGAAATATGGCACTCGAAAGTTCTTTGAACTGGTTCTAGCTGCTTTTAGTCAATTTTGAACCCCAATTCAAAGTGTTATCACAGCAATCTCTGCTCTAATAAATACTGAAAGTAAAACAAAGGTATTTCATAAAGTTTAAATTAATATTCTCTTACAATTTTATTTGAAAAAGTTTACACAATTTCTTTTTAAGCAACAGTTTTTCTTCCCATCATGTATCTTTTTGATAATATTTAAATATAACAATTTTTGCAACATGTTCTTAGTTTTTTTTTCCTTTCTTGCTTAACTAATGTTAGCAATAATAAATTATACATCATCTGCTTTTCCTTGTTATTATTTATCAATTAATCATCCTCAGTAGGGATAAAATGTATTTTTTGAGAGATTTTAGCTATTTCACAATTCCTACTATTAGCTCACACTCTCTCTATATTTATTTATCTTCGTGGAATTTTCGATCGTTTATAAAATACATTTTAAAGCGAAAGTATTATTGAGGTGAAATTTTATATACATTATTATTTTGTATAACAATACAATAATTTAATTATAATTAATAAAAATTAATTGATTAAAACTAATTATTCAAAGAATTACAAATACAGTCGCGTTGGCACCATTTTTGGTGACTTAGCGACCCTTTTGGCAACTTGTGTCAAAACTTGAAAAGGTTTTTTTCTCACATTTTAAAGCGCTCATTTGAGCTGAAATTTTCTATACACTATTGTTTTGGGTAAAAATAAGATAATTTAATTATAATTAATTAAAATTAATTGACTGAAACTAATTATTTAAAGCATTATAGATACAGCTACGTTAATTTCATTTTTAGCGACTTGGGTGAAAACTTTAAAAGATTTTTTTTTCTCACGTTTTAAAGCATTCCGTTGAACTGAAATTTTATATGCACGATTGTTTTGGATGACAATACGATACTTTAATGATAAATGAATAAAAATGAATTACCACTTAATGTTCTGATTCTGTCCTATGTTTTTACATATTTATATTAATTGTAACTATTTAATAAAAAGTAGCTAAAATAAAATTTTTCTTTGTTGATTGATCTAAGTAGGAATTGACTCCAAAATTTTTTTATATTACTCGTTTAATTTAAAAATTATGGTTATAATTAAATTCAATGTGTGTAATTCGCTTGCAAACAGCTTACTCTGTTTTTACGCCTGTTTTTCTTAATAGTTTATTCAACGGCATCAAAAAGAATAGATATAAATATCCCTATTCATCTCAATTACACAGAATTAAAACTCAATCACATCTGTTTTTCACCACTCCAAATCGCAATGGGCAATCACCGCCGGAAAAAGAACACGACTTGTCACCCACTGCCATTCGGAAAAAAGAAAAAAAAATCAGCTCACGTATTTTTTTATCTGACCAATTGTAAGGTTCAGTGCGCAGGGTGTTTATCGAAAATCGTATCTCTCGATAGGAAATCGTCCGCGGAGATCGAACGTCGATAGCACAGAGATCTCAATGTGCGTCACGCCACTGACTGGCCAATGTGAACGCCACGAGTGGCGTGATATAGAAACAGTTTTCTTTTCACCCGCTCTATCTTTCTAACCTAGATCTAAAAATAAGCGTTGGTGCTTACCAGTTGCGTTGCGGAAAATAACTCATTCCTCCGAGCGACATTAGAAAAAGATGTACAGATGTAATAGTCGATGTAAGGTTGCTGAGTGGTTTCGTTGTTGGGTTGTTGAGAATCATATGGCAAATTGTTAACACTATTTCATTGTCATGTTAGGAAAAAAAGAAACATGCTTTTGATATGAACATATAGGATTTTATATTACAACGCAGTGAATTTAGATGTAATTTAAATGTGATAAAATATTTATCATAATTTTGTTTTTCTGAGAAAAGATGCAGAAATCTGTTATACTTAGAATAGATCCAGTTTTTATTTAATTGAGATTTATTGATTTTATTTAATTGTTTAATCGTTGTGTTTGTTAATTTCAATTAAATCAGTGTTATTGTTTGTATTAGGACTCTCTCGTTTGGAAGGACATTATTTTACAAAATCTACTTATAAACCCTTCTTTTTTTTAAGAAAATGTAAGTTCGAACTGTATATTTTAAAAAATTCGATTTTGATGCCTGTACTGTGACGCACACAGGAATTTTTCGACGCGAGAGCCTTGAAAGGCCCCTTCTCCAGGGGGCCACTCAACCTATTTTTTTGATTTTGTTGATTTTCGGGAACAAAAAAAAAGGAAAAAATTAATTATTGAATAAATAATTAGCCTTAATTAATAAAATTAATTCTTAATAACAAATACTTAGTCAAATTTTACGTACTATGTACATAGGATTATAATCAATCGAAAAAAATGAAGGTTTTTAATAGGGGGGGTGTTCTCCCCAATGTAAAAGTGCCACTATTCCTGTCATATATTTGAGTAGATAATTATATACAGATTAAATCAAAAGCTGTTGCCAATAAGATGGAAATTTTGAGGAGAATTTACTCTAGAATGAGAAGGCAAAAATAATTTTCAGACTCATACTATAATATTAACAGATATTTAAAAAAAAAGTATGAAATAAATGAATAAACGAATGATTATTAACTTCATACCTAAAGCAATAGGAAGGCTATTGGCAACGAACCTCGTAGTTTTGAACTCAAAGTGAAGTGACGAGGACGACATATGAACAGGCACCACATCTCCTAATTTCAACACCACGACCAAAAAAGTAAGAAATTGAATAAAAATTTAGTAAAAAAATATATTGTCTTATTTAAATGTTTTCAGTTTTAATAATTATTTTCAGAAAATCAGTGTTTAATAAATTTTAATGCTTTCTTATGCATTACAACTTGAGCATAACTAGAAAAAAAATTATTTTCGCATTTTATTTCTATTTAATAAATCTCCAATTTAAAATTTTTTATATTTATTATTATTTTTTATTTTTTTTTTTTTATATTTTTTTATTTAATTTGCTCAATTTATGACGGTTACATGATATAGACCATTGGATAATGATATTTGAGTATCATGGAAAAAAAAAAAAATTTAAGCAAAAGAACTTAAAATAAAATCTTCTTTCATGCATGTACTTTTAAATCAAGTGAAATTTACTTACTTATGGCGCTGTTATACGTATTTGACAAATATGTACATCTTAAAAGAAAGTTCCTGCAAAAAGCAAAAGTTGACATTTGCGAAGCACATGAATTGATTGGCTGGAACTGCACTATTGCCTTTAGCATGTGATTATGATGTTGTTGTTGCTAATCCCAGGTTGTCTAGCAGTGCTAGACAATTTCCATGAGTCCAAAAAATTGCAGAAATTCTAAAAACAGAAGAAGGGCTATAAATGAACCTCATCCTTTTTAGAATTCAAACAAGTCAAGATGTTGGAAATGCTATTATGTCACATGAATTTAAGAACTGATTGACTGCAATTGTAGTTATCATGTGACTATTACCAGTGGCGTAACGTATACTCCTGCAACCTTCCGCATCGCGGGGGGAAAGCCAGGATTCTAGGGAGCCCAAAACCTGGTGTTATGCCTTTGCAATGTTTTGCAAGATCCGGCTTGGGGCCCCAAACCTGGCTTTACAGGAGGGGGTCCTAATATTCTCCGTTACGCCACTGACTATGACTAGTGGCGTAACGTATACTCCTGCAACCTTCCGCATCGCGGGGGGAAAGCCAGGATTCTAGGGAGCCCAAAACCTGGTCTTATGCCTTTGCAATTTTTTGTAAGATCCGGCTTGGGGCCCCAAACCTGGCTTTACAGGAGGGGGTCCTAATATTTTCCGTTACACCACTAACTATGACCAGTGGCGTAACGGAGAATATTAAAGCTTCCCCGCAAAGTCAGGTTTTACCTTTAATGTTTTATAAATTGGTTAAATACGTACTTGGCGTCAGTCAGACTTTGGGCCCTCTAGAATCCTATCCCCCCACCGTGGTGCGTGGATTGTTAGGGTGTACGTTACGCTACTGACTATGAAATCAGATGAATCTAGCCCATTCAACATACGAGTGATTTCACAAAAAAAAAAATCTCAGTAATGAAATTAAAGGATTTTTCAAAAAATCCATTATAAAATGATATTTCTATACTTTTTATTGGTTCACTTTATATTCAGAACATTTCATTATAATATTAAATTCTCCCCCCCCCTCCATTATATATCTACCGTATGAAATCCATAGAAATGAATGAAAGAGCCATTAGCGCATTTTGTCATGTCGCCAGTAAAGAAATCAAAAGGCTACATTGCGACCTAAATGAGGCATTGTTTAACGTTAATATTGAACCGAAATCAAGTCACGGTTCCACTCTTGAGCAAAATGAAAGGAATTTCATAGTCTCAGAGGCTAACACAATATATATTGCATTGCCGGGCACAAAACCGGTGCTGGAATTAACCTAGATAAGAAAAGATCGCTATTTAGAAGAAATTGGTTGAAAAAAAGTCCACGAAAAAGATACATAAATTTTATCTAAACTGTAAAAGACATTTTTATTGATGGAAATATTAATATCTTAGCTACATTTAACTCACACGATTTAGTCGCTATGCACGAGTGTATGCATGCTATCATGTATTGAAGTTAGGTTTAATCAACCATACAACTGATTGTTTATTGACGTCACCCTAAGGAGCAATGCCGGCGATAATGGAGGCAGATATCGTAATTTTGAAACTAGGTCAAGTAGCGAGGATGACACCTAAACAGGCACTCCCAGACCAAACATATACACCACGCCACCTTGTTTGCTAATGTGCACCAGTCCAGGCACCGTCGCAGAGAATCTTGTATCATTGTTGGCACTGGCGTAGCTAGTCCTGAGTGGGCCTTGCATCAAATTTCCTTGGAAGCCCTTTTTTGGGACCCCTTAACATGTTACAGTTCTTTGCTTACATATGTTGGGGCCCATGCAACTCGATGACCTCGTATCATTGCTGAGGCTGATACGATGGTAGCTATGCCCCTGACTGATGATGATCAGTATTTCAAAAATCTGTTACACAGAAATTGATTATTAAAATATTTATTTCTTTTGACTTCATCTTTTTTCACTTATTTGCTGCTAATATTTACTTACGCGTTAGCGCTTACACGTGATATTCCCGTATCCACATTTCAAACTGCTTATTTTGGACCATTTTGCCTGTCTTTACATTTTGCCAGGTATTTTTTAAACACCCTGTATATATTTGTATATATATATATATATGCTTTTTGTTAGAATCTAATTTTAGTCTTACAGTAACTTTAAAATAAAAACAAGTAATATAAAAAAAATTAAGTCAATTCATACTTAAATCAACAAAGAAAATTTTTATTTTAGCTACTTTTTATTAAATAGTTATAATTAATATAAATATGTATACACATAGGACATATTCACAACATTAAGTGGTAATTAATTTTTATTAATTATCATTAAAGTATTGTAATGTCATCCGAAAAAATCGTGTATATAAAATTTCAGTTCAACTGAATGCTTTAAAACGCGAGAAAAAAAAACCTTTTCAAGTTTTGACACAAGTCGCCAAAAACGATGCCAACGTGACTGTATTTGTAATTCTTTAAATAATTCGTTTTAATCAATTAATTTTTATTAATTACAATCAAATTATTGTAATGTCATCCAAACTAATCATGTGCATAAAATTTCAGCTCAATTGAGCGCTTTAAAACGTATTTTATTAACGATTGAAAATTCCACTAAGATAAATAAATAAATAAATATAGAGAGAGTGTGAGCTATAACACAGTAAGAATTGAATAAAAGCTTTGGCAATCTTTTTCTTAACTGTTATATACATTGTTATAATAAATCAAAATTGGTCAATTGCATATAACTTGACTCAATAATTTAAAAACTCAGTACATTTTTAAAAATGAAATATAAAGGGTGTTTTTTTAGAGGTATAGAACTTTAAATTGCAATAAAACAACGATGTATTATTCGATTGACATGAATTTTTTTTTATTCGAAAGATAATCTTGTGGCATTACATTTTAAATATGATCAAGCAAGGCGTAGATTCGTCGAAAGAGCCCAAAACGAGATTGCCTTTGTTCCCGATTTTCATAAGCGAATTTTGTTTAGCGATGAAGCGCACTTCTGGTTGAATGGCTACGTCAACAAACAAAAGTGCCGCATTTGGAGTGAAGCTAATCCACAAGTGTATGTCGAAACACCGTTACATCCAGAAAAACGGACTGTTTGGTGCGCTTTATGGGCTGGTGGAATCCTTCTTCAAAAACGATGAAGGCCACAACGTTACAGTCAATGGTGATCGGTATAGAGCCATGATTACTAACTTTTTCATTCCTGAATTGAACAATCATGATGTCCAGGAGCTGTGGTTCCAACAAAACGGCGCAACATGTCACACAGCTCGTGCCACAATCGATTTATTGAAAGACACGTTGGGTGACCGCCTAATTTCACGTTTTGGACCTGTGAATTGGCCTCCAAGATCTTGTGATTTAACACCGCTAGACTATTTTCTGTGGGGCTATGTAAAGTTATTGGTATATGCAGATAAGCCACAAATGCTTGACCATTTGTAAGACAACATTCTCCGTGTTATTGCCGATATACGGCCACAAATGTTGGAAAAAGTCATCGAAAATTGGACGTCCAGATTGGACTACATCCGAGCCAGCCGTGGCAGTCCTGTGCCAGAAATCATATTTAAAATGTAATGCCACAAGAATCTTTCGAATAAAAAAAATTCATGTCAATCGAATAATACATCGTTGTTTTATTGCAATTTAAAGTTTTATACCTCTAAAAAAACACCCTTTATTTTTAGTTCGCTTCTCTAAAAATGGAATACTACCCCGATAATTTTTCGCAGTTATTGCAAAATCTGATTGTGGTTTTGCAAGTCATTTCCTCATCTTCTAAAAGAAGCTATCATTTGGGATGATTCTTGAAACTGCAGGTAGGACACTGTCTTTGAATGTATAGGTGGTCGGCGGTTTGCCTTTGATTTCTTCTTTATCTAAGAGGGAATCTGTTATCCAAAAAATTGCTTTTAGGAAAATGGGCTGTTCCAAGATTTCAATACGGGCGTCGACTTGACAGAGCTGTACAATAAAATATTGTAAAATGCTGCCGAAGCTTGGCTCCAGGAAGTTCGTTGGTAAACACCTTCGTGGAATGGTTGAAAATTATTATCATCAGAAAATGCTGCTATTACTAGGGACAGAATTAATAATCTGCTATTATAATATCAATACTCCATTGTTTTTTGTCATCTTTCATAATTATAGTATCCTTCGTATCAGAACCAAGAACTAAATTTCGTTTTTTTTTTTATCAGTTTAGGTAAGACCACAATGATAGAGAATGAATAACCCGTGATTCCAAAACCTCTCGGAAGTTGTTTCTTTATTCCCCCTCCCTTTCTTACTCTCAAATTTGACCATTTTCTTTTTTAATTGATGAAAACAGTAGATGTCAAAGAGAAAATTGTTGTAGATTCAAATCTAATGTCCATTTTTAGGATGGGGAAGATAAGAAAAAAATAAATTCCCATTACTGCATTTAGTAAGAAGAGAGCTCTAACTGCAGGAGGTATCCGATCTCTGTCTACACAAGAAAGACCTAAATCTGAATCCGATCCTGAAAATGTAATTGGCGATCCAGAAGCAATTAAAGACGTTGTCATGGAAACGCGTCTCGATCTATTTTGTTATACCTTTAAAGGTGACAAAAGACGTTCGAAATCTGATTTTGAAAAAAAATATGACTGAATAAATTTTTTTTATGAATAGTGCAAGTTTAATTAGAATCTGCACATAAAAATTTTTTAAGAATATTTTTACAATAAAAAATTATTTAAATTCAATTTTTTGGCAAAAAAGGAAGGAAGAATGACATACTTTCAAAACATTCTCCTTTTTATGAAAAATGCTTCCATTTCCAGTCACACAGCTTTAAATCGGCTTCTTTCTGTGGATAGGATAACCACGGCTTTATGAACACGTGTACCCTTTAAATATTGTGAGGTCTTTGGTCATCACCCCGGCAACCTTTGACGCCATGAAAACCCCTCAGCTCACGAACCGGATGTAACTCAAGGATAAGGAGGCAGACCGCAATCATCCCGAGACCCTAGAGAGGGCAGAGAGAGAAGACGGTTTGAAAACTTCGCTGAGAACGGGTGCAATCTCCTCCCTCACAAACAACTGAATTTGAACTTTAATGAACTAAGCAATCCTTTTAATAGTTTCAATATATTTTCTGCAATTAATAGCTGTGACGTAAATAAACTAAATATTTAAATTAATAAATGTCACGCTACTATAATTTATCTCAAATGTCACAGTTCTATTTTCCCTATATATAGCTAAGACTTCGCTACAGAAGCTTAACTAAAAGTTTTGAAAAATTAAAAATTTATAGAGTTATGATCCATTGAAAAATAATAACGTTGAGTTTTTTGTTAACATTTCTCTACTCTCCTTCTCTCTCTCTGATTTATTAAAATATTATCAGATTCTCTTCTGTTGTTGTTACTTATGCAACCTGATCGACAGTAATATCAGATCAAAATCTATGAAGGTGTTGACGGTTTCATCGGAGCACCTGATCTCCGAAGAGATCTTAATCTCCTATCAGAACATTTGGGAATAGCATTGAAATTCTTTACTTGCCCTTGTTAAAATTTAAAGTAGAAATAATAAGTACTGGATTGCTAGTTATTCGGGGTCGTCGTGCGACCGAGGATCGTTTGGAGTGGCTCGCTCGACCAATGGCCGAGGCGAGCTTTCAACCAGTGTTTGAGATGGGAAGTGCAGGGAAGGAATGCGATCTGTGACGGGAGAGGAATTCCCTCTATTGGTCGGGCGGCTCGTCTCCCATTGGGAGGATGGGTGGCTCGGAAGAAAAGGGAGAGTTGGCAGAGAGAAAAATATTCTCACGCGAATGGTATTAGGAGATCTTAAAAATTAGAGAGATATTTGAGATGAAAGGCTAGATTTGTCGTTAGCCTTAGCTTTGAGCTCCATGCAGGTGGTGACAATACGATTTTAAACGGCTCCTTCCCAATTTAGAGGGAGAACATTCAGGGGGTGGTCAGGAGCCTCCCACTTCTCTTCCCCTTCCACCAACCTCACGAGAGGACTTGCGGGCTCGATGGCTATTTAGAGAGTACCCCTCTACCGCGAAAGCATTATACAGTTACAAACATCCATGCCTTCTTCGGGATTCAAACCCAGGTGCTACGGTACCGCCGCCAACGTCACTGACCCCTATACCAGATAGGCAGCGAAATTATATATTTTAAAAATCCTTGTTTAGGCTCGGTATAGAAGTCTTAGCTAGATATAGGAAAAATATTTTCATTATAGAAGCATTTTTCAGATAAGGAAAACATTTTGAAAAATGTAACATTCTTTCTTCATTTGATGCCAAAAAAAAACACGCGTTTAAATAATATTTTCTTATAATATATTCGAAAAAAAAATTTACGATTCTTCTAATTAAACTGAAATTAAATATAAAATCCTTCTTTTTTTTTCAAAATCACCGTTCTGATCTTTGTCAGTGATTCTAAAAGGACAGTTTTGTTAATCCCTTGCGGCTTCATTTTATTTCTGGATTATGGATCGAAAAATGTCATTTTTTTTTTCTCTTTTTGCTTATTTTCACAAACATACATATCTTTTAAAACATAACAGCAACATACGCATACAAAAATTCCAAAAAAAAAAAGTAAAAAAATCGATTTAAATAAATGAGTAATTTACCTGTAAAGTTGGCTTTCTGTATGGCAGAAATCATTAGACTTTGGAGTTCATTCACACTAACTATAAATATAAATCTTAGAATACCTAGTTTTTATCTCGAATTACAAATTTCATCCATTTACATCTTTTTCCTTGACATATTGATAATGAAACTATTAATCAAAATTTGATCGTGTGTGATAAATCCGAAAACACACGTACTGCACGTTATCCAGCATCGCGATCCGTTTCAGTAGAATCTTATTTCTCTTGTTATCTTCTTTTTACTATCTCTCTCTGAGCAGCAAATAATAAACTATCGTGTTGGATAAGTTTTCTTCTCTGTTGGGGGGATGTAGTCAACAAATAGTCTTTCAGACAAGCGTGAAAAGAGGTGCTCAGCAGAAGGACGTCCTCTTTTTGCAGAAATTATTCAATTATTCGAAACCATAAAAAGTACAGGTGAAATAATTCGAGAAAGACCGATTGCACAATGTAAATTTTCACAGTGCCCGAGTTACACTCGGGATGAGCCAGGATGGTACGTTTCGCCTACCCGAACTCAGCTCGGGAAAAGTTGCTGGTTTTAGTCTTCGGAAACTTCGAAGAAATATGACCTACATAACTCCTTTAAACTCCACATCCAGCTTTTAAAATTGTAGTTGAATTTTACACGCACCATCTTTCAATAGTCAAATAGTTAAGCATTACTAATTATTTGTGTAACATAAAATTACAAGAGAAAGTTAATATTGAGTAACACAAAAAATATCCTACAGATCGGAAACGATTCTTTCTTCTCTTACTTCGCTAAATTGAATTAAAATGAATCATTTTAACATTTAAAATGTACGAAGCGATTAAATTCTCTCTGTTCAATGATGAAATAGCTGTTCAGCAATAATTATTTAACGGAAAGTCGGAAAAATCGATGAGACTTATATTATCTAGTTGTCGAAAAGTAGAATCAATTATGGTTTCAGTTCCTCGAATTTAATGCTTTTCCCCGAATTAAACCATGAAAGCAATTGATTTACTTAAATTCCGGGAAACACCGGGAAAATTCAATTAAAATACAAGTTATAAAAGAGACAGAATTAGTCCAGAAAAGAACAGAGTATAATTGCACTAATATTTTAAAGTCTTTTGTTGTGTCTCAATATGCATGCAGAAAAATTGTGGAAAAAAATGGAAATTATTTTTATGCTTATCTTGGATATTAAAATACAGCGAAAATCGTTTAATACGAGACTGGGGGACACTGAAATATTTATTCGTGTTAATATGGATATTGTAAAAAAAAAGAGACACATACATTCAACAAAATTAAGTTTTTTAGATTATACTTTATTGACATATATATGTATGTAATGATAAAACTTTAGCAGTGCATAATTTGTCGTGGTGAGTGGTTGATTTAAACAATGGAGGACCAAAGGTAGGGCGTGGCCGGTGGTGTGGTTTTCCTGTGTTACATGGAGACTGGTCGAGTACTGTATTATCGAAGAGACACTGATGTAAATCAATAATCCAGTTTATTCACATCTGGAAACACATAAAGATCAAGTAGGGACGGCATTACACATAACAAGAAACAAACATCATGGCGCGAACACAGACAAAGACAAACACAGAACGCGCTGCAGCCGGCTGATTACATGATGAAGGCAAGCAGACAAAAGAGGAGAGAGAGGCGGTATTTCCAGAGTCATCGGTTTTTATACCCGACGGTGAAGACCATGCGACATTTGTGTAATAAGAGCTCTGATTGGTTACAATGGGAAGGAAAGGGATTTATGATGTAATAATATTAGTCGATTACGATTAAGATCAGGGTGTAGTTTCGAACCAAATAATTAAAAGATTATTTGAATATTATTAAAGAGAGTTAATTAAAAAGGATGCTAGGGGGAATTATTACATGTATATATGCATCTGTTTAATAAAAATCAATGAAGCAAAAACATTCACAATAACTTAATGAAATTTAATGTATAATGTTCAAATTTTTTGAGAAAAAAAAACTTTTATTGCATTTTTGGATACTAATCTGATAGTTTTCTTTGCACATCGCTTTCTTTAACATCAAATTGTCAACAAATGGTTCAATATCGTCCATTTTGTTATTCATTTCACCATTGGAATGAAGGTCTAAATAATTGCGCATACTTTTCATGATGTTCCTCATTTCACATGATGTGTGAAATGGCTTCATCATTCATTTCATTATCGTCGTTGAAATCTGCATCAATGATAGTTTTTTGAGCTTTGAAATAACTCAAAAGTGTCTTTGTCTGACATAATTAGACACATTAACATCATCTACTGCAACGAATTGTTCCGATGATACAGTTATACAGTCCATTCAGGCAGAAACTTTTCAATATTCTTCTCCAGAAGGGTTATCTTTTCATGTTAAGCGTTTTTCGTTTCGTGTTAAGAGAAAAAAATGCTTTGTCTTAAGCAGTGGCGCACACAAGGGGGGGGACCCCCCCCAAAGCCCTTGATTTTTTTTTCCGATCGATTATAATTTTAAGTACATAGTACGTAAAATTTAATTAAGTATTTGTTATTAATGATTAATTTTATTAATTAATGCTAATTATTTAATCAATAATTAGTTTTTTACTGTGTTTTGTTCCCGAAAATCGACAAAATCAAAAGGAGCATGATACAAGAATGGTGAACTTTCGACCCCGAACCCCCTTGAAAAATTCCTGTGTGCGCCACTGGTCTTAAGCGTTTTCGCGAAAAGCGCATTTCACTGAGTTATGATTGATTTGGATAAAAAAAAAAAAAATTTTAATACATAAGCATTTCTGAAAAAAAAAATTGAAATTTAAGTAAAAAATTGATTTTTTTTTAGTTAAAAGTCTGAACACACAGAACAAAAAAAAAACATTTTTGTTACTTATGAAGTTTAAATTAATAAAAATAACAATTGCTTTTATACAAATAAAAACATCAGTCAAAATTATCTGAGCACATTGTTTCAGAACAATTTCAACAAATATTTTGAGGTTTATTTTAGTTTTCCTTCTAGTAAAAAAAACTGACTTGTTGCTTAGTATTATACAGTTAAGGTTTTATATGAGAAAATATTGCATGGCATTATTGTTCAAAAGTACTTAATGCTTGGCTATTATATATGTGTGTGTTTAAATTATACATTATAGTTTCAAACGCTATTTTTAAACTACACGAGACAGCAGTAACGTAACGTAACGGAGAATATTAGGGCCCCCTGCAAAGTCAGGTTTTGGGCCCCAAGCTGGATTAAACAAAAATCTACAAAGCCATAACATACCATGGGCTTCGGGTCCCCACGCAATGAGGGGTTGAAGGGGTGAGACAGTGTTACAGTTACGCCACCGTGAGACAATGTTGGTCACAAGGCTGGGCTTTGGGAGTTCACCTCCCTCTTGACCCCCCAAATTATAAATTTTTCGAGTAAAGAGTTTACACGCTTTTTTGTCTGCATGTGTCTCTTTTTAACACGCTTTTATAAGTTTCACTTATATGTAATGGAATCTTTGGACTCGATTTTTACCCACTTTAAAAAGTTCAGATTAATTCGAAATTTTGCACACTTCTCAAGGACCGATGACAATAGAATAATTTCATAATTTTGTTCCATTGTCCTGATCAGAATCCTCAAAAATAACAATTTTAAGGATTCCGGGACTTGGCGACTAATTCATTATATCTTTTCCAGATTTGGCAAATAATTGCAGATATCATTTCCAAATTTGGCGACTAATTCCATACTCCATTTCCAAATTTAGCAACTAATTCCAGATATGGCAACTAAAAGATTAAGGTGCAACCCTAAAACCGCGAATAGGCTTGTGGCTAATACAAATAAATAAAGAAAAAGTGTTCTTTATGTGAGAAAGGGTAAGGTAGGTGTGTCAGCAATTCCTTACGGTAATATAAGTCTAGTTTTTATGAAAATGGAAATTAAAAAAAAAGACTCGTTCATGTGAATAAAAATAATGTATGTTCTAACTGCAAAATTTTTTTTTTTTTTTATTTTTATGAAGCAATACGTTTAGAAGTGATGATACAAATTCACATTATAGCGATACGTTTAAAATGTGATAATGATTGACATTTAATATTTTTTCTTTAGACACTTTTATTAGTTAGACCTGTATCTATGGATACGAAATCTTTGAAATGTAACGACATGGGACTCATCCGAGGCCACGTAAACGTAGAGAATAAATATCCTTCAGACCCGTTAATTAATATCCATTTGTGACGAATCTATACGGAACTTTATCACTAACCTTCTGAGTCGACCTTTTTAGGGAAATTTAATTCCCTACCTATTTCCAATCAACTCCAAAAAGCGGACAGGATTCCTTGTTATGCAGATTAGATTAAGTATTTAAGTCAAACGAAATAGTAAAGTTAGAGCAGTAGGAGATAGAGATTGAAGCTGAAAGTTATCGTGGATGTAAATTGAAGATTTCTTGTTAGAGATATTTAATCTCAAGGATTGAGATCCCGAGTGGTAAATATTGATTTGTGTTTAAAGTCTCATTAAAGTTTTAGGAGTGAGATTAAAGTTAAATGTTAAATAAGAACATTATTAAATATAATTCTGGGATCTCTTATCGTGGTAATTTCTGCGTGATCGTTATTTAATAAATTAATTAATTGGATCATTAATTAATTTAATTTAAAGGATATTACCTTTAAAACCTCATAATACTAGTAGACGCATTTGTTAATAAGTCTTTGATTCTATTTGGATAAGATAACCAAATAAAGAAAGTTGTTTATAAAAATGGCTACTGGCTCTTACGTGACTCCTATTTATTCTCGTTCTCAAAGTGAGGTCCTAGGAGACCTTCACACATTGAAGAGCAAGACTAATTCCAGCAACCACATAATTCCGGCTCCAAATATCAAACTCAAGGATAAATTCAAAAAAGAATAAATGATAGTTTTAAAAACAAAAAAAAAAAAAAAAAGGCTTTTATTGCAGATCAAACTAAAAAACGAAAAATAAATTATAGTTTAAAAAAAACTAAAAAGCACGCTTTTATAGTGAATCGAAATAAAAAGTAAAAAAATAATTCTTAATATAAGAATAAAATAGTTAACTAGAAAGTTAATGTCATTGTGGTAAAAGCGTAGGGTGCTTTGTACTACATTTTACACTAACTCAGCATTTCAGAACAGATCTAGTAAGATATTATAACAATTAATATAGAGCACCCCACGCTTTTACCCCAATGACATTAATTTTCTCGTTAATCATTTTATTCTTATATTGAGAATTATTTTTTTACTTTTTAGTTCGATTCACTGTAAAAAAGTGTGTTTTTTAGTTCTTTTTAAACTATAATTTATAAAAAAATTCTAGCGAGCTGTACATGTAAAATAATTTATTTTCTTCCACCTATATGCACGTAAAAGTGATGATTATTTCATAATTTTTCTAAGATCGAACGCGCAAGCATTTAATTTGATGAGCGCATTTCGAAATCAGTTCTCGGTTAACTCACATATCGTTTTCGACAAAATATTATTCAAAATATTATTAACGCTTAAAAGGCGATAATAGGCGATAATACGATTGACATTTAATATTTCTTCTCAACACACTTTTATTAGACCTGTATCAACAGAGACGGAATCTTTGAAATATAACGATATGGGGCTCATCCGAGGCCCCGTAAACGGAGAAAATAAATACCCTTCAGATCCATTAATTAATATCCATTGAAGAGCAAGACTAATTGTATCAGCTACGTAATTCCATCTCCAAATATCAAACTCAAGGATAAATTCAACAAAGAATAAATGATTGTTTTAAAAACTAAAAAAAAAAACAGGCTTTTATTGTAGATTTAACTAAGAAGTGAAAAATAAATTATAGTTTAAAAAAACTAAAAAACACGCTTTTATAGTGAATCGAACTCAAAAAAAATATAATTCTTAATATAAGAATAAAATGCTTAACGAGAAAATTAATGTCATTGGGGTAAAAGCGTAGGGTGCTTTGTATTACATTTTTACACTAACTCATTATTTCGGAATAGAGCTAGTAAGAAATTATAACAATGAATATAGAGCACCTCACGCTTTTACCCCAATGACATTAATTTTCTCGTTTTAATCATTTTATTCTTATATTACGAATTATTTTCTTTTGCTTTTTAGTTCGATTCACACACACTATAAAAGCGTGTTTTTTAGTTTTTTTAAACTATAATTTATTAGAATATTACTTGTCCCACTCTTCCATATAAAAGACGTCTGTGTTTGCCCCTGATATGAAGATATGGGCGTCAGACCTCACAATTTTGAGCCTCGGGTGAAAAAATGATAAAAACATACATAGAAAGGAGCTTTATTTTCCTACCTGGCACAACTCATTAATAGATTCCTTTTAACACCGGGGTAGGCATTAAGTCGATCTCGATCGACCAGAGGACCGTGAAGACATTTAGGGGTGACCGCCTTCACTAAGACCTAAGAGATACTTACTGAAAGAAACATATTTATGGAACACCGACGCCCCTCTAGACTGGAGATTCGGCTTTCATAATCAATGTGACTGCACTTCCTTGAGAAAATAATTCGATTAATGTGTAGACGACACACATGTACTTTCATTGGAAGCGCATGATGACGCTTAACACGTTCAAGTTGCAGGGGGAAAAGCGATCAATATGATGCCAGCCATAAAAATGAATTCATCCCCAAACGGTGACTGAAGGGGAGAATAAAATGTTGATATTTAGCTCTTTCCGCGATAGCACGGGATTGGCTATTGACACATCATTCCGAACCCCACGCTCCCACTGGATTGAGTTCTTGAGTTATAGTCATGTTCCGCGATGGCGCGGGACTCGGTTACAAACAAATTAAGTTCATACATCGATTTCAGATTCATCGGTCCTCATATGCTTCCTGCTCGCTGCATAGAATACATCCTCGCTCCACGGACTAGCAGTCGCTCATAGTTGTTCAAGTACTCAACTTGACAAGTTTGTGTTACTTGTGTTTTTTGTAAGAAAAATAGTAATCTGTCATATTTTAAAAAAGGTGTACAATGTCGAAAACAAGTGTTAAGAAAAGAAAACATACAATTTTAATACAAAATAGCCACATCTACACTATTGGGTGGACCGCAACACATTAAAAACATTCGAAGTAGCCCGTACCATAAAAAATTCTGCCCACACCTGTTTTAACATATATAGCAGTACACACAATATTATGCACGACGATTTGGAGGGGGGCGGGGAGAACAATCAGAACTCAAAAACACTTTTTTTAACACTTTTTTTTTTGCATACAGAACATTTTTACGGGCATGGGCACAGTTAAAAGTTCTACCAGGATCCCATTACGGACAAACTATCGCCAAAGTATAACTATGCAGTAGTAAAATACTCTCTTATTTCTAAATACTGAAACACCATCTAGGAACAGCACAATGAGCTTAAGGCTGTTTTCGGCTAATGTTAAAGAATAGGAATATTTTTTCAGATATAAACGTACTCCAACATTAATATTATATTCTGGCTTCACTATCCTGTAGAGAATTTCACTTATTTTATCATACTACTCATTTTTATCCGAGTTGACACATTTTTATTTATAAAATGTGTTTCGCGTTTTTTTCTCCTATACCGTAATGTTAAATGAGCCATCCCTTTACATGTTAAAAGTAAAAAAACTAACTATTTATTAAATATTTTGAAACTTTTAAAACACTATATTATAAACAAATGCATGAGTTACAATGTCACAAATTGTTATAAAAATAGAAGCATTTTTTTCTGTCCGAAAATGGGCTCCGCGTTAAGTTTACACTCTTGTGCATAGGGCGAAAACAACCTTAACCGACTGTATTAAAAAGCGATAATTAGCAAGCGCGCATGCGTGTGGGCGAAGCAGCTTCTCTCCTGAACTTTTGGCTTAGACATATGAAAACAGATCTGATTGACTGATGGTTTTTAAACGATGTATTTAAAAGTTACACGTGGATAATTGGCAAAAGGCTTCGCAATTATGAATCAGGGTCAAGTGATGAGGATGACACCTCAAGTTGCCCCCTTTGTAACCATAATAACGCGAGATCTTTGAACCTGGACAGGTTTAATGAGCATCAATCCCCCCCCCACATCAGGAGGGGAACAAATAGTGACAATGTAGCCCTTGAATCGAAACAATTGTCCACCCTACTCTACAACGCGAGTCTTTGGTGGTATCGGGATTCGAACCCATGACTCGACAGAAATAACACTGGTCACATGTTCGCGACCATGATCAATGGGCTACTGCGGCCCAAATATAGATAGCAGGGAAGTTTTAAAGCATGGGCCAACTGGTCCCGAGCCCAGGGCCTCGCCCTCGGGGGGCTCGTTTTGTTTTCGACTCTATCTTAATAAGAACATGATCCGGATAATTTTAAGATCAAATACTATTCCCATACATATTCCCCGAAAAACAGAGAATTTCAAACTGCATGTCAACTGGCAAAAGTAGTAAGACTGTATTATTATGTTGTCCATGTCTCTAGGCCTGGGCCTAGTACCATAAACAATTATTCCTTTAGTCGAAATACGGTCATCAGTCGAGCCAGTTTGTGCCTAGAATTTTGAGATTGTGAGTCATGTAACTTTATTTGTTTCAAATTATCATTTGAACGTGTATTTGACAATGCATGCTATATACTGTCTACTTTTAAAGATCTAAGGTAGGGTCTACTTTTGCATGGGGACCCAAGGCCTCGAAGAGTCTTAAGACACCCCTGCACTTTAGGTGAACAATGGACTAAATTCATGATGATTACATGATAAAGGGAATTACGTGTTTCCCATTGATTAAAAATTGACATACTAGTTGTAAAGTTTAGATAACATTTAAAATTTGATGATTGGGTAAAGAGTTTACGAGTTAAAATTCTTCAAACAGTTTTCAAAATTTTAAAAAAAAATCTACATTTTACGAATACTTTTGAATTAAATGCATTTTGTTTAACTCTGTGCATTATTATATCGTTGACAAATATGTACTTTCTAACAGAAAGTTTCTGCAAAAAGCAAAAGTTGGCAACAGTGAAGCACATGAACTAATTGGCTGGAAACACGTGATTATATTTCTGACATAATTTTGACGTCGCATTAATTTATGAACTGATTGGCTGAAAACACGTGACTCAATTATTATGTGACTATGGCGTCACATGAATTTAGTCCATTAGCGAGACAATGTTTCTGAAATGAGGTAAATCTTTGAAGAGGGAATCACCTAATTAAAGAGCTTAGCAATAATAATGTATTTCTAATAAACATTGCAAACATTTATTTTGATTATTTGCACATTTTTGATGTTGCTTCTTTAAAAAAAATCGTTTCTGGAAAGAATAGAAAGGACTACTACTTTTTCCTGGAAATGCGAAAAAATCCGTTGCTCCAAATTACGTCATTGACATAGATTTGAAGTCGGCTTTGGTCTTCGAATCGGAGTCAACATAGTGATTTGCCCTTTGCAGTTTTTATGCATGTCGCAAAAAAAAGCATGTTTTTTTAAGTTTAATTGCTAATTGCTATATTTTTTTTCTGGTTTCTGAACCATTTGTCAACACTTTAAAAAAAAAGTTGTATTACTTTTTAAGAAACAAAAAATCACTTTCATGGAAATCTGTTTTGAAATCCCAAACTCAGTGCTAATCACTATTTCCCTCCCCCCTTTGCTATGCTTGAGCGCTGAGAACATTTTTTTTTCCTTCTTGTATTGTTACGTGTTCTGAAACAGTGATGAAAATTTCATTAGGGCGTTTTAAAGGTCTGAGCCCTCAAGAGATAAGAACGGTCTTATGTCTATTTAATGCGAAACATAGTTGTAAATAATGAACTTTTTCTGTATTTTTTTGTCGCAATAAGGTGAAATTTACAGAATGATGGGGGACAATTAACTCTTTTGACATACACCTAAAATGAAGTTTGCTGCACATTTTCTCTTTCTCCGGGAATGTGGATTTCCGGTACCATTGAGAAGACAAAAGAGAACTCCCGCACGAATATCGCTATTCGTCAGAAACAGTTCTTGACGTTTCGAATACGCCAATGGCACATGAAATGGATAATGTCTCCCAAACGTAATTACATGTCACAAGGTGGATTCTTATTTTTTGTGTTGCTTCGTAATTTTTTAACTGTTCTCTATTTTTTTTTTTTTTTTTTTTGGTGTGGGGAGGGGAAGGGATTTGAAAAATTTCTGATTCTAACCTCATCAAAATTAAAGAACAGGAACAATTAAAATCTGGAACACCTTTTCAGGGAAACAAATACCTCAGTATTAATCAGTGGCGTAACGGAGAACATTTGGGGCCCCCTGCAAAGTCAGGTTTTGAGCCCCTAATTTGGATTTTACATAGGGTAGGTACTTGGTGGCAGTCAGGCTTTGGGCCTCTTAGAACCCTGAGGCCCCCCGCAATGCGGGGGTGGTGGGGGTTTGTACGTTACGCCACTGGTACTAATACATAATCGAACAATTATAAAACATATAGGCTTTTATTTGTACACTGTTTTAAAAATTCAATGATGTCTTATAAATCGACACATTAATCTTTTATAAGGCTGTGATCAGAGACGTCTTAAGGCGTGAGCTAACTGGGCCAGGGCTCAGGGCCTCGGCCTCAGTGTGGGCCTCGTCTCATTCTCAACTGAGCCTTAATAAGATCCTGATTTGAATAATTTTATCGATCAAATGTTATTTCCGAAAAACTGAAAATTTCGGATAATATGTCAACTCGCAACAGTGGCAAGACTTTAATATTATTTAATGACCATCACCCATGTCTAGGTCTAAGTCTATCACCATACACCATCATTACTCATTAAGTCAAAGAACGGCAGTCAGTCGAGCCGGTTTGTGCGAATATTTGACAACGTATGATATGTACAATCAACTTTCAAGGTTCATAGGGGACCTACATTTGTGTTGGTGTCCAGAGCCAGAGACGTAACGTACACCCCCGCATTGCGAATGGGGGACAGGGTTCTAAGGGGCCCCTTAGCCTGATTGCCGCCAAGTGCCTACCCTCTGTAAAATCCCACTTGGATACTTTGCAGGGTTGCCCAAATCTTTTCCGTTACACCACTGCCCAAAGCCTACTTTTATGTAGGGGCCCAGGGCCTCAACGAGTCTTAAGACGTCCCTGGCTATGATAAGTATACTTCCCTCTCCACCCTCATTAATTTTTAAATATCCATGGGAAGCTATATTCCTACCAATAATTTGTGCTGTTAACACATCGGCTAGCACAACAGATTTCTGGATTTTTGACAGTGGCGTAACGTACTCCCCCACATCACGGGGGGGGAGGAGCCTAGGTTGCCCAAAACCTGTGTTTTGTTATGTCTTTACAATCCTTTGTAAAATCCAGCTTGGGGCCCAAAACCTAAATTTGCAGGGGGCCTCTAATATTCTCTGTTACGCCACGCATTTTCAAGTCGTAAGCCAAAAGACATCATGTAAATTTCTTGAGCAGCAAGAAAACTGTTCCAGGTGACGAAAGATTACAGAAAGATGCATACGTTTCTGTTTATGCTATACTAAAGCACACGAAAAAAGAAAAAGATACGTTACTACAGCTTGCAATGCCCCACATGTGTTTTTCTGAAATTTAATGAAAAGTAATATGCACACAAACACTGTTATTTTAAAAACACTTAAAAGGTTCATCTTCTATTTCCTGCTTCATCTAAGATAGACTGAATGTATGTCCTGAATACGAAAAACTTGTATTGAAATATTTATGAAATGTTTGCAGTAAGTCTCTAAAGAAAGCAATACTTGCAGTTTTATTTTAAAGCAATGTTAAGGATAACATCAACAACTGTAAACAGTATTGTTTCCATTCTATTCGAGTTGAACTCCTAACTGGATAATATTAACATAAAACAATAGCTTCCCCACCATTAGCACGCACGATCTATATTTACTACCTTCCACTGTACTTTCGAACTTCTTTATCTTTTCTGTCAGACGACTTTATATCCTGTTTGTTGGAATATCTTCTTGAGTTGAGAGATTAGATTTTTTTCCCTTCTTTTTCTTTTTTTCGTTATCAAAGCTGATTTGCTATGTCGAATGAATCTAATTCACAGAACAGTAAATGTTTTTCGTGAGTTAATTTTTTTTTTTTCGTAAGCCAAAAGACATCATGTAAATTTCTTGAGCAGCAAGAAAACTGTTCCAGGTATTAACAGTTTTTTTTAATCCTGATGTTTCTTGCAGTTGTTTTTACTACTTGCGGACAATTTTGAATAAATTTTTAATGTCGTATTCAAGAAAATAAAATTCTTGGAAAATAGTTTATGTTAGGAAACTGTTTGAAATAAATTTTAACAATATTAATTACGTTAAAAAAATATTTACCTTTTATTAGATTATTTAATGACATATTTTTCTTTGAATCGTTCTGCACGGTGTCCCAAAAAATACCCCTCAAACTCTGCACAGCCAGATTCTTTGTTGGGAATACATAAAAAATGCTCCAAAAACTGTAGCTGTACAATCCACAGTTTCCGAGAAAAATACGGTAAATGCTGATGAATGAATGACGATGCATGCCAGCTCTCATGATGGGGCCTCGGCGCATTTCTGTGCTTCTCTTCGTAATTAGTCGGATAGGGCATACTCTGCCCGCTGATTAGATCCGGTTCTATGTCCCCCATGATCACCAAATCTCACACCTCTGGGTTTTTTTCCCTATGGGCAGGGCCACTTTTCCGCTTAGGCACACAAGGCACGTGGCCAGGGAGCAAAAAATTGGAGGGGTGAAAAATGACAAAATTAAAATTACAGCAAACGTAACACCGCCTAGCGAATCATGGGAGAAGCATTTTTGTCCTTAAGAGACTAAAACTGAAATGATATATACCATAGAAAATGAAAAGCTCAACAGTTTGATGTTGGTAAGCTCTCAGAATGATATTACCGTGGAAATTGATTACAATGATGTTATTAATAATTTTGAGATGATCAATGTTCGAAGAAAACCTTTGTTGTACCAGTACAATAGCAGTGACTCAACAAAGTATAGGGATGTCTAAATGTAGAAAGTAAAGCGTTGATATGATGGTAATTAACAAGTTGAAAACAGTTCATGCAATAATGTATACTCTTATACTGTAATTTGCAAGGATTTCATTAATTTACTCTACTTGTGATGAAAAAACAGTCCATGCAAGAAATGTATGCTGTAATTTGCAAGGATTTCATTAATTTACTCTACTTGTGATGAAAAAACAGTCCATGCAATAATGTATACTCTTATACTGTAATTTGCAAGGATTTCATTAATTTACTCTACTTGTGATGAATCTGTACGGTACTTTCTCTTAGGTGTCTTTGGGGATTATAAATTCGCGTATATTTCCAATCAGCTCTAAAAGAAGAAAACGGGACATGCAAACTAGTTAAAGTATTTAAAGAGAGTGTTGAAAGTTAACAGCAGGCTATTACGACAAGAGATAGGTTGAAAGTGTTCTAAAGAGATTCAAGTTGATTGTGCGATTAGCGGCTCGTTGATCATTTGGCAGTGGTCTGCAATTGGAAAGTGAGATAGAAAAAGGAAGGTGATATTTAAATTTAGATTATCGGCTTATAAGAGTAAATATATAATAAAGTTAGTAGTAATTTAATGAACACTAGTAATTCAAATAGCGTGTATCTCTCGATCCTCTTATTCCAGTAATCCCGTTCGATATTGAGTTAATAGTTGATTAGTATCATATTTCGTGATTTAGTTTTCAGTCGTGATTTAGGGTTCAATCATACTGACGCAGACATATCGATTAATCTTTGTAATTAGAATGTTGATAATTATTCGAGTAAATAAATATAATTAGTTATTGTAAAAATGTCTTATGGTCGTTCTTTGCCTCAAGTCAAATTTGGTGCCCAAGATGGAATCCAGGGGGATTCTCACATACTAATTTATAAAAAAGTGGGTGAGGGGTCCTCGATGCCCTAAGGTAAGAAATGAATGAGAGTGACCAAACCATGCCACTATCCTTTCCTAACGTTTGCCATTAGAGGACATGGTGGGTTATACAAAGACTCGCCAAACAGCAAAAACAAAGAAAGAGGAAATAGTGTGTGAGTTAAGAGAAAATTCCTGCGAACTATAACTGGCAAGGTAAGGTAAGAACTAAAGGAGAGGGGTGCTCTGAAAATAGTGGAAGAGGGAGGCGTAACAATTTAAAGGGCCTAGACAAGAGCTCCGCAACCTTTTTATCGCTGCAGACCGGTCAACGCTTGATAACTTTACCGCGGAGCGCTGAGGGTGGGACACGTTGATTGTTTATATTTTAGATTGTTTTGATTCAACAATTTTAATTTAATTACTTTAAATATGCCTTCAGAATAAAATGTAGTTACACCCAAAATGAATAAAAGGGATTTAACGTGGAATATAAAGTGATTTCTGTGGAAATTTGCCCAAATCCAAGAGAAATGCACCACTTTAAATAAAATGGCAATAGATTTAAGGCAATGCTCCGCAACCTTTTTATTGCCGCAGACCAGTCAACGTTTGTTAATTTTACCGCGGCCCGCTGAGGGGGAGGATGTTGACTGTTTTGATTTAATAGTTTTTATTTAATTGTATTTAATCGTGACTTCTGAATAAAATATAGCTACATCAAAAAATGAATATAAAGTGATTTAACAAGGAATATTAAGAGATTGACATAAAAAGTAGTCCAAACCTAAGAAAAATATATCACAGTAAATAAAAGAGAAATTATTCAATGTTTCTTGTGCGGACCGGGGGCTGCGGAACACTGGTTTAAGATATTCGACTACGTTCGGAACCGAGATTTTAAAAAAATGGTATAAATGGATCATTTTCATGATATTTAGTGTCGCTTAGATTAGAATATATGTATAAAGTTGTTTTAAGGACATTTTGACAAAAACAATTATTTAAATACAATATTTCGGCTAAAAATTAACTTAGAATAACTTTTTTTTCAAAATGTTTTCTTTTTGTGAAAAATGCTTCTATTATAATAATATTTTGCCTGCATATAGCTCAGAACTCTGTCCAGAGGCTCACTTATGATTTTTGAAAATTTCACATTATTTTCAGAATTACAACCCATTGAACTAATTATCGGCGTTTTTTTCTTAAAATTTCTCCCCTCTGTTGTCGTAAAACATGGATAAACACCACTTCTAAGTTATATATTTCAAAATTCTACTTGAGCCTCTGTTCAGAGGTCTAAGCTATATACAGGTAAAATGTTATTGTAATAGAAGCATTTTTTACAAAAGGAGACTATTTTGAAAATTGTATGTTCATTCTATGTTCATTTTTTGTCAAAATATTGTACTTAAATAATTTTTTTACTGTAATAATATTCTTAAAACAATTTTATATACATTTTCTAATCTAAGTGACACTAAGTATCATAAATATTATCTATTTACACGCTTTTGCAAAATCACGGTTCGGATACCTTAATGTTCTTTAGGCGGCCCGGCACCATTTAATCCACGGACCGGTACCGGTCCGTGGACGGGGTTGCGGATCACTGGCCTAGAGCATCAGGGATATTAAAATCGTCTTTGCCTACGAGGTCATTTCAAGGAATTAGTGTATCGAGATTTAGTGACAACACAAATGGACTTGGTTGACCATCTGTGTGCTGTTTGTACTTCGGTGGACACCGCGCTGCCGCACCGCGGGCACTCATCCTTTCCAGATGCTCCAAACATATAGTATAGTGCTTAGCGAAATTTAGTCATAATCTTTGCTATACGGATGGATCGAATTTTTTTTTCAGAATTTCAAAATCCACCTCTGCGGAAAAGATATATAGATCTGGTACAGTAGCACACATACAGGAATTTTCCAGGTGTGTGTGGGTGGGGGGGTCCAGGATCGAAAGTCCACTATTCTCGTAACATGCTCCAGTGCGCCACCCAACATATTCTTTTGATTTTGTCGATTTTCGGGAACAAAAAACAGTAAAAAGTTAATTATTAAATGAATAATTAGCATTAATTAATAAAATTAAATATTAATAACTAATACTTAATTAAATTTTGCGTACCGTATACATAGGATTATAATGAATCGGAAAAAAAATCAAGGGCTTTCAAAGGGGTTCCGGACCCGGACCCTCCCCATCTTGTGTGCACCACTGATCTGGTATATAGATCAAGAAGAAAATAGTATTAAAAATTACTTTTTGTGCTAAGTACTGCCACAAGGAGAATAAAGTTTGGATATTTGAGTCTTTATACGTAAAAAATCATAATAATTTTTAGTTTAAAAACAACAGGCATTTTAGTATTTTTTAACACTTATCGGAATGAGAGAACACACCTACTGAATAATTCCAAAAAAAAAAAAAATATCGGGAATTAAATTTTTTAAAAAACTCTTCTGTCGAAATGACATTTCACAATAAAGCGGAAGACGGAAAAAGACAGATTTGACAGTGTGGGAAGAGGGCTGGTATTATGAAATGTTTGCAGTATGTGCATTGTACTTTTCAATACTCAATACTCATTTATTGATATAATTCCTCATTTTTCGTTATTTATACATTCTATAAAAATATAATTTTATTCTACGTCTAAAATCATCTTACCAAAATTAAGTCTCTTTCCTTTTTGACGAAAATTCAATCCTTTTGTGATAATATTAAATCTTGAAATTAAATTTTTATAAATTTTTTTGTCTCCTAATCTCCATACCCTTGAACATCTTTTCCATGAAAGTAGGTTCCGATCAGTGGCGTACACAAGGAAGGGGAGGGGGAGCACCGGGGCCACCACACCCCTCTAGCCCTTGATTTGATTCGATTGATTATAATCTTTTGCAAAGAGTACTTAAAATTTAATTAAAGGATCTGTAATGAAAAATTAATTATGTTAATTATTTTTTCACTAATTTATTTTTTACTGTTTTCCCGGCAATCGACACAATCTTCCAACCCTCGACCCTCCTCCCTTGAAAAATTCCTATGTACACCACTGGTTCCGATTAATAATTATTCCTCAAAAACTCAAGTGAAATACCCACTATTAGACAAACAATCGGGAGAAATGCTATCAACTTCTTTAATATAATTGACAACTTTGACAATAAATCGAACACTAGCGTCGAAAAATATACTCCTGATCTTAATTTCCACAGACCCAGATCAATCCTAATTGATCCTGCTTTTCTTTTATTCCTAAATATGCTTTCATTTATCTATATCATTTTTCTTTTAATTTTATTCTTAAATTATCTCCATTTACTTCTCAATGATTGATCGAGCTTCTCACCTAAACTTAAATGCAAAAATAGCTGACCTCTCTGATTAGCCAATCACAGAAGCTCCACTCAATACTAACTCATTTTAAATTTTTATATCTAAATATTTTCACTCTTTATACACAGTCCAGTCACATTAATGTGACCACCACGTACTTTCGACTTTGACGTTAAATAACCAATCACAGAAGGATGCTGGCATCGCAGTGCTATTGAGCGTATATAAAGGGTGTGTGAGGGCTTCGGAAAACACTACAGTCGTTGGCATAATGCAAACATGTAAAGAGTTATCCAAAGTCCAAAACGGCATAATTTTTGGCTTTCGGGAAAAGGTTGGAAGCATTTCCTCAACGGCTAAGTTTGTGGACTGTTCGTGTGTCACCGTGGTTAAAGTATACCGTGCATGGCAAAATGGGATCGTCCAAAATCAGTTACGTGGCAAATGTGGTGTACCACGGGCCATAGGTGATAGAGGTGACTGACGGCTGCAGAGGTGAGTTCGGGAGACTAGACGTGCTACCGTTAAGCAACATACGACCCAGATGAACCAAGGGGCTACCAACAGTGGCTTCCAAACTACTGTTCAGCGATCGTTGTTGCGTCTGGTTCTCCGAAGCAGGCGCCTGGTTCATGCACCTATGCTGACTGCTGTTCATCAGCAACGAAGACTGGAAATTTCACACAGGTACCGCAACTGGGCATCCAATGAGAGGCGACAGGTAGAGTTTTCTGATTAATCACGCTTTATACTCCATCGGACGGATGGTTGGTGGCAAATACGGCATGAAACGTCTAAAAGCAAACTCCCTACAACAATTGCTGGCAAGGTTCAGGCTGGAGGTGGGAGCATTATGGTCTGGGGAATGTTTTCCTTAAATTTTCTGTGTTTATTCATCATTGTGGAAAGCACGATGGATCAATAGAAGTACGCATCTGTCCTTTCAGACCATGTCAACCCCTTTATGCGCATTGTTTTTCCTCAGGATGATGGCATCTACCAGCAGGACATTGCGGACTGTCATACAACTGAAAGCGTACGTGCGTGGTTCAAAGAGCACCAGGATCAGTTTATCGTTCTTCCGTGTCCAGAAAACTCACCTGACTTAAACCCAATCAATAATCTATGAAACCATCTCGATCAAGTTGTTCGCGCCATGGATCCTCACGCGCGTAATCTAGTGCAGCAATAGAGTCGGCATGACTCAACATCCTAGTGAATACCTTGAGGATCCTAAATGACTATTTTCCCCTCGGCGAAAGATGGTTATTCTGGCTTTTGACAGTGGTCACATTAATATGACTGGACTGTGTAACTCGGACTCCTTTAGTGCAACCGGATTGACTCGGCATTGCTCCGCTCATCCTCATCACAAGAAATAAAATTAAAAAAAAATTTTATTGCTAAATCTAGAATTTTTTATCAATTTTTATCTTTATCTTATTTATATTTGCTAATTTATTCATTTTTAAGTAATTTTTTTCATTCATTTTTATAACCGTAAAATCCGGCGTATAACGTGCACTTTTCACACAAAAAATAAGACCGAAATTTACGGGTGCGCGGTATACAACCGTGTATAAAAATAATAGCTTCAAAAATAAAAAAAGAGAAGTACATAAAATAAAACTTAGTTTTTTACAGAGAACGGAATAGTGTTTATTTAAAAGAAATGTCATACCTTATAAACTCAAAGAGTTGTTTTTCGAGAAATATACTACTTTTTCAAAATCCTTGAATAAACGGCTTTAAAACATAATAGCATTGCTAACGTACATTGCAGGCTCCTTTCGTTAAAAGAGGGTGCGTGTTATACGGCAAGTATACCTTAAAATTATATATATACATGTGGGAGACAACTAGGGGTCCAATACGTTGGTCTATCTTCTATTTTATTTTAACATTAAACAAAAATTAATTAAAAAGGTAGATAAGTTTTTACAGATAAGTTTGACGATGATATTCAGAAGGTAACGCCTGCTCGCGCACCTCTCGCGTTCTCCTTTTCTCTCTCTGCTCAAAGTTTTTTCTCAAGAGTCTCTGTTTTTACAGTTTCAGTTCTGCTTTTACTTAGATGCGCCTGCGCGCGAAGACTGTGTTTTGCTTTTGGCTGCATGCCACATACGAGTCTCTGTTTTTACAGTTTCAGTTCTGCTTTTACTTAGATGCGCCTGCGCGCGAAGACTGTGTTTTGCTTTCGGCTGCATGCCGTATTGGACCCCTTGTTGTCTCCCACAAATTATGGGGGCTCGGCCGGGATAGATAAAATTTCCATTTTGAACCAAAGTCTGGACAATGAACAACAGCGTCCGTGAAGGTTCCGCCATTTTCGGAAACTTCGTTCAACCTGTGTAGAGGTTGAATTTTTAACTTCATTCCGCCTGTGTAGAGTTCGAACAAATAACAAAATAACCTGTGTAGAGGTGTATTTTTCAACGAACCATCGACAAATATTCCGCCTGTTTAGAGGTTGGAAAACCCATCGACGAAAATTCCGCCTGTGTAGAGGTTGGAACCACTCAAAACACCTGCGAAGAGGTGACAAATCGAACAATTTCAAGAACTATTTTTCATCTAACGATATAACCTGCGAAGAGGTGAAATCAGTGGATTCACAACGTTTTCTTCATTGGATACATCGTACGTGCGAGCGACAATACCAGAGAAAAAAAAAAAAAGGATCTTTCTAAATTTTCTAAAATTAAAAACGCTCTTAAAGAGGATCTCATAAGAGTCGTTGAGGAGCTAGACATTGTCGATAACTGACATATAGTTAAACTAAAGACTAAAATTGAGAACAGTAGTACATTTGAAAATGATAACTAGATTTCGTTAAAACTTTAATTCAAAACTGTATAGATGAGAGAAATCACCACAAAACGAAAGAGGAACTTCAGAACAAAAAACATGAGCTCTTTGCGAAACTTCAGTTAGCAAAATTAGAAAAAGAAATCGAACTTCATGCTAAAAATAAAGCATTAAGTTTAAATCCTGCAGCTAAAGTCGAAGAAAAACAGTTTGAAACTAACATAGAAAATATGATAAAAAGTATAAAAACTTTATCTCTTCCTGTTCCCACCAGATCTGAAAATTTTAATCTGTTCTTCCAATCATTAGAACGCGCATTTTTAACCAAGAAAATAAATGACGAATATAAATCGGAAATTTTAATAAATCTTCTGGGCGAAAGAGTTCATAACGTCTTACTGTATATTAAAGAAGCGCAATTCAATGACTATGAAAAACTTTTCGCTCTAGTACTCAGAGAATTCCAATTAACCCCTCGCGAGTGTTTAAACTCATTTAAAAATGCTGTAAAATCATCAGGCGAGACATACATCCAATTTGCTGCAAGGTTGACGGCAAACTTCCAATATTATTGTTCGTTAAGAAAAGTTAATTCCTTTGAATCTCTATGTGATCTTATAATTTCTGATAAATTATTTGAAACTTTAAATAAAGAAACTGCAACTCATATTGGCATTCGAGAAGCAGAAGATTGGTTTAGGCCTATTGATTTAGCTAAAGAGTGTGATATTTATATTTCTTCTAGAAGCGGATCACATAAAGAAATTCTGCTTCTCGAATACCAATATTTGCACTTATGGATATACCCAAGACCCCTTTAAAAATAAATCACAAAACTTTAAACCAAAGATTAAAGAGAACTATCCCCAATATCATGAAAGAGAAAATAAAAATTGCTATATATGCGGTGATTCATCTCATTACGCAAGATGACTGTGAGAAGCGTTTTTAAACCTAAAGAATCTAATGACCACATCCATAATAGAATAATCGTGAATACTTTGAAAAGAGAGCGAAAAACAAAATAGCGATGAATGCGCAAATCTTCAATACGTAAACATTTTTGTGGAAAATCAGCCCGTAACAGCATTGATTGATTCAGGTTGCCAGATTTTTAAATTCCTCACTAATTAGAGTGCAAACACCTTCCGAAGAGATCATAACATTAAGTTCATGTTTTGGCGAACAGCGTATGGTAGAAGTTAAACCCATAAATATTTCTCTTAATCAACACTCTACTAGCTTAAGTGTGCGAACGGCGATATCACCGACCTTGACCGAAGAATTTATTATACATCCCAGTGTATATTCTGAAATAGAGAAACTAGGCCACGCAAAGAGCGATGTTTTATTGAGTGAAAGTGGATCCTCTTTGAGTGCAGATTCTGGTGTTTCTTTTCCAAATGTTTCTGTTTCAAATGTGATAGAAAACTCTAGTTATGATTTGCCACATGTTAAAAACTTTAATACTAGAAATGATTTGAGTTCTCTAATTAAGGATTATAAATGTAATAAAATTAAGAGTACTAAGTTAAAATTGAGTATTATAAGAGAAAAATGTTCTGATATAGTATTGTGTAAGAAAGCCAATGGCGCCATGAAAACGAGTTCCGTGGAATTTATCTCCCGCTCACCTAACCCTTTACCTATGAAGAGTGAACATCGACGGTTTGTGTTGCTCCGAAAAATTTTTGAGTCTTGGCAGTGGAAGCGAAGGAAAAAGAGAAATCGTTTTGAACAGACGTCCAGAACTCTACAGAGGAAAATATCGATGCGTTCAACCAAAGATCAACTTGTTAAAAAGACGTTCTTATGCCTGTGAAACAATGTGTTTTTGTGGAACCTTCCGGATGTCGAAGAGGTGCCTTCACATGATGGAGAAACTGTCTAGTTCAGAAAAATTATGATATGTTTAATCTCTATATATTTGTCGTATAGTCCTTGTCTGTTCCGTTTTTTTTTTGTATGTTTCAGATTCTCCTCTGGTCTCCATGGAAATACCGCTGCGGACAGCGTACAGTCAGGCTGGCCGTTGTGGCATGCAGCCAAAAGCAAAACACAGTCTTCGCGCGCAGGCGCATCAAAGTAAAAGCAGAACTGAAACTGTAAAAACAGAGACTCTTGAGAAAAAACTTAGAATTAGAGAGAGAAAGGAGAACGCGAGAGGTGCGCGAGCAGGCGTTACCTTCTGAATATCATCGTCAAACTTATCTGTAAAAACTTATCTACCTTTTTAATTAATTTTTGTTTAATGTTAAATAAACCATAAGAGAAACGTATTGGACCCCTTGTTGTCTCCCACATACATATATATGGGGTGTTTTTTTGAGAGGTATAGAACTTTAAATTGCAATAAAACAACGATGTATTATTCGATTGACATGAATTTTTTTTATTCGAAAGATAATCTTGTGGCATTGCATTTTAAATATGATTTCTGGCATAGGACTGCCACGGCTGGCTCGGATGTAGTCAAATTTTCGATGACTTTTTAAAACATTTGTGGCCGTATATCGGCAATAACACGGCGAATGTTGTCTTCCGAATGGTCAAGCGTTTGTGGCTTATCCGCATACACCAATGACTTTACATAGCCCCACAGAAAATAGTCTAGCGATGTTAAATCACAAGATCTTGGAGGCCAATTCACAGGTCCAAAACGTGAAATGAGGCGGTCACCGAACGTGTCTTTCAATAAATCGATTGTGGCACGAGCTGTGTGACATGTTGCGCCGTCTTGTTGGAACCACAGCTCCTGGACATCATGATTGTTCAATTCAGGAATGAAAAAGTTAGTAATCATGGCTCTATACCGATCACCATTGACTGTAACGTTGTGGCCTTCATCGTTTTTGAAGAAGGATTCCACCAGCCCATAAAGCGCACCAAACAGTCACTTTTTCTGGATGTAACGGTGTTTCGACATACACTTGTGGATTAGCTTCACTCCAAATGCGGCAGTTTTGTTTGTTGACGTATCCATTCAACCAGAAGTGCGCTTCATCGCTAAACAAAATTCGCTTATGAAAATCGGGAACAACGGCAATCTCGTTTTGGGCCCATTCGACGAATTTACGCCTTGCTTGATCATATTTAAAATGTAATGCCACAAGATTATGTTTCGAATAAAAAAAATTCATGTCAATCGAATAATACATCGTTGATTTATTGCAATTTAAAGTTCTATACCTCTAAAAAAACACCCTATATATATATATATAAGAAATGCAGCTTTAAAATATAAGTGCTTGAAAATATATCCCGGATTTTACGGTAATTATATTTTAAATTTAAAATATATTCATCTCCTTTCAAGACATTTTGGATGACCTGAAAGGAGATGAAGATTCGGAAGAATGAAGTACCCCCACCAAACTACTAACTACAATAATAATTTTTTTTCCCCTCCATACAACAAAGATCGTCCTATTGACCATATTTTCATCTGTAAACAATTTTAATCCGACGTTTTTTAAATGCATCCTAATGTAAGAAACTGCAAGTATAAGCTGAAACTTTTTCCATTCTTCCTTCATCAAATATATTAGGTTACCAGAGATATAGGCGGAAAAAACCCACAAAAGCATAAAATCATCAACATAATTTTATTATATAGTAGCGTTAAAATATCAAAAGCCCTCTCGCCTTAAAGAATGGGTTGAGTATTAACAAAATAAAAGAAGACGAAAATAAAAAAAAAACACTAACCTAAACTCACTTTCGATTGTAATAAGGATTACCTGTTTTGAAAGTCGTCTATCGCAATTGAGGTCGTTTTGTGGCGATTACAAACGAGTTCTATTCGCAAAAGTTTTTCAAACAAAAGAGATATAAGCTTTTTTAATATAAAAGGGAGAGAAAAGTGGGGGTGGGATTTCTTAAATGACGTCACTAACTGGAAGAAAATCCTAATAGGCGTGTGTGTGGCCTATATACATCCCAATAACAACCTTAAACTAGATCAACAGTTCGTTTCAAGGACGTTTGCAGAAGTGCTCAAATCGCTGTGGTTTAAAGTGCAAGAATTAGTTATTCCACATTTGTCTTTTTTTTATGTTAATCATTGTGTTTGCGCATTAGAGAAAGTAGAGTCTGTTTTACTAAATAAAAAACACGTTTGATAACAGTTTCGAATTGTAAATAAATAATAAAAACTCAAGATAAATAAGCTGAATAATAATAAATAAAAATGTTCATTGTTGTTTTTTTGAAGCGCGGTTATCTTTGTCACATTTAAACAGTTTTCATGCTCTCGATAGGTCGCAAAAACAACGCTTTGTGACAAACGATGAGAGTGACGGAGTTACCATGACAACAGTGAATAGTCGAAGTTGCATTTCTCTCTCTTTTTTTGATTTATTTATTTTCTCTTTCTCGTGAATTGAAGCGTTGAAAGTGTAGATGTTTTTAAAATGACGAAATCTACTCAAGAGTAGAAAACCTATTGTTTGCTCTCGTTAAATTGAAAATGAATAATTGGAAAAGTGTGGTGTGTTGTTCAGTGAATAAATACATTTTATTGCTGAAAATTATCCAAAGCTTAATTTCTTTTTTGTTGTTGTTGTTAATTTTATTGATTAACAAGGAATAATCGGGATTTTATTTTTTTTACAAAGTCGTAGAAGTGCTTAAATACATACAGACGATTCTCGATAATTCGAAGGGACCAATCAAAAACTTCGAATTATCAAGAGAGTAGGAAAAAATTCCCAAAATACACGAAGAGAAATTTTCTTCTAACACATTTAAATTTGAATTTGTGTAAAAAAACAATAATTGTAGATATGTATAAAATTATTCAGTATTTTAAAAAGTACATACATATTATACAGTATAAATATTATAAAACTCAACTCAAATTCAGTGGCGTAACAGCCCATGAGGGCCAGGGCATACTGTGCCCGTGACCATTGGGCGCTGAGGTGCATGAGCAGATGTCCCGATCAGGTGGTCAGTCTGATGCGAGACTCTCAGTGCTTAAGTTCCCCAGCAAACTTGGTACTTATTTATCGATCCACTGCAGTAGGGATTAAAGGTTGAGTCGACCTCGCCCATCCCTGGAATAGAACTCATACTTGTGATGTGGAAGAGCGATACGTACCACTCGACCACTGTTTTGCATAAATATTATAGTCTTGTATTAAAAGAATGCATTTATATATTAAAAACAATTATTAAAAGAATACATACTACGCATAACTAATCTTTTTTGACGAAAAAATCTGTTATCTTCGGTTCCCTCAGACACTGTCCCCAACACCATTGGTTCTTCAAGGCAAGGTCCAGTGCGGCCCATGCCATATTTGGTCCCACATGCCATAACCACAAATGAGTCATAAATCGTCATGTCACTCCAACGCAAAACATAGAGTCCTAAGCATCTCTTTTTCACAATAGTGGACTATTCTTTCTGAACACGTGTGTAGCAAGGTCACGTGTTAAACGAAAGATATGGACGGCTGACAACAAGTGCGGCCGATCTATTGTCCACTTTAAGAAAGAAAGCAATAAAAGTGCCTTTTTGCCTGATGAACCAGAAAACACTTAGAAGGAGTAGCAGACAAATGGTCATCAAAGGGGCTACACTACAGGGGAATGCAACACAAAACTTGAAAGCTCTACCCTATTTGATATTACATGATAGTGAGGGTTCGAATATTCGAAAGTTATAAAAGATAACTTCGAACTATCACGTGTTGTAGTCTAGCCAGCCGCAGATTTTACTTCGAAATATTGAGTGTTCCACAACGTATTGTTTTAGTTTGAAATATCAAGTTTTTCTACGGGCTGAGTATATACTTCGAATTAGCGAGAGGCTCGTATTATCGAAGTTTTGAATTAACGAGAGTCGACCGTATTTATAACAGTAACATTAACGAAAAAGAAAAAAAAATGTAGATAAATTTTCAAGTGCAATTAAGGGTAATTAAACATTATGTTGCAAAACAGTAAATAAAATTCAAACATATGAAAAAAAAAGTGGGGTTTTTTTCGGCACAGATGTATTCAAGTAAATAAAACTTGTCATGCACATAAGAAAAAAAGGCAATTTTAAATTTTTTTAAATATCTTTCAAACTGTATTAATTTTAGTTAAACTTTATGAAAGTTTTTTTTTTAACTCGTTAAAAAAATAAACATTTATGAAGTGAAAAGAATTAGTTATTCTTTAGGATCACTTTTTCACGGGAGAATAACTTTATTTATTTGTTTTTTCATTCTTTTTTCTTCTTTTTCATGTCTAATCCAGGATTAGAATGGTATAGAGTGAGAAAAAATTAATTCTATGTATATTTTTAACTTGTGTCTTTCTAATTTCAAATAAGAATAATTTTAATAAAAAATTCTGATTTAATCACCATTTCTTTTTTTTATTATTATTCTTTAGATTTTAGAATGATTACTATGAATAAATAATTTTTAGTAAAAATGTCGTCTGCTTTTTTTTTCATTCAAGAACATAAATGTGTGAATGAAACTGTATATTGATAAAAATAATTTCCAGTTTTTATATGAATATTCTTTTGCAATGTTTAGTGCAAATTACATTTCCATCTTCCGGTATCTTTAAATAAACTGTAAATCTAATCTTCACTGATTGCTTATCAGATTTTTCTGACAGAAATGAAAACCTCACAAGAAGATTCATCATCGATACTAAATGTTATAAATCAATAATAATATAGCCTTGATTTCTTATCTCTTATACCTATCATGTATTATCTCTATACCTTTTGAAATGTCATAATAAAAATAAAAATAAACACACATTCAAGCCGTTCGTGAATAATTATCATTTGATGAATTTCTACCAATACCTGAACGGGGGAGTCAAGGATCAGAACAATAAAAAGACGCAAACGATTTCAGTTATAAAAAAAATCGTCTGCCAAATCTTTCACGTCATCGTGTATTAATTATCATCTGTTTGCATAGACTCTCCGAAAGATCACCTCCGAGACCGATAATCAGGCATGCAAATGAGGAAAAAAGGGTGAGATGCGAGGGTGTAGACAATGCCCCAAACAACCCTCTACAGTTACATTCACCTGTGTGCCTCGGTCCGTGACTGCTGAAGAGAAAAACTCAAGGACGTTTCCCGCAAAAAACAATTCAAGAACTTCTCTTTAACCGCCGGTCGACTTTCATGTAATCCAACGCGTTTTCGAAACCTGGTTTCTCTATTCTTTTACGGAATGAGCATTCTTTTTTTTTATCGTTTGTTTGTTTACTTTTTTTATTTTATCGTTTGGTGATGGGTTTTGTTGTTGTTGTTATTATTATTTCTCTCTTCGCTGCGCTTATTATACGAAAGGTCATTTAGTAATAACCGTCTCGGCTAAGGTCGTTCTTTTGTATGCAAGTAGAATTTGCGAAACACACACATACTCATTCGTTCCGAGGTGGTGTGCAGAAGCTAAAAACAACAACGCAGGCACGTTTTTAGGTTTGACAGGCGTTAAAGAAAACAGAATATTAGTGGATGTGATGCTCTTCCCGCCCCCCTTCTAAATAGACGCATCTTGTCGTATTTGCTATCGCAAACACACACACACACACACACACACTACCCTTACGAAAGAACGTACTGGAAAGTGTTGTGTTTCATTGTTTTTATTTCTAGGAACAGAGAATTATGCGTAAAGTGCTTTCGGATTTCCAAGAATAAAGGAGCTCAATGTGATATTTTTTTAATGCATTGTTTAAAACTATTGAAATTCGAGGAATATGTTTTAAACACTCGACAATTTGGGATTAAGTTTCCACGAAAATGCTCATGTCCCAGTTAAATATTATTCCAGGAAGAGTTATGAATTATTTTATCGTTTGGCTCATCATTTACAGTTCTTTAATATTCGAAAGTTCAAGTGCATTTACAATGTTTGACTTTTTTTTTTCGTTCTAGAATCTGCTTTGATTATAAGCTTAAGAGGTGAGCTGAGTTGTTAGATGTTGATATTAATAAATCTAGTTTCGTTTTTTTTAAATGGGATAATTTCATGACTGTCATATGATAAATGCAGTCACGTGTTCTCCACTGAATTTAAAACTGACGTTGGACTTGTGCTTGTTGTTCTACGAGTAAAATTAGATAAAATTTCTAATTTGATAAATATATTAAAGTAGTCAAGTACTAAGATTGCTCAAAACGTTTTTAGAAATTAAAAAAGAAATTCTTATACTACACGTGTGCTTTTGGATTAAGTACATTTTGCTTACCTATACGCGTTATTGTTGTTGACAAATATGTCTCTTTCTATATATTAAAAATGTTTTTCGTGAGATGCTGCAATAAATTTATTTATACATAAACTATTATAAATAAAAGGCAGCTACATCCTTACAACAGATTGGAGCAAAACCACAGTTTGGACAAATTTACATTTATGATGATGCTGTGGTTAGTGGCGTAACAGAGAATTTTGGGACCCCCCTCTACAAAGTCAGAATTTGGGCCCTCTAGAATCCTACGCCACTGGCCGAGGTTTTGCATGAACGTTCAAAAATAGTCAAACGTGACGATGTATTGTCAATTTTACAGTCAATTATGAATGAAAAATCCCTATGCAGAATAATATAGGACTTTGTATGAAATTCAAATAAAAACCAAGATTTAGAGTGTAGTCTGTAAGCAAATTCACAGTTGTATGTCTTGCACAATGGGGGTTGATCCACCACGCTCCCTAGCAGTAGCGCACACAGGAATTTTTCAAGGGGGGAGAGGGGGTGTCCGGGGTCGAAAGTTCACCATTCTTGTAACATGCTCCTTTTGATTTTGTCGATTTTCGGGAACAAAACACAGTAAAAAACTAATTATTGAATAAATAATTAGCATTAATTAATAAAATTAATCATTAATAACAAATACTTCATTAAATTTTGCTTACTATAAACGTAGAATTATAATCAATCGGAAAAAATTCAAGGGCTTTGGGAGAGGGGTCCGGACTCTCAGGAACCCCTCTTGTGTGCGCCACTGCTCCCTGGTACTTTTTAGAAAAAAGTGTCTGTAAAAAGCAAAAGTTGGCAAACAGCGAAGCGCATGAACTGATCGGCTGGAAATATGTGATTGTAGTTGTCACGAGACTATGACGTCACATGAGCTTAGCCCATTTCGTAAGTAAAGGTGTTACTAAAATCAATTTTATTTGTGGAAAGAGAGATGAAGAAAGAATAAAAATTAATTATTTTGTTTTTCTTATAAATTTTTTTTATTTTCACATGTGGATTTTTAGATCTATATTGCAGTTAAGTAAATATATAAATATTCCTTCAAGTCTGAGTCATTTTCTTAGCAGGTTGCTGAAAAGCAAACCATAAATATTACTGAAATTCGTTCCGATTGTTTAATGAAATGATTGTATTACATCCAAACCGCGAAAATAATCACGCGAACAATAATTAATTTGTACAGAAGCATTTATTACCAGTCAAAATGACGAAATTCAACAATTTATCCGTCTGTAAAAAATCTTAAAATAGATCTAAAGTTGTTCAAGTTAAAGGTTGTTCATGGCACAGCTGCGTTTCTGTTTTAATGCGAGGAAAATCCCATAGCACACAACACTAAAAAGTTGATTTTAGATCTTATACAAATGTGTGCTGATACTATTCTAAAAAATTTCTACGATTTATGTTACATCCCCCCCTGCTGCGATTCGAATTCAAGAGGATTGTTCATCACCCTGACAAAGCATAAAATTTAACAGACAGATGTACCGGCGCTGAAGTTTACGGTATGAAACTAAAAAATTTTGATAGTTTACTACACCCAACTCTTTTTTTACGTGATTTTGAAATAACACTGTGAAGGTCCCCTTGGACCTCACTTTGAGAACGAGAATAAGTAGGAGTCAGATAAGAGCCAGTAGCCATTTTTATAAATAACTTTCTTTATTTGGTTATCTTATCCAAATAGAATCAAAGACTTATTAACAAATATATCTAACTAGTATTATGAGGTTTTTTAAAGGGAATGTCCTTTAAATTAACTTAAATATTTAATGATCCAATTAATTAACAATTAGAATATCGATCACGCAGAGATTACCGCGATAAGAGATCCCAGAATTATATTCTATAATGTTCCTATTGAACATTTAACTTTAATCTCACTCCTAATATAAAAATGAGACTTTAAATATAAATCAATATTTATCACACAATCTCAACTCTTCTTGAGATTAAATTATCCACCAAAAAATCTTCAATTATAAATTTCTAATTTCACTATTATACCTTTCTGCTTCAATCTCTCTCTCCTACTGCTCTAACTTTACTATTCCGTTTAACTTAAATACTTTATCTAATCTGCATAACAAGGAATCCTGTCCTCTTTTTGCAGCTGATTGGAAATAGGTAGGGAATTAAATTTCCTTAAAAAAGACGACTCAGAAGGTTAGTGATAAAGTTCCGTATAGATTTGTCACAACACGATGCGCGAATTTGAGGTTTTTTTTTTTATTTTACAAGAATTTTTTGTTCTGGCCCGAATTCCCTCAAAAAAGGACAATTTGATCGAATTGTTGACACTTTATGATAATTAAGGAGTCGATACTCTCGTGAGGTTGGCGGGAGGGGAAGAGAGGTGGGAAGCTCCTAACCACCTCCAGGGTGTTTTCCCTTAAAATTGGGGTGGAGACGAGCATAGTCGTACTGTCACCTGCATGGTGCTCAAAGCTAAGCCTGACGACAGGCGTAAAAAATCCAAACCTTAGCCACGATGAATTTTGTGGACCTTGATCTGATGTTACTGTCGATCAGGTGGCTAAGCAACAACAACAATAAAAAGAAGTCGATAATGACGAAATCGAAGATGAAGTTCAAATATTAAGACTTCTCAGGGTTGTTAAATTCCTCTAGAGGTCTGAAAATATGAACAATTTTCAAACAGGTATAATTCTTTTAAAATTAAATTAAATAATTCGAGTCTTTTTTACACATTGTTTATAAAGGAATGGGGCTTCAGAAAAGTATAAAATGTTTACAATATACTCATAATTTTAAAAGTTATAAGCATATGAAAATAAGAAACTTTTCTATAAGAAATACTTATTAAGTTTTACGTCGCGCATGCTATTTTCTAAAATAGTAGCTTTAATTACTAGCTATAAGTTGATTAATAAAGTTAAATGTATTATCATTACACTGTAGCTATTTTTATATAAATAGAATAATAACTTACACATTTTAATAAATAAAAGAAATACATTTTTTAAAAATATTTAAAAAATTGCAATGTTTTACAAAATTATTTTGAAATACAAAAGATATATAATACTAAAATTAGGCAGGGCTTAAAGAGTATGATACATGTTATAATTCTATAAAGTTTTATGCATCAGAGGGGCTACTATTTTAGAAAATAGTGTGCGCAACGCAAAAAATACTTAATATTTATCATAGAATTTTCATATGCTTATGATTTTTAAAATTATTATTATATTTTAAACACTTCATACTTTTCTGAAGCCCCATTCTTTTATAAATAATGTGTAAAAGATTCGAATCATTTAATTTAAATTTAAAAGAATTATACCTGTTTGAAAATTGTTTATATTTTCAGACCTCTAGAAAAATTTAACACCACTGAGACCCTTAACAGTTATTTAATTCGGGAGGGCTTGAAACTTGCTCCAAGGATGGAACAATATTTTTTTACTCGTGATTCTGACACAAAGCATGCATTAAAATTTCATCGTAATCCTAAGTTTTTGGTAACAGGATATCAAGAATTACATCAGCAACTTGAGAAGCCAAAAAAAAAAAAAAAAAAGCCGCTAATAACAGACTTTGTATAATAACAACAACAAAAAGCCAACTGAGACCGTTAATAACGAACGAAATTCTTCATTCGAATCAAAATCGAAAGCCTTTTGATTCAAATTCATTTACAATTCATTTTTATGAGTAATAAAAATGAATTGCTTTTGTTTTATAAATATATAACATGAATTTCATTATTACTTTTTTAGACGGTTTTTTGGTGAAATATTTAGAGATGTTTCATCTATACGATATTTTAAAATTGTGAGGAAGATATCCCTCAATTGACCATATGCCACATGTATTTAGGTACACGATTTTTTTTTTTTTTTTGCACGATTTTCTATGGAACGCACCGACCGTGTAAAAAAAAAAAAAGAGTAAGGAGTAATTCGTTATTATTTTGAATGATAATACACATTCTCTGATCTGATTTACAATAATTCCCAATAAAATGGAACGAATTTTTTTATTATGACGCGTGTAAGAATAAGTCATTTCAGAAAATAGTAATAAAACAGAACACTTCATTTCAAATGTACTCGCACATTTATATAAAATAACAATATTGAATGTTTTTTTTCTTTTCATCCTATACTGAATTTCTCATCTGAGTGATTTCTCAAGGGAGTTTCCATGATTATAAATAACCTACTCTGATTTTAAATAATTAAATAATTATAAGTTTAAATTACATGAAAGGAACATAAGTTATTTCATTAAAAATACAGATAATATATCGTACGATAATTCTCAGATTAAAAGCTTCACGTACTTGTTAGGACTAAATGTTTAACTAGAATGGGATAGAGAAAAACCCCAGAATTCATAAAATATTTTCAAAAATGTTTTTTTTTTTAAGTGGGAAAATATATTTATATTAAAGTACAGTTTATTAGAGAAACAAATTTGATTTTTTTTCCTCTAAAAAGGGCGAGTCATATATCAGAATAAATATTGGCATGTTCACGGTTAAAGAGTTAAATTAAACACGTGCGTAGATTTTTACAATCAGTGTTTACCTATTGCTCACATTTTCAAAGGTTTCTGTGTCTATTTTCTTCCTACTGGTAACATCTAAAATGAATTTGGATTTCAAGGGATTAGTTTTTTCTAAGACTATGAATAGTAAATACTTACACCGACCTCTAATTAATCTAACTATCTGAGTGTCATGTTCAATTTTCCCCCATCCAAACCAATTTTTTTGCCTTCGATTCTACGTCGCACCCGATTTTCAGCAGCATGAACAGTAGGGGGGGATGTGGCTCATATTCGAACACTGTAAAATTCGGCGTATAACACACACCTATACTTTCAAGTGGCATTTTTTAATTTTAAAATATATTCGCCGTATGACACGCAACCCTTTATTTCCAAGAGGAAATCTGAAATTTACGTAGGCAAAGCTCTTATGTTTTGAAGTAATTTATTTAAGGTATTATCCCAAGATTCTGAAAAAATAGTATACTTCTAGAATTATATATACACCCCTTCATGTTCATATCATTCCTTTTAAATGAACAATATTTTGATATACATAGAAGTTTAATTTTTTTATGCCCATCTATTTCTTTATTTTAAAAGCTATCATTTTTATACCCGGCGTATATAACGCGCACTTCTAAATTTCGATCTAACTTTTTGTGTTACAAGTGCGCGTTATACGCCGGATTTTACAGTAAATACGATACGTAAATTTATCCGCCTGTTACTTGCATTCCATGTACTATCTAGCATACACAGACCCTTCTTATGAGAGTTACATTCTATAGACGAAAGCACCGAGGAACAAACCGTATGGTTAAAAATTGAAAATCTGTTTGCTTATGGGATTGAACCCTCAAATCCCATTCATGTGTACGCTCCTGATTTCCTGCCTTTCTTGCACACATTGATATGCTGCTACATAATGCTTTTTTTTTAAACCTATTAAATATTAAAAACAAGCATCAATGTAAATTAGTTGGTATACCAACATTATAGCCTCGTTACGAATTCATTCAACGCAATACCTCTTTAAAACACCCGCTCCGTTAATTCAACACATTAAAATAACCCACCATAACCGATGACCGCTCTACTCATTCATCGTTTTCTCCGCACAATTGATCGGGAAAGTAAGTGGTCAAGAGGAAGAACGAAAATAAATAGCCGTCCCAGAACGTTCCACAGAGATCTGACATTCATAGCGCCACGAGCAAGGTGAAAGAGTTGCCTTCCAAATGGCTGACCTCAATAAAGGCAAGAACTGGTTGCTTTCAGACAAACCTCCGCATTGCTGCAGGTTGTGACCCAATGCATGCGGCGGTTGAGACGGTTGCTTTTTTTGAGGCTGGGTACATACACCACACGACATTGACTTCGGCTTCCGAATATCGTTAATCTTCCGAGGTGGCTCTTTTGTCGATGCTTCCGATTCAATGGAAGCTAGGGTTGTGCAGTCAAGAAACGTTAAAACACCTTCCTAGCATTGTGAAGTTGTCAGTGTGTCCCTTTAAGGATGATCTTTGTCTAATGTTAAAAATAGGAACGAAGCTCGGTGCACTGTTTCTTTAAGAAAAATCCTCTAGCATTAGTATTATATCCTTGCTTCACTGCCCTATACAGAGCAGTATATTTTATTTTGCTATTCATTTCTGTATGAATCAGTTCATTTTTTTTAGCTGCAGGAAATACGTATTTTCTATATTACGTCGTCCATGCATGATCAAGAATTTCTGGTTTTTTAAGTTATAGGATAAAAATGCTTATTTATAGGATAGTTGCGCATTGTACAACAGGGGTGTCAAACTCACGGCCCGCAGGCCACAACAAACATTTTTGCGACCGTTCAGCATACCGGCACACAATAGTATATAGTAAAATATCAAAATTTTTCTCCCGAAATAGGAAAGATAATAGCAGAGAAGAGATGTCAAGTGTCAGGGTGTAAACATTTAATTTTTCTTGTGTTCGTTTATTTATGTTTATTATAATGTATTATTCGAAATAAACTTATGTTTCCATGAATATGGATTTTTCTTGCGGCCACCTAAAGTTAAACCTTGCTTGTTTGGTTCAAGTTAGTCTTTGAGTTTGACATTTTTATTGCACAACATTACACGTAGATTGTATGATAAAAAGGAATATATGTGTTATAATTACGCGAATTAAAATTTGTACTGAGATACTTTCACGCCAGAACATATGCCTCTGCTCTTTCACCTTAGACCAGTGGTTCTTAAACTTTCGGTCACCACGGATTTCTTTTATGTATCAACCTGACATCGCGGACCCCAAAGATTTCGAGCATCTCTTCCTGGCTCTCAACACATAGCTGAGTGATTTAAAGTTTCCTCACTAATACTAAGATTACCTTTACTTCTTCGCACTTTTTTTACCTTTAAGAAAACAGTAAATATCTAATTTAAAATAATTACATTGTAGTATTAGCTATGTAGATGTGAACAATAAAAAAACTGAACTAATATTCTTGATCGAAATACATATATGCTCTAGTTAGTGGCGTAACAGAAAATATTGGGGCCTTCCTTGCAAAGTCAGGTTTTGGGCCCCAAACCGGATATTACAAAGGATTACAACTTGGTTTCAGTCTGGCTTCAGGCCCCCCGCAATGCGAAGGTACACCACTGGTTCTAGTAGAGTTTTTAATTGGGAGAAATTTAGTGATCTAGTCAAAGGATAGGGGGGAAGGAAAGGAAAAAGGGGGAAATCTTAATAATAAATGACACTCCTTCGCGGACCTCCTAGAAAAGCTCTGGGGAGCCCTATGGGTCTACGGATCATAGTTTAAGAACCACCGCCTTAGACGAAGAAAACTTCAAGGTTGAAGACCCAGGGAGACCGAGCTCACCCACAGGAGTTTCGACAACCATAAAACTGGTCACTCGGAAAAAACAAGACTCAGACACAACAGGCACCAGCCCACTGATTAGCATTAAAATTTTATAAAAGAAAAAAAAAGATAATAGATATTTTACAAATAAAAATCAGGTCAGTTGAACAATAACAACCCCGGACCTGTGGTGAGGATGCGCAATACGCTACCACTCAGCCACTGGGCAATATATTTCCATTCAAACGGATTATAAAAATCACGCGCAAAACATGAAGTTAAATTTATGTTCGTATCATAAATACACAGAGTGTGAAATATACATATTTTGTATTCAATCTGTTGTACGTATTATTGTACGTATTAGTTGCTTTTGTGGTACTCTATTCAGTTAAACAGGAATAGGTGTTAAATCGCTAAAAGTTGCAATCAGGCAATGGGCTTAATTCATGACGGTCACATGATAAAAAGAAACACGTGATCTCCGAATAATTGAAAACGGGCATTAAACTAACTGTACTTATTGTTCTATTTGTAAAACTTGGATAGCATTTCAAATTTCACAATTGGGTCAAGATGTTTAAATGTTATAAAAAAAAATTCTTTAAAAAGATTTTTTTTTTATAAAATTAAAAACAAAATTTATTTTATGCATATATTTTTTAATGAAATGTGTTTTGTATACATATGTACTTTTTAAGAGAAAATTTCTGCAAAGACCAAAAGTTAACAACAACGAAGCGCGTGACCTGATTAACTAGAAACACAAGATAGAGCTTTTATCGGGTGACTATGACGTCACATGAGTTTTAAAACTGATTGGCTAGAATCACGTGGTTATTATTATCATGTGACTATGACGTCACACGAATTGAGCTAATTGATATATATCTAACTGCAACTATTTCTCATCATCCTCCACAGGTATTTTTTAGCACAAATCAGGGGCAAGGTACCACCGTATCAATGACATGGGGCCCCAAAAGAGGACGGACCCCAAAACAGTGCCGATTTAAGCTCATTTCGGACCCTGGGACAGAAGATCTACAGGCCCCCTTGGTACTGGAGGATAGAAATTTATAACTAGAAAATATGGTAAAGTCCAGCTTATCTGGGCCCTTCTGATCCCCTCCGGACCCCTGGGTACCCACCCCAAGCGCCTCATGGATAAGCCGGCACTTCCCCCAAAGAATTTAATACAGGGCCCACTCAAGATAAGCATTCGCCAGTAGTAGAAATTCTATAAAATTGTTATTAACTAGCAAAAAATAATAATATAATAGTTATAATAATTATAATAAAATATTATATTATAACAAGCATAAAAATAATTCGACGTGTCAATCGACTAATAATAGCTTTTGTTTGTGCATGTATTGCATATTCCCGCCAAACGTGTCCATTTGGTGATATTTTTGCCCGGTTAGTTGAGGAAGTTCCATCTTTGTTTATTTATTATTTTTAACTGTAATTTTGTTTTAGGGCCATAGGTGTTGATAGAAGTAAGCGATATATATCTAAAAGAAGTACTGTAATCTAGTGGGCCTCTACTCAAGTTCACCCAGGAAACACCTATTTTCCATTCAGGTCTCTCCACTCTTCATGCACCAACTCCTATCAGATAGGGGATGGAGGGAGGATCAGGTCTGATCTATATCCCCGTGATGTTAATCGAATCGAATCTAATGGGACACTTAGGAATGTTTCAAGGGGGGTATAAAGGGTCGAAAGTCCACCATTTTCGTATCATACCCCAATACGCCGCCCAACATATTCTAAGCCTTTTGATTTTGTTAATTGTCGGGAACAAAAAATCTGTAAAAAATAATTTATTGATTAAATAATTACCATTAGTTAATAAAAATTAATTTTTAATAACCAATATTTAATTAAATTTTACGTAATATATACATAGGATTATAATCAATTGAAAAAAAAACAAGGGTATGGAGGGAGGATCCGGTTCCCGGTCCCTCCCCCCTCCTTGTGTGCGCCATTGCTGCAATCACAGATCACATGCACGAAATCTTAATTATTATTCAATTAAACATAAAAAATACGTAGATTTTTTTTCGAATTTTTATTTCTTACTAAGTTAGATTTCTCCAAATGGCAACATTAGAATTCACTTGGTTCTCAATGAAACGCGTGTCTTTTCTTGAATATGAATGTAAGTTTTTACTTTGCTCCCAGAATATTTACATCAGTTGAAAAATAACTTAAACGATTTACCTTTGCGATAAAGAAAAGATGAGAGTAAAAAAAAAAAAGGTGATGATAACTGTGATCATAGAATACTTATATAGATGTGTCGCGAGCCACCATAGCTCAGTGGTTAGAGCACTGGTCTTGTAAACCAGGGGTCGTGAGTTCAATCCTCACTGGTGGCTGTGTATGTTTAATTTTATTAATGAATCACACAACATTTGAGCGAGATACGATAATTGTGAAAATGACCATTAAAATTCTTTAAAAAATTTGGTACTTTATATATAAATATATTAATAAAAACAAATGTAATCTTTGTGAGTGTTTTTATTAAAAAATGAATTACATTTTTGATTTTCTCATCTATTTAAAAAAAACCTTTTTAAATTATAAAAAAAACAATAAAATGAAAATTTAAGGGTATATTTTTGCAAAGTATCAGAAATGCATTTCTTAATTGTATGCTTCTAAAAAAAACGCGAAATTATATATATATATATATATATATATATATATATATATATATATATATACTAAGAAACAGTCACTGCATGTATATAAATTTATTTTATAAATGAAGAAAGAAGCAATCTCGCAAATAAATATTATAAGTTCTTATGATTAAAGAGTAAAAGTAAAAAAATAATAATTTTTATTTTAATCATAGAATTGTAGTTTTTTAAATTAGAAAAATCAAATGCCGCCAAAAAAATAACTATAATAAATTAATACAAAGCTTAAATATATTTTACCTTTGAAGCTTTATATTTTTATAAATATTGATAATTAACAGAAGACATTATTTCATTGCATCTTAATGAATTAAAAGATTCCTAATTATATCAATTTAATATTTTTCTGAATACGAATTTTATGTTTAATAAAAAATTATTCACATTGAAAGATCAAAAAAGTTCATTCAGTAAAGTGTATGAAAAATTAAAGTACTAAAAATAATTAAGGGACAAAAAATAAAATTAAAATGCATATGGAATGAAAAAATATTGCTCCAAAAATAATACCGCATTGTACCCACCAGGTTTCGAACCTGGGACCTTCTGCGTGTTAGGCAGATGTGATAACCACTACACCATGGGTACACATGCACTGTTAACTTGCTTTCTTATTTTCTTATCTCCATCAAAACTGGGCCAAGGAGTTTCGCTTGGAGGGTGAATTGTCTGAAAGCGAAAAACAATAAAACGAATTACAGGATTTATTGGTCATCACGATTTAAAAAGTAACGATTATAAAACTTAAAAATTGTGTTACATTATTTATAACTCAAAATTATACATATTTTTCAATTTTAATGATAATGAAACACGTTTTAAATGTGCTCCTTCTGAATTTGGATCGAATATTGAAATAAAAAAATTATAAAAATAAATAATGTCATCGTAAAACATTACATAATTTTTCATTTGAAGTTTTCTTGCAATTATTGCAACAAAAAAGTTCTATTTATGATTTTTTTTTCCCTCCAAAAAACAGGCGATACATGATTAATATATATTATAAAAGAATGTGTTCCATGTCGTGCCAGTTAGATAAAAAAAAAAGGCGAATGGTACTTTCAAGGGATATGGTGGGTTGCCAGTGGCGTAACGTACACCCCCACATGGAGGAAAGGGGGCCAGGGATTCTAGGGGGCCCAAAGCTTGACTGACGCCAAATACGTATTTGGGGTTGGGGCTCAACACTTGATTTTGCAAGGGGGTCCTAATATTCTCCGTTACGCCACTGGTGGTAGCCCACTATCCCTAATCCATGAAGAAGGATCCCGTTTTTATCTGAATCGACCCTGAAGGGGCGTTGCGATGGCTTAAGGGGCGTTATAGATAAATGTTCACGTTTTTGGACTACTAGATCAACAGATTTGAAATTTTGTAGGCACGTTTCTTTCATGGAGTAGAGATCCTCTATAAAAGGGAGTTTGCGAAAATCGAGCCCCAAGGGACGTTCCGAAAGCTTAAGGGGCATTATAGAATAATAATAAGTGTACTCATTAAAAAAATATTTTACATTTTTCTAAACATTGTTTTGTGCTGGGTTAAATTCTCCTTACAATTCAGCTATTATATCAGAAATAATATATATATATATATATATATATATATATATATATATATATATATTAAAAATTAACCCGTTCTTCGCACGGGTACTTCAGCTAATGTCTCAATATATATATGGGGAGACCAAATGAAAAAGGGACAAGTTCAATAAATTGAATGAATTTATTGGAAAAAGAAAGAAATCTCTCTCTCGCTTTGGGGGTTGTAACATAGCTCCCATCGTTTCTGTACCAGATCTATGTCTTCACTCTAGAAAGAACTTGGTTGATTCTTGAGTAAGTCCTACCCAGCTTCCCTCACACTTCATCGTCCAAATACAAACGTAATACTGTCTTAAGTGGCCGAAAGACCAAGAAGTAGTCACAGGGTGACAAATCCTGACTGTACGGTTGGTGTTCTAACATTTCTCAACGGATTTTTTTTATAGTTGCCTTGGTTTCACGGGAGACGTGTGGGCAGAGACATTGTCATTGTGCTCCGATATCGTTTGCTGCCCTTCTTGAAAACTTTTACAGCAACTGTTCCAAGATGTTCGCCATTGACTGCCACTATCCGTCGATAGATGTTCGCATTAAACTCACCTCCTACAATCATCAACTGTACTACCCCACGTTGTTCCGATCTGGACGCATCCTCATACGACACGACTTTGTGACGGATCTTTACGCGACCTTCAAACTAATCCTCTTGGAAAATCTTTGAGCTATCAATTCGCGTTATTCACAACCAGCCCTCCGTAAAAAGAGAATCGGGATATGTAAATTAACTCGCTATAAATAGGGGAGGTTTTCTAGCTTTAGGAGGAGAAGGAGCGGAGATATACTGTAGACAGGCGAGATTGTTATTAAAGGTATAATACTTGAATTATAGAACTTTGAGTATTAATAAAAGGAAACCTTAAAAAGTGACGATTGTTCACTAAGATTCAATTAAGATTAGATTGATTCAGATCAGTGGTGCACACAAGGGGGATTATTTATTCAATAATTAGTTTTTTACTGTGTTTTGTTCCCGAAAGTCGACAAAATCAAAAGGAGCATGATACAAGAATGGTGAACTTTCGATCCCGGCCCCCCCCCTTGAAAAATTCCTGTGTGCGCCACTGATTCTGATAAAATGTTAAATTCTGAATTAAAAGAAGGGTTCAGTTTGTTAGTCGAATAATCGATGTTAATGTCGTTGTTCCACTTCACGATTTTTATTGAGACGTTCTCTTAAGCTTATTAGTTGAAATTGTGTCTGATCTTAGTGTTGAAATAAATAGTAGATTAGATTTGAATCATGTCAAGTGTGTTTCTTCCCTTCCCCCTACGCATCTAGGTGCTCGCGAGAGAGGCGAGGGATTCTTACAGTGACGCCCAACGTGGGGTGCCCTTTTATCTGAATCAATCTAATCTTAATTCAATCTTAGTGAACTATCGTCACTTTAACCCTTTATCTACCGACGGTACTTATAAGTACTTCTTCACTTTAAAATTACATAGAATAACCATTTTTACGAAAAATCTGACAATACTTAGCAGGAATATTCTTTTAAATCCACTCTTCCAAAATATATGGCTGCATGGGTTCTATGATGAGTAATTTAGCGGGAAAAGCGGATAGTTTCATAGCAGAAATTGCGTTTCCAGCTGACAGCGTTTTCCGACGATTGCAAAGATTATCATTTTTGTCCCGCAAAAATAGTTTTATGTCAAAATTTAAGTGTCTTATGTTTTTGTATGTTAATGAAGACCTTAGAAAACGATTTGACTATTTATTTTAAGTGAACAGTGTGTATAATTAATTTTACAGTTGAATATCTTTAATTAATTAATTAGCTCTAACTAACTAAATTTCCCAAAGTGGAGTATTTGTTTATGTATATCCCTTAACTTTTAATGTAGTGTTTCAAAAAAAAAAAAGAGATTATCTTTATTTAAGGTTACCTTTTATTTTAAGGTTACCTTTTATTAATACTCAAAGCTCTATAATTCAAGTATTATACCTTTAATAACAATCTCACACCTGTCTTGAGTATATCTCCGCTCCTTCTCCTACTAAAGCTAGAAAATCTCGCCTATTTATAGTGAGAGTTAATTTACATATCACGATTCTTTTCTAACGAATGTGAATAACGTGAATTGATAGCCCAAAGACTTCCCAAGAGGATGTTTGAAGGTTGTGTAAAGATCCGTCGCAACTTTACGTTCGATTAATTTCCTGTACCACTAACAGGTTTCACCAGTGGCGCACACAAGGGGGGTCCCAGGGTGTGATGTACCTCCCCTTGGAAGTACATCCCTCGAAGCATTAGCGTGAGCTAGAGGTGTGGGGTTATCGTAAGAACTAGAATCAAACATTATCTTAATATGACTTTATTAAGATATTCAACTTAAACTTTGAACAAATATAATATTATAAATTTATGAGAGAATCTACGATGACGCAATATGCAACACACAATATAATTCAGACCTATCTCAATAATTGAACCGCCTAATCTTCAAATATACTAATAATAAGTAATCAATCCTACCTTATTATTCTGTAATAAACTTGTCTTTATCTACAGTGGTAAGTAGCTTTACGTTTAACTTCTAACCGATCACCAATATGTTTATCCACGATATGTAGAACTTGAATCTTTGAACGACGAACTTCAATAATCATCCACTGCCACAACGCACGTCAATTGTCTATTATTCCTTTACATTGCCATTACGCTTACTCTAAGATCCTATATTTATCCTATATTATTTGCATCTCTTCACTTCTCGTTTCTTGGATTTGGTTGGAAAAGAGTTGCCATTAATTCTGGCCCAAAGAACCCAAAGGACTTGTTAAAGAAAAGACGCGTAAGACGTCACAAGGGGTCTGGATACCCACCATAGCCCTTGATTTTTTCTTTCGATTTGTTATAATTCTAAGTATATATTACGTAAAATTTAATTATGTATTTGTTATTAACAATTAATTTTATTAATTAATGCTAATTATTTATTTAATAATTAATTTTGTATTGTTTTTGTTCCCAAAAATCGACAATATCAAAAGAATATGTTGGACGGCGTATTGGAGCATGATACCAAAATGGTGGACTTTCGACCCTGGACCCCCCACCCCCTCTTGAAAAATTTTTGTGTGCGCTACTGGGTTTCACTATTAAACATCATATGCAGTGCACACTTCCTTCCGTCTTTCGTGGTCCAGTTAGGTGGCACTGTTATAGCTGCCCTTAGTCTGACGCAATCGCATACGTCCACTTTTTAATCGCGCGGGCAACTCTTACACATTTATTTCCAAAAACAACAATCAAAACATCTCGAAATTTTTCATTTAAAAAAAATCGGTGTGCTTTTAACACTTAAGAGATTTTAACTCCTAATTTTAGTACCCTTATCCACTCGGGGCGGAAGAAACCCTTTGGCCACGGTTCGTAATGCACAGATAACCAAAAAAATCTTATTCCTTTTTTTACGCTCGTAAATCGGTAGCAGACGTATTTCGCTTTTACGGCGGAAGAAATGCTTTTCCAGAAATTAACTCTCACAATAAGATAACCTAGGAAATAAAAACACGAAGAAAAAGCAAAACACATGAAAACGGCATTGTGAGATACGCCATACAACGAGCGAAAACAAAAGCAGTTCTGTTTCGCAGACGAGAAAATGGGATTTAATTCTCGGAGATTCTTCCGAGCAACGCATAAATCGTCTGCAACAACTTTATACGATTACAGGGACAGTAATTAACTGCATTCGATAAAGTAAATTGCGCCACACATGACAGTAAATAAATGTTTATTTTTCGAATGTTTTAATAAAGTTCTTTTTCTCTCGATTGTAAATTTGAATTTTTGATGAAGTGGTTGATTAATTATTAGGTGATTATTTAAGCTTAAGATATTAATGTGGATGTTCTTATTTTTTAAAGAATGATTGTATTAATTAATCATTTGTTTCTTTCTTCTTACGGTTAAAAATTTAACTGCAGTCTTTTTTGAAATGAAACGTGAGAATGCATTTGAAGAATGTGATTTAACTGTGAATACATTGAAACGAGAAATTTAAACATGTGAACATATTTGTCTTTTAAATTTTTGCATAGAAAAATTAAAATTTACATAATTGTAAGTTTAATTCATCTTTGTATTTTTTATCGACTTTCCTCACAGCCAACTTTGTTGGACGCCACAATAGGAAGTGAAAACCAGACTCAAAGTATTTAAAACACGAACGTGTTTACCAAGGTCGTCTAAAATATGCTCTATCACAGGGGTGCCCTACCCAAATTGGTTGGTGGGCCACATAAAAATTTACTAAACTGAGGTGGGCCACACATATCAAAATAAAAAAAAAAATATTCAAAATATTTTACTATTGTACAGCATTCAAAATATGATATGATCAACATTCAATTATTGATATGATCAAAAAACACCAAGTTTACCTTTTACTGGATCACAATCACAACGAAGTTGAAAGTCGACCGATTGCACTTGGTGGAAGAATATCTCTTAACCTACAAGGTTCTTATCTACAGTTGATTTATGCTGCCATCTGAGGTTACGTAGTATAAAAACTATGCGCGTAACATCTTCACATTTTATACTTGTGTTACAGTATATTTGCATAAAATTAATTTAGATTTTCAAAATTTTTATTTCAAATGCAAAAAAGCAATTAAGTAAAGAACAGCTTTGTAATTATTACACTGTTTGTCAAAAAAGTTTTTTTTTCTGCCCGATAGCCAAATGTTTAGTTTCTTATTGTATGATATTAATTATTGCACCATGATTAAATATATATCATAAAATGAAAAAGTTACATAATTTCAGAAGGTTAAAATATTAAACATTTTTATTCTGCTGCCGTAATTATCTTACATTTCTACTAGCTGGTCTGACAGTCCTGAGGCAACTCATTAAATTCATCATCGGATTCTTTCATTGCCAAATAAAACAAGAAAAGACTACTAATCTGAACTTAAAAATATAGACATAAATTATTTCTCCAACAAACAGAATTAAATACACTACTCTCAACGCGAGTTCTCGTTGAAAGAGGAATAACACACCCAAGCTCATCTGCTTTCCTTCATCCATCAACACCTGTTATTACAATTGCTTGGAAGTCAAATGAAGGAAAAAATTATTTCGGTAAAAACTGCACGGGGAGAGGTGGGGGGTGGGTCAAAACACGATATTTTCGATTCAACCGTCTGTAGTCCAAATGTCTAAAATAATATAGACAGAAACTTCAATTGGGCCGCAAAAATTCTCCAAATCGGCCGCATGCGTCAAATGGGCCGCGGGTTGGGCATGCCTACTCTATCAGACTCAGGTCTGGAGATTATTGAGCTGGCTATTCCATTTTCTTCAAACCAACAGCCTCAAGATAGTCATCAACAAGTACAGTTAGTGAGGTCACGTATTGTCATCCATCAGAATTACGAATAGCAGCGACATATAGGCGGATATATCGATTAACATTCATATTCCGATATTTTGCACTAATCAGAGTCTCTCCGAGGCACACGGGCTAGTAAATGTGACCACAAAGAGCAAGGATGAGTATTAAGTCAATCACGATCTCCCGGTGAACCGTCAAGACATTTTGGGGGGACCGCCTTTACTAAGACCCAAGACGTGCATTCTAAAAGAAACATATTTGTGGAACACCGATGCCAGTTTGACTAAAGTCTTGGTGAACCACAACACCTTGAAAAAGTTAGTAGTCCGTACCCTGGAAAAGTTTGTCCACCCCTGACCAAGAGAGATCTTTGCCTAAACCCTAATTCTTCCACCTATTCGATTGTATTTTTCACCAATATTGGATTAACTGTACCTCGTACGTTGTTCCTTCCAAATCAGCAAACGTCTTGAATCAGTAGCGCGCACAAAAATTTTTCAAGGGGGTCCGGGGTCGAAAGTTCACCATTCTTGTATCATGCTCCTTTAAATTTTGTCGATTTTCGTGAACAAAATACAGTAAAAAAACTAATTATTGAATAAATAATTAGAATTAATTAATAAAATTAATCATTAATAACAAATACTTAATTAAATTTTACGTATTATATACATAGAATTATAATCAACCGGAAAAAAAATCAAGGGCTTTGGCGGGGTCTGGACCCCCAGGACCCTCCCTTGTGTGCGCCACTGTCTTGAATCATTCTCCATTGTAAACCATGCCCTGTCTGTGAAGAGTGTAAAAGCCTATTGCTATGTGTGGTTCAGGAAAAAAGTTTTCTTGCCTAACATAACACGAGAACATCTCTGTCGTCGGCTTCAGAAAAATCACACAACTGGTCATCTTACTCAGAGTTCTTCCTTGTGAAGGCGTCTTCGCACTGTAGTTTTGAAGATCTTTGTTCTTGAATCGACAAGATGGTGTCTACAACAAATTGAGGCACAGAAGTACTTCTCAACCTTCGGGCCGAAACAACTAAAACAAGGTCTCCCGCAGATATTGTAACTCATGATCGACCCGGAATATTATTGTAGACACAGAATCAACTTTAAGATGATGCTACACAATCGTCGGACCATAGTGAGAGACGCATTGAGTATGTCTAAAAACATCAGCTAGTACAACCCCATTTCTATCCATCCGCGATCGCCTACCGCCTTAACAAATCGGGTAAATGACGTCCCATTTCATTGTTAACGAAATTACCAACAATTATTTAGGATCAGCAATCATGCACATAACGTACACACACAGTTGAAAAAATTTTGAGGTTCCCCCCCCATTTCTACACGTGTTAACTATAAATTTTATAGTTACTGCCATTTTTTTTATTGATGAGTTTCGAAAAACATGTTGGACCTTAATTTTTGGTCGCCAAAATGCTAACCAAAATAATTTCAGACATTTGAGGAAATTCTGAAACTATCACTGGAAACTTTCATTATTTTTTGCATTTTCTAATACAATTTATTACATTCGAATAAATGCCCTAGTCGTAAGTTTGAGGGAAAAAATAAAAATTCCGTAAGTTATATACATTACGTTCGAAAATTCAAGATAGATTGTTGACGGAAGCCTTAATTATTAATCTTAGTTTTGATTTTGTTTTCGAATTTCTAAGTTCCTATTTTAAACAAATTAAAATTGTCGTATATATCAATTATATTTCAGTAACAAACCCCAGTAATATTTATTTTTCGAAAAATACTCTGTAATTTGCTTTTATAGGTAAACATCTTCTTATAATTAAAAAAAAAATACAGAAAGAGGAAATAAAAAGAAAGAAATACAAACTCTCTTACAGTCTTCAATTAGAAAATTTTCCTTGCCTTAAAAATTTAAGTTGAGTCAATGTAAACATAAATAATCTTAAGCAAAACGCTTCTTTTGAAAACATATATTTAAAATGCAGTTAAATGGGTTTAAGTAAGAAATCTCATTTTATATGTAATCTTTTTAAAGGGCAAGATAAATATCAAGCGAAAGAGCAAGATATTAAGCAGCAAACCCCTAATGAGAGAACTAAACCTATCATTACTACCGGATAACCGTTTTGGCACAGTTTCAATTTTCATCAATTCTTTAGATTTTATCGAGAAGCGTTTTTAAGTTGAGGAATTAACTTTGAATAATGAAGAGGTTTTGATTTTTAAGCTCGTTTTCTGTAAAAAAATGATTAATTTAAGCAATCAAGACGGTATATAAGAACGAAATCTCAGTAATGTAATAGAAAAATCTCTGAAAATTATGAATAAAATTTAATGAGATTCAATCATCATTTTTCATTTTTAATTATCGTGCTTTGTGGAATGAAATTAACCTGATTTAAGATACTCGACACTGAAAATCAAGAATCCTCGCGAATAGTTATTTTTTTTTTATTAAAAGATGAAGATTAAATTTAAGAAACACTCTCAAGTAGCTTTTGAGAGAGTTTTAAAATATTTATAAAGATTAAAATACTTCAAATATTCGTATAAAGACAAAATAAAATGTGCATCAATGAAAAGATAAATAAAATAAAAAAACTATTATAAAATATTTACATTGCAAACTATAAATAACTTAATTTATTTAATTGATATATGTGTGTGAATAGGATAAAATTATGTTTTGTCCTATTTATTATTTAAATAAAAAAAGAATAAGAAAGTCAGTTTATATAAGAAAAGGAATTCGTTTGTATTAAAATAGTGAATCGAATTATCATCGCTCAAAAACTGAAACAGTCGTATGTATGTACTCTCTATTTTAACATTTAACTCAAAACAAAATAACTTTATCAAAAGCATTTAATAACTTTAATATTTTCGACATTTAAAACTATAAAAATTTAATGTTACTTAAATAAACATTCCAAACATTAAGAATTTTAGCAGTAGAATTTTAGAAAACTTCTGAAATTTAGGCCTAGCTAACACTTGAAGCTTAAACCCAACGAACATTAAAAATTTCGAAAATAAACGAACAAAAAATTTTTAAGTGACGCTCAAAAGCATTAAATAACATTAATATTTTCAACACTTAAAAAGATTACAAATCTAATGTTACTTAAATAAACACTTCAAATTTTAAAACCTTTGAAAACGGTAGAAATTTAAAATATGTTCGAAATTTATATAGGCCTAGTTAACACTTGAAACTTAACCTTAACGAACATTAAAAATTAATCATTTGAAAAAATTAAAGTTCGTCTTCAAATATATGCACTCAAACGGAAAGGAGGAAAAGATATGCTGATGAAACGGATTCTTTGGTGCAATAATGTTTTGTTTCACATTTTAAGCATTTGCTTGGAAAGTCTAGAGCACTTCATTTATCTCCGAACGCAATTAAACATGTGAATTTCGGACCATTTGTTACAGAAGAACGAACACTCATGGAGTATTTCCTCTTGACATGATAGATTTAATTTGATAAATCGCGCAAAGGTTTTGGAAATTGCCAGGTGTTCATATCTGCTAAGTCTGAATTTTCCACTCGTTAATCTTTATTAGCCAGTTTATTTAATTGAACAGAAATAAAAGGCTAACTCACAGATTCTTGAAGTGAAAAGAGTAATGAAAGTTATTTAACGGTTTTATCGCTTTAAAAGAGTATTTTAGCGATAATTAATAGGATTGATATCTTGATAATTGCTTGTTAAAGAAAACTTTTGATTTTAGTATTTAATGTTAGAAAATAGGTTTTTTTTTTCTTCTTTATTTTGGAAATGTATACTTCTAGATCAGTGGCGCACACAAGGGGGGCTGGGGTCCGGACCCCCAAAGCCCTTGATTTTTTTCCGATTGATTATAATTCTAAGTATATAGTACGTAAAATTTAATTAATTATTTGTTGTTAATGATTAATTTTATTAATTAATGCTAATTATTTATTCAAAAACTAGTTTTTTACTGTGTTTTGTTCCCGAAAATCGATAAAATCAAACGGAGCATGATACAAGAATGGTGAACTTTCGACCCCGGACCCCCCTTGAAAAATTCCTGTGTGCGCCACTGTTCTAGATTACCGTAATTGCAACTGTTAGGAAGCTATGTTAAATTACAAATCCAAACAAACATTCGATAACATAAAATTGTTTGTAATAAATTAAATGTTTTTATTTAATTCTGGTAAAAAAAGCGATTTATTTAAAACAAACTTTCCTCTTGTAAGTTTCGAAAACAATTCGTTAAAAAAAATAATAATCATCTGCCAACGTTTGTTTAGAATAAAATCTGGTTGTAATCTAAAGGAATATTTTTACCATTTTTATTTTCTCTTTTTAATGTTTGATTACTTTGTTTGTACTTTTAAACTTAAAACTGTAAATATTTCATATTCATTAAGTAATAAAACTAATTAATTTATCAATGTTACTTATGCATAATTATGAATCAAATAATCCTCAGATTAATAGTAATTGTGTCAGTCATTTTCAATATTTCTAAAAGAGTGAAATTCTTTCAAATGTGTGAATAAAATTCGATTTTTTTTTTATTTTGAAACATCAATCTATCTTTGAATTATTAATATGAAATTTATTCTCGCATTTTAAAATCTGTGTTTTATTTAAACATCCTTTTTTTAAATTCGTCTGACATTACATCATAGTATTGTCAAGAAAATTCTCCTCGAAATTCTACCCAATCTTTGTTTAAAATAATCCTAAATTATGAAACGATGAATTTAAATTTAAAAAAATATTTTAAAGGTTAAAAGATTCTTTTAGCATAATATTTCAAATCATATATAAAATTCGAAGAACTCCAGAGAAGAAATATTTCAGATTTTACAATTTTTTGATTTTTGCTCCTATACCTGCTTCAGAAAATAGAATAATTCTTAAACGGAAAAAAAATAAAGTTCTTGATCGTTTTATACTAGTTTGTTCAAGTAAGGCATAAATAACTACGATTTATGGGGTATTTTGTCTCAGCTGAGAATATTAAAGTGCATTATTTCTTCAAATAGGAGTTATATTTAGGTTACATCTAAAACATAGGAAAACTCGTGATTCAAATTCTATGGAAAATACATGAGATTGTCTCCATTTTTTGTGAGTTCCTGTTTGATTACGTAAGTTTTTCTGCTGTTTTCAATAATTCGAATTATTTCTGTAAATTTTCCGACAATCCCTAATCTCTGAATATAAAGCAAAATATTACATCCATAAAATATATATATATATATATATCTTTATATATAAAAATCTTCTGTGCGTGTGTTTGTCACTCAACTCCTCCTAAACGGCTGGACAGATTTTGATGAAATTTTTTGTCTGGGTTCAAGTAAATTCGAGAATGGTTTAGATTCACAATTCAGTCCGATATCGCAATTAGTTAAAAAGATATTAATTAAAAACTTTCAAAAAATACAACTCAACATTCACCTGCATTGTTGTAACAACACGCTATTGTTATAAAATAAAATTTCCTTTCAAATGAATGCTTTAACACGCGAGAAAAAAAACTTTTCAAATTTTGACATAAGTCACCAAAAGAGTCGCTAAGTCGCCAACGTGGCTGTATTTGTAATGTTTAAATAATTAGTTTTAATCAATTAATTTTTGTTAATTATAATTAAATTATTGTATTGTCATCTAAAATAATCATGTACATTACATTTCAGCTCAATTGAGCGCTTTAAAATGTATTTTATTAACGATTGAAAATTCCACCAAGATAAATAAATAAACAAACAAATAAAATATGTATAGAAATCGTGCGCTAATAGTAGGAATTGCAAAAGACGTAAGTTGGCGTCGAAAATTGATTTTCAGCCAAACCCGGTCTTTATTGTTACGAAATTGCAGACGATTCACGCTTTTTAGCGTTTTTAATTAATATCTTTTTATAAATAATCTTTATATATGTAATTCTTCTGAGCGGGTGTATGTAACTGAACTCCTCCTAAACGGCTGGACCTATTTTGATGAAAGCTTTTGTCTGTTCCAGTGGACTCCAGAATGGTTTAGATTTATAATTCGGTTTAGAAATGTTTATTTAATTAATTTTTTATTTATAAATTGTTGATCTTGGAATGTTTTACATTGGATCTGGCAGACTGCGCTACGATCGCAGTATCGAATATTCAAAAACCTTTTATTTTGAATTTAAGATGTGTGTACAGGACAACGTCTGTCGGGTCCTCTAATCTTTATATATAAAAATCTTCTGTGCGTGTGTATGTCACTAAACTCCTCATAAACGGCTGGACTGATTTCGATGAAATTTTTTGTGTGGGTTCAAGTAAATTCGAGAATGGTTTAGATTCACAATTCGGTCCAATATCGCAATTAGTTAAAAAGATATTAATTAAAAACATTCAAAAAAATACAACACAACGTTCACCTGCATTGTTGTAACAACGCTACTGTTATAAACAAGTAATATAAAAAAAATTAAAGTCAATTTCTACTTAGATCAACAAAAAAAATATATTTTAGCTACTCTTCATTAAATAGTTACAATTAATATAAATATGTATATACATATGACAGAATCACAACATTGAGTGGTAATTAATTTTTATTAATTATCATTAAAGTATCGTATTGTCATCCAAAACAATCGTGTATATAAAATTTCCTTTCAACTGAATGCTCTAACACGTGAGAAAAAAACCTTTTCAAATTTTGACATAAGTCGCCAAAAGGGTCGCTAAGTCGCCAACGTGGCTGTATTTGTAATTTTTTAAACAATTAGTTTTAATCGATTAATTTTTATTAATTATAATTAAAAAATTATTGTATTGTCATCCAAAATAATCATGTACATTACATTTCAGCTCAATTGAGCGCTTTAAAATGTATTTTATTAACGATTGAAAATTCCACCAAGATAAATAAATAAATAAATAAACAAACAAATAAAATATGTATAGAGATCGTGAGCTAATAGTAGGAATTGAAAAAGACGTAAGTTGGCGTCGAAAATTGATTTTCAGCCAAACTGGCCAAACCCAGTCTTTATTGTTACGAAAATGCAGACGATTCACGCTTTTTAGCGTTTTTAATTAATATCTTTTCAAATAATTTTTATATATGAAATTCTTCTGTGCGTGTGTATGTAACTGAACTCCTCCAAAACGGCTGGACCTTTAATTAAAGCAAGTTTAAGTTTTTATTCACACAGCCTTTCCATTTAACTTCGCTCATAGTATACATATACTCACACGCTATTGATTGATTGAATTATGATAACCGTACATGCAATGACGTTAGACATTGTAATAACATTTTAATTCAAATTTTACTCAAAACGGTCCAGATTGTTAAAGCTTATTCATAAAAATTTGGAATTTTTGAATTTAAGATGTGTGTACAGGACAACGTCTGTCGGGTCCTCTAGTATATATATATATAAAAGCAGTACATCAAAAAAACGAAATGTGGTATCATATTGGAAACCGTAATGCATCATATAGAAAATATTCTGCAGACTTTTTCACTGGCTTTGGTTCAATGCGCTTAGTTCATGACAGTCATATGATAAATGCAGTCACGTGTTTTCCATTAAATTCAAATCTGTCCTTAGACTTGTAATTGTTTCTTATAAAATTGTCTACATGTAAAATTGACATAAAATTTCAAATTTGGAAAAGATGTTTCAAGTATAAAGAATCCTTAAAAAAAATTTCAAAATTATAAATAAAACTCTTATATTGTAAGTGTTTTTTTAAATCAAGTGTATTTTGTTTATCTATTTGCGTCATTATAGTTGACTAATACGTACATTTTAAGAGAAAGTTTCTGCAAAAAGCAAAAGTTGACAACAGCGAGGTGCATGAGCTGAATGGCTGGAAATACACGATTGCATTTCTCATGTGACTATAACGTCACATAAATTTGTGAACCAATTGGCTGAAAACACGTGACTATGACGTCACAGGAATTTAGTCCATTGGTGTTTGATTTATCAAGTAGAAATCTATATTTCGAATAATTTCTTTCAGAGAATATAATCTTTTCCTATTTAAAAATATTTTCTTCTCTTATTGCCATGCTAAGAAAGAACAATAATACCATAAATTTTTGTTTATGTTAATGTTATTAAGATATTTTTGCTCATTTTGTGAGCAAAATATACACTCTCTCTCTATTCGATTTAATTAGCCATTTTACAACATAACTGCGATGGTAATATTTAGAAGGTGTGTATCATTAAAAGTTATCAAAGCATAAATAAATAGGTCTGCACTAAATTATGTTCGCTCTTCCACGGCACAGATACGGGGTTGAAACACCAGGCTGGGCAAGGTCGACTCAGCCTTTCATCTCTTCTGTGAGTCGAGAAATGAGTATCAAGCTTGCTTGGGAACTAAAGACCGGGGGTTTTGAGTGAGACTCACCTTCACCTCAGTGCCCAATGTCACCGAAACTAAGATGGGAACTGAAGGCCTTGGCTCTCATGGACTGTTTGCGTTCAGAAAAAAAATTATATTTGTTGAAAAATTTTAACTTCATTAACATACATTACAAGTTTATTTAACAATTAATCAACGAAAAAATGAAACAAATATTTACACAGCATCAGTGGCGCACACAGGAATTTTTCAAGGAGGAGGGTCGAGGGTTGAATTGAAAGTCCACCATTCTCAAACATTTTCTTCTGATTTTGTCGATAAAAAAAACCACTAAAAAATAAATTATTGAATAAATAACTAGCAATAATTAATAAAATAAATTATAACTAAACTAAATTTTATATACTACTAGCTGGTATACCCGTTCTTCGCACGGGTGAACTGAAAAATTAAACAACACAGATTAATGGATAAGGAAGTTTTAATGAGTTAATTTTACGTGAATTGCAAATTAAATAAAAAAAGCATTTTGCATATCTCAGCTAAACAAAAAAAAGAAAGAAAGAAAATACCTTTGTTAAATTTTAAGTATGTAGATCTAATAGCTGATAAAAATGGGTTTTTTTTTTTAAATTTATAACTCCCCGTAACACTCTTGAGGGTCGATTTTTGAAAATACCTCCCTAAGCTGATCTCTGCTCAGCAAAAGTAACACATTGTTAAAAGTTTTGTGTAATGAACGCTTAAAATAGTGTAAATAATTTATATCTGAAAGTGTAATACATTAATATTACTTTCTGTTGTATTTGTTTTAAGCTAAAATTGTAATATTCGCAAGCAACGCCGTTTCTTAAATTATAATGGCGATTCAATGAAAAACATAGCGAAATGTTAACGATAGAGTCAAGTTGGCAAATGTCTAGCTACTTTCATAGCTCGAGCTTTATTAGAGATTTGTAAGACCCACCGTGTAGGGGAGAGATGCACGTTAATACTTTATCCACCGCATTTTGGTTTACTGCAGTTTTTTTCATACAATATATATTTTTTTTGGATCACTACATTGAAAATTAAGGGATATACATAAAAAAATACTTCACTTTGGAAAATTTAATCTGTTAGAGCTAATAAATTAATTAAAGATATTCAACTGTAAAATTAATTTTATACACCGCTCACTTAAAATAAATAGTCAAATCATTTTCTAAGATCTTCATTAACATACAAAAACATAAGACAGCTAAATTTTTACATTAACTATTTTTTCGGGACAAAAATAATAATCTTTGCAATCCGCTGAAAACGCCGTCAGCTGGAAACGCAATATCTGCTACAAAACTATTCGCCTTCCCCGCTAAAATACTCATCATAGAACCCGTGCTGCCATATATATTGGAAGAGTGGATTTCAAAGAATATTCCTGCTAAGTATCGGTAGAATATTCCTTCTAAGTTGGTGTGGTGTGATAGTTAGAAGTGGTTGCCAACTCAGGTGTCGTCCACGTCATTTGACCATGGTTCAAAATTACGTGGTCCGTTGCCAAAAGCCCTCGTGTAGCTGAACAGTGCGACGTTAATATTCACTCACTCACTCACTCCAAAAAAGACAGTACAGTAATTATAATTATTTTTTTACTTAAATATGCAATATCTGCTTATTCAATTAAAATTATAGCATTATAATTAACTACTAACCACAAACAAATTTTGAAAATTTATCCAAATGATGTAGTGTGAAAGAGAAAGTTTATTTACTTTAAGTACCAGAACCGATAAAAGCATTTATTTTGAAAAAAGATCAATTTCTTACTACCAAATGTGCATAATAAAATCATAAACAAAATAGAGATTTATAACAACCTCTCCCTTTAAAACTTAGTTTTATTCTGAAATAAAAAAAAATAGGGATTATGCTGATCACAGGAATTAGAAGCGAGCACCTTGCGTAGCCAAAACAAAAAGGGTTCTTTCACAAACAAAAGATAGATATATGCTGACGTGGGCTTTTTTGCAGCGTATGCCAGAATTGCTTGCAGATGGCAGAATTTTTTCCTGCTTACTTGACAAACATCTTTATATTTTGGACACTTCACACAATATCTTTATAAATTATAGTCTATGCTATAAATTATAGCCTATGTGTTATTCTCATGTATAAGCTATATTACTGTAAAGTTTCATTAAAATCCATTCGGTTGTTTTTACGTGAAAGACGGCCAAACATCCTCACAAACTTTCGCATTTATAATATATATCTAGATATACATAGGATTATAATAAATCGAGAAAAAAATCAGAGATGGTGAAGAGGGGGGTTCCGGACTCGTAGATTCTCTCCCCTTTTGCGTATACATTACATATGTACAACATACTGCACTTTCAAACGAAAAACTAGAGGATTTTCCAATGAATTTGTTTTGAAGGCATTACATTTCGGTGTTATCAGCTCGAATTTCAAATATTCAGTCGTATTTGCCCCCTTATTATAAAAATAAAATCGAAATTCTCGAGAAAGTACAAAATGGGTTCATCATCTATTTGCTTAACAAAAGTAAAGTCGTTTTTATTCATAGGATTTATCTTCATCGTATCTCTACGCAATGTTTTTCATATTACAAGTTTGAAATCGCACTAAAATCTCTCTTGCGTTCTTCTTCTTTTAGTTGACAAATTGTCAACATATTTTTTTTTCCACAGTTCCTACTATTATAATTCACACTCTCCCTATATATATATATATATATATATATATATATATATATATAAATATATATATATATATATATATGTCTTGTTCAAATTTTCAATCGTTAATAAAAAAAAATTTTCATGCATGCATTTTTTTGAACTTGTAGTGGATGACACTTGATGTTAATACAGTTTTTTTAAATATTAACTCATTAATTCTATTTAATTAATGAATAAATAGTAACAAACAAAAATATTAGTCAAACACCATATATAAAAAGGAAAATCGCTCGCGGTGTGCCTGGAGCGTTATGGGTAGTGCGTTGGACTTCTAGTCCTATGGTCGTGGGTACGAATCTAACGTGGGATGGTCTAATTTCTGAGAATGTGTTTCTTTTTTTACACTGTACTATTTTATTAGAATAATTAAATTTAATTAATGAATAAATAATAACAAACAAAAATGATATTCCAACACCCTGTATAAATTAGAAAGAAAAATGGAAAATTGCAAGGAAAATCGCTTTCTATTTTGCCACTTAATATTGTGATTCTGTCATACGTATACATATATTTACATAAAGTGTAATTATTTTATAAAAAGTATCTAAAATAAAATTGTTCTTTGTTGATCTCAGTATGAAATGACCTAAAAAAATTTTTTATAATGCTTGTTTTTAATAAAATCATCAGTAATATGATAGACAACATTGTTGGCATTTTAAGAAGTATTCATTCGTACCACTGCAAAGTTTGAGAAGTAATTTCTTATTTGGGACTTAAAATATCATTTTTAATTCTGAAGATAATTTCTCTCTATCTAAGTAGCATAATAAAATCTTTAACCGGTTTCCTGAAGTTCTTCATATTTTTAATGATTTTAAAAATAAATTTTTGCGGCTCTTGTGAATTCTTAATAAAGATTACTTTTTTTCCTCCATGTTTTTAGTGCTCTTTGCGTGTTGTTCTTAAATGAACTATTTTTCTTATTATATTTAAAGTGTGTCATTCATTGATTACTTGTTTATATATCTCCTACGTGTCAAATAATATTTTTATGATACTTTTTTATCCTGTGTTTTACTCCGTAATTGGATATTTTTCCCCTTGCAGTGTCTTTTTTCAAAAAAATAAGTAAAAAAAAAACCGATCCTTTAAAATGCTTTTTTTATTTTTATTTTGAATTAATGATACAGAAAACGACGGCTGGTAGAGAAGATACAAAATTATTTTCTCATTCAATGTGATTTTTTCAAAGAATTTGATATCCAAATAAAATACACATAAGGCGATACCGGAAGTTAATAAAAACTTAGCACTAAAAAAAAAAAAAAAAAACGATTCCGATTGATTCTAATCATCGAAAAATTATTAACAGACGATTTAAAAGAATAATTTACTATTCGTGCTATCTGATTACGATTACGATCCCTAAACAGCTCCAATCCAATTAGCTCCCAAGCGATTAGACGCCAAATCTGGATATTTGACATGCGCAGTTGCGATCGTTTAAAAGGGGGAAGTCGAAAACTTGTTTACGAATCTGGGGAACTCCCTACCCCTCCCATAATCGGGGTAAAAAGGGCAGGGAGGGAGAGAAAGTGCAACAAGAACAAGAACAACACAAAAAGAAAGAACACCAAACCAGTTGCGGTAGCGAAAGAACACATGCATGGCTCAACGGACTTGCGTTGACCTTGCTTCAACCATATTGCTTCTCTATCGTCTGCGTTTTAGTTTGTTACAACTGAAAACGAAAATCACAGGAAGATGCACGTAGGGGCGGGTAGGGGATTACGACGAGGACATTGACATTCGATTTTTATCTTCATGAGTGAACTGGACCACGAACGAAACATGCATTTGAAGGCATTTTCATAAATATACTTTTTAGTTATTTTTATTGTGTTCTTTTTTTTATTCTTTTGCCGGTTATTGGCAACTGGAGTAATTACCTCAGTCATTTCCCCTAAGAAGAGTTGTTATACTCGTTGAATATTGGATTTAGTTGAATCCTTTTATTGTTGTGTCGTGTTTGGTTATTATTTTTTCACGCAGAATAATATCGTTTGGCTTGTGATCATGTGAAAATTGAATATTATCTGTTTAGAATTCAGATAAGGTCAATTTTGGATTTAAGATTGTTTTTATAAAATTTGCTAAAGTGTAAAAAAAATATTTAGATTTTCATGATTTAAGTGCGGTATGTCTTAAAAAATTATGTAAACAGGGCTTTTAAAACAACTTTGCGCGAAGTGTAAAATAAACATTATTTTAATTATAATATTTTTACAGTTGAAATGTATTATTTACTTCCAACTGATAAAAAATTATTTTTAACTTGTTTATATCAGAAAAAAGTCTTAATTCAACACTCGGAATTTCGCTATTGAATTTTTAACAGGCATAACAAGAAAAAAAGTCGTTTGATAAAAGTTTCAAAATTAACAACAAAAAAATGTGTAATAGTACCACTTTAGTCATAAGTTTTTTTAGAAAGAATAACATTTAATCACTTCTGCTGAAAATTCGAGATTTACAAAAATAAAAAGGCGGGAAAACTGAAGAGATTAGAAAAATAATCAGGTACATATTTTATAAATAAAATTTAAGCTTGATAATAAGAACAGACAACAACAATAGTTTATCTATTTTTAACCATCAAAAACGCTGCATCACAAACAAACAAAAATCAATTCTTGTCGATATGAACGCATAAAACATTGCTCCAAAACTGCAAATTGTAAAGTCCATAAGAGAATTAGTTGCATCACTTGTCAAAATTATCGAGTTTTTCATTTTATTAGGCAATAAAACGCAGAGTGATGATGTGTAACAAGACTTGCATAATAAAAAAAGGATGTATAATAGGAACAGGAATGTTTAAATTCCTATTGAAAACAAGATAAGAGTTACATAAATTCGTATTTGGAATACCATATTTGCGATTCTGTTCTTAATTTGGATTGGTTTCTTAAGTGAAATCAGTATTTCTGAACCTTTTCTTAGAAACTATTAGCCATAGAAGTATAAAATTTCGTCTGTAATCGATTAAATAGATATTGTAACGATTTGGAAAAATTGATGAGCAACGCGAGACTTAGGAAATTAAATTATTGATTTATTATACGTCTAAGCTATTAATTACAATATTTACGTTTAGATGCAAGCAGTGGCGCACACAGGAATTTTTTAGGGGGGCTTGAGGGGGTCCAGGGACGAAAGTCCACCATTCTGGTATCTTGTTTCAATGCGTCGCCCATCATATTCTTGTGATTTTGTCGATTTTCGGGAACAAAAAACAGTAAAAAAATTAATTACTGAATACGTAACTAGCATTATAATTAATGAAATTATTTTTTTACAATAAGGTGACCATTTTTTTCTACTATGAAAGGGAGGACGAAAAATTTAAGAAAAAATGACAAATTAAATATATTTGAAATGTTTTATTAATTCCAATAAAAATACGCTTATCACGCTTGCATTTCTTTTAATTATTTACTTAAACGAGCATTTTCCCACTGAATATTTTTTTTTTGTCAATATATCGTTTTCTAATACATCGGAAATTTCGGAGCAAAAAATATCCTTTATTTGAGCTTTACAGTAAGTGCTACAGCTAAAGTATCAGCATTCAACTTGATTTCTCACTTGTCCAAAAATCATTACCAACCGAAAAAACTCTTTCCAATTTCTGCATTAGTTCCGGGTCAGCACAACGTAAATTCGACAAGAATAACTGAATGATCACGTGGAAAGTGTTCATTTTTGAAATGGTTAAATATTTCCACCCATCTCTTATCAACTTCAGCATGCTTATTTACCGATAGTTCCAATTTATTAGAATTTAAATATACTTGCAATCTTCTAATTTATTCAAACAGACACTTGTCATCGATTTTAATATCAGGGATTTCTTTCGATAAAAACTCAATACAATTTTCTATATCTGCCCAATTTACTTGCGACAAAGTCAAAAAATACCGTTGAAAACTGTTATTTCCTGTGATATTTGTTTCAGACCATTCTTCGACATTTTGGAAACATGTTTGATTCATCTCTGAATACAGAGATTAACAGATCAGTTTTAAAATATTGAAAAGGAGGACACTTTTCGAGGAAGGACAGCACCTATAAAAGGAGGACGGGTCGTCACCTTATTAATAACAAATACTCTAAGTTTGAAGTGCTATATGCATAGAATTATAACGGGAAAAAAATTAAGGCCTATGGGGCCTCTGGACCTGGGAACCCCCATTGTGTGCGTCACTGAATGCAAGTTATTCTAACTATGAAATATTCCAATGCTACAGAATATTTTATTGGTGAAGGAGGAGGCCAATACAACTTATCTTTTCGAGTGTTTCAAAAGGACTGTCTTTCTTCTCTTTTGCGGCGCGGGTGATCCCTTCTCACACCTCGAATTTCAATTAAGTTCCGGCTCACAGGTGGGATCCATCCGTTGGTTTTCTCATAGCCATCTGCTGTCAGCGTGATATTAGATGAAAGGACCCCGCAATATTTTAGGGGTGCACGTGTGGATATGAAAGGCGTAATGCTACATGCTTAGGGAAGCCGATCTTGTAGCTGCGAGGTGAAAAAAGGTTACAATACATTTAAGGATGTCGATTCTTTCCGAAAAAGATCGATTTTTAAATCGATTCGAATCGTAACCTGATGAATCAATTCACAAAAAAATCGAGGTCTAAAAGATCGATGTATAAAAAAATCCATTTTTTTTTCAAGTCTACATTTACAATGTAAATATAAATCCATTTTATGAAAAAAAAAACTAGAAAGATACCATAATAAACGATCTCTTATCTGTAAAATCAGAGAATTTTTTAGTTCAGGGAATTCGACAATTACAATTATTTTTATTACCATATCAAAGTATCAGGTATAAAAGAAGACATTTATTTTCTAAATGTATTTGTTACATTAAAAAGTTTAGAAAATAGATAATATAGCTTATAGTTCCCACTGCTTAATATATAAGCTTTGTAAAAACAGTCAGTCACACACACAAGTCTATTGGGATCCAAGAGGTACCACTCACCACTTGAGATGTTACCGGCAATCGAAACAATGCGCTCACAAGGAGCAGATGATCCCACGATACTTATATATATCATAGCTATTGAGTAAACGTGATGATAGAGTTTTTTTGTTCTTGCCATTAAAATACAGAATCATACTTCAAGTGACCAACTGCCTGCGATTAATAGTGTTTAGATTCTTCGTTCTTACCAAATATGCCTTAAATCCTGCGTTTTTACCAATTTTAAGGTTTTTACCAAAACTGAAAAAAATCAAATGTCGATTTTCTAGGATGGAATATCGATTCACTGAATCGATTCAGGGCTACATATGGATTTAAAAAAAGCGATTTTTTTTGTCCCCAAGAAATCGATTTTTCGATTAATCGATCTCAGATTGCCATCCCTAAATACATTTATCTTATTACTGAAAGGAAAATTAAAAATATTGTTTAATTTTTAAAAAATTTTTTTTTTAGTTTATCATTGCAAATGTTTCAAAAAATTTTAATATTTATTTGGCACGATTTTTGTTTTGAAACTAGTTTATTATTATTATTGGGATAAACTAATTTAAAACTTAAGTGCATTTCAGGGGGAAAAAACAACAGATCAATGAATGGGTTACCGCGTGCATGACCACCAATTGGACAAGCATACAACTACTTACTGGCTCAAATATTCTGCATTTTTGAATTCAGGATAGCATCTACACTAATTTTCAGAAAATAAAAGCTTTTCAGAGATTAGAAATTTGACGCAAAAATCCGACTTTCCCCGTTATAACACGGTATTTTCTGTATTTTATGCGACTTCTCTTTTTTTTTTCTCATTCTGCACAGCATACAAACAAAAAAAAAGCATCCAGTTAATTTTTATATAAATGAAAGGATAATTTTTAAAGTATCCGACTACATCCTACACTAACTCTTTGAAGGAAAAAAAGTTATTTTAATGATTAATCTGACAATATTTATAAAAATATTAATTAAAAATCCATGCAAATAATAATATTCTAAAATGATTTTTTTTAGTTGAGAGAAAGAAAATTAGCACATTATTAAACAATAATAAAAATAAAAAATCATGCACCAAAAATAATGATTTTTGTACTCAAAATAAACGCTATTAGTTAAACCTCGCCAATAATATTTTTTATCGTTTGCACACATGGAGGGGGAGGAGGGGTCCCCGAGTCTGGAACCCCCCCCATAGCCCTTGACTTTTTCGATTGATTATAATCTTATGTATATAGTACGTAAAACTCAATAAAATATTTGTTATTAATAAAAAATTAATTTTATAAATTAATGCTAATTATTTATTCGATAATTTTTTTTTCTTTTTTTTGTTTCCGAAATCCGACAGAATGAAAAGAATATGTTGGGCGGCGTTTTGGAGCATCATACGAGAATAGTGAACCTTCGACCCTACACCCCTCCCTCCTTCTCCATGAAAAATTCCTATGTGTGCCACTGTTTGCACACATTTGTTAATGATATATGATTCAAAATTCAATTCATTTTCAAATAAATCGTTTGCATTCAGGAACAAGATTCTATTTTGGATTAAAATAAAATTAGCGTTCTATTTTTTACGTCTGCTTCTATGATTTATTTATAACAGCTACAACACTACTCAAGCATATGTAACGGAATAACACTTTATTAAAAGCCTGAGCTTTTTTTTTAATTATAGGTAAATTATTTACAAATGATTTGTGAATCGAATTAATAGTATATACATATAAAGTAGGTTTTATTAAAATTTCATAAGTTAAATATAAAATTGCAGAAATTTTGCCGAGAACTAAACTTTAAAAAAAATCCTTGTTCAAGTCTTTCGAAGAAATTTTTTTGACATACATATGCGCCCCTAATATAATAGTGCATAAATACATTAAACATGCATGAATTTCCAAATTTAAATTTTATTTTCTTTATTAAAAAGATGCCATTGTGAAGAGTGTTGTTGTGTGCCGCGAAAAACAGTATTTAAGCTCACAGTGTGATATTTGTCTAAGTATCACGCATGTCGTGTTGGACATCTAATCGTTTTTTATTTTTTTTTAAAGAAAATTCAAAATTTGATCTGTTGCCACTGAAAATTTATATGAACTTTGAACTTATGTTGAAGTTAAAGTTATTATAATGCTTTTAATACAGCTATCTCAATTTTGAAATAATTTTTTAAAAAATTTCTAAGATATGGAAATTAAGCGAATTATTTCAATTTTAAGAAATACTCTATGAAGGTAAATATTTAAAACTGAAATTCTATAATTTTTGCATTTTTGAAAAAAGGTTTAAATCTTTTGTATTATTACCTCTTTCCGATTCAAATTTTAAAGCGCATTTTCAAATAGGAAAGCAAAAACTATCATAAATATATATATTTTTTCATAATATACTAAAATAGCAATATTTTTCTATTTTTCGTTCAGAAAATTTGTAACGATATAGATGTTTACATACGACATAAAAATAAGATATTTTAGTAATGATTATTGTGATGGGTTCCTCTTAAGGTAGCGGCCGCGGTAGCCGAGTGGTATAGGCATCGGATCGTGGCTGGCTTTGTCACGAGTTCGGGCCCAGTACCACTAAAGACCCGCCGTGTAGGGCAGCGATGCACGCTAAATCTGTCGAGAGCTGAAACGTCCTCCCGTTGGTGTGGTGTGGTAGTTAGGAGAGGGGGTGCCAGCTCAGGTGTCGTCCACGTCACTTGACCATGGTTCAAAATTACGTGGTCCGTCGCCAAAAGCCCTCGTGTAGCTGAACAGTGCGACGTTAATCTTCACTCACTCACTCACTCCTCTTAAGGTATCCGACTACGTTCGGAACCATGATTTTGCAAAAGCGTAAAAACGAAGATTTTTTTAAATATTTAGTGTCACTTATAGATTAGAATACACGTATGAAATTGTTTTAAGCATATTGTTACAATAAAAAGTTTATTCAATGCAATTTTTCAACAAAAAACGAATTTAGAAATATTTATTTTCAAAACAGTCTCCTTTTGTGGAAAATGCTTCTATAATAATTATATTTTGCCCTTACAAAGCTCAGGCCTCTGTACAGAGTCTGGACTAGGCTGCTTCAAATATTTAACTTAGAAGTGGATTTATTCATAATTTAATACATCCGAGTGGAGAATTTTTAACAAAAAAACACCGATAAATATTTCAATTGGTAGTAACTCTGAAAATAATGTGGATTTTTATAAAATCCTAGTTCAGGCTCTCTGGAGAAGTCTTAGCCATCTATACTTAGCAAAATACTATTTTTACAGTGTCATTTTTCAGGAGAACAGTTTGAAAATAAATAATTCTAAGTTCATTTTTCGCCAAAATATTGCATTTAAATAATTTTGATTGTAATAATATTTTTAAAACAATTTTATACGCGTATTCTGATCTAAAAAACACTAAATATTTAAAAAAAAAATATTCGTTCGTACGCTTTTATAAAACTACAATTCCGAACGCGCGTAGCCGGATACCTTAATCACTTAACAAATTAACATTTGTTGGAATACAAATATTTTTTGTCTTTAAACATCCCAAACAGAATCACGCAATGTTTTTCAAAGTTATGATGCATTTAATTAATATTGCTGAAATTTAAAAATCTTATCTCTTTATAGCTATTCTAAGGATTAAAAAGTACTAAAAAGAATTTTCTTTAAGAAATCAACCAAGCTAAAAGAATCCGCTTTGGATTCACACTGCCCATTAAACAACACCAAACGATAGCGATATTTTCACCAAACGAATAATTAACTACCTTCATTTAAAATCTGCAATATTCTATACAAAATACTCGTTCTTTTATTTGAGCATCCTTCGTAAACATTCCATGCTTTTATTTTTTTTAATTTGTATATTCATGATTGTTCTTCAGCCGTCTTAATGGAATAAATAAATAATGTTGATATCAATGATTTGGCCTTCAGAAATGCATAAATTAAGCGACATGAATTCAGTTATGTTTGTCACGAATGGATATAGTTCGCTTTTTGAGCAAAGCTACCAAATTAATGCTTTTTGAAATGTAAATAATTATCTTGAGCATTTATTTGTTAAGGTAAACCCTAACTTTATCTCTCATTTGATTATTAATGTAAAAGATCATGCAATTTGATATTAGCATTTAACAACTAACAATTTATCAAGAAACAATAAACACGAAAGATTTTCGTTTTAGAGAAAGTAAAAGTGGAGGCCTTATTTTTCATCCACTGCAGCAGCGGTATTCAAACCTTTTCAACTCACAGAGCCTTAAGAACTACGGCGAAATACGTTTAACGCGAAATCGTTTAAGGTATCTGACTACGTTCGGAACCATGATTTTATAAAAGCGCATAAATGGATAATTTCCATGATAATTAGTATCACTTAGATTAGAATACATGTATGAAATTGTATTAAGGACATTATAACAAAAAAATTATTTAAATAGAATATTTTGGCAAAAAATAGCTTAGAATAACTTTTTTTCAAAATCTTCTCTTGTTATAAAAAATGCTTCTATAATAATAATATTTTGCTTATATAAAGTAAAGACTTCTCCCCAGAGAGTCTGAACTAGGAATTTTGAAAAATTCACATTATTTTCAGAGTTACCACCAATTAAAATAGTTATCGGCGTTTTTTTCTTAAAATTTCTCCCCTCTGTTGCAGTAAAATATGGATAATGCCACTTCTAAGTTATATATTTCAAAAATTCTACTTCAGCCTCTGTACAGAGGTCTGAGCTATAGACAGGCCAAATATTATTATAATAGAAGCATTTTTCATAAAAGGAGAATATTTCGAAAATTGGTCATTCCATGTTCATTTTTTGTGAAAATATTGTACTTAAATAATTTTTTTATTGTAATACTATTCTTAAAACAATTTTATATACGTTTTTTAATCTAAGTAACATTAAATATCGTAAATATTATCCCTTATACGCTTTTGCAAAATCACGATTCCGAACGTAGTCGGATACCTTAAGGCGAAATATCGGTTAACACGAAATAATACAACTGTCCGGACAAATTACTATGCAATTGTATGCATTTTTTTCTCTTAATATGAAAAAGATTTACCTTTTGTAAATGAACAAAATAAGGAAAACACCAGCCACGCAGGCTAGATTTCAGAGAGATGTGAAATGAAAGAGAGATGGTTTATAAATAAACCATAAAGGCTAACTTGGCTGTCAAATACCCTCGGAATAGCCCGCGACATGAGCCAATTTTGTTTATCTAAGCTGGTTTCACCCTGCACTTCTATAAATGCCATATAAAAAACATCTCATCTCTCATCAGTTGGCTTTGAAATTCGGGGTGACGAGTACATCGCAGTGAGTTGGTTCGCATTATTTTTTTCTGTTTCAGAAGAATTTTTTTTTCTAACACAATGACGAAAAACTCAGGTTTTGCTTGAATGCAAACTTGATTTTGTTTTTAAAAATTTGAAGAATTAAGGATTTTAAATTAAATAAATTGAATTTAAATGTCTTAGCATTTTAAATTAAATAGATATAAATATTTCGATCGGACCACAATATAAATACGAACATTTTTTAAAATTTGTCACAAAATATTATTTCTAAAAAATAAAGTTAATGTCGTTGGTCGAATACAGAAATTCAGTAAAAATATCGGTCCAATTTTAATACTCAAAAGGTTTCTGAAAAAAAATCGAAATTGTTTTCCAAATTGTTATTTCTCTCCTTACTATAAATATTTATGTACCAGGAAAATAATCCTTAGTAAACCGTTAAACACGCCAATTTTGCTAAAATCATCTAAACGCTGCTCAAATTATCTCGTTCCAACAAAGCAACGTAAAAATTTACTATCGCATAATTTGTAGTTCATATTCTCAGTCAAAACAGGACCAAAATAGTTTCAACACTCGACAGTAACAAACACAGCAAACATTTATGAGCATTGCTTCTAATAATACCAAGACTATAATTTTCCCAGAATTTTTTTCCCCATAACAAAGACTTTTATTGTGCGACTTTAGTCAAAACGAAATCCGCCCTTTAAATAATCCGACCGCACTTAGCGCACAGTCCCCTCTCCATGGATACTAAGCAGATTTACAGCTCTTTAACAACTGGAGAAGTTGTTTTAGTTACTTTCTCGGCGTGGGGGGTTCAAAATACACGCGCACACTTCCCAAATATTTCCTCTGGACCCCGAGAATGTTACGGTATCTGACCTGGAAGTTCTTTTTTTTTTCTTTCCTGGTTTGAAAACTTCTGGGTATGGGGTGAACAGCTTTATGAGTTCTATCAGTTGATTGACGTCTCTTCGTCGGTCGTCTTAGTTTTTTTTCCCTGTTTTTTTAAGTCCTTTTTTTTGGAGTATTGTGTGCTAAACCTTGATCCTCTATAGTGGGTGGATTGTTTGGATTTGAAAGACATTACTGGGGCGTTGGTTAAGGGGTTTACGAAGTTGTTTTGGTAATTTAAATGCTCTGTTGGCTTATATTTCGTTTAGTTACGTAAGGAGGAAGAGAAAAAGCGTGAGTATGTATATAAAAAAAACCCGCTGATTTTTTTTTTGTTAAAAAAAACTCGCCGGGGATAAATTTGAGCGAAAATAAAAATGTTTCGTAATATTTGTCATGCGTGCTTCAAGAAAATAACACATGTGTTATATTATAATACACTTAGAATCTTTATTATAGATATAAGTGATATATTCCTTTGTGTGTGCGTCACACATACACAATAAACATACAGATAATGTTATTCACCAAGAAAACGCTCGTTTTCGGTTCTTCCTTCTTTTTTTTAAATATAATAAGCTGGAACGTATATAGCAGTGGCGTAACGTACACCACCACATCGAGGGGGCAAGGTTCTACAGGGCCCAAAGCCTGACTGCCGCCAAGTAAAGGGTGTTTTTTTAGAGGTATAGAACTTTAAATTGCAATAAAATAACGATGTATTATTCGATTGACATGAATTTTTTTTAATCTTGTGGCATTACATTTTAAATATGATTTCTGGCATATGACTGCCACGGCTGGCTCGGATGTAGTCCAATCTGGACGTCCAATTTTCGATGACTTTTTCCAACATTTGTGGCTGTATATCGGCAATAACACGGCGAATGTTGTCTTCCAAATGGCCAAGCGTGTGTGGCTCATCCGCATAGACCAATGACTTTACATAGCCCCACAGAAAATAGTCTAGAGGTGTTAAATCACAAGATCTTGGAGGCCAATTCACAGGTCCAAAACGTGAAATTAGGCGGTCACCCAACGTGTCTTTCAATAAATCGATTGTGGCACGAGCTGTGTGACATGTTGCGCCGTCTTGTTGGAACCACAGCTCCTGGACATCATGATTGTTCAATTCAGGAATGAAAAAGTTAATAATCATGGCTCTATACCGATTACCATTGACTGTGACGTTGTGGCCTTCATCGTTTTTGTAGAAGTACGGACCAATGATTCCACCAGCCCATAAAGCGCACCAAACAGTCAGTTTTTCTGGATGTAACGGTGTTTCGACATACACTTGTGGATTAGCTTCACTCCAAATGCGGCAGTTTTGTTTGTTGACGTAGCCATTCAACCAGAAGTGCGCTTCATCGCTAAACAAAATTCGCTTATGAAAATCGGGAACAACGGCAATCTCGTTTGGGCCCGTTCGACGAATCTACGCCTTGCTTGATGATCGTTTTGATGAATTGCCAAACCAAACTGAGAATAAATCACTTGACAGCTGTTAAATCGGCCGCAATCTTGGAAAGTAATGCCAACTTAAACTTCTATACCTGGAAAAAAAACACCCTATACCTACCCTATATAAAATCCAACTTTTGGGCACAAAACCTGACTTTGCAGTAGGGGGCTCAAATGTTCTCCGTTACGCCACTGGTATATAGACCTCTCTTTTGGAAGGGGGAGTTACATTCTAAAAACACGTAGACAAAAATGCCAAGGGGTAATTTCTACGGTAAAAATTAATCTGTCAATGAGGGGAGAATGAGAGTTATATTAACAGTTCACTTTAAAGCTGGGCAACGGACCTGATAATTTTGAACCGTGGTCAAGTACCGAGGATGACGCTAAACCTGTCACCCCTGTCCTAAGTTCCACACCACACGAACGAGAGGAAATTTAAGCCTCGACAGATTTAACGAGCAACGGCCTCCTCTACACGGCGGGTCTTCAGCGACACTAGGCCGGAACTCATGACACGCCGGCCACGAGTCCGCGACCTTGACCTCTAGACTTTCGCTGCCACAGGTCTATGAGGGAAGGGATTGAATCCCCAAACTCCCACCCTTGTGCACACCACTGATAGTAAGCCTTAAAATTTTGTAATTAGGATATGATGCAATTTTTTTTTCGCATTTAGTTTCAATTTTGATTACTTTTTAAGTATAATATTATCATTGGCGTAGCTAGACCTGATTGGGGGCTCTGTATCAAAATTCTTTGAATGCATTTTTGGTAGCCCCTTACGATTTTTACTTACACATGTTGGGGTACCTGTAACTTGACGTCCCAAATCTTTGATACGGCTGATATAGCAATAGCTACGCCCTTGAACATTATCTATTTTTTATTAAATAATCAGTGGCGTAACGTGCACCCCCCATTGCAGGGGGGAGGGAGGATTCTAGGAGGCCAAAAGCCTGATTACTGCCAAGCACATACGCTTTGTAAGATCTTGCACAAAACTTGACTTTGCAGGGGGCCCTACTATGCTCCGTTACACCACTGCAACTAATGTTTAAAAATTTATGTGTACATTATCCATAGAATATTTTAGACATTTCTTCATAGGAAACGTATTTTATTCTATTTTAAACTATGGTCCTTTCTGCGATACCTATTAAGTAAGTAAGAAAAATATCGATTTATCAAAACTGGTTTCACTAGGTAAAACAAAAGAAAAAGAAAGAAATTACCGTAAAATCCGGCGTATAACGCGCACTTTTAACAAAAAATAAAATCAATATTTAAGGGTTGCGCATTATACGCCGGGTATAAAAACGATAGCTCTAAGAATAACAATAGAGATAAAGCATATAAAAAAAATTTACTTCTACACATATCGAAATACTATTTATTTAAAAGAAATGGCATGACTCATGAACTAAAAAAGTTATAGTTGTAGAAATATACTATTTTTTCATAAGCCTGGTATAATACCTCGTATGAAAAACTTCAAAACATAAAAGCATTGTATACCAACATTTCAGATTTTTTCGTAAAAAAGAGGGTGCACGTTATACGGCGAATATACCTAAATATTAAAAAATGCAGCTCTAAAATACACAGGTGCGTGTTATACGGCGAATTTTACGATAACCCATCGGCAATTTTTTAGAAAGAAAATATTTTTAATGCTCTTCAGAAATTATAACGTCTCAACTTTTTTATTGAATAACTTATTTGTGTTTAAACATTAATCTGCATTACGCATTTGATCAAGGGGGAAAAGGCACAAAACTAAAAAAGGAAAAACAAAAACAAAAATCCAGAAAAACAAACTTTAAATAATCGATCTTTCAATTACTCTCCATACAAAGAAACCTTACAAACTCTTCAACTGAATCCTTTAAAATTTCAACCGAAACACTATCCAAAATTGGAAAACCTAATCAACTCAACTCAACTCGATCGCGAACTTAAAGGCTTCTCTTCCAAAACTTAATTCATTAAAATTAGCATACGTATCCCTCCAAATTCAGCAGCAGCCGAGAGAAAGAGAAAGTTTTTCTTTGTCCGTCATTTCGTTTTTGACGTCAAGTAATCTTTCCTCATTACTAATGTCAAAAACGAATTGCTGTCAGTCAGAACGCGTGAACGCAGCTACTTTTGTCAAGGACGTTGAGTAGTACGAGAATTACTACGCTTGGCGCTGCAGTTCGTGTGTAGTTGTATACTGGAGAGGGGAAGGGAGTGGAGGAGAACGTTATTTTAATCTCGCCTATGAATCTTGGCACCGTTTTCTTTTAAGATTCGATAACCCGAAAGAAATGGTCATTATGTAAGAATATTTTTTTTATGTTAGTGTTCAACGCACCTTATAAGATAGTCGCACGAGCAAGACGGGTTATCGTTTTTTTTTTTAAAAAAAAACTATTAATTGATTTGTTCTTTTTTTGTCGGTTTTTACCGATGTTCGAAATGTCAAAGGATATTTTTAAAGATAAAAAAAAAAGAAGATTCGATATTTTTTGTTCATTTTTGTATTCCATCCATGTTTGCTTAAAATTTGTTATCGATTACTTTCAAACTTAATTAAAAAGTTAGTAAATACAGTCGGACTCCGATATAACGAACCCGAATTAACGAATTTCGCGATTTAACGAATTTTTCCCACCCAAATAAAATGGAGGCAAACCCCCCTATTTAACGAATAATAATCCCTGAATTAACGAATTATTCCAAGAGCTGAAAAAAAATTATTTCATTAGTTTGAATTATAAGAAATTGGGGATTTCTTTTTAAACAACAAATCCTTTTAGCCCGGACCAGAAAAAGATTTTTCTTCAAAGTAGCGAATTTTGACAGCAAAAGGTGCAGCCAGTGGCGCACGCAAGGAGGAGAGGGGTCCCCTGGTCCCCCCCAAAGCCCTTGATCTTTTTCCGATTGATTATAATCCTATGTATATAGTAGGTAAAATTTAATTACGTATTTGTTATTAATAACTAATTTTATTAATTAATGCTAATTGTTTATTCATTAATTATTTTTTTAACTTTTTTTGTACCCGAAAATCGACAAAATCAAAAAGAGCATGATAGGGGAGTGGTGAACTTTCGACCCTGCCTTCCCCCCCTGAAAAACTCCTGGGTGCAGTCTATTATTAGACTTTTAATGTCATTAGTGTAACCTACGTGGTAGTTTTGAATGGGACAGGAAATTGCATTATCTCTTCTCATTCCACAACAGGGGATATTTTGAGAGATTTTACCATTTGCTCTCTTCAGTGGCGCACACAAGGGGGGCGTCCTAGGGGTCCGGACACCCCCCATAGCCCTTAATTTTTTTCGATTGCTTATAATCCTATGTATATATTACGTAAAATTTAAGTAATTAATAATTAATTTTATTAATTAACGCTAATTATTTATTCAATAATTAATTTTGTATTCTTTTTGTTCCCGAAAATCGACAAAACAAAAGAATATGTTGGGCATCGTATTGGAGCATGATTTCAAAACGGTGGACTTTCGACCTAGGACCCCCTGAAAAATTCTGTGTGCGCTACTGGCTCTCTTTGTTGAATGAAGTGAGGCTTATTTTCTGTACGGTTTTGCAGAAAATTTTGCTTTTGAAAGTTTATTAAGCCTGGTAGCTTGTCGGAAGCAAATACATAGCGTTTTTAATGCAAAAATTGATCATGAAACTCTTATCAGACTTGTTACATTTTCTAATTCTTTACATTGTCTGGAAACAGTGAGACATATCTTACGCAGCAGGATGTAAAGGACGCAATATTTTCTTTCCTGTATAGAGTCGAAAAAGAACACTTTCGAGTCAGGAATCAAAAAGATTGTCAAAGATGTATTAGTCATTTTTTTTAAGTTTCTAATTAACTGATGAGTAATAGTTAGCTAATAGAATTTTAGCTATTGAATAAAAAGTCTGTTATTTCTAACTATGGATATTTTTCGTGTGGTTGATTAATTATAGAATTTCCAAAAGATAGGAACAAAAAGTTTGTATTTTGTGTAGACCATGATACAACGAATAACCCTGATTTAACGAATAAAATGTTCTGTCCCGATGAATTAATTAAATCGGGGTCCAGCTGTATATGAAACTTTAATATCGGATATATTTTAGATATGGATCGATAGATGCTAACAGGATGTTGTTTAACGATGTTTTGTATCAAATCGTTTTACAGACTTCTTAAAAGAATTAAAAATATTACACTTTATACAATCGGACCCTGATTTAACGAATTCATCGGGACAGAACATTTTATTCTTTAAATCAGGGTTATTCGTTGTATCAGGGTCTAAGCAAAATACAAAATACTCTTATCTTTTGGAAATTCTATGATCAGCTACTACAGAAAAAATATCCACAGTTAGAAATTACACATTTTTTTGGGGCAACTAAAAAATACTTTTAGTGAATTATTACGCGTCAGTAAATTAGAAGTTTAAAAATACTGACTAATAAATGTTTCGTAATTGCTTTGTTTCCTGAATTGAAAGAGTTCCTTTTCAACTTTATGTAGAGGAGAAAATACTGCGTTATATATATATATATATATATATATATATATATATATATATATATATATATATAGTTACATCCTGCTTCATGAGATAAGGTTTTCATAGTTTCCAAACAATGTAAAGCGGGGGTGGGCAGACTTTTTCAGGGCACGGGCTACTTCTACTTTTTTCAAGGTGTTGCCGTACACCCAGTGTTAGGGGTTCACGGGCCCGTACGCTCCCTCATAGCCCTTGACTTTTTCCCCGATTCATCATAATTCCATGTAATATAGTACTTAAAATGTAATTAAGTATTTGTTATTAATTTATGTTAATTATTAAATCAGTAATTTATTTTTTGCTGTTTTTATTCCCTACAATCGACAAAATCAAATATATATATACTAGCCGTTACCCACCCGCTTCACTGGGTATTTCATGATGTTGTATATATGTATACTGTTTACATATATATTAATTATTGATATCTAGCATTAAGAATTCGATTGTATTGAAAAATATATTTATAGCTGTTACACTCTCGCCCCTTGATATAAAAAGAACATAAATTATAATATCTAAATTCTATTTATATCTAAAATAGAAGTAGAAAGATTTTTTTTTCGCTCACTTAACCTAATAATCAAGTGGATTTCCACCAAAGCAACTACTTTCAGTGGATCTCTACTCCATAAAATAAACATGCGTGCTAAATTTCAAGTCTAAATCTAACAGAGCAAAAACGGAATTTTTATGATCAATACCTCGTTGACAGCATTCTTAGCGGATTCCAATTCAACAAAAGAAGCATGCAAACCAAATTTTATTATTATAGTCTTAGCAGTTCAAAAATGGGAATTTTGTCTATCAATACGCCCCAATAACTCTCCCCGCTTCCCCCTGCAGTTGATTTCCGTAAAATTCATTCTTAGTGGAACTCTATTCAACTAAAGAAAAGTGCTCAACAAATTTCAAGTAAATGAGTTAAATTCAAAAATAGGAATTTTTCTATAACACGCCTTAATCTCTCGCAACCCCACTCCTTTGGGGGTCCGTTTTCGCAAAAATCTTTGTAAAAGGAACTTTATTCCATGAACGGAACATACCTTCAAATTTTCAAGCAGGTGGTTCTATTAGTTGAAAAGCGGAAATATTTATCTATTACGCCCCTTAATCCCCCTCAATGACCCTTGGGGATCAATTCTCCCCAAAACTATTTTGTAGCGGATCTCGACACCATGAAAGAAATTCGCTTACCAAATTTTAAGACTGTACGTCTAATAGTTTAAAAATGGAAATAATTATCAATAACGCCCCTGAAGCCCCCGCAATGCAACTTAGGGAACGATTTTCACAAAACCCATCTTATGGCAGATCTCTACTCAGTGAATGGAATCTGCTTACTCAATTTCAAGATTTTGCGTCTAATAGTTTAAAAAAGGAATTAATTGCCTATAATGCCACTTATTCTCTACAACACCACTTGGAAGTCGATTTTGACAAAACCCATTTTGCAGCGGATCTGTACTGTATGAAAGGAATCCGCTTACCAAATTTCAAGACTGTACGTCTAATAGTTTAAAAATGGAAATAATTATGTATAACGCCCCTTAAGTCCCCGCAATGCCCCTTAGAAAATGATTTTCACAAAACCCATCTTATAGCGGATCTCTACTTAATGCTTACTAAATTTCGAGATTTTACGTCTAATAGTTTAAAAAAAGAGTTAATGGCCTATATATATAACGCCACTTAATTCTCTACAACGCCACTTGGGAGTCGATTTTCACAAAACCCATTCTGTAGGGGATCTGTACTCTATGAAAGGAGTACGTTTACCAAATTTCAAGACTGTACGTCTAATAGTTTTATTATGGAAAAAATTATGCATAACGCCCCTTGGAGGTCGATTTTTGTAAAAATCATTATGTAGGGAGTCTCTACTTTATGAAAGAAATCTGTGTACCAAGTTTCACGACTGTACATCTAATAGTTTAGTAATGGAAATAATTATCTATAACGCCCCTTAAACCCCCGTAACGCCCCTTGGGGTTTGAACTTTACAAAATCCGTTCTTAGCTGACGTCTACTCCATGAAGGGAACCTACCTACCAAATTTCAAGTTTGTAGGTTTAATAGTTCAGGAGATATCGTGATTAGTCAGTGAGTCAGTATGTGAGTGAGTCGCTTTTCTTCTTTATATATATATATATATATAATCCAATATAAAAAAAATTTTCAATATATAATCATATACATATACATACACATATATATAAATTTATACATATATATACATAAACACAAATATATAAACAAAAATATAAAAATAAACATATAGTTATATACCTAAGATAACTAAAAATAGGAAGAAGGCACATAGTATAAAGACAAACTCCTGGCCTTAGGAACCAGGATTGCAGGTATATATATATATATATATATATATATATATGGGAGACAACAAGGGGTCCAAGACGTTGGTCTTTCTTCTATTTTATTTTAACATTAAACAAAAATTAATTAAAAAGGTAGTTGTTTTTACAGATAAGTTTGACGATGATATTCAGAAGGTAACGCCTGCTCGCGCACCTCTCGCGTTCTTTCTTTCTCTCTCTAATGTCCAAGAGTTTCTGTTTCTCTTTCACTAGTTCAAGTTTCAGTTTTAATTCACTGCGCCTGCGCGCGAAGACTGCTTGGTTTTGGCTGCATGCCACAACGGCCATTCTGACCGTACGCTGTCCGCAGCGGTACTTCCATGGAGACCAGAGGAGAATCTGAAACATACAAAAAAAAACGGAACAGACAAGGACTATACGACAAATATACAAAGATTTAACATATCAAAATTTTGTTGAACTAGACAGTTTCTCCATCATGTGAAGGCACCTCCTCGACATCCGGAAGGTTCCACAGGAAAACATTGTGTTTCACAGGCATAAGAACGTCTTTTTTAACAAGCTGATCTTTGGTTGAACGCATCGATATTTTCCTCTGTAGAGTTCTGGACGTCTGTTCAAAACGATTTCTCTTTTTCCTTCGTTTCCACTGCCAGGGCTGGAAGATTTTCCGGAGCAACACAAACCGTCGATAATTACGTTCCATAGGTGAAGGGGTAGGTGAGCGGGAGATGAATTCCACGGAACTCGTTTTCATGGCACAATTGGCTTTCTTACACAATACTATATCAGAACATTTTTCTCTTACAATACTCAATTTTAACTTAGTACTCTTAATTTTATTACATTTATAATCCTTAATTAGAGAACTCGAATCATTTCTAGTATTAAAGTTTTTAACATGTGACAAATCATAACTAGAGTTTTCTATCACATTCGAAACGGAAACATTTGGAAAAGAAATAGCACTAGAATAAGCATAAGCATGAGCACCTAAAGAGGATTCATTTTCATTCAATAAAACATCGCTCTTTGCGTGGCCTAGTTTCTTTATTTCAGAATATACACTGGGATGTATAATAAATTCTTCGGTCAAGGTCGGTGATATCGCCGTTCTCACACTTAAGCTAGGAGAGTGTTGATTAAGAGAAATATTTATGGGTTTAACTTCTACCATACGCTGTTCGCCAAAACATGAACTTAATGTTATGATCTCTTCGGAAGGTGTTTGTACTCTAATTAGTGAGGAATTTAAAACTGGGATCTGGCAACCTGAATCAATCAAGGCTGTTACGGGCTGATTTTCTACAAAAATGCTTACGTATTGAAGATTTGCGATCTCACCGCTATTTTGTTTTTCGCTCTCTCTTTTCAAAGTATTCACGATTATTCTATTATGGATGTGGTCATTAGATTCTTTAGGTTTAAAACGCTTCTCACAGTCTCTTGCGCAATGAGATGAATCACCGCATATATAGCAATTTTTATTTTCTCTTTCAAGATATTGGGGATAGTTCTCTTTAATCTTTGGTTTAAAGTTTTGTGATCTATTTTTAAAGGGGTCTTGGGTATATCCATAAGTAATAGGAGTTTCTTTATGTGATCCGTTTTTAGATGAAATATAAATATCACACTCTTTAGCTAAATCAATAGGCCTAAACCAATCTTCTGCTTCTCGAATGCCAATATGAGTTGCAGTTTCCTTATTTAAAGTTTCAAATAATTTATCAGAAATTATAAGATCACATAGAGATTCAAAGGAATTAACTTTTCTTAACGAACAATAATATTGGAAGTTTGCCGTCAATCTTGCAGCAAATTGGATGTATGTCTCGCCTGATGATTTTACAGCATTTTTAAATGAGTTTAAACACTCGCGAGGGGTTAATTGGAATTCTCTGAGTACTATAGATTTTAGTTTTTCATAGTCATTTAATTCCTCTTCTTTAATATACAGTAAGACGTTATGAGCTCTTTCGCCCAGAAGATTTATTAAAATTTCAGATTTATATTCGTCATTTATTTTCTTGGTTAAAAATGCGCGTTCTAATGATTGGAAGAACAGATTAAAATTTTCAGATCTGGTGGGAACAGGAAGAGATAAAGTTTTTATACTTTTTATCATATTTTCTATGTTAGTTTCGAACTGTTTTTCTTCGACTTTAGCTGCAGGATTTAAACTTAATGCTTTATTTTTAGCCAATTGAAGTTCGATTTCTTTTTCTAATTTTGCTAACTGAAGTTTCGCGAGCTCAATTTTTTGTTCTGAAGTTACCTCTCTTTCGTTTTGCGATACTCTCTCATCTATACAGTTTTGAATTAAAGTTTTTACGAAATCTGGATCACTTTCAAATGTACTACTGTTCTCAATTTTAGTCTTTAGTTTAACTATAGTGTCAGTACTTTCCACAGTACCGTCTAGCTCCTCAACAACTCTTATGAGATCCTCTTTAAGAGCGTTTTTATACATTTTATAAAAATATGAAAAGATCCTACCTTTTTTTTTTTTCTGGCTCCCTTGTTGCTCGCACGTACGATGTATCCAATGAAGAAAAAATTTCGATTCCACTGATTTCACCTCTTCGCAGGTTATTTTGTTATTTGTTCCGACCTCTACACAGGTGGAATATTTGTCGATGGTTCGTTGAAAAATACACCTCTACACAGGTTGAACGAAGTTTCCGAAAAATGGCGGAGCGTCTCCTTCACGGACGCTGTTGTTCATTGTCCCGACTTTGGTTCAAAATCGAAATTTTATCGATCCCGGCCGAGCCCCCATAATTTGTGGGAGACAACAAGGGGTCCAAGACGTTGGTCTTTCTTCTATTTTATTTTAACATTAAACAAAAATTAATTAAAAAGGTAGTTGTTTTTACAGATAAGTTTGACGATGATATTCAGAAGGTAACGCCTGCTCGCGCACCTCTCGCGTTCTTTCTTTCTCTCTCTAATGTCCAAGAGTTTCTGTTTCTCTTTCACTAGTTCAAGTTTCAGTTTTAATTCACTGCGCCTGCGCGCGAAGACTGCTTGGTTTTGGCTGCATGCCACATATATATATATATATATATATATATATATATATGCGTATTATATATATATATATATATATATATATATATATATATATATATATATATATATATATATATATATATATATATATATGTTAGGCTGCGTATTGGAGTATGATACGAGAATTGCAGATCTTCGATCCTTGACACCCCTCCCCTTGAAAAATTCTTACGTGCGCCACTGCCCACTGTCGTAGGTGTGATGAGGTAATGGAAAAGGTTAGTATTATAACAGAATATGTATTTACCTACAGAACTAAAATAAACAACACCGCGTTTAAAGCAAAACGCAAGATCTACACTTAATAACACAATAGCCACAAATATAATTATATCAAACGATGAATTTATTATGAAACAATTCAAAATACATTAGAAAATAAAACATTTTTATTTTAAGTTAGTTTTCGTTGTTATAGTCAGTTACTAATTGCTGAAATCTTCAGGCGGTTACCCTAAAATGTCTTAGCGGTCCACCTGTCGATCGCGATCGACGTAATGCCTACTCCGGATGTAAAGCAACCTTTTTTTCTGCTGGGCCGCATACATATGTTAGTTATTTCACGCGGGCCGCAACATAAGGATACATTGGGGGGGATAAATGCTTTAAGACCAAGATAACATTGGAAATTTTATCAAAATATTATAACTCTTGTTTTGCATTTATAAACTATTATTACAAAATTAAAAGCATTTGAGAAACACTCCCACACAATTTCTGTATCAGTAAACGGTTTCATATGATTACCAACATTATAACAAACTTCATAGGATGTCTTTATTACCGCTGTGATATTACCACTGACAAAATACTTTGTTGTTGTTGCAAAGACTATTCAAGAAAGCCTACTTATCACCTCTTGAAAGAGACCATCGAGGAAAAGTGTCATTGAATGATTCCTGTTTATTGGTATTTTTTAAATACAGCACTTTCGTGACAAATCAAACAATTACTGATCCATGTTTGTTTTTCGCTACAAAATAGTCAAAATCGTTTTGAAACAATGTATTTCCTTTGAATATTTTTCACTTGCAAGATATGAAAGATAGTTAAAAATTCTCTGTTATTACTAACCGTAACCGTTGAAAATAGAAAAGAATATCAATTACCGACAACAAAAAGCAAAATTGATATATTTAATTTCTTGACAAGGAATTTCCCGCCAAATTTTTAATACAATGTTCTTAAATAATTAAATTTCTCAGAGGAATGGGCTATGACCGGGCCACTTAAAAAGGCTCGGGGGGCTGCAGGTTGAGGATCCCTGATGTAAAGCATTAAAAAAATTCACAGTTTTGATTGCAGTTCCTGTCATTATGGTTTTCTGCATCAGAATCGCTTTTCATTGGCTCCGACAAATCAACAATTTCCTCAACTTCAATTGCGCAGGAAGGCAGTTCGTCATCAAATGTAATGTAATCGTTAAAAATCTTAAAATGTGCATTGTGGAGTGGGTTGATATAAGGAAGGAATTTCCTATCCTGTTCAAGACTCACACGATAAGTTACACACATGATTCATCTGCACCTGTAAAGTCTAATTCTAATAGCACCCTCTCCCGTCAAAATTTCCTGCTTAGATGAAAAGTCTTGTTCTGTTCTCTCTCTCTCCAGACAAAAAGGATATGTCCCTTTAAAAAAAATACTAACTTTTTATAATAATATTAAATAAAAAAAATTCAGTTGTTGAAATAATTTATTTCTTCAGGGTTTATTGTTCGTTAAAGAGGTGTTTTTTTCTTTCTTTATACGGGGACAGATAAAAATTCGTTAAATCGCGAAATTCGTTAAATTGGGGTCCGACTGTAATTATTTTTGAATTAAAAAACAATCACAGCTGTAAATTTTCATAAATTTAAAAGAAACTTGTTAATATTAATCAATTGTATTATTATATAATTTCTGTTAAAAAATTAGTCACTTGACCGAAAATTTCTAAGTTCGTCGCGTAACTGTAGCTTTAACCCTAGTGTAACATTAAAATGATGTTCATTTACTAATGAACCAATCGTTCGCTAAAAAAAGCAGCTTTTACAAAATATGAAATGCATTTTAAGAAGCCTATTTTTTTAAAAATTTTATACATTAAATGCATAGGTACAATTTTTTTAGGCAATAGACGTAAAACTTTTTAAAGGTTTATTTTTTCTCTTATTAAATTATTTATTCTCTATTTGAAATTAGAGTCGAGTTAATTCTAATTTTAAGGGCATAAAACATAAAAATAACACCGGTAAAAAACGAGTTTTTTTAAACATGGATTTTTTTCAAACTTCACATTTTGCGTACTTAATTTATTTATACTTTAAATAATAAGAGTGAATTAATTTTAAAAATTTAACTTTACAAGGGGAAAATTTACTGGTTTCAATGTTCAAACTGTGTTTCACGTTGCAAGCAATTGGAATTATGAGTAAAATTTAACTTTTTAAATAATTAGTTTTGATATCAATTAGTTTTTATTAATTATAATTAAACTATCTTATAGTCATCCTAAGCAATCGTGTATAGAAAATTTCACCTCAACTGAGCACATTAAAATGTGTGAAAAAAGCTTCTGAAGTTTTGACCCAGACATAATTACAATATGAGTAGAAGAAACATCAGTAATTATCACTATTATTATTTATCAAATTAATTTAATCAATGTTAATTTTTAATAATTATTTTCTCTCGTTTAATTCAGTATACACTGTGAAAAGTAAAATATACTTACAAAGCAGAAAATTATGTTTTTTCACGAGATTTATATAGCAACCCATCATCCTTCCTCTCCCACCAAAAAAAAAGAAATTCTGTATAAAAAATACATTTATTGGTCAAAAAGATAACATTATTTTATTTATAAGTACTTTTATTTAATTTTATTTTACCAATTCACTTCATATTGTAAAACAAATACATCATACTATTAACAACTTCAAAGAATAATAATAAATTTTACTGATAAAGAAGAAACATTTATACTCTTGATTTACTAAAAATGTTTTCGAGCTTTGAACTTCAGTTCCGAAGTTCAGCATTCGAAGCTTTTTAAAGAGCAATTCAAAAGTGAATAACTTTTCGACATCTGTTTTATAAGCCATCCATCTTTTTATCGGTGAAATCGATCGACTAAACATCTAATCTATCTTCTTTTCCTGACGGTTTCTTCAACAACATTCGGGAAAGAAAGAAATATGGAATGATTTAAAAAAAAAAACAACTAAGAAAGAAGTATATTCGAGATATACAAACGATTTTTCAACATAACAAACGAACAATTTTGAATAACTTTTTCTCCTACGAAAAAGCACGAAATCGATTACCGCAGACGAATTAAAGAACAAAATAAAAAAAAATAGAACGTTTTTTAGCAAATGTAAAATTACAAGGAAATTTTAAAAAAAGAGTTATTATAGTTGATATGAATAATTACATGAATTTAACAGCATTCGCAATAATGAAGAAGAAACTCATTATTCTTGTTGCAAAATAATTTTTAATCCATGTCAGTGACATGGATTTTAACACACTTTAGCATGAAACAATACATCATTTGGGTGTCGACATTTTAAAAAAGTTTTTATTCATTTTGAATTGTTTTTTAAAATTGATTTTTCCCCCTACTTAGTGTTAATATAATTCTTTCAACTTAAAATGAACTAACTTTTTTCCGATTCGTACAATTTTCTACAATGAATAATTTTATGGTTTCAATTTTTTTTTAAACACTCCTAAAAGATAATTTCATTATTTTCTAAGCAAGGGACAAAATTATTTTTAAATGTTCAATCAACATTTTCATATATAACTGTCCTAATTGGCAATTTTATTCATTAAGTTTTCCTGTGTTTGAATAAAAATATTACTTACCCATTTCTCTACGGCATACTTGTACATTATGGATGTCGCAAATTCTTGTATTGCATTTTCTTGAAGTCTATCTACACCAGGAAATATATTAAGTAGGTTTAAATTGTAGTCTGCAATATAAAAACTGTAAAATTTAACTTTTATATATATACATTTCAGGATGCATTGAACTTTGTATTCGTTATATATATATATAATTTAGAAAAAATTAAAACATTTTACACTTTTTATATTCAATAAAGAAAAGCATACTAATAATAATTATATTATGACTTTATTAGCAGCATTTTTTAAATATATTAATCATTTATTTTTAAATAAATCTGCACCTTTTCTGATCATATTATTATTTTTTATTTTGTCATTAATATTTTACAAGGAATCTAAACAGGAAAATTCCGTTTTAGGTGTAGAAATTGATAGTTAATTTTAGTAATCGTTTTTAAGTAACTAAATTATCGCTTCTCTGAAAAGTTTCTCATACATATAAATAAATAATTTTTATCACTTCAATATTACTTTTATAACCTTTTAATTTCAATTTCATATACGCAAGATCAAATTTCGTTGAAGTAAAAATATTTTTAAAAAATAAATAACGCAATATATTGGGTGGAACGAGAAAATTATTCCAGAATTTCTGAACCCTCAGAAAAGATGTTCTCTGGTATATAAATGAAGAGGAAGAAATAAAACAAAAAAACACACAAAACTACCACAAGGGGAATGAAGTTTAGGTATTTCATCTTACGCAAAAACGTCAAAGCATTTTTAAATACTTTTTAACATTTCTTGCGATAAGAGAGAACACCTACTTAATAGTTACCCATGAAATCATCAGGTGCATTTTTAACAACTTCTTGAGTACTAAATTTTAAAAAAGTCTATACTGTGTGCGGGGTCAAGTAAATGACAGAAAAAAAGCTTATATCTGACCAGTGGCTCACACGGTGTCCTAGTGGTCCGGACCCCCCCAAAGCATTTGATTTTTTTCCAATTGATTATAATTCTAAGTACATAACACGTAAAATTTATTTAAGTATTTGTTATTAATGATTAATTTCATTAATTAAGGCTAACAATTTATTAAAAAATTAGTCTTTTACTGTTTTTGTTTCCAAAAATCGACAAAATCAAAAAGCGCATGATACAAGAATGGTAGACTTGCGACCCTGGACACCCCCCTTGAAAAAAATCCTGTGTGCGCTACTGTATCGGACTGCTTTGACGGTGTGGTGATGAAATGACGTAATGCACATTGTTCTACTCACTTTTTAATAATCATCGCTTATGGTTACTTATTTTGTTGAAAAATAATTTTATTTTGAGTCTAAAATCATCTAACCAAAATTAAGTCCTTTTCCATTTTTTAAAATTTTGTGGCAATATTTAATTTCGAAATTATTTTTCAAAATTTTTTTCATTTAATCTCCATACCCCGGAACATCTTTTCTGCATAGGTGAGTCTGATTAATACAATATTTTTTTTTTCCATATATTCCCGATCCATCCTATTTATTACGCAATAATCATAGCTTGAATATCAGAAGCACACACAGGAATTGTTCAAGGGAGGGGCGGGGGAAAGGGGTCCAGGGTCGAAAATCCACTATTCTCGTATCATGCTCCAATATATCGCTCAACATAATCTTTTGATTATGCCGATTTTCGGGAACAAAAAACAGTAAAAAATTAGCTATTGAATGATTATTTAGCATAAGTGGCGCACACAAGGGGGGTCCTAGAGGTCCGGACCCCCCAAAGCCCTTGATTTTTTTCCCGATTGATTATAATTCTAAGTATATAGTACGTAAAATTTAATTAATTACTTGTTATTAATGATTAATTTTATTAATTAATGCTAATTATTTATTCAAAAATTAATTTTTTTACTGAATTTTGTTCCCGAAAATCGACAAAATCAAAAGGAGCATGATACAAGAATGGTGAACTTTCGACCCCGGACCCCCCCTTGAAAAATTCCTGTGTGCGCTACTGATTTGCATAAATTCATAAAATTAATTATATATATATATATATATTAATAACAAATATTTAATTAAAGTACTATATACATAGGCTTATAATCAACCGAAAGAAAAATCAATGGTTTTTTTGGGGGGAGACCCCTAAGATCCCCTCCCTTGTGTGCGCCACTGTTGAATATCAAAACATCAATACAATATGTCTCATTTAATATTTAACCAAACCGAGAGAATAATCACCCCCATTATAAAACACCCTCTATAAACACCCCTCAAAACATTCCCTCCGTAAAATTTTACCTTCGCCATAGGATATTTTAATCCAAAACAGTTAGTACACTCCGGAGGTATATTATATCATAAAGTAATGGTGGCTCAGACATAATAAAGCGATTAGATTCTGATACGAGCAGGGGAAAAAATCAGTAGCCAGTTCTACCCTCCCCCGGAGGGAAAACCTTCCTCCAAAAAGACGGGAGGGGGGATGACATATTGGATCGACATTACGAGACCAGGGAGGAGTGAACTGATCACGGCGACTGGGGGGGGGGGGGATTGCGGAATGAAATATTCTGGATGACAGCATCACAGAAGGGTGACGGTGGATCATCTTGATCGAATCGTGTTAGTCATTCCTATCCCCCTCCCGGTATGGTCACAGTCAGAAAAAGGGGGATGGTGTCCTCTTGACATTGATTGTCTGTGTTGAGTGTGAGTTGGTTGTTGACAAATCCTGTGTGTGATGGCGAGATGCTTGGTTGGAATAAGTGTCGTCAAATGAATTGGTTGGGATAATTGAGGGTTTGTCGGAATGGAAAAGAGCAGTCTTTAATGTGTTGACTTACTGGGTGATGAAATGGTGTTTTAAAGTTTGGGATGATTTGGTATTCGATACGTGCAATGATTGTCGTCGATTATCGATCAATTGTTTGGGGCCCGTTCAAGATTGGTTTTTAAAGTAGCTTAAGGGCTTAAACGTTGATCGGAGGAGGAAGGTTTTGTAATCACTCTTACTGCATGCTGCATCCAGTTTGTTCTATTACCAGTTATGCTTATCGTTGTATTTTCCTTAACCCCGTTATGTTAAAAAAGAAAAAAAATAATAAGGAGTACTTTTATAAAGGATTGGTGGTCGTGCAGTCGCCTATTTGTGGGTGTATACATTGTATTGTTTTATTAATACTTTATTTAATAAAAGCATTTTTCAATTCCTACAATTAACACACACTCTATGTATTTATTTATCTTTGTGGAATTTACAATCGTTAATAAAATATATTTTAAAGCGCTCAATTGAGCTGAAAATTTACATACATGATTATTTTGGATGACAATACAGTAATTTAATTATAATTAATAAATTAATTTATTAAAATTAAAGATTTAAAGAATTACAAATACAGCCACGTTGGCGACTTAGCGACCCTTTTGGCGACTTGTGTCAAAACTTGAAAAAGTTTTTTCTCACGTTGTAAAGCATTGAGTTGAACTGAAATTTTATATACACGATTGTTTTGGATGACAATACGATACTTTAATGATTATTAATAAAAATTAATTGCAACCTAATGTTGTGATTCTGTCATATATATATATGTACATATTTATATTAATTGTAACTATTTAATAAAGAGCTAAAATAAAATTTTTCTTTGTTGATTGGAAGAAGGAATTGACTTAAAAAATTTTATTTTTATAATTACTTGTTTTACTTCTGATTAGTTGTTTTTTTTTAAATTCATATGTGAAAAGTTTCAAAGCATTAATCTCTTACATGATTCGCCCGTATATCGATCGGGTCCGCTTTGCCCGTACGCTGTTCGGGCATTGATATTTTCTTCTTTCCATCCTTGATTTGCTCATATTTTTTTAATTCTTGTAGAGAGATTATGAGTGCTAGAGTGTTTTTAAGAGGTACACAGTTTATCCATGATACTGAAATACATCTCATCCGGTGTTTTTTTTATGGTGAAGGGTGGGATTTCGATTCTTGAAAAAATATTCGATAAAGAACGGAGACTGGTCAGGCAATGTGCAATTTGTTGCTTGAGAAAAAAATGAAAATGGGAAGATAATACATGAAAATCTCAATTTTAATATGACTATAATGTACTATAATGTAAGATTTGTCCCCATTGTAATGCAAAAGTATTACACCATGCTTCAAATAGTGTGTGCACAGTGGCGCACACAATGAAAGGGAAGTCCAGGCCCCTATCCCAGGATCTTGATAATCCGAAACATATATAATACGTAAAATTTAATTCAATTCTTTCTATTGGCTCACACACTCTCTATATATTTATTTATTTATCTTCGTGGAATTTTCAATTGTTTATAAAATACTCTTTAAAGCGTTCAATTGAGGTGAAATTTTCTATACACTATTGTTTTGGGTAAAAGCACGATAATTGAATTATAATTAATTAAAATTAATTGATTGAAACTAATTATTTAAGGAATTACACATACAGACACGTTGGTTTCATTTTTAGCGACTTGGGTCAAAACTTTAAAAGATTTTTTTTTTTCACGTCTTATAAAAAACATTCAGTTGAACAGAAATTTTATATACACGATTGTTTTGGATGACAATACGATACTTTAATGATAACTAATAAAAATTAATTACCACTTAATATTGTGATTCTGTTATATAGATATACATATTTATATTAACTGTAACTATTTAATAAAAAGTAGCTGAAATAAAGTTTTTCTTTGTTGGTCTAAGAAGGAATTGACTTAAAAAATTTTTTCTATATTATATACTTGTTATTTATAACTAACACTTTATTTTATTAATTAATGCTAATTATTAATTCAATACTTTATTTTTTACTGTTTTTTGTGCCAAAAATCGACAAAATCAAATCGTATTGAGGTATGATACGAGAATGGTGGCCATCTGACCCTGGAACTCCTCCCCCCCTTGAAAAATGTTTGTGTTCATAAAAATGCGCGCGCACACATATAAAATCCTCAACGGTTTGCAAAAGATGAAATTTTTTTTGTAAGTATGCGAGAAATTCTTTTATATATATATAAGATATGAAACATTCTTCCTAGCATGCAAAGTATACTTACAAAAAGCAAACATTTAAGGGGTTTTGTGTTGCACAATTAAAAAACAAAACAAAAAATAGTGCGAAAATTTTAAAACAGAAAACTAAAACAAAATTCTTCCCCTTTTCGCATTCTGTTAAGTATTATTCTCAATTATATGCAATAAAAAGATGAGCCTTTTTTTTTTGGAACATTTTGGGCAAAAAAAATTGACCACTTGAGGGGTTGAATTACATTTCGAAATAAACGATTTCAGTTCACTGATGAATGTATGCTTTAAATTTCACCAGAAAAATTAGTCATTTGTTACAAATAAGTAATTTACGCGGCATATTTTTACACATACGGCATATTGTAACACACACATCTTTAATTTATTCAATTAATTAAAAATGCAAGACACGTCAGACATTTTTCAAGCTCGGGTGCCATACTTTTTTTTTCAATAAACTGAAGACAATAGATAATTAAAATACTTTATTACTAGACAAATAAATCAGCTAATTAAATACGGAAACCAAACCGTTAGCTGTGTATGAAAGATGTTTTTAATCTCTGATCAGTCTGCAACGTGCAAATAAAGGGTGTTTTTTTAGAGGTATAGAACTTTAAATTGCAATAAAACAACGATGTATTATTCGACTGACATGAATTTTTTTTTATTCGAAAGATAATCTTGTGGCAATACATTTTAAATATGATTTCTGGCATAGGACTGCCACGGCTGGCTCGGATGTAGTCCAATCTGGACGTCCAATTTTCGATGACGTTTTCCAACATTTGTGGCCGTATATCGGCAATAACACGGCGAATGTTGTCTTCCAAATGGTCAAGTGTTTGTGGCTTATCCGCATAGACCAATGACTTTACATAGCCCCACAGAAAATAGTCTAGCGGTGTTAAATCACAAGATCTTGGAGGCCAATTCACAGGTCCAAAACGGGAAATTAGGCGGTCACCCAACGTGTCTTTCAATAAATCGATTGTGGCACGAGCTGTGTGACATGTTGCGCCGTCTTGTTGGAACCACAGCTCCTGGACATCATGATTGTTCAAGTCAGGAATGAAAAAGTTAGTAATCATGGCTCTATACCGATCACCATTGCCTGTAACGTTATGGCCTTCATCGCTTTTGAAGAAGGATTCCACCAGCCCATAAAGCGTACCAAACAGTCAGTTTTTCTGGATGTAACGGTGTTTCGACATACACTTGGGGATTAGCTTCACTCCAAATGCGGCAGTTTTGTTTGTTGACGTAGCCATTCAACCAGAAGTGCGCTTCATCTCTCAACAAAATTCGCTTATGAAAATCGGGAACAACGGCCATCTCGTTTTGGGCCCATTCGACGAATCTACGCCTTGCTTGATGATCGTTTTGATGAATTGCCGAACCAAACTGAGAATAAATCACTTGACAGCTGTTAAATCGGTCGCCATCTTGGAAAGTAATGCCAATTTAAACTTCTATACCTGAAAAAAAAACACTTTTTACTATTTATTTAAGTGACAATCCTGTTGAATTCAAAGATAGCGTAAAAATTGTACTCAACGCAATAATTGGCGTACGGCACACATACAAGGAATATTTTCAAACAAATCAAAAGATGAGTTTTTTTAACATGTTTTGAAAATATTTGCAACGTTGCTGTTATGCTCAGCAAAAATCAATTGGGTGATAGTTAGGTTAGATCTCATTACAAGCGATACCTCTCGGACGGTGTTGTTTTTTTTTTAATACTTTTATTTTGCACAAGATATTTTGGTACTTTTCCGTTTCGCCGTCGCAAATCACGCCAAGTTGGCATAATTGGCAACACAATTTTCATATAAAAAATCTTTAAACATATTACTCCTCATTGGTCTTTCACCCATTTTTGTTGTATTATGATAAAGGCGTTACTGACAACTTGTTTTGAAAATGGGATGGTAAAAGGTTATCAGCGGGAATATTCCTTTGACGTCAGTTGTATCATTTTTGGCGACTTTATCGCCAGCGCCTGCGAAACGGAAAAGTATCGATATTTTTACAATGTTTCGTACGAGTATATGCTTAAAACTTTGTGTGAGTTTATGTATATGCTTTGGGAATAAATTACATATACATACTTTGAAATATTGGGATCGTATGATGAATTTGTAAGAATAATGTTCGTTCAGGATTAAGTTTCTGAAAGGTAGTAAAAAAAAATATTTAATAATAACTAAGACATAAAAAAATGGAACAATAAAACTAATATATCGAAAATAGCAAAACTTGAGGTGTGAATCATGCCTTTAAATATTTAAGTTAACATTAATTCTTTATCGTGTTGATGTGTGTGCATGATCTAAAAATTTTAAATTTTATTACAAGTTTCGTAAGCTTTTAACTGTTTTGCTTTATTTCCATCTTTTAAAAAGAATGGTTAACACACGAGGAGTCAATGATGAAGTAATAGCAATCCCAGAGGAAGTGTAATCTGTAAACATTATAAAAGAAAAAGGAGAAAAGCATGATTTTTTATTTTTTAGAAAATAGTCAGAAATTTTTAATAGTACAGTAAAGAAAATTATTTCGAAATAAAGAGTTAGCGTAAAATTCGGCGTATAACACGTACCTATACTTTCAAATTGCAATTATTAATTTTTAGGTATATTTGCCGTACAATGCCACCCCCTTTTTTTTACAAAGAAACCTGAAATGTACGTGCGCAATGCTCTTATGTTTTGAAGTAATTTATTAAAGGCATTATATATATATATATTTCAAGCTTTAGAAAAAAATAGAATACTCAGAAAATTACCCTTAAAGTTCATAAGGAATGTCAATTCTTTTAAATAAACAGTATTTCGATATATGTAGAAGTTTAATTTCTTCAAAGCTCATCTTTTTTTTATTTTTAAAGCTATTATTTCGGTACCCGGCGTATAATGCGCAGCCGTAACTTTAGATCTTATTTTTTGTATTAAAAAACGCGTTATACACCGGATTTTACAGTAATTCATCGGTAAATACGGCGAAAGAAAATTTTCTCTGCCACAGTTTTTTATTTCTAATTTCAAGTGATATGTAAAATTTTGCTACTTACTTCCCCTAAAAAAATTTCCACAGAAAAAAAAATTATTAATTTTTTTAAAAAAATTCCATTCAGCAACTAAAATTCCTCTTTTAAATCTATACCCGTTAAAAATTCCAAATTGAACAAAGATTAAAATGCAACGTGCTAAAAAAGTCATATTTTCTGTTTAAAAGCCCAATTATTTTATAACAGTCTTCAAAATATACACACAGAAAAAAAAAAGTGAATTTAAAACAAAAATTTAAACAAAACCATTTTTTTTTGGAAACAATTTCTTGTTCTAGATTTAGATAATAACAAACAAAAGATATTTTAAATTTCACCAAAAGATAACTTGCAAGAAAGGGGAAAAAACCTTATTTACTTCCTTCAAACAACTAAATATATAACACTGAAGGAAAAAGCTACACTTTTTAAAGAAAACGCGAAAAAAAAAAAAATGGCTTGCAGAAACTGAACTATTTTCCTACTCGTTTCCGCTATATCCGACAAAGTATAATTTTTTTCTCTTAAATTCGTTTTTAACAAAGAACGCTTATTTTCAAACGAAACAGCGTCCCCATTTGTAAAAAATGAACCTAACTTGTCTAATTGAGAACTAAAAAGTGGTATTTTGCGAACTTAATATTCTTTTTCCTCAAGTGCAAGTTTTCAAAGATTTTACTAATAAGAGTATATCTGAAATACATAGATTTTCTCATGTAAACCAGTACTCTACTACTGTTCCTTTACATGCGGAAGGAAATGTTTTTATAATGAATTTTTTTTTCTTTAAGAGTTTATTTTAAAATCTAAACTATATATATTATCTATATATATATATATATATATATATATATATATAGTTGTGTGGGAGAATTTGAAGGAAGATACCACTGATGTTAAATTATATAAAGGGAATTTTTTTAGTTTAAAATAAAATAATTGTGTGGATTTGTTTATTTTTGGTATAGATTAAACAAAAAATATTTCCTTATACCTATTAATTTATGTTATCTGTAGCTATTTATTTTGATATATCCAATGAAAACTTTTTAAGAATATTCTGACGTTAATTGTTTGATGTATATATATATATATGAAATAAAACAGGAATTAAATATATTTTATGTTTCTCCAGTGGAAGCTCTTTTTTTATCGAAAAATAATAAAAATGATAATTATACATTTATTGTTAGATTATATAAAAGAAAGAGTTCTTTTTATACTGTAGGTACAAACCTTGTTATTTCTCGAGGCAAACATATGTCAGATTTTTTTTTTTTTTTGTATTTTAGGTATAGCACAGAAAAAGTTTTTTTTTTTTTTAAAATGATAGTGTGAACCTCCCTTTTTTTTACTAAAAATTTATTCACGAAGAATTTTAACAGGTTTTTAATTCCAACAAAAAGTATAACAATTAAATATTTAACATAAAATGTTAACGTCGAAGTAAAATCGCAGTACAGTTTTTTTTAAATTAACATTAGACATTTAAATTTATCTAATCGTTGTAGTTATTTCTACAAGGTTATTATGGCAACGCAGCTTGTGAGATTAAAGTAGTTCACGTGACTGAATGATTCTAAGTTTAATGATTTTCAAGTGACATTCTTAATTTAAATCTTTCCATCTATAAAATATATTTTGTATTACAAAATCCGAATAATTAATTTTTTTAATGTATATTAATCAGAACTGTGAGTAATTTATTGATATTACAGATATTAATATATTATATAGAAAAACGACAAATGCATGTGTGCGTTATTAACGTTGATAAATGTGCTCATTTCAGTAGCACACACAGGAATTTTTCAAGGGGGGGGTCCGGGATCGAAAGTTCACCATTCTTGTATCATGCTCCTTTTGATTTTGTCGATTTTCGGGAACAAAACACAGTAAAAAACTAACTATTGAATAAATAATTAGCATTAATTAATAAAATTAATCATTAATAACAAATACTTAATTAAATTGTACATACTATATACTTAGAATTATAATCAATCGGGACAAAAATCAAGGGCTTTGGAGGGTCCGGACCCCTAGGACCTCTTCCCCTTGTGTGCGCCACTGGCTCATTTCAATTGAAAGTTTCTACAAAATGTGAAAGTTGGCAACAGCGAAGCGCGTCAGCTGATTGACTGGAAATAAGTGATTGCAATTATCATGTGATTATGACGTCTCATGAATCTATGGATTAATTGGCTGATAACACGTGATTGTAGAAATCATGTGACTATAACCTCCCGTGAAATAAATTCATTAGTCTTCACAAAAAATTTTTAATTATATTTCCATGTATTAAAAATGTTGAAAAAAAACTTAAGTTGGGCATTAAATCATTCGTTATTTGACACAGTAAGTAATTCCATTCAAAAGTAATTATTCATTTAAAAATTTAACTGTTCTTAAAATGTATAATTTCTTACCATAAAAAATTCTTTTTAATCACATAACATTAAAGCATTGTAAATTTTTACTAATTTTTTTCTTAGTAAAAGAAATATTCTAAAATTTTATTTTAGTTTTTTTAAGATAATAATTTATATAGCCGATTTTCTGTAAAGTATATGAATTTATTTATTTTACTTAATTCGCTCCATCATTTCGAACATTAATGTATTATTTCCCATAATCACACCAAAGCGAATAAATAAATAATAATAATAATAAAAAGAACAGAACTAAAAACTTTTCCGCAGTCATTCTGTCACGAAACGGAATTGTCACAGAAAAAGAACGTTCCATCTTTCCATTTTGCTGGAACGGTTCGTACACGCAAAGAATATGAGACCAGGTGCATTTGAACTGTGCAACAGCTGTCTAACGGAAAACAGACTTGGGAATGTAGTTAAAAATCCAGGTTTTAAGCGGACTGCATATTGCAAAGTATTTGAGCAGCTTCCATAAGTTACATCACGTTTTGACAGTATTTTAAGACACCTGAGTGCAGTTTGGTTTTCCTTTTTTAAGCCTAAGATATTCTATTTAGACTCGGAAATAAGAAATAAAAGCTATAAGCAATCATGCATTAAAAATAATGGGATTACTTTAATGTGTGTGTAGTTATTTTGGACACATATTCTAATAATTTGTGTCCAGATGATATTGCGTTGATGTTATCAAAATTCAAATAATGTAGATTTTTTTAATATTAATTTTTAAAATTTATATTTTTCAGAGCGATAATTTTTTTCCTGCATATTTGATATTGAATCAGAACAATTAATACGAATTTTCATTATATTTTCAAAAAACAGAGGAAAAAAATATTATTTTTGTTGATATTTATCTACATTTTACTTAATCGTATGTAGTTATTATAAAACATTGGATTAAATTTAATGAATAGATCCAGAGCATAACATTTTAAAAAGCGTTCTTTCTTTAAAAAAAATTAACTCATTTATTTTTTTCAATTCAACAAAAAGTCTGAAGTTAAAATTTTTTTCCATCTTGTCCTATTAGACGAAATTTAGTTCTATGGAAAGAAATAATATGCAAACGATAAAATAATAAATTCGAAAAATAACATTTCGAATTTGTTTGAAATTACGTTCGATAAACAAAGCAAAAATATCGATGAGATTCTTTGATGTATGAATTTGATTAATGCTCATTTTCAACTACGATACAATTGACACTTTAATCGACGTTCTCCTTTTATCGATAGAAAAACTAGTGAATAGGAGGAAAGTTTTATCAGTCTGAAATCATTTATCAGATAAAATTCTCACAACTGTCTGCGCTATATATGCATGATGAAACATGTGATGATTTTATATTTCAACTCATAATTGATTAACATATAGGAAGAGTTGTATTATTTTCAAAATAATTCTTTAATCGCATGAAAATACATTATAAATCGATATTATATCAAGTAATCTTTTTTTTTCCTCTTCGATTATTTTGCTAATCATGGCTATTTGATGAAAATTCTAAGCCTAACGTTGATATGTTACTTTTGAAGTAACCTTTTGCGGTATTTTAAAATTAAATTTTAAACATGTTAGAACTTTCTTTTTCATCATTATATTAAAGTGATTAATTGTATCTTTTAGGTATTGAATAACACTGTAATCAAATATAAAATATTCTTTAACATTAATTTTTTTAACAGTTTTATTTTTTGAAGGGCAATATCAAATTTTAACAACTGCTGTAAATTTTGTTACGAGGGAAATTTTAATTTTTCCAATTGCATACCCGTGTATAATAAAAGAATATCTAAAATTATGTATAAAAAAATTAGTTTTTTAAGAAAAAAATTAAAAACTTATCACGAATGACATCAGAAGGTTACGACAGAGATAAATAAAATAATTACATTTATTGAATAATTTTAATCAGTGCGATTTTGTCACCATTTCAAAGATTGAAATTTTGAAACTTAAATGATAAATTTTACTATGGCATTTTCATTCGGTTAATATTTGGATATTTTTGTGTTTGATGTTCGGAAACTCTGGCATTTACATCCTAAATGTATTCTTTCTTTTGAACTGTTTGGCGCGAACGGCAGTGTAAATTGTTCCGGCTATAGAATGAAATATTCATCACGTCATTCAGAAATGAACGTGTGATATGGTAATAATTTTCATCCTTGAATAAATAAAATAAAGTAACCTTTCCCAGAAGAAGTATTAGTGTCGAAATTGTCTAGCGTTTTATGTTTCACTAAAAAGGAACGATTTTCTAACTTTTTCTTTTTCGATTTCAGAGATGGTAAGTTTTTCTAACAAATTATTATTATTTTCTTTTTTAACATAATCCGAATTAGTATTTGTTCGAAACAGAATTTTCAAAAATTATTCTATTGAATTTAATAAAAATATATGGCATTTTTCCATTTAGCCGAGGCCTTTAATAAAGTCGCCAAAAATCATACAATCGACATCAATTGGGATATTCCCCCTGGTAACCTTTGACCACTGCATTTTCAAAACCAGTCACGGTCTTTTCTTATCAGAAACATCTTTCTTTTAAAACATCATAAGTGGACGAAAAACCAATGAGAACTAACATTTATTAACATTTTTTTTAATGTACATATTGTGCATTGACGCCAATAAAGCCATCTTGGCGAGATTTGCGACAGCGAAACGGAAAAGTACCAAATATTTCAATTATTGCATTGAAATAAACTCATGACGTTCGCATGATAAATACAATCATTCATATATATATATATATATATTTCAACTTTTCATATATTGTAGAATTCTCTCTCTCTCTCAATTGCTTAATTCTTATATTAAAACTCCACTGAATAAAGAAGCACCCATAGCGAACAGTTAGAAATAAAATTGTCTGCATCGGACACGAAGAACGTTCTACTATCACATTCATTCATTATTTTGCAACAATAGGCCAAATTCATAACGGTCACCTGATAAAATACAATCACATGTTTTCTATTTAACTCACAACTGTCATTAGACTTATATTTATTCTACTAGCAAAATTTAAATGAAATTTCTTATTTGGTAACTGGATAAATTGTTCAAACTTACTACCTTTTAAGGCTTTCGGTCAATGTTAAAAAATAGAACCCGAATTAGGAATAGTTTTTCATATATAAAAGAACTGCAACGTTAATATTATATTCTAGCTTCGCTATCCTGCAGATCCACTTATTTTTTACCATAACGCTCGTTTTTATCGGAGTCGACAGATTTTTTCTGGTATAAAATCTGTTCCGCATTTTTTCTCCTGTACCTTAATGCTAAATGAGCTGTCCCCTTTACAAGGAAAAATTAATTATTTACGGAACATATTTTTTGTGAAAATTTAAAAACACCATATTATAAACAAATGTAGGAATTACAGTATTGCAAAATTTCATGAAAATTTAAACATTTTTGAGTCTGAAAATGTGTTCCGCGTTTAGCTCAGGTTTTCGTAGATTTGCCGAGGGCAGCCTTAAATGAAGTGTATTTTATTTATACCTATACGCATTATTATTTTTGGCAAATATATTCCGATTAAATATATCTGCAAAAAGCAAAAGTTGGCAACACATGAATATGACGTCATGAATCGAGGCCGTTAATTTAAAAAAAACCCGCAAGTATTAACTTTAAGATAACCCAGTGATTGTGCAGTTTTAAGTCACATATTTACAATCTTTCACCGATCAAAATTAAATAAAAAGAACAACTCATTTTTTTCCACCTAATGTCATTTACACTTACACCAGTAATTACGATTAAATCAACAATTCAAAATCATCGCTAATCCATCTCGGAATTACCACATTTAATTATCGTCATTCCGCGAATTAGACAAGCACTCGTGCCAAACACCCATTCTTTTTTAGACGAATAGAATCTTTCTCTACCTCACCCTGCCCCCTCTCTATGTAAGTACACCAAGACCTGCAGATATGCATCCAAATGCTGCAACCTCGCTGACCTCCTGTAGGTTACAGATGCTGAGGAATCAAGAATAAGAAAAACCCTGGCGACACCGGTTCAACCCCATTGTTCCACAACCCGCTAGGTTCGGATTAGACAGGTCTTCTTCCTGCCTAAACTTTTACAGCCATTTTTCTACTCATTTGGCAGTTTATTGCCGTTTTTGGCCTGGATTTGGAGATAGAAAATCGTGCCAACACTTTAGATCAAATCATTTGATTGATACGAGGGGTTTAAACACAAAGATTAGTTATATACAGTGGCGCACACAAGGGGGGGTCCTAGGGGTCCCGACACTCCCCCATAGCCCTTCATTTTTTTCGATTGGTTATAATCCTATGTAAAAATTACTTAAAATTAAATAATGTATTTGTTATTAAAAATTAATTTTATTAATTGATGCTAACTATTTATTCAATAATTAATTTTGTATTGTTTTTGTTCCTGAAAATCGACCAAATCAAAAGAATGTGTTGGGCGGCGTATTGGAGCATGATAGCAAAATGGTGGACTTAATACCCTGGACACCCCCTTGAAAAATTTTTGTGTGCGCTACTGGTCATATATATAGGTTGATTCTCATTCATACGTGAACAAATACATTTGGGGGGATTTTTAATTTTTAAGTAAATTAAATATTATCAATGCCATTTTTTTTGTTTCGAACTTTTTCATAGTATGAATTTTAAACACTTGATTATTTTATTTAGAATTTTTAAATTTAGGTAAAATTAAAAACAGGAGAAATTTTCGTAGGTAAAGGGTTTTTTTCTTTTCATGCTTGAAAATTTGTCGGAGGCGTTTTAATTCGTAAAATTGTTAATAAACTAAAACTCAGTGGCGCAACAGCCCATGAGGGCCGGGGCCTACTCTGCCCATTTCAGTATACGTAACCATTGGGAGATGAGGTGCATGAGCAAATGTCCCGATCAGGTGGTCAGTCTGAAGCGAGACCCCAGTGTTTAAGTCCTCAAGCAAGCTTGGTGCTCATTTATCGACCCACTGCTGTAGGGATGAAAGGCTAAGTCTATCTTGCCCATCCCGGGAATAGAACCTGGACTTGTGGTGTGGAATCGTGATGCGCTCGCTACCACTCGGCCTTAAAATTGTAAATAATCGCTTGTAATTACATAATCCGAAAAATTTAGCATTTAAATCTTCGCAAATAATATAGTAAATGGATTCTTTTTTCGAGTCTGTATTTGATGTTGAATATATTTAAGTGGGTCCAGGATTTGATTTTTTTTAATAGTTTGAAAATACAGTCGAAAGTCTATATGACGAATTTTTCTATAAAGCGAACTTTTTCCTGGAACCTTGAACACTTACAATTTTCTTCGTAATATAACCTCTCTATAGCGAAGTGCATTTTCTATATAACGAATTTTTTCTTTTGTGATTCAATTTTTGTTCTTCCTCTCTCTTTTTAAAGTATTTCTGAAAAAATTTCAAGTTATTCTCTCTTTAACACATTTTATGATGGTTGTAAATCTTGAACTAGTTTTATTAGATCCTAACTCGCCAAGAGCAGTAGAGATCTAGACGTTTCATCCAAAAAGTGCAACCTTTCACCCCATTGCTCAGTTCACTAGAAACATCTTCGATATCCTCTTTCACCCTCAGTGGAGTTATCTTGTGTCCCCGTGGTTTAGTTATAAAATATATATAATGTGGGTATAATATTACTTGTATGTTTTAAATTAGAAAGTGTCCTTAAACTGCGTTAGTTTTATAATAAAATAATTTTCTTAACATTTAAAATACTGTGTATTCTTCGACATTTTTTCTTGTTTTCCTTGCAGTTTTTCTTTCTTTTCTTTTTTTGTAATGGGTAAGATATATAAAATAAGCAGTGGCGCACACAAGGGAGGGGGGTCCTGGGGGTCCGGACCCCCCCCCCAAAAAAACCCTCGATTTTTTTCCGATTGATTATAATTTTAAGTATATAGTACGTAAAATTTAATTAAATATTTGTAAATTAATGATTAATTTTATTAATTAATGCTAATTATTTATTCAATAATTAGTTTTTTAATGTGTTTTGTTCCCGAAAACCGACAAAATCAAAAGGAGCATGATACAAGAATGGTGAACTTTCGACCCCGGACTCCCCCTTGAAAAATTCCTGTGTGCGCCATTGAAAATAAGCATATACTAATTTTAAAAAAGTGTGCATAATTACTTTTTTTAGTGCATAGAGTTTTTGAATTTAAAATTTGTTTTATGTGGTTTATAAAATATATTAAAAGATGGACCTCTACAGTGGCGCACACAGGAATTTTTCAAGGGGGTCCGGGGTCGAAAGTTCACCATTCTTGTATCATGTTCCGTTTGATTTTGTCGATTTTCGGGAACAAAACACAGTAAAAAACGTTTTTGAATAAATAATTAGCATTAATTAATAAAATTAATCATTACTAGCAAGTAATTAATTAAATTTTACGTACTATATACTTAGAATTATAATCAATCGGAAAAAAAATCAAGGGCTTTGGGGGAGGGGTCCGGAGCCCAGGACCCCCCTCCCCCTTGTGTGCGCCACTGGACCTCTATATAACGAATTTTTCATATAACGAACTTTTTTTCCGGGATTTAGCGGTCCGACTGTATGTTGTTGTTGCTACTAATGCCACCGAATCGACGGTGTCAATTTGAGGTCCATGAAATTCTTCGTGGCAAGGGGACTAGATTATATCTCCCGTTAGCCACAGCTTTCAGCACCATACAGGTAACAATATGTTTTAGCTCCGTTTTCCCCCAATTTTGAAAGAATGCCCTCAGGGGTGGTCAAGGGGTACCCCACTTCGCTTTCCTTACCACCAACCTCTATACATGACTTTAGATTATATTTTAGTGTGGCCCTATGCCGCACAAGCACAATGCGTTTAGAAACATTCATGGAGAAAAATAACTTAATTTTTTTCGATGTTATTTTTTAAAAATCGTTTGTTATTCTTTTTAAAAATTCCTTTAAAAATAGGTAAGATATAGATTTGTTCTATCTCTAAATCTCTTAACATTTAAATTTTTCATAAAATGATAAAAACTATTTAAAAAAAACGTCCCAAACCTTTTTTTTCCCCTTTTTTTTGCACAAACTAGAATGAAACTGTTTTAGAAATGTTTTATAAATTTCGACAATTTATATAAGATACATTTATTTATTATTTATCTCTTTAAATTCCTTTAAAAATAGGTAAGATATGTTTAAATTCTCTCTCTATAAATCTCTTAATATTTAAATTTTTTTATAAAATGATAATAACTATTAAAAAAAACCCGTCCTAAATCTTTTTTTTTTTTTTTGCACAATCTAAAATAAATTATGTATTTTAGAAATTTTTAATAAATTTCGACAAGATATAAGAGACACACATTTATTTATTATTTACTCAATGTAATTTATGTAAGTAAAAATCGCATAGTTAAAAGTGTTGTGAATGGTTCTGTCAAAGAAACCATTGAATATGTGAGTAGTAAACACACACACACACAAAAGAACCTCAGGCGAATTAAGGATTGAAAAAATAGATCAATAAAAATATGAATTGGATTAGTTTCGAGTCACTTAGCATCAGCATTATTTGCTTATTCTGAAGAATTCCAGATGAAAATGAAAAATGATTGTTTAGATAAGTAAGGCTTCTCGTGCATTATTAACAAAATTTAAGTATTTCCTTCACGTTATCGATTTTCTATATTTGTCAGTTGTATATAGATTGTAATTAGAATATTTTATGTTTGAAGCGACTGTAATTATGTCATTAGTGAAATTGTAATATGATTTCCTCATTTGTGTGACAATGAGATAATTGTTGTAGCTCTTTTTCTGGAAAAAGTTTAGAACACCTTTATAAACCGATTTCAAGCATTTTAGTAATTTATCTCAATTGATAAATGTTTCATTTTTATTCTTTTTTAACCTCTCGTCTAATATATTAGATTGAATAAGAATCTTTTTTCATATAGATAAGGGATCGGCAGAGGGAAGAGCCAAGTTGTCAGTGAAACAAGATAACTATATAAGGTATTAAAGTCTTTTTTTTTTTTGTTATTCACGTGTCCACTTGTAAGGTAGAGAGGTTAATTTAGCTTTTTCATGTATTATTTACAGTTTTACACACAGAACCACTTTTATTCTTTCAAAACCTAAGAGCGATCGAAGATATTTTTATTTTTGTAGGTCAATACAAGAATAAATGTCAAAATATAAAAAGTTGGGGGAAAATCTCAAAATCCATAATACTGAAAATACTTTTTTCACAAATTTCATGCTTATACTAATAATTAAAATTGATTTTGATTGCTTTTGCATAAAATTTAGGACGTTTATGAGCCGAATACGTAACCAAACACACATTTTCATATAGAATTGACATTGGGTTTTTTTGCATTAAGCTATCCTTTCTAAGTAACCCTAATTTAGATCCTTCAGGTCAAAATTCTGGGTACACAATTAGTATGTATGTATGGACTTTTTGTGCGAAAAAACTAGGGTACTTTTCTGTTTTAACGGCGCTAGCGAAAAAGTTGCCATAAATGATACAACCAACGCCAAACGGAATATTCCCACTGGTAATCTTTTACAACCACACATTTTCGAATCAAGTAATGGTCTCTTATCAGTAACATCTTTTTCATAATACATCAAAGATGGATGAAAAACCAACTAATAATTATTTTTTTAAAGTTTATATTGTACGTCGCTTGTAACGCCAACTTGGCGAGATTTGAGCTAACGAAACGAAAAAGTACCAAAAATTAGCTGCAATATTTTTTATTCAAAACTGAGAAGTGATTAAAAAATACATCGCGCTTTTTTGCGTGTCAAACAAATTACTATTCGTTTTCAGTTTTAAGCATGATTATAAATTATCGCTAGTTAAGTTGCTCTTCTTAGCTTATTTTTTTTTAGAAAAATTTATGTTTGTTTGCATGAATATGTAGAAACAAATATTTTTTGAAAACAGCAAATACTAGGTTTTTTTTTATTGTTTTATGAGTTTTAATCAGGGTATTTGATTGTCATATTAAAATCATTTATGATTTCAATATGACATATTTATAGAAAAATTTACAATTTTAAATACAAATGTGAAGATATATTCTAAACTATAATTGGTCAATATTTTATTGACAAACCAATCGAAATATTTCTTTTCATTTTTCATAATTCTATCTCCTATTTAAGAGCCCAAATTTTCAGAATCATTCAATCTAGTGTTCAACTGTTTAAAAACTTTTCTTATTGAAAAATAGAAAAAGCCTTCACGCTTGCGAACATATACATAGGTCATAAACAGGAAGTTAAATATAATAAAAGCTTTATCTTCCTTTTCGACTCCCTTTATTTTTCTTGAAAACTTGATCAAATTTAATTTAAAATATACATACAACATTATTATTTTATCTGCACGCTTTCTTTCCCCCTCACTGTGAATATAATTCAATAGAATGTTTTCTTTTTCTTTCTTTCTTTCTTTCTTTTTTTTTTTTTTTTTTTGCTCTTATAACATATTGACTATGAAATAAGATGGGCGAGTTGAGAAAACACAAAAGAAATTGAAAACAAAAAGAGTGTAATGTTATGCTATTATTACGTAGTCACTTATTTTATTTTACAAGAAATTAGCTTTGTTTTCTAAAATATAATTGTCTCGTTATATTTATGTATATAGAGTTTCGCGTTTTGTATTGTTTTTAAATACATTCTCAAAACTATTTTTCTCGAAATATTTTTAAAAAATTTATTACTGACTTTTTTTTTTTTTTTTTTTTTTGTAAAAATCCTAGCTTTTAAGTTTCAAAAATGTGTACAAAGTAAGCAACATATCACAATATTTGAAAAGATGTTTTAAAACTGTGTTTTCCTTTAAAATTAAGAAGAAAGATCTCCCCTCCTTGATATAAAGTTTATAAGATTTGTATAATATAATTTTTTATATCGTTAAAATGAATATCAAAATATTTTTAAAAATCGATAGTAATGTTTTACAAAGCAATCGTTCCATTTTTTTAAAAAAAAAAAACATTGCATTTCTGGTATTTAAATCCCTCAAAAATCCTTCTATTTTAGAGAATTACATGAAAACTGGAAAATTATTTAAAAAATTATGATACTATAAATTTATACATAAGATAAAGATTTAAATAAACTTAATAGAAATAATAATTGTAATCAATATGAAAAAGCAAATTTATTCCCCTGCAAAAATAAATATTCGTATAAAAATCGTCTTTCTTTTTTTCTTCCTTTTTTTTAACGTAGAATGGGCAATAAATATATTTTCGTATTCCCGATGGGTATTTGAATAAGTTCTATTAAAAAAATTTTTCTGATTTTTCTAAATGGTCCCGCCCTTTTCTTTTTTTTATTTTCTTTTATTTTTCGATTTCGTCATTTTCTGTTAGAAGTACATCAACTGTTGAAATTCTAATTATCAATAACTACATTGAATGATTAATAACATATTATGCACGTATATATCTTCTAAATCATTCATTTAATACAAATCACCTTTGGGGTTGAAATATTAAATAAATTAAACTATTTAAAATGTGTGCAACTTCCGTGTCACCAAAAAATGAAATATTCGAGCAAATGTAGCACACACATTGCCGATTTCACACCGCACATTTAATACCGAATTATTTAAAATCATTTAACAGATAAGCAATACCTTCCTACACCTCCTCTTTATGTATATCGAATTAAATTAACTGTAATTATGGTAAAAAATATTTCCATTTTTGACACATATATTCTTTATGTAATACATTTTCAACCTCATAAAAATTCGAATTATTCTGCTGGAAAGATTCTAATTTGTATTCGAAATTTTTTTGTTTTTCTGTGTTTACATGAGTTGGCAACACTCGTTTAAGAGTAATTGCCGGAAACATCATTCGTATTATTAGATCTGTCGTATGGATACCTATATGAAAGAAATTTGATCAGACAAAAAACAAAATGGTACATCAATCTCATATTGTGGCAATAAGAACAGCATTTTCTTTCTTTCCATAACATCTGCTCTCTATTTGAAAATGTTTACCACATTTAGCGACCTATCGCCATAGGTTTCAACAGCTGATTTCTTTTGACAAGTAAGATGCAGCGTGTTGCCATTCCACTCAAATGTCTGCTCGAATCAGAGATTGCGAAGGAGATAAAAAAGAAAGCTTTCAGGTTTTTGTGTCCTGATTTCTAAAGGCCAAACAACTTTCGCGGATGATTTTTTTCTCTTTTTTTTTACTAGCTTGTTCCTTTTTTTTTTAACTACCTTCTTTTCTAAAAGATCAGAGACAGTGGTGATCTCGTTTTCGTTACTTGTTGAGTGATCATTGCTTCTTAATCAAGGGACCCAATAATTACAACCTTGACCGAGCTTTTATGATAATTAACATAACTTTTTGTGCTTGCGGGAAAAGATTTGTCTTATCAGTTAGGTATTCTTGATGGGTATATTTTGTGTTTGTCGAAATTTTAATTGTTTAAAGGATTTGGGGTATTTATTTTTTCTTCTCAATATCTTTTTTAGTTAATTAGAAAGAAGCGTAACCCAAATTATGGCATTGCTAAAATTTCTGGTGATGATTTTTCGAGAGAACATTTTATATACTATGTTGACAATGAAAAATAGGAATTGAGAAACGGACGAAATTCATGTGACATCATAGTCACATAATAAATACAGTCACGCGTTTACAGTCTATCAGTTCAGGTGTTTCGATGTTGCCAACTTTTGCTTATTACAGAAATGTTTCTTTAAAAAGAACTTATTTATCAACAATAATTAAGCCAGCTGGTAAACAAAAATTCACTGGATTTCAAAACACAAGTAATATTAAAATTTTTCAAATTCAAAAAAAAACTTTTTTAAGAGTTTTAAGGTTTGAATATCTTTACCAATCATTAAATTTGAAATTTTATCTAAACTTTATGAGTAGAAAAAGTCTAACGTCATTTTTGAATTCAATGGAGAACACGCGATCGCATTTATCATGCGACCGTCATGAATGCAGCCCATTATTTAAAATTTGATGCTTTAAAAAAGAAATTAGCACTTGTTTACCTTGAGGCGCATTTGTCATGCATATTAATTAAATCTAATTGATTAATTAGTTAACATAATTGTTCTGTTTCGAATAAAATTAATTTTATTAATTAACTGTAATTGAGCAGTTTCTTTTTTAAATTTATTTAGCATTAGTTCCGAATTTTCTTTACACGAATGCGGAAATGATTTTACGTTGAAATAAAATAAATATCTGCAGAGGAATTCTTATACTGAAAAAAGATTTTTTTTTATTTTTGATACATTTGATTGATTATTAATGTTGCAATTTGAAGCTACATGAGGCTATTTGTCTGGCTATTTAAAAGACATTTAAACATTTGTACGCTACTGAATTCAATAGATAAAAATGGCTAAAAGTAAGCTTTTTCGGAACAAGATCTGAAAAAACTTTTTTTTCAATCTTGAGAATGATATTTTTGAAAACATTCGGTGTAATATGAAAGAAGTTGAAAACGTGTCAAATTATTTTTATTTAACAAAACCAAACAGGGGTGCTAGGGGGACCTTGTGCATTAGCCCGATCACAATCCCTTTGGTCTGGCCGACCCTGGTATTTCACACACACAGAAAACTCATATACATTCACAAATACTGTATTAATTTAGCAACGAGATTATAGTAGTTATAATAGTTAATATCATTGATTATAAACAATACCTATTTCAGTGATGTAACGAACACCCCCCCACCACAACCTCCGCATCGGAGGGGGAGGTGAGGATTCTAGGAGACCCAAATCCTAACTGACGCCAAGTGCATCTTGGAGCCCATAACCTGACTTTGCAGAGTGGCCCTAATATTCTTCATTACGCCACTGACCTAGTTATAAAATTGCTGTATGCTTACATCACTTTTTTCGAATGCAACAAGCAATATTCTCTACAAAATAATTTTCTATCCTCGTCTGCATGGCATCTTCAACTGAGTGTCGTACACAAAAGGAAAGGGGTCCAGGGGACCGCCACCATCACCCATGATTTTTTTATTGATTATGTAGTGAGTGAGTGAGTGAAGATTAACGTCGCACTGTTCAGCTGCACGAGGGCTTTTGGCGACGGGCCACGTAATTTTGAACCATGGTCAAGTGACGTGGACGACACCTGAGCTGGCACCACCCTCTCCTAACTACCACACCACACCAACGGGAGGACGTTTCAGCTCTCGACAGATTTAGCGTGCATCGCTGCCCTACACGGCGGGTCTTTAGTGGTACTGGACTCGAACTCGTGACAAAGCCAGCCACGATCCGATGCCTATACCACTCGGCTACCGCGGCCACTATTGATTATGTAATTCTATGTATATGTCCCGTTAAAGTGTATAATTCAGTTATTTCATTGAGTAACTAGATATTTCATGAAATAACTAGCCAAGTCAGTTAAAGTATAAAATATAAATGAAAAATTTCAGACTTTACCAGTTATTCTATGAAATAACTAATCATAGACCGTTAAAGTAAAAAATAAACAATTTTAAAGTTATTTTATAAATTAATTAAGATCACATAAATAGCTAAAATCTCTCGAAAAATATATTTTATCCCTGTTGAGGATGATAAATTGATAAATAATAAGAAAAAGCAGATGATATAATTTATATTATTGCTCATATTGCTAACATTATTTCTACAGAAAGGGGAAAAAAAAGAACAGTTGCAGAAATATATATTTAAATATTATCAATAAAATACATGCTGGGAAGAAAAACTGTTGCTTCATAAAAACACATTGTGTAAACTTTTTCAAACAAAATTGTAAGAGAATATTAATTTAAACTTTATGAAATACCTTTATTTTATCTTTCATTATTTATTAGAGCAAGGATTCCTGTGATGACACTTTAAATTGGTGTTCAAAATTGACTGTAAGCAGCTAGAACTAGTTCAAAGAACTTTCGAGTGCCGTATTTCATACTTTAACGATCAAGTAATAGTTATTCTATAGAACAGTAGTCTCCAACCCCCGGTCCGTGGATCAAATACTACTGGTCCGCACAAGAAATATTAAATAATTTCCATTTTATTTACTGCGGCATATTTTTCTTGGTTTGGGCTACTTTTTATGAAAATCACTTAATATTCCTTGTTAAATCACTTTATAATCATTTTTGGTGTAGCTATATTTTATTCTGAAGGCACGTTTAAAGACAATTAACATAAAATTATTAAAATAAAACAATCTCAAATATAAACAATCAACGTCCTCCCCCTCAACGGGAGGTGGGAAAATTATCCATCGTTGACCGATCCGCGGCGATAAAAAGGTTGGAGAACACACTGCTGGTTTTCAATCATAGAGTTCAATAATTTTATGTACTTTAGTTGACTTATCTAGTTATTTCGTGAAATACCTAGTTATTCTATGAAATAACGGATTTCGCACTTTAAAATATTTAATACGTTAATAATTAATTATAATTTATTTTAATAATTAATGCTTTTTTTTTAGTAGTTTAATTTTTACCATTTTTTGTTCCCGCTAACCAATATAATCAAAAGAATATGTTTCGAACCTCGACCTCTCCCCCACTTGAAAAATTTATGTGTGTGCCACTGGTTATACTAATGCACAAAATAAGTATTTCATAAATTCAAATTCATTAACAACAAATCTTTAACCGCAGACTACAAAACAATAATGATATGTAATCTTTCAGAACCCAAACTAATTTACTAAGCAAAAAAGATAGAAATAAGTTATTGTTCTCTTTAAATGGATCACAGAAGAAAAAAAAAAGAAAAAGAATTCTCCACTTCTCTTCCTGTTTGTTCAGACAAGTTTACCTTTGAACGAATCAAGATAGGATGAGGGAGAGCAACTGAGAAATATTCCAGTAAATATTTGACCACTTCCTCGAATCTATCAGTGACGATATCCTAAATTTGAAATCGACAAACGCGGAGAAATGGTTTGAATAAAAGGTTCAAAAGAAAAAAAAAAGCTCGCCAATCGCTTACTTTTTACAAGCATGAACGAGTTGAGTGCTTGACTGTGGTTTTATCAGCAGCATCTTCTTGACTTCTGAGTTGGACATGCTGTATTTTTGAAACTGAAAAGAAGTAACAAACAAACCGATTTTTTTAAGAGAATATATATCTATCTCATTATTTTTATTTATTGCTGTTACGTTAAACTAAAACCGAAAGGGGCTTGAAATGAAGTTTCGTGGATGGAGATTAATTAGTAAGATAAAAGTTAAGAATTATCACGCATTGTCTTTGCCGACTGTTTAAAAGAGGATGACTTTAAATCTTAGTGATAAGGAAGCTCTTAAACATAGCATAAGCATAACTGAAAACGTAAGTGATTTCCGGGTGGAATACATATTAATTTTTTGTTCACGTTGTGGTTGCTTTGGTATTCTAATAACACACACACAACGATTCTGTGACGCATACAAGGGAGGGGACCCCTGGCCCGGACCCCTCCGTAGCCCTTGATTTTTTTTCGATTGATTTATAATCCTATGTATATAGAATGTAAAATTGTATTAAGTATTTTTTATTTCTAAATAATTTTTTAATTGATGCTGATTATATATTCAATAATTACTGTAAAATACGACGTATAACGCACACTTTTAACCCAAAAAAATAAAGATCGAAATTTATGAGTGCGTGCGTGCGTTACGCCGGGTATAAGAATAATAGCTTTAAAAATCAAAATAAAAGATATCAGCATCAGAAAAGGATACGCATATACAGATCGAAATACTGTTGGTTTTAAATAAATGACATACATTATAAACTTAAAGGGTTATATTTCTAACTATATATTCTTAAAAATCTTGGAATAATACCTCGAATAAATGACTTCTAAACGCGTAAGAGAATTTCACCCGTACATTGCAGGTTTCTTCGTAAAAAACGTGGTGCGCGATATACGGCGAATGTGCCTAAAAATTAAAAAAGGTAACTTGAAACTATACAGGCTCGTTGTACGGTAGTCCGCTTTATACGACGGATTTTACGGTAATGTGTTACTGTTTTTTGTTCTCGAAAATCGACAAAATAAAAAGACTATGTTGGGCGGCATATGGGATTATCTAACACCGGCAATAACATCATGACGAGATCGTCATCTAAGTCGTCACCACTTTCGACATCAATTCCTAGCGTGAGTGAATATCAACGCCACACTGCTCAGCTACATGAGGGCTTTGGGCGACGGACCTCGTCATTTTGAACCATGGTCAAGTGACGAGGACGACACCTGAGCCTGCCCCCATCCTCTCCTAACTTCCCCACCACATCAACGGGAGGATGTTTAAGCTCTCGGCAGATTTAACGTGCATCGCGTCCCTACACGGTGGGTGTTTAGTGGTACTGGGCTCGAACTCATGACACGCCAGCCGCGATCCGATACCTTGATCACTAGGCTACTGTGGCCTTTCAATTCCTAGTGAGTGAAATTATTTAGAATCTTGATGTCCGAACAGGCAACCTATTGCTTTAGTCAAAGTGCTCTACATTATTATAGAGAAATGTAAGCAAAGCAGAGAAAAAAGAAATCTTGTAAATGCTTATAACATTAAACATATCATCAAATGCTTATATCATTTCTTGAAAAATTTTTTTTTAATTCAAATTCGTCGTGTCATCAAGGAAAATTAGCTTGACATTATCATGTTATGCTTTCAAGGTGAGTTTTTGTAATACCATTTGTACCGATTTGTAAGAATGACATGTCGTTATATTCTTAAATATCGCATTGAATCTCAAGTCACAATCTGATGGGTGCATTAATAACAGTTTATGCTTCCATTTGCAATGCATGTAATTTTGAAATTTAAAATTTTAATAGAATACTTTATAAAAATGCTGATCATATGAAGGTTTCAGAGGGTCCAGGAGGTTTTCGTTATTTTATTCATTTAACTATAATGTAACTAAATACTTCAGAATTCTCTTAAACTGCTGTAAAAAGATGATGTAAAACAATTTTTTTTAAGTACAATATTCGATGCATGTTTATATGCATTTCCCGTGTACTACTACAATCGGAATTTTTTCTAAATATTTTTATTTTTGTATTGGCTTTGATCAATTATTTGCAAATTTTACATGCATTATACTACCGTATTTTTCGGAGTCTAAGCCGCGCTATTTTTTCAGTGTTATTGCTACTGAAAATGAAGTGTGGCTTAGAATCGCGGATAAAAAACATTTCTTGGATGGGAGAAATCCAGTTTTCACCCCTTTCAAAAGGAAACATGGAACCGTCCATCACTTGCATCGATGACTTATCCCATTCAGCAGTTAATCGCCAATATTCAATTTATCCTAAACATCGTTGTAGGCTCGTATTTAGGATTTTTTAACAGAGGGCAATAGTCAATCAATTAAAGTCGCTCAAATACCTACTGAGATGAGGTTGTAGCTCGAAAGAGCTGGGTACTCAAGTCATCCACCCAACGATATTCAGGAACTTTTTTTTTTTCGTATACGCTTTCTTTTAATCATCTAAACATCAAAGATATCGTTAGTAGCTTCAAGACGAGTTCATTATGACTCAAATATGAAAAAGGAGGCAATTTTATATGCAGAAAAAAATGGAAACAGAGCAGCGGCCACTGAAAATTTGACTCGGATGAAATAAATATACGTTGGTGATGTAAGCAAAATAATACAATTTTTGCTTACAAATGTTAGACACAGTCTTCAATAATTCTTTTACATTCTTCTATAATACATTTTTTTGGAATACATTTTGGTATGAAAATGATAGCTTCAAAAAAAAAAAAAAAAAAAAAAGACGAGAATAAAAAGAAAAATTACGGAATACTGTTCATTTAAAAGAAGTGTCAAGCTTACTGAACTTAAAGGGTTGTTCTAGAAGTATACTGTATTTTTTTTCAAAAGTCTGGGATAATACCTTGAATAAATGACTTAAAAACATAAAAGCACACATACATTTCAGATTTCTTCGTAAAAAAGGGTTTGCGATGCGGCGAATGTACCTAAAAATCTAAAAATTGAGCTTGAAAGTATGAGTGCGCGTCGTCAGTAGCGCACACAGGAATTTTTCAAGGGGGGGGAGGGGGGTCCGGGGTCAAAAGTTCACCATTCTTGTATCATGCTCCTTTTGATTTTGTCAATTTTCGGGAACATAACACAGTAAAAAACTAATTTTTCAATAAATAATGAGCATTAATTAATAAAATTAATCATTAATAACAAGTAATTAAATTTTACGTACTATATACTTAGAATTATAATCAATCGGAAAAAAAATCATGGGCTTTGGGGGGGTCCGGACCTCCAGGACCCTCTCTCCCCCTTGTGGGCGCCACTGGTGCGCGTGATACACTGGTGTGCATTATACGCCAAACTTTACAGTAATAATAATAAAAAGAAAAATCGAGGATGATGGGGGATAAGGTAGACCCTCTGAACTCCCCCCCATGTATGCGATATCGCTTGCTGGTTATTTATCTAATTCTCGGTGTCGAGGTTAAACAAATCCTCAGATCTTGCTAAAATCTCGGGTTGCATTTTATTTTCCTATTAATGTTTTAAAAAATGATTTTCTAAACGTAGATTAAATTTTTAAGTCAAGAAAAATTAAAAGAAGTTAATTGATGAAATTCGTCCTCATCAAATCGAGAAACAATCAGTCGTGTAAAAAAAATGCAGGTTTATATTAATACATAAAATAATAACAACATCGAAGTGTTTCTCTTCTATCTAAGAAAGTGCTCTGAATATGGGTCATGTTCCTTTTAACTTCGGGTGAGCCGTCACCAGAACCTTCACTAATCTCAACCCCTCGCACGTCTTGATGAAGTACGAACGGAAACTGCCCAATCTTGGCACTCGATCTAGCCATAAGTAGCGCAGATATTCCTTTTTTCCTCCCCAGTGGCCATTGATCTAGACGTCCACCTTCGAGGGGGAAAGTTATCGTCCTAAAGACACGCTCAGCGGGACAGGAGAAACAAAGGATTGGAGCACCCTCGCCAAACGGAAACGTGCGACCGGGGGTTGGGAACAAGATTCTTGCATAATTGTTGCTGCCAGTCCGCAGATCCGCCAGGTACAGGCGCGAGGGGGTTGGTGACTTTTTAGTAATTAGGGTGACCTTTACTTTTTGGGGTGTCGCTAAATTATTACGAACTGCTGTGTGAGGTGATACACAAATGGAGTATCGTTTGGCGATTTGTTAGTTAAGTTATATTTGTGTGATCAATAGAAACAAGTAATATAAAAGAAACATTAAAGTCAATTCCTATTTAGGTCAACCAAGGAAAATTTTATTTTAGTTACTTTTTATTAAATAATTGCAATTAATATAAATACGTATATACATATGACAGAATCCTAATCAGTAGCGCACACAGGAATTTTTCAAGGGGGAGGGGTCCGAGGTCGAAAGTTCACCATTCTTGTATCATGCTCCTTTTGATTTTGTCGATTTTCGGGAACAAACACAGTAAAAAACTAATTTTTGAATAAATAATTAGCATTAATTAATAAAATTAATCATTAATAACAATTAATTAAATTTTACGTACTATATACTTAGAATTATAATCAATCGGAAAAAAATCAAGGGCTTTGGGGGGGTCCGGACCCCCAGGACCTCCCCTTGTGTGCGCCACTGATCTCAATATTAGTGACAAAATAGAGAAAGCGATTTTCCTTGCAATTTTTCATTTTTTTTTCTATATAGGGTGTTGGACAATTATTTTTGTTTGTTACTACTTATTCATTAATTCAATTAAATCATTCTATTAAAGTATTATAGTAAAAAGAAATCATACTCTTAAAAATTAGACCATCCCAGGAGGGATTCGAACCCACGACCTTTGGATTAGAAGTTCAAAGCGCTATCCATTGCGCTACAGGGACACAACGAGAAATTTTCCTTTTTATATATGGTGTTAGACCATATTATTTATTTGGGGGAGGGTCCAGACCCGGGTAGAGTCTGGACCCTCCCCCAAAGCCCTTGATTTTTTTTTCGATTAAATATAATGCTATGTATATAGTACGTAAAATTTAAAAAGTATTTGTTAATAATAATTAATTTTATTTATTAATTATTCAATAATTAATTTTTTACTGCTTTTTATACCCCAAAATCAACAAAATTAATGGAATATGTTGGGTGCCATATTGGAGTTAGATACGAGAATGGTGGATTTTCGACACTGGGACCCCCCGCCCCCTTTTAAAAATTCCTGTGTGTGCCCTAGGACAGTCCAATCGAATTGGTGTTTACCGTATTTTGTTCATTAAGCGAAATGTTTTCCAGCTAAGAGGAAAAAAATGCATTAAAATAAGTAGCAGTTTGTTGAGACCATTGTTTTATTTCCTGTTAACCAATATTTCGTCTTATGCGTTTTTGCGTTAAATTAAATAAGGTCAAATCCGTTCTGTTCAGTACATAAATGTGGCCGCGGTAGCCTAGTGGTCTAGGTAATGGACTCGTGGCCAGCGTGTCATGAGTTCGAGCCTAGTACCGCTGAAGACCCGTCGTGTTGGGGAAGCCATGCACGTTAAATCTGTCGTGAGCTCAAACGTCCTCCTGTTGCTGTGGTGTGTAAGTTAGGAAAGGGGGCTGCCAGCTCAGGTGTCGTCCTCGTCCCTTAACTATGATTCAAAATTACGCGGTCCGTCACCAAAAGCCCTCGAGTAGCTGAATAGTGCGACGTTCATATTCTTACTCACTCAGTACATAAATGCTTTCAGTGGCGCAACGGAGAATATTAGGGTCCCCTGCAAACTCAGATTTTGTGCCCCAAGTCCAAATATGTATTTTAAGTCAGTCAAGCTTTGCACCCTCCCCCCTCCGCAATGCCAGGGTGTACGTTACGCCACTGAATGCGGTTGTAACAACTTTATGATTTGAGTTTCTCGGGCAAATGTTAGTAAGCATTGAAGTTAAGTATCGTATATATCTTAATTATAAAAGAAAATTAGTATTTTTCTCACGCAACTGAAAAAAATATTACCGTTAAACATTAAAACATAAAGACTATTAAAGATTGAGTTCATGATTTCATACCGTTCTCAAGTTGACAAGGGCTCTCGCTCTTAAACTTCTATATCTCGCCAAAGTGAGGATTTTTAGACTGGATAAATTTTATTTGCATTCGTCTTTCTGCATGAGGGTGTTAAGAATTACAAGATTTAAACCTACTTCCCTTTGGTTATGAGTTTTTTATCTCCATAGCTTCCATGACACGCGAGCACCTTTATAGTCATTTAATTAATGGTTTTACAAAAATGGCACAATTGGAAGCTACATTAAGGCAACGAGCTTTGTAATTTTGTACCAAGGTCAAGTAACAGGGATAGCACCACTCTCCAAACTTTCACTCCATGCCAACGTGAGGTCTTTGAGCCTCGACAGATTTAAAGTGCATCAGCAATTCCATACCACGAGTCATTAACGATACTAGGATTCAGATCAATGAGTATGCAGAAGCCACGATGGCCACGAATTCAATACCATGACTTGCGACAGGTTTATTGAAGCCTCAATACCATTACAAAATCGGTGTCACGCATTTATTAAATTTTTTTGAAAGAAGGTTATTTCTAAGAACATTAACATAAGAATCTTAATGTTATAGTTTTGATAGTTAACTCATAGTTCTTTTTTTTTTAATTATTCCATGGTCCACATCGTATATATCTTAATTATAAAAGAAAATTAGTATTTTTCTCACGCAACTGAAAAAAATATTACCGTTAAACATTAAAACATAAAGACTATTAAAGATTGAGTTCATGATTTCATACCGTTCTCAAGTTGACAAGGGCTCTCGCTCTTAAACTTCTATATCTCGCCAAAGTGAGGATTTTTAGACTGGATAAATTTTATTTGCATTCGTCTTTCTGCATGAGGGTGTTAAGAATTACAAGATTTAAACCTACTTCCCTTTGGTTATGAGTTTTTTATCTCCATAGCTTCCATGACACGCGAGCACCTTTATAGTCATTTAATTAATGGTTTTACAAAAATGGCACAATTGGAAGCTACATTAAGGCAACGAGCTTTGTAATTTTGTACCAAGGTCAAGTAACAGGGATAGCACCACTCTCCAAACTTTCACTCCATGCCAACGTGAGGTCTTTGAGCCTCGACAGATTTAAAGTGCATCAGCAATTCCATACCACGAGTCATTAACGATACTAGGATTCAGATCAATGAGTATGCAGAAGCCACGATGGCCACGAATTCAATACCATGACTTGCGACAGGTTTATTGAAGCCTCAATACCATTACAAAATCGGTGTCACGCATTTATTAAATTTTTTTGAAAGAAGGTTATTTCTAAGAACATTAACATAAGAATCTTAATGTTATAGTTTTGATAGTTAACTCATAGTTCTTTTTTTTTTAATTATTCCATGGTCCACATTGTAGGTTTAGTTAATTGTTACGAATTCAGATTTTGTAATTGTCAAGCAACAAAACAAAAACGTATTTTGGTTTTAAAAACATGCAACTTCGAACGTTTTGTTTCAAAAAGATCGAATGCATAAATAACAGTTCATTAATTTAAACTGACTTCATTTCTCCATACATATAATTTCAATTGATTAACTCTAATAATGAAAAATCAAATTTCTCTATTATCTTTCGCAAATACAGTTCTTAGTTTTGAACTAACACAACTTTTCTTTATTTTGCGCGATATTGGAAGATCATACAACTGTTACTAAGTCCAAACATTTGTTTATGAACTTCTTGAAAAAATGGCTTCGACAAAATGATAACTATATATGGATATCTGTTATCCAAATACGTGAGCACCTGGTCTTCTGCAACTTCCAATTTATCTCGCACACGAATTGCAAAAATGGCGATTGGGGAATCAGCACTCCAAAACAAAACAAAAAAGTGTTAGTTATTCCGATTCTAATCGTATTTACAGCTGCCTTTCATTCGCAGACTGCGAACGAGATTATTGGCGAAAATGGAATAACCATTCGTGATCATTTCGAATTCTTTATTACTTGTATTCTTATTTTTTATTTAATTGTTTGGCACGTGTTCACTTTGTGAGCTGTGCATTCTTTTATCAGTTTACATGATGTATCGTTTGATAAAATGAATTACGTAAAAATTATTTAAATCTGTTTTTTATGTGTGGAATTCTATTTATTTTTATTCGCGCTCTTTTTTTATGATAATGTAATGAGAAAATGTGTCACACACACAAGTAAATTAGGAATCAAAAGTCTGTAATAATATTCAATTGAGATATAAACAATAATATTGATATTTTGCACCTGCGTGAACTGTAAAATAAATATTTATGATATAACTTATTTCAACACACACATTGTTAGCAAATTGTTCGGTTTTACTTTAACATTGCTGTATTTGAAATCCTTATTTTCTTCTTTTTATAATTGTGACATTCATATTTGTTTTGATGGATTATTAATTAATTTTACTAATCATTGATAATCCATTATTGATGAATTTATCTATTTAAGTCATCTTTAAACGGGTTATTAAATTTATTCTTAAAATAAAACAATTGAATATATTCAGAAAACTTAAGGCAAACATTTTAAAACTGGTTTAATCACGTTTGCATTTTTTCAATATTGGTTTTGATCCATACTTATTGGCAAAATAGGAAATGTAAGAAATTTTGTGAATAATATTAAATATTTATAAATATATTTAAGGCAGTATAAACTTTTTAAAATGTTATTGACTAATGGCACTTAATGTTCAAATCTTGTTCTTGTTTTAACGGTTATATGATATAACGCAAAATATGAACTGAAATTTAAAAAAAAAAATTCTGGTACATTCTATTAATTTGACAACTGCTTGAAAAAAAAACCACCACCACAAGTTGTGTGTACATAGAAGTGTTGTAGAATTTGTGTTTTAAGATAAATTATTTTAAAACTTCGGATATCATGCTATGTTAATAAATATTAAATTATGCTGTGTACTCGTATTTTCACAATTCCTTGTAAATAGATTATATAATTCTTTTTTTTAATATTATATAAAATCCATCTAATCAACATAATTTTTTAAACACATTTCCATGTATTTCTTAAAAATATTTCCCGCTTTTATCATTCCCTTCTATCATCAGAATAGTTAAAAGTAAAGATAAGATAAATATTTTGTAAGTATTTTTAGAATATATTTAAAGTAAATGACTTCGTTTTGGTGATATAGATTATAGTATTATCATCCAACAACGTGGATAAGCTTACTATGTTTACAATGCATTGAACACTTATATTTAACCCTTACAAGAAAAATTTGAAAAGATCCATATTACTTTACATTATTGTGAACAACTACTTTTAAAGAAAACAAAAAAATGTCATTATTATACGTATGAACTACATGCCCCAGATTTTAAATAAAAATAACAAACATTGCGGTTCTTAAAACCATACGATATCTAGTAAATGAATTCTAAATATAGAATAACAGATGGCAAAACTGGAATACAGATACATTCTTTTATATTTTAACATACCGAAAGGAATTGTTCTTTGTATTATTATCATTCCTCTTTCCAAAAAGATTATTTCTTGGTATTATTATTATTTTAAAGTATAAATATTCTTCCTAAACTTTACAAATTCATCTTCAAATTGATATTCGAAATCTTTGATTAGCGCATGCACAGTTGTACTGGTAATCTTAAAGATATTGAAATAATAATTTAATATTTTTCTAACCTATATTGAAATAAATGTATGATTTATTTTCCAAATTATTGATATAATGATAAAAAGAAATTAAGACGAGCTAAACTTTTTTCAGTGTTTTAAAGTTATATTAACCATTTCTGCTGCTCATAAATATCTGATAAAAAATTGAGTATTATTTTAAAAATTTGTTTAAAGTTATCCTCGTATTATATTGGTTTTCAGAATTTCTCTTTTTTTTTTGTGCTTGGGTGATATCCTGTATTATTTGGATAGATTTGTTTTTTGAAGTACCACGTTTTGGGTGACCCACAAAAGCAAGCAAGGATATCATTCCGTCAGAAAAATAGTTTATCATATTTATTTACAGAAAATTACTACAATAGTTGCAGAGGCAAAATTTGAACTCTAAAAGCAAAAATGCTGATTAAATAAATAATTTAAGTTCAGTGTTATAAATCTGTATATCCTGTATATCTCAGTCTAGTGATAAGTAAACATTGGCTAGTGGAAATTCTGACACACAGCACATTTCGATCCAGTTTTGTACAGAGATTTTCGTTTTAAATGTTCTAAAAAATTATTCAAGGGCTTCTTCCTTTTTCTCTTTAGTGTGTAGACCAGGGCCTTGAGTAATTTTGCGGCCCGCGAGATTCTTTACAACTTTACAAAATTCGACTATTTTGTACAATATTTCTTGTTTAAATAGTTTTCCCATAACTGTTATTATTTTATCACGTTGCATCTGTTACTGCGAAAATCTCTTTTTTCTTCCTAAATTGAAATCTATCAAACATAAATCGTGCTCCAACTTAACGCACGAAAATCTGCAACATCAATTACGATACGCAAATACACATGCGTTGAGATCGACTTGCAAAAACTAAGTGAAAGAGTTGAGAAACAGATATCTCATTAATTAAATAAATTAAACATTATTTGATCATTGCATTACTATTATTATATTATTTACGTTTGTATACATGAAAAACAATGAAAACAATAATAATATATCAGTCTGTTTTAAATTTTCCCTTCAACAAAGGTTTGTAATAGATCCAAATCTGATATAAAGATATATATTTTGATATGCGGACCGCGGGATTGTAAGGTTCTCCCGAAGTGGCCCGCGAGGTCATTTGGATTGGCCACCCTGGTGTAGACCAATATTTTCAAGAAATACTTGTATTCAGTGTTACTATCATTACGTAGATCGGGGTTCGAGGATTTTATACAAATCAGTTGCAAAGAGCAAGACAGTTCTTCAAGAGCATTGGAAATTTACTGTCAAAAAACAATACTTGAAATACAGGATACAGTACTCAAATTCGCGAGTAAATCTCGGTAGGCCTTCACACCTTCTACGGCGCTCAGACCCAACAGTGTCTAAAATACAAGTATGTTTAGAGATTATTCGTAAGTATTCGCTCGTCCTTTTCAACAGCCGAAACAATCACTAATCACTGGTTGACTCTTCACGGTCTCAAATCAATACCAACTAATCGCTGTCAAAACAATACTGGCTCAGTTTCGACGAGCGACTTCCTATGTATAGGCCTCACGGAATTTTTCTTGAAAAATCCGCTTGCTCCATAGATCGTGATATTAGAAGATTTCTCCCATAATTTCCAGAAGAATCCATATGGTCATGAACTCGCTAAAAATGCTCGCTACCATGGTCGCCGAAAATGAGGCCAATTTGGCTCTATCGCCAAGTTTCCATTGAATCGCCATTATAATGTAAGGAGCGGCGTTGCTTGCGAATGTTATAATTTTAACATAAAACATACAATATAGAGTAATATAAGCGTATTACCCATGAAGATATAAATTATTTGCACTATTTTAAACATTCATTACACAAAATTCGTAACACTATTTTTAAATATTCATATCGGAGCCTAATACAGTGATAGGCAAACATTGGATAGTAGAAACACTGACTCGCAGTACATTTCGATATAATTTTGTGAAGAAATTTTCAATTCAAATGTTCTAAGAAGTCATTCAAAAACATGTTCCTTTTATTTTTTTGCATAAACGAATATTTTTACCGAAATTTGAGTATTTGCTTTGAAGAAATATATTTTTAAAAATTTATGTAAAAATATATTAAATTTTTTTTTTTTTTGACTATGCAGAAATGGAACACATTTCCATAAATATGCATACAATTATTAAAATACGCATATTTATTTTTACAATTAAGTTTTAAAAAATTTAAGGGAAAAAAAGCAAACAAATACCTACAATATAGTCATAATTTTCTTCATTGAATAAGCATTTAAGGATTTTCAAAATGTGTTAAAACTTTTAGCCTTTAATGTGTTTTTTTTTGTAATAAATTGTGTTAGCCTTTTCCAAAAATATTTTCTTGGCCCAACCAAGTGACGAACACAAGGGTTGGCGTTTGGGGGTTCTAGCCTCACCCACATAGGCAAACCAATTTTTAATTTTTACAATAAATTTGATGTCTTTACACTTTCGTCTGCAATTTTTTTAAAAATATTACCTCCCCCTTCCATATAAAAAAGTCTATGACCCCTCCTAAAGCAATTGTCTTACCAATGTGGCCGTGTAGCTGAACAGTGCGACGTTAATATTCACTCACTCATCAATGTGGTCTAATATAGAGATATAGTAAAATACGTTTAAAGCGAACACGCTTTTGACGAAATTTCGGTTAACACGAAATAATACACCAGTTTCGACGAAGTACTATGTATTCTTACGCATTTTTCTTAACACGAAGCGAAAATCGCTTAACACGAAAAGATTTCCCCTTCTAGGAATGAATAGAACACGGAAAACCCAGCTGGATAGGACTGTCGTACTGTATTATCGAAAGAATTCGTTGCGTAGACGATGATAACACGAGTACAGCCCCAATTATGGCAGATAAAGATTTTGGAGTTTGATAAAAGCTAAAAAATTATCATTTAAGCCAGTGCATCTCAAACTGTGGGGCAACATAAAAAATTCACCACTGTCACATTATTTTTGAAATACTGCACGTTATAGCTGTAATCTGTTTGACCTTCTAAGTTATTGGTACAGTTAGTTATGACCCCTCTCTTACCTGTTCTCTGTTGCGCTTTTTTTCATGCAAAAGAGTTTTATGATATTTGGAAAACCACGCAGAGCACACACACACACACAAGCACATGAAGGATTACTTGGCCAAGACATTTTTTTATAAATATTCTCAATGTATAAAGCATAACGAAAAACGTTTCACACAATTTTTTAGCAGTAACATACATATTATCATAATGAATATACTTTTTACCCGGAAGTGGTCGCGCGGGACACACAGATTACGAAATCGTTAATTCTGGCAAAACTGTTTATTTATTACCAAAGAAAAATTGAAAAGTCCTTGAAAGTAGGTAAGTAAACTTTCTCTTAGCTAAATTATTCACTGGAATCCTGATTTGTATCGTGTACAATAAAATAATTATAAAAAAAAGGATTGGGGTGACTCAATAACCCCGACCGTACCGAGTGCGCGCCTGCTCTCGGGTTAAAACATGTTGAAGTCTTTTCACTTTAAATATTAAAAATAATACAATTATTCTTCATCGATATTTTATATTATTGATCATTATTTAACATCAGTGGCGCACACAAAGGGGGGGAGGGTCCGGACCCCCAAAGCCCTTGATTTTTTTCCGATTGATTATAATTCTAAGTTTATAGTACGCAAAATTTAGTTAAGTATTTGTTATTAATGATTAATTTTATTAGTTAATGCTAATTATTTATTCAAGAATTAGTTTTTTACTGTGTTTTGTTCCCGAAAATCGACAAAATCAAAAGGAACCTGATACAAGATTGGTGAACTTTCGACCCCGGACCCCCCTTGAAAAATTCCTGTGTGCGCTACTGTTTAACATCAATTATAAATGCTAATTCTGTGAGGCTTAAAATTACAATTCGCTTAAAACTAATTATAATTTGAGCAACAATTTTTAAAAAATCATTTTACGTTTTTGTAAACATTGTCGAGCACTTGGCTTTGCTTCCCTTACAATTCAGCTATTATATCAATAATGTTTTATTTTCTTATAAATGAACTCGAGCAAAGAGCGGGCACTTCAGCCGGTATACTTTTAATGTATCAGTGCTGCACAGAATATTTTATAACTAATTAATACTAAATTAAGAACAAGTTTAATAAGTATTAATGACGTCCATGAGCTTGTCTTGGAAAGCAAAGTTTTTATAAGGAATGCTTATTTTTAGAAATTGACCCTCTGAGTTCTTTTTCTATATTTAGCAGATATCTATATTTTGTCTTCTAAGCAGCTACCGCATTTTGTAATACGTTCAATTTAAAAGTTAGAGAAAGGAAAAATAACATAATAATTATCCTATTATTTTATTCATTTATTTATTTTGCTTAAAAGTAGTATACAAAATTTTTAATACTTATGTTACTAATTTGTATGGTTTATAATTAAGATCGCCTATTGTAACTTTAGCGTCAAAGTGCATTATTATTGCATTCAGTACATTATTAATGTATAAGGGGGGCGCGAAAAAAATTGTGTTTTTGTTTTATTGATATTTATTAAATACATGCATATATGCATTTCTATTTATATAACTAAAATATGCTCTAATTAACCTAATTTTGTTGGAATATTTTTTTTCCTTTGCAATATCCTTCAACACGAAAAAAATTTCGGTTCCCTCGATTTCGTGTTAAACGATTTTCGCTGTATTTAAAATAGGCAGCGTCTCTCGTTTTGGAACCTGAAGCAGAATAGGCGAAACGGAGGGGGGAGAGGAGGTTAAAACGGACGCTAATAGGATAACAGAATTTTTTTTCGCAAACTAAGTTCTTCCTTACAAAGGGTATCATTGGTTCATCAGGTTTGAACTTTTGTGTCCACACACAAACAAGAAATCCTGTAAACACTTGTCATCTTAGAACGGTCAATCACTACCACATACTTTCATTAAGTTTCTGTACCAATCAGTAAGAGCTTAAATCTCTCTCTCTCTCTCTCTCGATATCTTTACAATAATCAAAAATGGCATTCCACTCAATAACTTTTACGATAACGCAGCCTTCGACATTCTTCATATTCTGTAGTTCCCAAAAGCACGTTTCATTCGTGGAAATTAAAGACATGTGTAGTTTGACTTTCCTCAATGACTTTGGAAGAAGGAAAAGTATTTAAAAATGTATTGTCTCTCGGAGCAAAAAGCAGCAGAACATCTTTAAAGTTGCTGTCTTCTAATGGCTATATAATTCAATTGTTACTGGGGTCAGGTCAAATTTTTTTTCAGACAAAGCATATTTTAATATTCACATTTAATTCTGAGTGGTTTTAATTCCTATATATATATATATACAGTGGCGCACACACAAAGGAAAGGGGGGGCTGGCTCCGGACCACACCCAATAGCCTATGATTTTTTTTATTGATTATAATCTTAAGTATACATTACTTAAAATTTAAGTAAGCATTTGTTATTTTATATATTTTATTAATTAACGGTAATTATTTATTTAATAAAGTTTTTTACTGTTTTTTGTACCCGAAAATCGAAAAAATCAAAAGAATATGTTGGGCGGCGTTTTGGAATATGATACCAAAATAGTAGACTTTCGACCCTGGACCATCCCCTTGAAAAATTCCTGTGTGCGCCACTATATATATATACACAGTGCCGTAACGGAGAATATTAGGACCTCCTGCAAAGCGAGTTGGGCCTCAAGGCGTATTCGGCGTCACTCAAGCAATGGGCCCCATGGAGCAGTGGTGTAACGTACACCCCGCATTGCAGAGGGGCCCAGGAACTCTAGGGGACCCAAAACTTGATTGACACTAAGTACATATTTGAACTTGGGGCCAAATACCTGAGTTTGCAGCGGGCCCTAATATTCTACGATACGCCACTGCCCTAGAAGGGGCTCTCGCGATGTGGGGTGTACGCTACGCCACTGTTTATATAAATATATATATAATATGCAGTGGCGCACACAAGGGGGGTCCTAAGGGTCCGGCCCCCCAAAGCCCTTGATTTTTTTTCCGATTGAATATAATTCTAAGTCTATTGTACGTAAAATTTAATTATTTGTTATTAATGATTAATTTTATTAACTAATGCTAATTATTTATTTAATAATTAGTTTTTACTGTATTTTGTTCCCGAAAATTGACGAAATCAAAAGGAGCATGATACAAGAATGGTGAACTTTCAATCCCGGACCCCCCCCCCTCGAAAAATTCCTGTGTGCGCTACTGATAATATGAAATAATCATGTGGACGGAAAAACAAAGAAGTTTGATCGTGAATACATTATTTATTCGGGCATGCTCCTCGACCAAGTGCCAAAATACAAGAGAGGGAATTATTCAAATATCAAGATTTTATATATAAAGGGGAAAACGCATTCTAAAAAACAGTCAGGTGTTTACGCGAAACTAATAATTAGTTATTTATAGAAATCGGACATCATTGTTTAGGGAATATTAATCCTGGTTAGTGTGGCGCATGAAAACAATTAATGATCTTGTATTTCTTGGAATCGCCAATAAATCTATTAAAAATTCAAGGTCTCAAGAGTCAGTAATAAATATGCCAACATTATATTTTTAATGCTTCAGAAAAAGATAAATTGAGACTCGTTCCGAAACAGGGTATTGGGATTTAAGAATTAGATGTTATAAATTCAGGAGATTCTCGAATTATGAGTAGATATTAATTTAAGTTATTGTATAATGGTCGGTGTGTTGCTTGTTCGAGTCCTGGTGCCACTGAAGGGTAGTTAGGAGAGGAGATATGTCACATTCGTCCTCGTCACTTTCCCGAGGTTCAAAATACGAGGTCCATCGCTAATAGCCCTTGTGTTACTTTAATGTAACTCTCACTCACTCCCCCTTTTAATATTAAGAAATTGAACGCGGGGAGTAAATATATGAAGTATGAAAATATTTTAAGTCAATTCCTAATTGGGTCAACAAAGAAAAATTTTATTTTAGTTATTTTTTATTAAATAGTTACAATTAATATAAATATATGTATATACATGTGACAGAATCACAATATTAAGTGGCAAAATAGAAAGCGATTTTCCTTGTAATTTTCCATTTTCCTTTCTATGGGACTATTTTCAAAGTTGTTATTACAATTGTGGAGACCCCCTGGGTCTCACCTTGGACACCAAGATTAATTTGAGGCAAAGAACCACTAAGAGTCATTTTGAATAATAATATTTATTATTTTCAATTTCTCAAAAAAACTCTAATTACATATACTTTTTATGTTAAGTCATCTAAAGGGATTTACCTTTATATTAAATTAAATTACGAAAAATCAATTAATTAATAATTAAGCTCAAGATCAAGTAAGGTCTACCGAAATAGGAGATCCGAGAAATACACGCGCGTACTCGAATTCTTAACTCTCATTTACTTTAACTAATTCGACTAAACTAACGCTTCTTTTAAGCTTAAGTAAATTATAGTTACCGTTGGTTACCCTTAGAATCACAGCAATTCTTCTACACTCTTCTAATATCTTGGAATCCTCTAATATTGCGGTTAAAGTTGCTGGCTCAATAGCCTTCCATCATCTACATTGCTAGCGCTTACAACGCTCGACTTAAATAAAGGGTGTTTTTTTTAGAGGTATAGAACTTTAAATTGCAATAAAACAACGATGTAATTTTCGATTGCCATGAATTTTTTTTTATTCGAAAGATAATCTTGTGGCATTACATTTTAAATATGATTTCTGGCATAGGACTGCCACGGCTGGCTCGAATGTAGTCCAATCTGGACGTCCAATTTTCGATGACTTTTTCCAACATTTGTGGCCGTATATCGGCAATAACACGGCGAATGTTGTCTTCCAAATGGTCAAGCGTTTGTGGCTTATCCGCATAGACCAATGACTTTACATAGCCCCACAAAAAATAGTCTAGCGGTGTTAAATCACAAGATCTTGGAGGCCAATTCACAGGTCCAAAACGTGAAATTAGGCGGTCACCAAACGTGTCTTTCAATAAATCGATTGTGGCACGAGCTGTGTGACATGTTGCGCCGTCTTGTTGGAACCACAGCTCCTGGACATCATGATCGTTCAATTCAGGAATGAAAAAGTTAGTAATCATGGCTCTATACCGATCACCATTGACTGTAACGTTGTGGCCTTCATCGTTTTTGAAGGATTCCACCAGCCCATAAAGCGCACCAAACAGTCAGTTTTTCTGGATGTAACGGTGTTTCGACATACACTTGTGGATTAGCTTCACTCCAAATGCGGCAGTTTTGTTTGTTGACGTAGCCATTCAACCAGAAGTGCGCTTCATCTCTAAACAAAATTCGCTTATGAAAATCGGGAACAACGGCAATCTCGTTTTGGGCCCATTCGACGAATCTACGCCTTGCTTGATGATCGTTTTGATGAATTGCCAAACCTAACTGAGAATAAATCATTTGACAGCTGTTAAATCGGTCGCTATCTTGGAAAGTAATGCCAACTTAAACTTCTATACCTGGAAAAAAAACACTCTTTATATTTCTCCGAATCAAACGGTTCAAAAAATTAAAGATTTCCTGCATTTTGTACTTTTATCATACACCGAAGATGGTTCTGCTCTTTTAAAAACAAACTATCACTCGCTTCCCATGATTTTGAGTGTGATTGAATGGAGTGCGATTGAATTGAGTGAGATATTGAATCGAGTATAATCGAGTATGATTGGAACTGGATTTACCCATCTCTGCAAATCACGAAATCATGAAAATTTTATTAGCTTGGTAAATGTTTAATTTTAAATCGAGAAAACTTTTTTTTAATCACAATTAAAAGTATTATATTGACAACGACAGGAAATAACCTCAAAGTTTGAAAAAGATACGCAATAAAATATTTATTCGAATAATTCTATATTACTTACTCGTATTTTCTTAAGAATGTTGAATTTTGTCAGACGCTTAACAGTAAATATAGTTATTTAAGTAAGTTTATCCTGAATAAGAATACGAATCTTTTGAAATGCGAACTTTAATAATATAAAAAAAGAAAACATCTACTATACATTTGGACCCGATGCGAGGGTAGCAAAGGCATACCATTACGCGTGCTCATTGGTCAAATCAAATAACGCGCGCTTACGTCACTTCCTGTTACGAATTTCCGTCCCTTTTCACAAAAATCGACCCGACAAATATTTGGTAAGCGAGAGGAAAGATGTTATACATCAAAAATGGAGAGATAAAAAGACAGAAAGATATAGAATAGATGAGAAATAAAAAAAACCAATTACTATAGAGTCCCGACTACATGCTTATCTGTCATGTCTACGAAAAGTAGCAAACCCCAGGGAAAAAGATCCCTCGGGATCGTAAATCCCGTAAGCCCCTGAAGAGAATTTGTTGTGTGGAAATTAGGGGAATGAAACGTGATCTCGGGTGTCATCCTCATCATTTGATTGTGGCTTTAAATTACGGTCCTTCCCTAATAGCTCCTCAGTCACACTTAATATACTATTATTTCTTGTGATGGTCTTTGGTGAGACTGGGATTCAAACAACGCCGTGAGCGTGACCATTGAGCTGCCTATAGCCTCTTCTAAAATAAATAAAATATTTATCATAAATAGATTTTTTTAGTAACAAATCATTTCGCTTATTTTCTCGCACAATGTTGTTCAGTAAAACAGACCGGTCTAGCACATTTCTTAAAAAATATTGCGTAAAAAATTAATAAAATTGAGGTCATCCAGTAGTAAAAAAAAACTTGCTAATTGAACTTCATATTCGACATCTATAAATTGGAGCACTAGTTAGTTCCGCATCTCCTACTTCCAGAATTTAACTTGAATGGGTGTTTCGCTTCAATTGTCTGTTTATTATTTTTTTTTATTGTTTCTTTGGCAACACCGTATATGCAGCTCCTCCCTCATTTTTTCCCCTATCTTATGTAATTTTAATAGAATCACATTTTCGAAAAAAAAAATCAATCAAAATAATAAAGTTTGAATGTTCAAAAAATCTCTAATAATTTTTCTATTCTAATTAATATATTAGTATTGAGATACATACAGGCAAAGTATTATTACAATAGAAACATTTTTCATAAAAGCAGACTGTTTTTAAAAATTGGTCATTCTATGTTCATTTTTCGTCAAAATATTGTACTTAAATAATTTTTTATTGTAATGATATTCTTAAAACAATTTTATATACGTTTTCTAATCTAAGTGACTCTAAATATCATAAATATTATCCATTTATAACAGTGCTTCTCAAACTTTCAATACTGACGCCCCCCTTTTTGATCACAATTTTTTTCGCGCCCCCCTTATACATTAATAATGTACTGAATGCAATAATAATGCACTTTGACACTAAAGTTACAATAGGCGATCTTAATTATAAACCATACAAATTAGTAACATAAGTATTAAATTTTGTATACTACTTTTAAGCAAAATAAATAAATAAATAAAATAATAGGATAATTATTATGTTATTTTTCCTTTCTCTAACTTTTAAATTGAACATATTACAAAATGCGGTAGCTGCTTAGAAGACAAAATATAGATATCTGCTAAATATAGAAAAAGAACTCAGAGGGTCAATTTCTAATAATAAGCATTCCTTATAAAAACTTTGCTTTCCAAGACAAGCTCATGGACGTCATTAATACTTATTAAACTTGTTCTTAATTTAGTATTAATTAGTTATAAAATATTCTGTGCAGCACTGATACATTAAAAGTATACCGGCTGAAGTGCCCGCTCTTTGCTCGAGTTCATTTATAAGAAAATAAAACATTATTGATATAATAGCTGAATTGTAAGGGAAGCGCAAAGCCAAGTGCTCGACAATGTTTACAAAAACGTAAAATGATTTTTTTAAAATCGTTGCTCAAATTATAATTAATTTTAAGCGAATTGTAATTTTAAGCCTCACAGAATTAGCATTTATAATTGATGTTAAACAGTAGCGCACACAGGAATTTTTGAAGGGGGTCCGGGGTCGAAAGTTCACCAATCTTGTATCAGGTTCCTTTTGATTTTGTCGATTTTCGGGAACAAAACACAGTAAAAAACTAATTCTTGAATAAATAATTAGCATTAACTAATAAAATTAATCATTAATAACAAATACTTAACTAAATTTTGCGTACTATAAACTTAGAATTATAATCAATCGGAAAAAAATCAAGGGCATTGGGGGGGCCGGACCCCCCCTTTGTGTGCGCCACTGATGTTAAATAATGATCAATAATATAAAATATCGTTGAAGAATAATTGTATTATTTTTAATATTTAAAGTGAAAAGACTTCAACATGTTTTAACCCGAGAGCCAGGCGCGCACTCGGTACGGTCGGGGTTATTGAGTCACCCCAATCCTTTTTTTTTATAATTATTTTATTGTACACGATACAAATCATGATTCCAGTGAATAATTTAGCTAAGAGAAAGTTTACTTACCTACTTTCAAGGACTTTTCAATTTTTCTTTGGTAATAAATAAACAGTTTTGCCAGAATTAACGATTTCGTAATCTGTGTGTCCCGCGCGACCCCTTCCGGGTAAAAAGTATATTCATTATGATAATATGTATGTTACTGCTAAAAAATTGTGTGAAACGTTTTTCGTTATGCTTTATACATTGAGAATATTTATAAAAAAATGTCTTGGCCAAGTAATCCTTCATGCGCTTGTGTGTGTGTTCTCCGTGGTTTTTTCCAAATATCATAAAACTCTTTTGCATGAAAAAAAAGCGCAACAGAGAACACGTAAGAGAGGGGTCATAACTAACTGTACCAATAACTTAGAAGGTCAAACAGATTACAGCTATAATGTGCAGTATTTCAAAAATAATGACAGTGATGAATTTTTTATGTTCCTAAAGTTTTTCGATTCTGGGTCCGGGATCTGGTTTTTCTCTGAAAGAGTATTATGTTAGGTTAAAAAAAAGAGTAATAAAAAAAATCTCTCATCACGGGATGACAGCAAATCAAATAAGAGTTTTTTATTTGGTTATGGGATCAAAGATAGCTAATTATATAGGTATTGAATAAGTTTTTATTTTTGATGGCTTAATATCGCCTATAAATTATATCAGAGTAAAAGTGCATTTTTTATTATGTCTGAAAGTATTTTGTTTTAATTCATTCCAGTAAACTAATTATTTTTTAAATCTTTTATTTTTCGATATGCTCGCGCCCCCCTCGTAAGGTCATCGCGCGAACAGTAAGGGCGCCCCACAGTTTGAGAAGCACTGATTTATAAGCTTTTCCAAAATCACGGTTCATAACGTAGTCTGTTACCTGAAAGCAAATGTAATTAAGTTCGCATTTTTTTCAAAAAAATTTAATATCAGTTTTAATTTGTACTTATTGGCAAAATAGAAAGTATAAGTGGTATTTAAATCTAATGCCAGCAAGTTTGAAATCTTAGTTATATTAGCCGTATAATGCGCACCCACCCCCTCCCTTTTTTTTTTACCAAGAAACCTGAAATGTATTTCAAGACATTATTCCAAGTTTTAGTGAAAATAGTGTCTTTCTTGAACTATACCCTTTAAGTTCATAAGGAATGTCATGTCTTTTAAATAAACAGTATTTCGATACATGTGGAAGTTTTATTTTTTTCTATGCACATCTAATTTCTTTAAAAATTTTAACGCTCTTATTTTCATACCCGGTGTATAACGCGCGCCCTTAAATTTCGACCTTATTTTTTGTGTTAAAAGAGAGAGATCGTGTTATGCGCCGAATTTTACAGTTGTGACAAACCTATACGGAACTTTATCACTAACCTTCTGAGTCGTCTTTTTTAGGGAAATTTAATTCCCCTACCTATTTCCAATCAGCTCCAAAAAGAGGACAGGATTCCTTGTTATGCAGATTAGATAAAGTATTTAAGTCAAACGGAATAGTAAAGTAAAAAGCAGTAGGAGAGAGAGATTGAAGCAGAAAGGTATAACGGTGAAGTGAGAGATTTATTATTGAAGATTTCTAGGTGGATAAATCTCAATAAGAGCTGAGCTGCAGTGCGGTAAATATTGATTTATAATTAAAGTTTTATATTAGGAGTGAGATTAAAGTTAAATGTTCAATAGGAACATTATTGAATATAATTTTGGGATCTCTTATCACGGTAATCTCTGCGTGATTGATATTCTAATTGTTAATTAATTGGATCATTAAATATTTAAGTTTATTTAAAGGAAAGTTCCTTTTAAACCTCATAAAACTATTTAGATATATTTGTTAATAAGTCTTTGATTCTATTTGGAAAAGATAACCAAATAAAGAAAGTTATTTATAAAAATGGCTACTGGCTCTTATCTGACTCCAAATTATTCTCGTTCTCAAAATGAGATCCAAGGGGATCTTCACACAGTACTTACACTTTTATAAACAACACAGTTACTACGATCCTCGTATCCTCGTAATAAGTTACTGATCTAAATTAAATACCCCTCCCCCATCCTCAAAAAAACCCTCCTTTCCTAAATACCGTTCAAAATTGAAATGAACTTCATCTAAACACACACACACACAAAGATATTTTTTTTAAAAAAAATTCCCTTCATTAGTCCTTTTCCAATACCATTACCACCGCATTTTGGGGCGGGAAAACCAAGCAAAAGGTTTGCCTTGGACTTGTGAGATTAAGAAATACTTCCAGTGCCGCAATCCGTGACGAGTCTTTTCTCTCAAATCCGGGGGGGAATAAGGAAATAAAAGGAAAAAGAAGTTTTGAGAATTTTTCCTTCACAATTTGCTTGTTTCGTAACATTTAGAAGAAATTCTCTCTCTATTACGCATTTATTACGCTTTGAATTTGCATTCATTTTGACTAAATGATAAGGATTTCAATAAAAGTTACGATATATACATGCTGTAGAAGGTCAGTGCGAATGAATTGAAGATGAGTAAAGGTCGATTTGACGATTTTTCCGATTCTTTTTGTTGTCAAACGAGGAAGGATTGCTAAAATCAATCAGTCGTTATGTAAATTATGTAAAAAGCAAAATCCAGACTTAAAATATCTGACTGATATCTGGTTTTGTAATTTTAAGTCTTAGACAAAGGTCACTTTTGAGCTGTGTCATTCGGTTCAAATGTTTCCTCACCATTTAGCTTTGAAACAGCAAATTTTAAAATGCTAAATTTAATTTTAATTAATATTGCTTTAAAACTAGGGTTCTTAGCCTTTTTCAGGCAGGCATCCCTATTAATCATCGCTACATCGCTAAAGCAGGCTTTTCTTAGTTCTTGAACCGCGGTAACTTCGTGGTTATGGACACGAACTCGTCGCCGGCGTGTCATGAGTTCGAGCCCAGAGCCATTGAAAACCCACCGTGTTACGTGGTGTGGGAACTCACCAATTCAGGTATCATCCTCGTCACTTAACAACGGTTCGAAATCATGAGATCTGTCGCTTCTAACTCTCGTGTTGCTTTACAGTGAGAATTAATACATTCTCACTTTTAGTACTTGTGGCCATGGTAGCCCAGTGGTCATGGTCGTGAACTCGTGGCTGGCGGTGGTGTACACAGGAACGTTTTGAGATTTCTTGGGGCCCAGGAGCCTTACTCAAAAGTAGGCCCCACCTATGATCCTTAAAGCTAGACAGTACATAGCATACGCTGTAAAATACTCCTACAAAATGTAACCCGAAACAAGTAAATGTGCATGACTTACAATCGAACAAACCGGTTCGACCGACTGCCGCCTTTTGACTGAATGAGTAATGGTGTATGGTGATGGGCCTACGCCTGTACGTGGTCGACGGTCATCGCATCATATGTAGTCAGTTGACATATTTCACGAAATTCCCAGTTTTTCGGAGAATACAACCGGAAATAACATTTGACGGTTGAAATTATTCGAATTATGATTTTATTAAGGCTGAGTAGAGAACGAGACAAGGCCCGGGCCAGTTGGCCTATGCCTTAAGACGACCCTGGGTGTACACAAGGATGGGGTTTAAGATTAACCCCTTCCCCATACACCAATAGATTTTTAACTTTTGCCACAGAGTTTACGCCTCGGTGCTTAGGTCTATGTATTGCTTAGAATGTAAAACAGTGACGTAATGTACACCCCTACAACCCCCGCGTTGCAGGGGGACCCAAAGCCCGAATGCCGATAAGTACCTACCCTCTGTAAAATCCAACTTGGGGGCCCAAAACCTGACTTTGCAAGGGGGCTGAATGTTCTCCGTTTCGCCACTGATGTAAAACCCTCATAAGAGATATCTGTATCAGGGGCGTAGCTATCGCCGTATCAGCCGTATCAATGATACGGGCCCCCCAAGCTATAGGGGCCCCAACATGTGTAACTACAGTCCTACTAAGAGTACTCTTATATTTAAAAAAGAGCCCCGAAAGTATTTTGATACAACACCCCCTCAGCCTACGCCCCTACGCCAGAGGTCTGTATGCTATTGATGGCTATAGTTGTGGAGTCGTCGGTTAAAATCCTGGTGTCACTGTGAAGAACCATTGTGTTGAAAGGCTGATGCTCGTTAAATCTCTGCTGACGTTTTAATACCTTACGTAGGCTTACTGTGAAAGTATGGAGAAAGAGGTGACAGCTCAGATGTCAATCTCATTGTTTTCACAAATACTCAAAATTACGAGATCCGTTCCCAATAGTCCTCGTGTAGCTTCAAAGTGAGACGTTAATTAAGAATCGAATCAAATCTTGTTGTTATATTGCTATTTTCAGTTTTTCATAGAAATACAAGTACTATATTCCTCGTGTCTTTGATTAGATTTTAATCTATTTGGCTTTTAAATTTTTTTGTATCCCACCCCCAGAAATCCTTTCTCGCATTTCTAATTAAAAACCTGGGCTTCATAACTATTCAATGGCATTTTGCTCATTGTAGGTTTTCCGGCTTCCTGTTCAACAAATACATCTGATACGCCTTGTTACTCTGAACCACGATCAGACGATGGAGTCGTCACCTGAACGGGCATCACATTCTCCGCACCTACGACACGTTTGACGTGAGCTCAATGCCTATGATCATTCGGCTACCGTAGTGGCAACTTAATCTAGTTATAGCAAATTATAGAAATCAAAGTAGGCAAATGGTTATTAAGTTGGCAAATCATTGGTTCAATTCATGTGACGTCATAGTCACATGATAATGATAACCACACGTTTTTAAGCCAATCAGTTCAAAAACTCATGAGATGTAACGCTCACACGATAAAAGCAATCACGTGTTTCTATCGAATCAGTTCATCCTCTTCGTTGTTGCCAACTTTTGATCTTTTCAGAAACTTTCTCTTAAAAAGTACACATTTTTCATCAATAATAATGCACACATAGAGAGACAAAATGCATTTTATTTAAAAGTACATGCATAAAAAAAGATTTTTTTTTTACATAACATTTAATGAGATGAAATGTTAAGGAAGGAAATTTTATGAAATAATTAAATTTTATCTTTTTTTTTTTTTGAAATTGACCAACTAGTACATTTAGTTTGATATCAATTCTGATTTAATGGAGATTACGTGTTTGTCTTTATAATGTGACCGTCAAGAATTGAGCCCATTATCTGTTTCTGGCAGCTTGTGTAGAAATATGTCTCGCAATTTTGAAATACTTTTAGATGATAGGATTAATGTTTACAGCCAATTTTTTAAAAGCTGTACAGTTATTAAAAATATTTTTAACTATTTTTTTTAGTGTATCAGCTTCAAGAATAAAATGCTTATAATAATGCGTATTGTAATATAAACAAAAGTATATCCTTATTTAAAAACACAACAATAAACAAACATTTTAAAATTCATTCAGTAACTGTTTCATACCAAACCATTTCAGCGAATTACTAACTAAATACAGTTCGAATCGGCATTTGAGTTAAAAATTCTGTTTTGAATGAATGATGACATCTATTTTCATATGCGTAATGACATCTATTTTCATATGCGTAATCGTTTGGTAAAATGGGATCAAATTCTATAATCCGCCATTACGCTTGCGGAACTGTTTGTCATTCTTCGATTTTATTTTATTGTTACTTGTTGCCTTTGTCTCCTGGGTCATATTAATCTCGGCAATAGCGCTCTGTTTGATTTTAGTAATGCGAATCCATTTAACTAGTGTTTATGTTGCAGAATTTTGAAGAATTCTAAAATGCTTCCACGTTAATGTGGCTATCTGTAAGTAACTCATTAAAAAGATGATAAAAACTATAATTTATTGTGAATATTTTTTTAAAACTGAAAAAAATCGGCATTTTGTTTGCTTGTTTGAAAAGTCACAAGTTAGCAAAGCATTTTTTAAATTACTCAACGTAAAGCATTTTAAAATTTTAACCATATTTTTTTTAAATAATTCATTAGATTTTTTTTAATATTTAATCGAAATGAAATGCTGTTGAATGCGTTTGTTTTCAACTAAATGAAAGTATTTAATTCTACCGAAAATAATAAGAATTTACAGTTTTTAATATCCATCACTTTTAAATAGTGCTTTTCATTATGAGTACGAAGTTTACGTTTTTCCCGATTTTAAAAATTGATAAATAATAATAATAATAAAAAAACGCTGATGCCAAAAAAAAATCTTTTTTTTTTATAAAACAGCGTTATATTTTCTTTTAATGTCAAATGCATTGTTAAGAAATAAACTTTAGATAAAAATTTGTACTGTGAGTGAAAGCTAATTTTAAGCTATCCTTTATAAATTTCTGGGACTTACGTATTATCGCAACTTTTTGGCAACATTGTATGAAACGAAGCACATGATTGCCAATTTAGTGCATGCAACATATGCGAAACTGGGATTGCCAACTTGACGAGTTATCTTGAATGTTGGCGATTATTGCGATAATACGTAAGTACCAAATACTTTAGTACTGCTACTGAATTCGCTTTTTTAAAAAAAATTTGGTGCTTATGTACTATCGCAACAATCGCCAACTCCATTAATAACTCACCAAGTTGGCAACCCCGATTTCCCATGTGTCGTACATGCTGAATCGGCAACCAGATGCTTCGTTTCATAATAATGTCGCCAATAGATTGAGATAATACGTAAGTACGAAAATTTTTTTTTGTATAATATTGTGAAGAGATTTCATTGACTTTCATAAATTTCTTGTTAGAAAAACTATTGTATGGTTTCTCAGCTATGCGTACTGTAGAAACTGTGCGTGCGAAAGATTGTAACGCAGTTTCCGTAATTGAAATCCACGTATTTCCTCAACTCGCTTTAAGAATAACTTAGAATACTATGAAATTACATTACATTATGTAGTGGAAATTTGGAAATTTAACAGCGCATATATATATTTTAAGATCTTTTGGAAATGTAATGACAATCGATACCGCTAGATCTCAAAGGTATTGCGCTAGTTTCAGTACAAAAGTATTTGAGATGAATAGGGGAAGTATTGGTTGATAAAAAATTGAATTGATAATTATTAGCTTTCCCTTTTTTTCTTTCAAAATTTTTTAAAATCATATAAAAATGAATAATGGTAAAAAAACACTTTTTTTTTTAAATGCGAAAACCTTTAAATTTATTAATGAACTCTTTTTGAAATTTTTTAAGAAAATGTCTTAAATCGATTTTGTTTCTTCAATTTTTTAAATAAAATTGGCAGCACTCGTAGCTTGAAGAAAGAAAAGACTTAAATGGTTTAGTTTTTTATTAATATTTTAGACTAGATACATAAAAGTTTTTGCCTATATATTCCAATTTAAAATCTAGTTGCAGCAAAATTTCATTATTTAATGAGTATAATAAAAAATGAAATCATGAAATCACGTCCTATAATTTATACCTCTTTAAAACCTCATTTCTTTTTAAAAATTTATAAACATATATTTATATATTTTTTTTTAGACTTAGAATTAAAAGCACCGTAAAATTCGGCGTATAACACGCACTTTTAACCCAAAAGATAAAATCGAACTTTACAGGTGCATGTTACACACCGGATATAAAAATGAGAGCTTTAAAAATAAAAAAAAAAAGAAGCAAAGAAAAAAAATTCGACTCTACATATATCGAAATACTGTTTTTTTTTTTTTTTTTAAAAAAAAAAAAAAAAAAAATGGCATTCCTTATGAACTTGAAGGATTATTGAAAGGAAGTATACTATTTTTTTTCTTAAGGCTTGGAGTAACACCTCGAAAAAATAGCTTCAAAACATAACAGCATTGCGCAGTGGGGTAACGGAAAATATTAGGGGCCCTCTGCAAAGTCAGGGTTTGGGCCCATGCCAGACCTTACAAAGGATTGCAAAATCATAACATAACATCATCTTTGGGACCTCTAGAATCCTGGGCACCCCCGCGATGCCCAGGATTGCACACGCGGCGTTGCGCATATACATTCCAGGTTTCTTCGTAAAAAAAGGGGGTGCATGTTATTCGGCGAATATACCTAAAAATTAAAAATTGTAGATTGAAAGTATAGGTTCGCATTTTACGCTGTATTTCACGTTAGCTAGCATATTTACAAAAATTTTCAGGAGTAGAACGTCAAAAAAAAAAGTGTTCAAATAAATCAAAAAGAGGAAACAATGGGGGGATAAAAGGGGGGGGAAATGCAGATAAAAGGAGTTTTTATTAAATTAAAAAAATCATTTTATATATAAAAGCACATTTTGACTAAGAATTTCTTTTTACTCTATTGCGTCTTTCTTCCTTCATCAAAAAAATTCATATTTTCCTTCAAAACTAACTTTTTAATCCGCAAAAATTAGTCGCAAAAATGACTTTTAAAAAGGTATGAAATAACATTTGACATTGAAAGTAATTCTTTTAATCCAAAATCTCAATAAAAGAACGCGTGGAATAAAAAATGAACACAAATTCTATTGTGTCGTGCCAACGAACCAAACGATTATTCGTAGCCAAACAAATAGTTCGAATCAAAATATCTAACCCAAATGTCGCCAAGCTTCTGCCTGTTGAGAATGATCAAGAGCACGAATAAAATAGGCCGCACAGGTTTTTATTTTTTATTTTACTTCCCCCCCTCATGCATATGGGAAGGAGCAGGGGTAGGGAGAAGATGGGTGCACAATTTCTTTTTGTTGTTGTTGTTGTTGTTGGAGGAGGAGGAAATGGAAGCGACTTGGCCAGGAAAAAGCGAAAGCTCTGAACGGTTCAATTTGAGCAAAATAAGAGATGGATTTTATGGTTCTTCCGGATCTATAACTTGCTCATGAAGAAAGGGGACGCTTTAGGCTTACGGTGGAATGAATTTTTGAATGATGCAGTTAATGTGAAACAATAAGAGGATAGGTTTTGGATTCTTTTGACGTCGGAAGTGTCACAAATGGTGTTCCGAGTTGTTTGTATGTAATGCATACTGCTTGTGTTTGATCTAAGAATTAAAGTTAGTTTTGTGAACCAGGAAAAGAAAGTTATTCATCTGATTGGATTTTATTGTCAGTGACACGTCTTAAGCCATGGGTCAACTGGGCCCTCGGTGGGGTCGCGTTTTACTCTCGAGTCTGTCATAATAAGATCATGATTCAAATATTTTTAGTTGAATATTATTCCCGTACATATTCTCCGAAAAACAGGGAATTTCAAACTGCGTGTCAAGCTAGCAAAAGTGGTAAGACTGTAATATTATGCGATGGCCGTTGTCCATGTCTAGGCCTAAGCCTAATACTATAAACCAGGGGTGGCGAACATTTATGGATCAACGTGCTATTTATTCTAAAGAAGTGTTTAATGAGGTGTAGACGTGCCGTCAAATAATTTTGACTTGTGATTATTTGGAAAAATAATAAAACTAAATACTAAGAGAACACACAAAACTCTATATTTACTTCGCAAAAATTACTTTTGGATTGTATAGCTGTAAATGTTTTAGTTATATGTGTAATTCATATTGAAGCAGTGGCGCACACAAGGGGGGTCCGGCCCCCCAAAGTCCTTGATTTTTTTTCCGATTGATTATAATTCTAAGTATATAGTACGTAAAATTTAATTAATTACTTGTTATTAATGATTAATTTTATTAATTAATGCTAATTATTTATTCAAAAATTAGTTTTTTCTGTATTTTGTTCCCGAAAATCGACAAAATCAAAAGGAGTATGATACAAGAATGGTGAACTTTCGACTTCGGAGCCCCCTTGAAAAATTCCTGTGTGCGCTACTGTATTGAAGTAGCATTAGTTTGAGCTCTATTGTTGCATATTGTGTGTGTGTGGATGACAAATACATTATATTAGGATTGTAAGACATTACTTTTAGTAGAATGCATGCTCAATTGGAGTCATCTGCCAGTCGGTTTTTAAGCTATTAATTATTTTTGCCGTGGCTCACTTTTTTGACAAGAGGATTTGCAGATTGTTTCAAAATGCCGTTTTATAGAAGATATTCTGCATACCACTACTCCATAACATAAAACACACACCGCTTTGTTGCCTATACTAATAATGCCATATTTCTACATCCACCAAATTTGAAATTCTCTGTTACACTTACTATCTTGCAATTTTAATCTTTTGCTGAACTAGCTATGTTAAGTAACACTTAAAAATCGTAAATATAACACAAATAAACTTTAAAATACAGTTGTATCAATGAAATAGACTATGCTATGCATAGACAAACTTTGCATCATAAGCAACTGTAGTCCACAACGTAACTAAGGCAAGACAATAACAAACGAGTGTGCTTCCCGCGACCAATCCCGCGTATTTGTTCGTAATACTTCATAGTGAACTTTGTTATTTTGAAATAAAATGCAAGCCATGTTGATCCCTGGCGTGCCCAAAATATTGTTTCGCGTGCCAATGGTTCGCCATCCCTGCTATAAACAATCTTTCAACTCATTTAGTCGATATGCAGCCATCGGTCGAGACGGTTTGTGCCTAGGTATTTGAGATTGAAGGAATTTTTTTTTAAAAAAATCTTGCATTTTTAATCAAAATAAAACACTGCAATGTGAACTTGTGAAAACTTGCGGGAAACAATTCTTTTTTTTTTTTTTTACTAAATGACTAATTACCAATAAGAAGGAATTGTTTCTAAAATATGGTTATTGCAACATGTTTTTGCAAGAGATCTTAACAGACACAGTTAAATTTAAAATTAATTTAATACTTCAGAAAATTTTTTTTTTACTTCTTAATGCGTATTTTCAAAACTATAGAATATTTATTTTCAACCAAAGGATTTAGTCTTAATTTTACAGAAGCAAAAATAATTTTTGAAAAATGAACTGAAATTACTTTTAAATTATTAAAACAATTTGGTAATATTTTAAATCATTTATATAAAACTGTACGTTGAAAACTTAATCATTTATGCATATTTTAAGTTTCAAATATTAATAAGATTTCATATATATGTATATGCATTTAATGTTACTCAATAATCCTTTTTCATTTTTCAAGCTATAGATTTCGTTTTCTATGAATGATTCATTATTTCTAAACATTTAAAAATACCTTTATAAAATTTTCTTTGTTATAAAATTTACTAAAAATTTCAACCAGATATTTTTGAAACATTTTAACTCTCTAAATTAGAGATTCTTATTCAAGTGCCCTTTAATCCGTCAGTTTGGGTAGGAAAAATTCAATATTTTCATTGACAAGTTATTAGGTGCTGCCAATCCTTCTGCCATAATTGCTTACATAAATTAAGAGTTATATTTGTTTGTAGAGATTATTATTCTACTTAATTAAAATTAGATAATTGACTACATATAATAGTAGCTTATATTTGCGGGAACCTTTCTGCTCACTATGATTTGAACAGATTGAATGGAAAAGAAGTAACAGAGAGAGAGAAAAAAAAGTATTTTTTCTATCTTGTGTGTTCTTCAGTGTATATAGTTCAAGGTTCTGAGTTTGAATCATTCACTTTATCCAATGATGGCATTTAAACAGTAGAATAATTCAATTTTTACAGTTTATCGACTGGATTAGAATGCCAAAGATGATTTTAAGCATTAAAGGAAAAAAAAGTAAATCATCTTAAAAGGGACTATCATACACACAGTCTTAAATATCGTCGTATCTTATTCTTATTTTGGAGATCGGATACCTTAATTCCGACTACGCGCGTTCGGAACCGTGATTTTAAAAACGCGCATAAATGGATAATTTTCATGATATTTAGTGTCACTAAGAACAGAATGCATGTATGAAATTGTTTTAAGGACATTATGGCAAAAAAAAAAAAAAATTATTTAAAAACACTATTTTGGCAAACAATTAATTTAGAATAACCTTTTAACAAAACGTTCTCCTTTAATAAAAAAATACTTCTATAATAATAATATTTGGCTTATATAAAGTAAAGACTTCTCCAGAGAGTATGAATTAGGATTTTTGAAAAATTCACATTATTTTCAGAGTTACTGCCAACTGAAATAATTATCGGCGTTTTTTTTCTTAAAATTTCTCTCCTCTGTTGTCGTAAAATATGGACAAATCCACTTCTAAGCTATATATTTCAATAATTCTAGTTCAGCCTCTGTACAGAGGTCTGAGCTATATACAGGCAAAATATTATTATAATAGAAACATTTATCATAAAAAGAGAATGTTTTGAAAATTGGTGATTCTATGTTCATTTTTTTGTCAAAATATTGTACTTAAAATTTTTTTATTGTTATACTATTCTTAAAAGTATTTTATATACGTTTTCTAATCTAAGTGGCACTAAATATCATAAATATTATCCATTTATACGCTTTTACAAAATCACGGTTCCGAGCGCAGTCGGATACCTTAAAAGAAAAAAAGGTATTAATTTTGACCTATATACAACTGACCTAACCTAAAGTACAAAAATGAAAATGCTTATATATGGATATAAATTTGCTACTTTAAAGAAATTTTTTAAATAGTCCATACTTTCACATTAAGCCTAAAAAAAACTCCCAATGAATCAAATTACTCATGATGTCACTTCCGATTGTATCTCCATCAACGATATTCAAAGAGCGGAAACACATACGAAGGGGCATCCCTACATTTATACACCCTAATTGAATTTCTCGCACTGTCTTGTCTAAACATGAAAACACATATTTTCTCCTTTTCGCTTGCCTACCGGGCGCGTTAAATTACTTCTAAATCCATTAGACCCCCACCCACCCCAGCGTAGTAAATAAAAACTGGTGCGTCGCCCTATTATAGGTCCATGACTAGAGCGCTCACCCTTTTGCCAAACGATAAATCCTATCAAACGACTACCCCTGATTCTACCCTCCTCCAAAAGACAAAAGATCCGCTGACTCATGGGAGGGTGCATCTCTTATTTTTAATTTTTTTGATTCCTTCTCCCCCCCTTCTTTTCGAAGGAAGAGAGGGAGAACTAGGGGGACATATGGAAAGGAGGGGGGATATTTTACTTTCTGAGCTGCAGTCTAGGGTCTATCCCAGAATTTTGACAGTTGGTAAGTTGTTCTCGTCCACACTTATAACGGTGTGGAGGGAATTTAGGGGAGTCAGGAATCGTGTAGGGTAGATTAGGAAGGAAGGGTATGGGGGATTTCCGATGCATTTTGTTCGTGGTTCCACTCTCTGGGGGCTCGCGATGTTTAGAATGTTAATAACTTAATGGGATTGTTTATGTAATGAATTGGAGTTAGAGAGAGTTTGTTTGTTATGGAAGAAAAGGATTATGTGGAGCTTGAAATAAAGACAAAAATAATATTTAGCTCAATGAACCCCAATCAGATCTCTAATTAAATTATCAACTTTAAAATTTTTGTTGCGAGGCATAATTATTAATTCTTATAATAAAAAGATGAATTAATACTATAAAATTTTCATAGATAGAATTTAGTTAGAAAATAATGTAATGACTATACAGTAAAAATCGTTTAACACGAAACTGAAAGGACTTAAATATTTTCTCGTGTTAAAAGAATTTCGTGTTAAAGAATATTATAAAAAAACCCATGTATTCAGCAAAATTTAGCTTAATAGAGTAGCTTTTATTTACATAGATATGTAAATATGCATGTATTTCATAGAAATGAATGAAATAAAAACATCCACAAGAACTTAATGAAATATAATACAAAATGCTCAAGTTTTTTGTAAAACAAAGCCTTTATTAAATCTTTGGAGAATAATCTGATATATATACATACTATATAGTTGTATTGTCGTTTTTTGGCATCAAATTGGTCGATATCATCCATTTTGTTATTCATTTCACCAGTGGAATGAGTGTCTAAATAACCGCACATATTTTTCATGATCCCCAAATCGGATGACTTGAGAATATGAGCTCCTTTATTAATTTCATTTTCGTCGTCGCAAGCTGCATAAAGGACATTTTTTGAACTTTGAACAAGCTCCAAAATGTCTTTGTCTGCCATAATTGGGGCTGTGTATGCATTATCATCATATACTGCAACGAATTCTTCGAATTATAGTCTAAACCAGGGGTACTCAACCTTTTTTCTGCTGGGCCGCATACATATGTTAGTTACTTCGCGCGGGCCGCAACATGAAGATGAATGGAGGAGGGGGGAAGAGAAATGCTTTAAGATCAAGATAACATTAGAAATTTAAAATGTGGAAAATTGATCATAATATTATAATTCCTGTTTTGCTTTTTTTAATTATTATTTTTTTATATTTTTAATTTTTGTTACTAACACTAAATTATAAGCATTTAAGAAACATTCCTTCACAATGTACGCATCAGTAAACGGTTTCATATGATTACCAGTAATGTAACAATCTTTATGGGATGCCTTTGTTACCGCTGTGATATTACCACTGACAAAACACCTTGCTGCTGTTGCAAGGATTATTCAAGAAACAGCCTCTTTATCACCTCTTGAAAGAGATCTTCGGGGAAAAGTGTCATTGAAGGATTCCTGTTTATTGATATTTTTTAAATACAGCACTTTCGTGACAAATCAAACAATTACTGATTTTATCCATTTTTGACTTTCACTACAAAATAGTCAACTTCCCAATCGTCTTGAAACGATACATTTCTTTGAATACTTTTCGCTTGCAAGATATAAAAGATAGTTAAAGATTAGTTCCATTCAATGTTGTCTGCTATCACTAACCCTAACTTTTCCAAATAGAAAAAGAATATCAATTTGTACCCGTACGATATCGACAACAAAAAACAAAATTGACATTATATATTTCTTGACAAAGAATTTCCCACCAAATTTTTTATATAACGTTCTTAAAAAAAAGTGAATTTCTCAGAGCAATGGGCGATGACCGGGCCACTTAAAAAGGCTCGGCGGGCCGCAGGTTAAGTATCGCTGGTCTAAACAAAAGCTTTCTCGAACACCCCTCTTAAATCTCGCCTGCGCAGCTGGTTCTTTCCGTATTTCGTTCATTCGCAGAAGAGAAAGAAAAATGTGTGGAAATACATGTAGTATGTGTTGGGATCGTTGTATTATTCCGTTGTTGTATTAAACGATATTTTTTTCCGTCTGTCTTAAGCGTTTTTGCGTTTGACGTATTTCACTGTATTTAATTAATCTGAAAATATACTGCATGAGAGAGAGAGAGAGAGATTCAGCATTTAACGACCCTTTTTTTCAAAATATTAACGCTTTAATTTCTTTATTCTGAAAAGTTCTCTCAAATAACATTTCACATCGATTTGTAGGTTTGCATTATAATTCAAATTCTTGCTAAAAAAATAACTTTTTAGCATTATTCGCCGGCTTACAATTTATCATTGCTAACAAATTATTAGAAGTAAAGGTACCAAAGCGATAAGAGCATTTATTGAGTTTCCAGATATTTTTCGTTGCGGTGAACGACAATTTTAAAAAAGGTTTGGATTTTCCAAGTCAGTGAAAGAAAATTAGAAAGCTCTGATGACTAATATTAATTCCTGAATAATGATGCATTCATTTGAGGAGGATATTTCAACAACTTTGTTTTTATACATGGATGACATTTTAATAAGGGTTAATTGTATATATATTTTAACTAATAAATGTAATATATTTTTAATGATGCGAGAAATGACAGGAAACGTGTGTTATCTGTCTGCGAGAGTGAATATAAGGGGAAAAAATCCAGGAGGGGGAAAGTAGCAACTCGTTATTTTGGAGTGCCAATTGTTTTTGGCATTGGTTCTGCAGGTGAAGAAAGTTGGCGCTCGCCAGAACGCGCCAATATTGTGGAAGTATCAAAGATCAGTTTTTTTAGGGGGTTGTGATTGTGTGATGATATTTTAAATAAGATTTATAATCTTTTGTAGAATGATCATAAAATTTTAAAATTCAAATTTTTTGTTATAAAATGATAAAATGAACACGGTTTAAAATAATGAAATGCATAGTTTAAAAATTAAAATGATTAAAAAAATATGAAACGAAACTAAGTAAACATTTCTGGGACAATTTTTTTTAAACAAAAATTCTGTTAACTTTTTTTATTTAAAATTGTTTTTAATGTGCCATATATTATTGTATATATATATATACATATATTATTCTGTTTATACCAATGGTTTCCAACTCAAAGGGTAACTTGGGCTAAACAAACAAGGTTTAACTTTAGGTAGTGTCGCAAAAAAAAAAAAAAAACAATATTTATAGGAACGTAATTTTATTTTCAAATGATACATCATATTAAACATAAATAAAAAATTTTTAAAAAAATAAATAAAAAAGAGAATTTAATGTTTATTTCCTGACACTTGACATCTTTTCTCTGGCTGCCATATTTCCTATTTCAGGAGAAATTTTGATATTTTGTTATACATTGTTGTTTTCCGATGTACTGGTCAGGCCTCAAGAATGTTCGTTGTGTGCCGCATGTGACCCTCGAGTTTGACACCCCTGGTTTATACAGATCTAAAATTATTCTATGACAGTAAACTATTATTCAGTAAGATTTTATTTTCATTCTAAATTATACCTTGTCTTCTTGTAAACAAACATTTATTTTTGTTTTATAAGCGTTATTCACAAATGTTTATTTCATTTTTAAAACAAAAAAATTCTGTTGTCTAATTTTTGCACCACCTAACTCAATACATTAGAAAATAAAATGTATTTAAATTTAATCTGAGGTTATCTAACATTTTTCACAAAGAATATATCTACCAAGTTCTTTCATGTATTGAAGAAAATTAAGTATTCAATTTTGTGTGTGTAATAGAAATAAAACGCTTTAACGAAAAAAAAATTCTACAAGAGAATTGGTATTTTATTTTTTTAAAAAAAATATTCTAAGTTACGTGATTTGCTTTTTCTGACATGCGTCATTACTTACACATGTGTCACTTGGGACATGCACATTTTACCATGTCATGTTGTGATGCAGAATCTCATTTTTTTCCTCAGGAAAACTGCATTTAAAGTAGAATTTTATTCCATATTCTTATTTTTTTCAAACGAGATCGTTTCAGAAATTGGAAATCAGATAAAAGCTCACATTATACATTTTACAGTGCATTCTTTTTCGATGAGTCACTAAAATTTAATTTCCTTCTTATAGAATCTCCTATGACAATTACAGACCTATCATCGAGTCGGAATCCGTTGCATGTTTGACACACACATAGCAAACTTAAGTCACCACATTACAGTTTCTACGCGGATATATAAACATGAATTGCTAGAAATACATTGCTGTTTATTAAGCCTTAAAATCGCTCGCACAATCGAGACATAACCTTGTGAAACTAAGCTGTCATTGAACTTCTAAATCAGTCATACAGTTTGTGTATACATAGCGGAATTCATAACAATAGCTAATCCATTCTCATTAACTTTTCAAAACATATACGACAATAGAAAGCTGTATTTCGTAAGTCACATCATAGTTATACGAGCAGTTACTACTAGAATCTTTTTTGTATTGAATCTGCCAAAGAGAGTTCGAATTTTGGAAGAAAAGAATATTTTGTTTTGATTTTTATTATTTTTCTTCATCTTGTTGCCAAACGATTGTAAGCTTAAGTTGTGAAAAGAACAAAATTAAGCAGTTTATTATAAAAATGAAATTTAAATAAATTTGCATTCGAATTATAAACTCAAGGAAGTTACTTATGCTTACTTACTGGTTTAATGACTTTCGAAAAAGGAGCCGAAGATTGGTTTGAATAATTTACTGGTTTCTTATATTAATTTGGGTGCAGTGCGCATGTCTTTTTTCCTTGGATTAAACAGTCTGCATTTTAAACAGCTTGAATGTTTCCATAAGAACTTGCTTTGTTAAAAGAGCAAAAAAAATATATATATATACTTCTCTTACTAGAAAAAAAGATGGTAAGATTTCGTTTTGAAAATCGTCTGGCGTAAAGATGAAAAATATTCGTTTTTGGAACACAATTAATAACTGCATAACTCAGCCTCTGACATTTTGTGTTTTGTAAATAAAAAAAAATTGCTTGTGTTTAAAGTTTATAGTTCTATTGTGTACGTATATTAGAATAAAAATAAATCGTTAAAAATGCTCTTATTTATTGTTGCATGTTCAGGAATAAAAAAAAGTGAAAAAATCTAGTTTAGAACTAGAATATGCTGGTTGAAAAAAAAACATTTTCGTTTTTGTTTTGCCGAAATACATTGTTTACTGAGGAAGTGAATGTAAATGAATTTTTTTCTGTAATGACTTCCTTTACTGGGTGTGTGTGCTCCCTGATGTCCTTCCTTGAAATAATACGATGATACGTGTCTGAATTTTTTAGTTTTCGTTAATGGAAAAGTAAAAAAAAAAGTAAGAAATTAAAATCTTGCTTCAATAATTAAGAAAGTTGATACAAAAAAATAAGGTACAGGATCGCAATTAATTATAGATAATTTATAAATAATAGAAACTAAATTTTTCTGGAGAAAACAAAATATTTAAAATTTTCATTCGTATATCCATTTCTTTTTCATATAAATCAAAATATTCACTTTGTCTGTGAAAAAATAACCAAACCTCATTAAAACAATTAACAGACTACATTAAAAAAAATTTTAACTGAAATTTTTAAAAAATAATCGAAGCATTTTTTTAAAACTCTTTCTCTATTTTCTTTTCCGAAATTATATTTCCTTACACTTAAAACACTAGAAACGTTTTCGGAATTTAGGTAACTGATTTTAAGATAAATAATGTTTTATCAAAATTCTGTATTATTTGATCTCTTAATAAGTCCATTCGTAAGCATCCCCGTTAAAAAAGGGCTTCCGCAAAAACTTACTTTTTTCCTCATCGTAGATTAAATTTATCAGAATTTTATCAGAGTTTTTCGAAGAACCATAAACAATGTTTTGTATTTCAGATTTTGGTTTTGCATTCAAGCACAAAGTTAACGAGAAAAGAAAAGCATTTAAAGTTCAGTTAAAATCATATTTCAGAAAAAATTCGATAATGTACTAGCATTACAACAAATCGACCGGATATTTCTATAATTTGTTTATGTGTTTGAACTGCGCTGAAATATTGTCAATTTTATTGTACCGTAGATTAAAAGAGAATTTGAACACAAAATAAGTGAACTTTGCCTAACAGAAATAAATATAGGTAAATAGTGTAATGATATTTTAATACTGATTTAGAATAATAAACTTAATTACTTAACGATAAAATGCAAATACAGCTAAAACTAAGGTCATAAAAACTTTTTTGACAAAATAACTACTATCAAACACTTAACCAAAGTGTTAAAATTTGAAAAAAGTTCTCTAGAAGAAAAATAAGAATTATATTATTGAATAATTCAGAACACACACACACAAGTACTGGACATTTTCACCAGAATAACAGTTTGAATTCTTGCCAAGTGATGATAAATTTTCCGCCAAGTCATTACTTTTTTCTGAAAAAATAATTTGGGCGTTTGTAATTTTTTTGCGACTATATTAACCTAATTGCTTCTTTTCCATTCTCATTTTTTAAGTTTTGCGTAATATCTGCAGTATACAAGTAATATTTACAGTAGATTTACGCTCAAAAGATATAATTCGTTTGTTTGCTAGATTTAATTCGAAAAACAAAAGTGCATCGATATATCATAGTGCATATTTATCGATAAATGTTTGTTTGTTGTTGTTTTTTAATTTTACTTTGCAATTATTTACGGATATACATATGTATACATGGTTAAGGGAAGCATTAAGGAAAATTTAATGTTTAGTTGAAATGATTGGATTTATAAAGTAATTTAGTTATCCCAAATTTTGATTTGATATACTTAGTTAAAAAAATTTTTATGTGTGTGGATGTTTCTTTTTTAAAATAAAAACATCGCCAAGTCAGAATTGACATTTTTTTTAGCAGACGACGACAGATTAACGTCAGTATAAAATATTGTTCTTTTTTTAATAACAGTTAGTCGGTATTTTTTGAAAACCTATTCTTAATTACGTGAAAGAAATTTCGAATCCATCATCTTGACAGTTTCAGTAATTTTTACATTCTTGCTTTGACGCCAAATGTGTTCCAGAAAAAAATCGAAATTTTCAACTTAGAATACTATCTTTTATGCATGCTAAATGTTTTACTCTTTACGCGACTGACTGACTCGACGTGATTGTATTCGAAACAGAATTTGCATTTTTAATCTTAAAACTACTCTTTTCGTATGGTCAAAATATTTAATAAATTATAAGATATGATAAAAGCAAAAAAGAAAAGAAAATCTAAATTTAATGGTTGCTTCTTCCGTTAATGACACACTATTTGGGAAGTCATTCTTTCCACCAGAAAAAAATATTTCTACAACAAAAGCATTTAATAAATTATGTTATAATAAAACCGAACTCTTTTTGCGTGAGGATTTTCATGCCGTTATTCGCTAAAACCCAAAGAAACAAACACTTCATGCACCTATAGTCTTGTTCCGGTCTATTTATCGATCAGTCATTTTTTTTTTCTCTTTTCACGGGTCTTTTCGCAAGTCGCCAATTTTTTCCCCGTCACCAAAGGCTTGGCGATAATAAGCCAAATATGGCGCAGAGGGTAGTTATTGTTGACGGTCGCAAGTAAGGCTGGAACTTCGGTATCGACCGGCGAATTGGTTCCAGGGAAGATCGTTTGATAGAACAAGGATGGGGGGTTGGGGTGGAGACAGGAAAGGGAGAGTGTCGACGTGGGAGGGGAGGGGAAGAGAAGAACGCGTTCGAGAGGCGCCGTTTTTCCCTTGGCAGGTAAAAGGAAAAAATAATAAAACAGAAGGGATGGAAATCTCCCGTTCTTTTTCGGCCAGGAGTTTATAAACAAATATAAAATTCTCTTTCTTTCGCGTCAAAGAACACAGATTTCGCAAAAGAGTTCGAAGAACACTTATTGGTGTTCTGTTTGCGTCATGTATGTCACGCGCAATTCCTTTTTCGTGAAATTGTTCTGATTTGTTTTTCTTTTGTAAGCCAGGTTATTAAATTACGAACAGAAAAGATATAAGCCTAGAAGATACGAATTTGAAAAAAAAAAATATGGATTGCTTTATATTAGCATTTAAGTTTTTCATGATGTGTGGGTAATACAAAATAATGATAAATGAAATATTACATGTGATAAAACTCAATATAAAATGTAAACACTGACTCTAGAACATAAATTATATATATTTGCGACTGCATTAAATTAATTTTGAAACATGTAGTCATAATTATGATTAATCATGATGATTAATCATAATTATGATTCAAACTTAAACTTGCATTTCATACGTTTTGACCCCCCCTCTTTTTCTGCCTTTTTATCGTTTTTTAGTTTTTAACATTAAATATGTATTTCTCGCACAACCTTCAATAAAAGGAAATATCTGCAAGTAATTATGTCTAATGAAATGGCTCCTTTTGAGGAAGCTTGACGCATTGTTTAAAACAAAATTGAGAAAGTACACCTCCCCCTACCTAGTAAAAGGAGTCGAAAGAATCAATTTCAGTAGGAGGTTATGTTACTAGGAGGAAGAAAGAAACCAGGTGCTTGAGTACTGAAAAACTTTCAACAGAGTATCCATAAACACTCGAAACAATCTTTTAATAGTTGTCATTTCAGCAGACGATTTTAATACTGACAGACGATTTTTTTCCCCTTTTTAACAGAAATCTTACTTTAGATCACGTGACAACGTTCTTTCAATTATTTTTAAAGTCGAATATACTTTTCGTCACGTGTATTAAAAACAATTATAAGTGTGGTAAAATCTCGCGCATTTTTTTTTTATTTTCTGTTTTTCCTTTCGTATGCCTGAAATTTGAATGTTGGGAGGTGTGAACATTTTCAGCATCCGATTCTTAATTGGAAATTCAAAATTCATTGAGATTTCAATCCAAAAGAAATTAGATGTTTTTTTTTAATTAGATGTCAAAACGCGCGTTCGATTGCCATGTATTATTATTGTTGTTATTTTCATTACAGGCGTGTTAATCCAGTCTCATTTTTATTCTTTGCACATGAGAACCTGTTCAAGTCAAATGAACGGTTAAAGGTCAAAGCGTACGGGAAGTTTCCCCAGTGACTTTGAAAATATTCCCTCTCGCTCTATCAAGATTTTTTCTTTTTTTTGTTCAAACTATGCTTCCGCTTGAAAAGGCGGCGTTTCCTGTATTTCTGTGCAATTGAAAGTTTAAGGTTTGGATTATACTTTTACATGAATATGTGATTCATAATTATTTCGTTGGCGAAGTATTTGAACACAATTATTAAATAATTTAAGCTTTTTTACATTTTTTTAATCTTTAAAATTTAGTTTTTTATTTTGATAATTAATATAAATTAATAATATGCACATACGTTAAAATACTCGGTACTTTTCCATATCACCAAGTTGGCATTATTGGCAACAACACATAACATGCATATAAAAAATATTAATAAATCCTAAATCCCATTGGTTTTCATCGATTTTTGATATATTATGAAAAAGACGTTATAGAGTTGCCTATCCGGTTTTGTGGTTAGCGACGCTGACTGCTGTGCTGTTGGGCTTGGGTTCGAATCCCGGAGATGACATGAATGTTTTGTAAATGTATAGTGCCTTCGCGGCATGGGGGACTTTAAATAGCCATCGAGCCGCAAGTCCTCTCGTGAGGTTGGTGGAAGGGGAAGATAGGTGGGAGGCTCCTGACCACCCCAGGGTGTTCTCCCTCAAAATTGGGGTGGAACCGAGCTAAATCGTACTGTCACCTGTGTGGTGTTCAAGGCTACGGCCAACGATAGGCGTACATCTAGCCCCTTGCCATGATGAATTTCGTGGGCTTTGATCTCTCCTTTGCTGATCAGGTGGCATTAGTAACAACAACATAACAGACATTAAAGATAATAAAACCCCCGATTTGTTTTGATAATGTGGTGGTAAAAGATTACGAGTGGAAATATTCTATTTGGCGTCAGTTATATCATTTTTGGCAACTGTGAAAAAGTACAAAAAACTCTTTTGTATATTATCGCTTTTTATGTTCTTTTTTAAATTTACGTTAATTTTTATCAAATTTTCTGGGAAAGGTCGCTCGAATCTTGTTTGCAAGCAAAAGCTGCTTTTGTTTATAAAAATTAATAACAAATTTTGTATTTTTATTTTTATTTTTGTTAAAAAATATTTTTATTATAATCATATTTTAAATTATTCAATGAAACGCTTACGTTTTATTCATTTATTTATGTGTGTAATTTTAAAAATAAAATAAAATTAAGTTTATCACATTTTGTAAATTAGAAAAATTTGGTGTAATTTATATTTTTAAAAATAAGTGTTAAAATGACTTCACAAATGCTAATTTATAGTTTATTACATTTGGTTTGTTTCGAGTTAACGTTGTATACTAGAATTATATAATAAAATACTAAAGACAGCTTCGAACATGTACAAATGACGAGTACAACATCTGAGTTCTCAGCTTATATCAAATAATAATCGCGATATGCACTTTTTAGTGCAAAAATTCTTAATGATTTTACTTAAAATTATTTCACTAAAAAAAAAAGAAAAAGAGAGAAACAAAGTCATCCCCTAATACAAAATATGTATTTTTATCTGATATGCTTAAATCGCAACAACTTTTGACATTGACAAGAAATTGTATTGTCAAATACTTTGCTAAACTGCCAAATATTAATTTAATTTACACATAACTTATTGAATTTTTGTCATTCAGTGCTTAAAATTCCAAAATATGTGCTTACGAAATTCGAGGTACACAGGTAAACATTCTGGTAATCAAAAGTCGTACTCAATACCACAGAAGGGGAGGGGGAGAGGTCACAGTGAATGAAAACTGAAGTTCAATTTCAATAACTGTGCATGTTTTTTTTTTGTTGGTAGCTAAAAATAAAATTACTCAAACAAAATAACAACCCGGAACTAAACGCGTTGTTATAAAGAAATTATTTTTCTGCAATTTTATTCGAAACTAAAAGTTTGAAGAGAACATTGTGCTTTGTATAAAATCAATCTTTTAAAAAAAACCGCACATTTTGAGTTAGTTTACGCGTAAAAGAATGTTAGTAGATTGAAAATTAAAAAAAAAATTCAAAATATTTACGAACTAAAATAAATTACATCTTCATTCCATTGAAGGAAAAAAAGAACAACTCATTCTCTACAAACATGCATCGTTGTATTTTATGGATGATTATAGATGGACCCATTGTATTTTGTTCAAACTTTATCCTACCCTTTGAACAACAACGGAAAGAAAAAGAAATCTGCGAATATATATATATATATAGAAGCCAACACCCAATTCTCCAAGCAGCTTTTCTCGTTTTCACCTCAGCAAATTAAAAATAGAACTAACCCTAAATGTTTACAAAATAAAGCACTCTTTTAATAAATGACTCTCTTCACCTACATAAGTGACACATGCTTTCCAAGTCATATTAAACAAACATACGTGCTAGTAAACGATATAACATCTGTTAAACTTTTAAGAATATTCTTTTTTGGTGGAAGAATATTTTCCACCTCAGACAATTCCACAAGGCTTTTCTCGAACGGTGGATTCCGAATAGTAGCTATTTCTGGGACAGGGAACGGCTAACATCGTTAGTAAAAGAGCTTGGCAGGTGACTCAGAGATGTGTTCTTGACTGCAGAAAATCATCAGAATGGTTGAAGTAACGAAGGTCGTGTGTATGGAAGGCTTACTCAAGAACATTCTTTTCTTGAGTTAGGCTTAAGCTTGTTTGTTGATATATTTGTCTGTCAATTCGAATGTATTTATTAACCATGTTTAAAAAAAAAATGAGTTTTTTGGGAAATGCCGACATCGATTCGTGCATAAAGCACTTTTTCACTTTTTTTTATTGGAATAAATTAGTTTTAGTCATGCTATAGTTGTATGATTGTAGGAAGAATGCCAACTACGTAACGGTTTTGGAAAGTAAAAAAAAAGATGGTGAGCTTTCTAGCGACCTAGAGTAAAAGTGTTCGTAATTGAGGTATTTGATGACAAACTTAATCCGGTCAAGGTTAAGTGCATCAAAGAGTGTAGATGAGTATTTTTCATTCTAAATAAAAATTAAAAAATTTAATTTCTGTGGATGTTTTAATATTATAACCGTTTAAAATCGAGTGTTCTGTATTGCTAAAAATAAAATGTAATATAATACTTCTCTGCCACCCACACAAATATTTATTATTTCATGTCAACTTTTTTTCTCAAGTCATACGATCGATTGTGTGAAATATGTATATATATGTTTTAAAAATTCATGAAGCCAATTTAAAGTACCTTAATTAACACTAAATCTAATCAAAGTACTTGTTTTTTTTAATTAATAATATTTTTGTAATGTTTTTGTGCGAGAGTGGGACTAAAATTTTAATCGATGAAAACATTTTCTATTTATAAACATCGCTTTATTGAATAAAATATTTTTTTTTCTGCTTATAAAACTAAGAGACAATAAATTTTGTTTGTTTAATATTAATGTGAAACAACTTTTCATGCAGAATTCGGAAATTTCTCGATTTTTCTTTTAGAAATGAAAAATTTACTCCCCTACATAGTGAAATAATTTCGAAGAAAAATAACTCTTTCCGCTATTTTTTTCCTTTAATAAATATCTTTAAAAACAGTTAAATGTAAAACTTCAATTTTGAAAAAAGTAAACGGTCAGTAATAGCTATGGTGTACACAAGGGGGAGAAGTCCAAGGGGTCGGGACTCTCCCACTACCATGATTTTTTTTTCGGTTGATTATAATCCAATGTATATAATTCGTAAATAATTCTAAACAAAGATGACAATAATTAATTAATAATAATTAAGTAACAATCGCTACACAATTTGATTATTTTTATTAATAATTTATTTTATTAATTAATGCTAATTATTTATGAAATTTATTTTTTGCTGTTTTTTTCCCCCTGATAATCAATAAAATCAAAAGAATACGTTTGGAGGACGTATTGGGGTATGATATGAGAATGGTGGACACCTCGACTCCCCCCTCCCCTTGAAAAATTCCTGTGTACACCATTGTTCCAAAGCAGTGTTTCCCAAACTTTGGTACGCGCACATCCAGGGGTACAGGAAGAATTTGGTAGGGGTACGCGTTGCTCCGGAGTTTAACAGAAAAAGTTCTGAAATACATCTTGCCTTTTCCAACTTCATATTTGTGTGAAGTTGCTTTTTCAGCATTTTCAGACATTAAGTCGGAAAAAAAAATCAAGACTATTTGACGTGGAACCTCAGACTAAAATGAACAACTAGGGAACCAAATTAAGACGATCTGTTATCTCAGGACAATTTCACATCCTTCTCTTTAATCCCAAATAAATGTTATTTATAATGTATTTTTTAATTTATATTTTATGAATATAATTTTATTTCTCTTTGCTTATTTTTTTTGTGTATGTCACACACACCAAAAAAGAAATATATTTTGTTATCACTGAGTGAACCCTGTACCGAAGATTCCTTGGAGGCCCTCTTAATATTATACGGTTTTTTGCTTACATGTGCTGGGGCTTCTGTACCTATGTGGCACCGTATCATTGATACTGTGGTAGCTGCGTCCCTTATTGTTATTAAAGTACATCTATTTTTTTTTTTTTTTTGACGAAGGGTACTCAGTGTTGCGAAAGTTACAGAAGGGGTACACTACATTGGCGCACACAGGAATCTTTCAAGGGTGGTCCAGGGTCGAAAGTCCACCATTCTCGTGTCATAATCCAATGCCCCGTCCAACATACTCTTTTGATTTTGTCCGTTTTCAGGAACAAAAAAACATTAAAAAAATTAATTATTGAATAAATAATTAGCATTAATTAATATAAATATTAAAAAGACTTAATTTAAATTTACGCACTACTTCTCAATAGGAAAAAATCAAGAGCTATGGGTGGGGTTCTGGACCTGGTAACCCCCCCTTGTGTACGCCACTGGATACACATAAGTCAAAAGTTTGGGAAACAATGTTAATATTTTTCTCACAACTGATTCAAAATAATGTATCTTATCGAATTATCAACAAAAAAAAATTATTAATTATGATTGCTAAATGTGTGATTTCTTATAACTTAACTCATTTTATTTTATATTCCATCCACAGACAGCCCGTAAGACATTCTTACTGGAAGAACTATCGCAATCTTTCTCTATGTCCATATATCTGTCATTCGGTCATTATATCTAGAAGACCAAAGCAACACATGGGTGACTTATTGCAAGTTCAACGGATAAGGTTACCCAACTGAAGTAAATACCCATCGTACGTCACCTGTGACGTCATTTAAACGCACTCCATTGTATTAATGGTTTCTGGCGATCCATGCGTTGCAGCTCGAGGAAAATATCGTCTGCAGTAAGAACGGAATTAGCTTTATGGTAAAATAAAACGGAAAATGAGTTTCGTTCTAGAATTCTTTCGTTAAAAAAATAATTATTTCGATGGCGATGACTTCTTGACACGAAGCCGAAGTCTCAGTTTTATTTCGTCATTTTGTAAGTATGTGCTTAGTTGCAAGATATTGCTTCATTTGACGGAGCAATGATTCACAAAGAACGGTTGCCAAAAAGCAAAAAGAAATAATAACGATAAAAGGTGAATTACCTTGAGACGAAATGTCGACGAACATTCGATTGTTTTCAGATCCGTAAGAAAAGTAGAAGATGTAATAGTTACTTTTTTTAATGTTTATAATAATTGAGACTAAAACAATGAAGGTTGAAACTGTTGTTCTGAAAATGAGTGTTATCATTCGAAAAAATGATTCAATTCAGTCGATATATCGATTTTAAAGACTACGAATGTTTACAAATATTTTATTTTTCTTTCATTATAGCTGGAAGATTAATTAATAGGAAAAAAACAAGTTTAATATAATTAAGTAATCAAAGTGAAATTATTTCGTCATTTAAATTAAAAGTACAATCAAAATCGTTCATAATTTTTTCAAGTAAAATTAATTTTTTGCGAGGAATGTTAAAGTACTAATTTAATTTTCAAACACATTTATCCACAAGTTTTTATGCTACATGCATTTGTAAGTTTATGAATAATTAAGCACTGTACTATTTCGTAACAAGTCATTTTATTTTTTTTTTAGAAAAAACATTCTTTTCCATGTTATTCCGAAATAAACGTTTTATTTAGTAGTTTTTTTCTTTATTTTGAACTCATTCACGCAAACGACTTTTTATTTAACTTATTTTATACATTTTTCAAAAGAACACTTTCAACTAAGCAATTCGCGTACAACTCTCACTGCAAACACCATACTGAATTTTTAATTACTATTTTAACATTTTTAATCACGGATAACAAAAGAACCACTGTCAAAATTAAACCGTCTATAAATTTAAGGCTTTATAAAAAAAGTGTGTAACAACAAACTTAACATAATTTAATCAGCTAGGCTACACACACACTCTCTCTCTCTCCATCTTCAAGTGAAGGTCATTTGAACCAGATTATCTTATCACTATTCCACGGACAGTCTGGACTGGAATGGACAATCCGCTGGACAGGGGGATAGATTGAGGTATCCTCCCTAGAAATCGTTTGGCGTCTGGTTGTGCGCGTCGTCACGTCTTCCTGAACTTCCCCATCGGGCGATGTGACCTCGTTTTCTTTTAACCGGGTTTGCACTGGGTTTGGAACAAACTCATTGAATAGGCGAGGTTAGAAAGCTATTAGAAAACCCACACCATAAGGAAGAAAATTTATTTGACTGTGTGGCGTTTGTTATACAATATGAAATGTAGGCGCTTTGTAGCGTAATAGTTTGTGCAACCGAGTTACTTTAAAATAAAGTTTTTGGAGTTGTGTAATATGTGTATAAAAACAAGAAAATGTTAATTAGAAAGCTTTCGGTTTTAGTGCATTCGTAAGGTATTAAATATTGTATTGAAATTTTAAATCTAGAAATTTGTCATGAAAGTGTAAAATGTATGAATTCCAGATTTACGTAACAGAAGTTTTAGACAAAAAAAAAAAAAAAAAAATCGCGTTTTGAATGTATTTGAGTTTTTTTTTAATTTTCTTTCGGATTATATATAGAACAAAAAAAAAATTTAACAGCTGTGTTTATATTTCAGTTCGAAACAGTGCATTACTTAGTTACCAAACGATAATTTTTTTTATTTGTGTTCTCTCAAGGCAAATAAAGTTTCAGAAGTGAAATGAAGGAAATTAATAAATAACAAAAAAAGGAGGAAAAATATTCGTTAGGTATTCATCTCAGTGTTGTCTTCGTATTTTTAAAATATTTATTTTTAAAAATGATTATACTCAGTAACTATTCAAAAAATTAAATGAAGATACTCTGGTTATGTGAAAGATTTTGTCCAAAGATACGCGTTATTTGTATTATGTGTAACAGTGGCGCACACAAGGGGGGTCCGGAGCCCCCCAAACCCTAGATTTTTTTTTTCTGATTGACTTTAATTTTAAGTATATAGTACGTAAAATCTAATTACGTATTTGTTATTAATGATTAATTTTATTAATTAATGCTAATTATTTATTCAATAATTAGTTTTTTACTGTGTTTTGTTCCTGAAAATCGACAATCAAAAGGAGCATGATACAAGAATGGTCAACTTGCGACCCCTGACCCCGCTTGAAAAATTCCTGTGTGCGCTACTGTGTGTAATGCATTTTAGAATATGAAAAAGATTTTCGGTCTTCGTTGCGAGTGTATAGGTAAGAGAGTAAGAGATACTTTTCAATGGCGTAGCGATGGGGGTATACCCCTCCCCCTCTTTCCTAAGCATTACTGAATGCTAAAGTTTTAAGCCGATCTCTTTTAATACAATTGAATTTGTATTCTTATATTTCCTTTTAGAAAAAAAAATAAAATTTAAAATCCTGTATATATTCCACATAAACATTTTTTTTTTCACCTTGAAAATAAACAGTGAAATCTGAAATTAATTTTGAGGTAGGAGTTGAAGAGGAGACTCCCTCTCCATTCCCAAAAAATTTCCCCAACGCCCCTGATGTGCACATTTTGTTCCGCCGTTATAAGTTTAAAATATCGCAGTGCATGTCACAATGAATTGTTGAGTTTCGGAGGATTCGGTCCCTGAACTCCGACATAAAAACCATTGATAATATATAAGCTAACGTTTATTTCCTACTAAAAAAATTTATTGCTAACAAACAACCAATCCCTTACCCTTTCCTTACGTTAGAATTTTTAACAGTATGAACTATAACCAGTCACGCACACAGGGGGGGGAGGGTCCTGAGGCTCCGCACCTCCCTGAAAGCCCTTGATATTTTTTCCGATTGATTACAATTTGAAGTATATAGTATGAAAAATTTAATGAAGTATTTGTTATTAATGATTAATTTTATTAATTAATGCTAATTATTTATTCAATAATTAGTTTTTTACTGTGTTTTGTTCCCGAAAATCGACAAAATCGAAAGGAGCATGATAGAAGAATAGTGAACTTTCGACCCCGGACCCCCCCTTGAAAAATTCCTGTGTACGCTACTGACTATAACTATTGATGCATGAACCAGTGGCACACACAAGAGTGGAGGAATTCCCCCCCAAAGATGCTGATTTTTTTTCGATTGAATATAATCCAATTTGTAGCCTAGTTGTTGAGTGGTAGCGTAACTCGCTTCCATGCAACAGGTCCGGGGTTCAAAGCCTGGGCCGGACAAGGTCGACTCGGCCTTTCATCCTTTCAGTGGGTCGATAAAATGAGTACCAAGCTTGCTTGGGAACTAAAAATGAGGTTTTCTCGTCAGACTGGCCACCTGACCGGAACCTCTGCTGTTGCACCTCGATCTTGCCAGGCAAATAAATGTAGAAGTGGATAGTTATGGCGTTTAAGAACTGCTGAATTCCTACAAGGGGGGAAGCTGACAATTGATAAGAGCATAGAAATGCATGAGCAAGAACAAGATATCGAAGAACTTGAGTCCTTAGACCCAGTTTAATCAGAAGATCGAATGACAGTTGATAATTTTACAGAGAAAGCTTCAGTTTAACTGAAAAAGGGTTACAGATTCTAGAAAATACTTACTCCAACGAAAAGCGTATTTTTTCAAGAAAACAATGTTCAGAAGAATTATTAGCATGCTACGAAGAGAGAAAAAAAAATCTTCTAGATATTAGACAGTGGCGTATAGCGAACTTTGAGGGGGCCCTGTATCAAAATTCCTTCAGGACCTTTTTTAGATATGGGAACCCAGTAAGCTCACACAGGAATTTTTCAAGGGGGGTCCGGGGTCGAAAGTTCACTATTTTTGTATCATGCTCCTTTTGATTATGTCGACTTTCGGGAACAAAACACAGTAAAAAACCAATTATTGAATAAATAATTAGCATTAATTAATAAAAATAATCATTAACAACAAATATTTAATTAAATTTTTCGTACTATATACTTAAAATTGTAATCAATCGGAAAAAAATCAAGGGCTTGGGGGGGGTGATGATGATTGTGAATTTTAATGGCGCAAGGGCCAACTTTGGCCAAGCTGCGCCAAACACTTGTTTGGGGGGTCCGAACCTCCAGGACCCCCCTTGTGTGCGCTACTGTGGGAACCCTGTTAGTAGGACTGTAGTTACGCATGTTGGGGCCCCTGTAGCTTGGGGGCCCCGTATCATTGATAGGGCTGATACGGCGGTAGCTACACGCCTGGTATTAGACTACTTGTTAGGTTTCATAAAACCATCTATATCAAAATAACTTCGGTTTGCGATTTTGTATTTGTGTTATCTAAGATTTCATTAAACTTTTTTTGTTCTAATTATTATATTCTTTCCCTCCGGTCCCAACTAAAAATAATTTATCTGTATTTTTATGGGAAATTATATCCCGACTTACGCGATTATCCTTCAGTCCCGCCTATCGCGTAAGTTCAAGGTATTACTGTACCAGTATCATGTAAGATTTATTTATTATTTTTTTCAATTTGGAAAAAAATTATGAAGAACCTTAATACTCCCTCTCTTGAATACCTTTGTCCAACTATCAAAGTTGAATTTGTACCTAATTTTACAAGAATGACAAATGCATGTCTAATGTCAGTTTGAAATTCAGTGAACACATGATAGCATTTATCATGTGACCAGTGGCGTGACATACATTCCCGCATCGCGTGGGGGCTCAGGATTCTATGGGACTCAAAGCCTGATTTTGTGGTTTTGTGATTCTGTGAAAGATCCGTCTTGTTGTTCAGAACCTGACTTTGAGGGGGAGGGGGCTAATATTCTCTGTTACGCCACTGCATGTGACCGTCATGAATTTAGCCCATTTAAGAGGCAGCCAGTGGGGCAACGTACATCCCGCATCACGGGGGGAAGGGCAGAATTCTTTGAGGCCCAAAGCCTGACTGACCCCAAGTACATATTTTTAACCAACTTATAAAATACGAAAGGCTAAACCCGATTTTGCAGGGGCCCCCCAAAATTCTTCGTTACGCCACTGGAAACAGCCATATCCGAATAAAAAAATAGCTATATAAATAATCTTTTTGTAAATATGGTACAATTAAGCTATATGGACGACTGTAAGTATGAATTTTTTTGCATGCTATAAATATTGCATAATGGTTTGAAGAAGACAAAATATTTCGAAGTGTTGTAGCAGTGATGGAAAACTTAACACTTAATTGTTTAATTTCTATTGCGTATTAGTTCTTAAAAAAATAATGAAAAGTCTTAAATAGGTTCGAAAAGTTCATTTAACTCTTAGTAGCCTTGAGCTCAAAAAGGGTTATTTCTCTTTTCTTGGTAAATAGCTTTATCTTTTGAACAGAACGCACACAGTCTTACCTAAAAGGGTTTCAAAGAGTCACACAAAATATTTACTGTTCCAAGAGGTTTCGAGGATTTTACCTAAATTCAAAACATTTAATCTTAGAATTCTTCGCGACGAAGAAAAAAAAGCAAATCGTTCTTTTTCAGCTAACTTCGAGTATCTTGTTTATCAAATCGTTTGCGATTTTCAGGCTGATTAGTTAGTCCGATAACGCGATAAAAAAAAATCGTCACTTTTAAAAATCTCGGAACACAACTGTTCTGAATAACAAGATGAAATCGGAAAAAAATCTGACATATTAATCTTTATCGAAATGTATTCATTGACCTAATCATAGGAAATGAGTTCATTGCCTGCTTGCGTTTTGATTATTATTATCTAAAGATGAAACTCGTGATTTAAAACAACAGATAAAAAAAAAATTACGAATCTAAATTGCAGACAAAATAGCAAGTTTTTCTTTTTCGTCTGTGACGTTTTACTGTATTTCCCGAATGAACGATCGTTAACGGAAAGTGTTCTAAGTGTCAATCGCTGTCGTGTTAATAGTTTCAATTTAGAATCGTAATCGTTTTAATCGTTTAACATGTTTTAACACATTTTGACTGTTCTCTTTCTCGGAACAATTATATCACATTAGAAAATTTATACTTAAAAAAAATGTTTGGTTATTCTTTTTAAAACTAGTTATAATAATATTTGTTCTATTTATAAATATTTCATGACGTTTGTTCTATGATTAAATTTATTTCCTAAATTCCATTCTAAACATTGATAACAAACAACCGAATTTTTGCAAGAATATTATTTTTTTAAAAAATTAAAATTTGGTAAATATTTTTCTTTTTGAGTTCAATATTCTACACTTCAAACAATATATTTTTTTAATTAATAATTTTTGTGAGTTAAGTGGAATATATATTTTGAAAATGCATATTTTATATGTAGACAATAAATGGAATTTATTTCCGAATAATTCTAAATTTTTAGAGAGAATTTTCCACTTGACCAATTCCACATAAATAATGCTATCAGTTTATAAAAATTTATTAATTTTTTTTTCAGAATTTTGTAAAAATTCAATGAGCAAGAGATATTAAAAAATTTCACAACAATATTTAAAATTAATTTCAAAGGTAATCAAAGATTATTTTATTCGTAATTATTATTTTTATCATTGAATGATAACTTCAACGACACTTTATGATAACTTTAACGAAAGAGTACTGACTCCTTTTTGAGATATTAATTATATAGCTTAGTGGAAAAAAGATCTAAAAAACTATTTTGAAACGAATGTCAAAAATATATATTTCAGATAAATGAATTTATATTTTGTCAACATTTTGATGAAATGTTTGTCAACGAGAAAGAATAAATAAATAAATATTAAAAAAAATATGTAAGCACAATGATAATAATCCCATTGAATTAAAATCTAATTTCTTTTAGTTTTGAAAAACTTATACCCAATCTCGATCTTAAATGCGCGGAATATGCAAAAACACTACTTTTTTTTTCGAAAATCTATTGCGCAAATTGATAACAGCAATTCAATTTCATTTACCTCGGTTTTCTCTTTCAAAGAATCGATTAGAAAAAGAACCGCTCTCCGGTTCAGGGAACGGATCTTTTTTATTGGCTGTGTGCCATAATATGTCGGAAAAATTGTTCGCGGAAAAAAGAAACATGGAACATCACGTCTTATATCGATGTTTTGATCACTGAATTTCTTTTCTGAGTTGACTCCGTTAATCCTTTCACTTGAGTATCGATTTTATCCGATTAGTTTATGAATGGTTTTGCTAATGAGTAGTAATAATGTGAAAGGAAAAACAAGACAAAATGACGATGAATAGTTATCGCGCGATTTTTTTTTTAATGTGGAGAATGTATGTAATCAAAAAGGGATTAATGATTTAGTTGAAATTCTGAATGTCATTCTCGCATTATTTCTAAATTTAATTCTTTTTTCAATTCCTTCTATTAGTTCACACTCTCCCTATATATATTTATTTATATATCTTGTACAAATTTTCAATCGTTATTAAAATACTTTTTATTCATTCTCTTAAGTTCTAATACATTTTTTAAAACTTTTAGTGGATGACACTTGATGTTAGTACAGTTTTTTCAAATATTAGATATAAAAATAAATTAAATAAATTATATTTATTTAATGAATAAATAGTAACAAACAAAAATAATAATCCAACCTCATATATAAAAAGGAAAATCGCTCGTTATATCCCTGTAGCGCAATGGATAACAGGTTGAACTTCTAATCCAAAGTTCGTGGCTTCGAATCCCGCCTGGGATGGCTTAATTTCTGATAATGTCATTTCTCTTTATTGTACTATTTTTTGGAATAATTTAAATATAATTGATGAATAAATAGTTACAAACAAAGCATAATAGTCCAATACCATAAATAGAAAGGAAAATGGAAGATTGCTTTTTATTTTGCCACTTAATACTGTGATTCTATCAAATGTATATACATATTTATATTAATTGTAATTATTTAATAAAAAAGTAAAAATAAAATAATTTTTCTTCGTTGACCAAAGTAGAAATTGACTTTTTTTTAATACTACTTGAATATAATGATTTTGAGATTAACGTATACAGAGAAAGAAAAATCTAATATAATGTGTGGGGTTGTATTAAGGTTTTGCTTACATATAATTCTCTCCCCCCATAAAAACATTGAGATCTTGGAAATAGACCAGGGGCAAAACTACTGTCGTATCAGCCGTATCAGTGATACGGGGCCCCGAGCTACATGGACCCCAACTTGTGTAAGCAAAAAATCGTAAAATGCTATCAACAGTCCCATTAACAGAACTCCCATTTCCAAAAAAGGGTCCCCAAAGAATTTTAAAACAGGGTCCACTAAAGACTAGCTAGACCACTGAAATTTGACTCGTAATTTCGCATCTGGGTTAAGTTATGAGAACTGTAGCTAAAGTTCTGGAAATTTTTTTCTCCTAAATTCCCCATCACACCATTCAAGGAACCTCTAGAAAAATACATTTTGTTCCTTTTGGGGATGATTAATTGGTAAATAATAAGGAAATGCAGATGATATAATTTCTTTTAATTTATATTGCTAACATTAGTTACACAGAAAGTAAAAAAAAAAGGGGGGGGGGATATAGTTTGCATCTGTTACTGGCTCAATTAACTTTTCTACTCCCCATTAACTTCAAGGATATCATAATGCTGGAGTGACCAATGGTCATGTGGTACTTATTTCTGTGCTTCTTCAGCACTTTTTACTTCTGCTATCAAAGTTAAAAAATTTTCACGTTTTAGGACAGAACTTTTTTCCCTTTTACCACGCTTAATTAATAAAGATTCAGATCTCTCATGCATTAAATCTTTCTTATTTACCGGTTGGTCTGCCATTCCTCCAGAAGGCATTGCTTGAAAATAGGCTGTAAAAATATTTGTTTATAATTCAAAATGAAAAATGCCAACATGAATACACCGCCTAAATTCAACGTATAATAGCAACGAAATGAAAGACACAAACGCGCACACGTCATTGCAAAGTAGCTATAAGTGGGGTTCAAGACTGATTAAAAGCAGCTAGAATAGATTCAAAAAGCTTTCGAGTGCTGTATTTCATACTTTCACGAACTTGTCCAGTTACTTTATGAAATACCCAGTTATTCTATGAAATAACGGATTTTACACTTTAACGATAGCAAAGACATGTAGAACCAAAAGAGCGGAAAGCAAAGCACATGCAATTTCCTTCAAACAATTAAATTTCGCAAGCGTACCACTAATAATTGCTCCTCGTACCACATCTGGCACGCGTGCCATAGGTTGCCGACGTCTGATCTAAAAGACTGTCAAATTTTCACCTTAAGTTGGATGGACATAATTATTTTACACGCCTGGGTAAGCATGATAATGGTAATATATTAGAGTTGCAGGAAACTTCCATTGTTTGTATTTCTTTTTTTTTTTAATTCTATGAAACTATTTGGTTGCATACAAGCGCTTCGTTTTCTTTTTCTTAAGGGGGAGTGAAGTCTTGAAAAGCCTAAACCAGGGGTACTCAAACTTTTTTCCGCCGGGCCGCAGCATGAGGATAATGGGAGAAAAAAAATTGTAAGATCAAAGCAACATTGGACAAAGCAAAATTAATCAGAATATAAAAAAAACTCACTTTTTTGGCTTTTAATTCAATATTATATTAACCTTAAAACAAACACAAAATATTTACTTTTATGCACCTTTTACTGAGTTATGGGGGTAATTTCGATTTCCTTTCATTCTTGACCAAGTGGCCGCGGTAGCCGAGTGGTTAAGGAATCTGATCGTGGCTGGCCTTATCACGAGTTCGAGCCCAGTACCACTAAAGACCCGCCATGTAGGGAGGCATGCAAGTTAAATCTGTCGAAAGCTCAAACGTCCTCCCGTTGGTGTGGTGTAGTAGTTAGGAGAAGGGATGCCAGCTCAAGTGTCGTTCACGTCCATGGTTCAAAATTACATGATCCGTCGCCAAAAGCCCTCGTGTAGCTGAACAGTGCGACGTTAATATTCACTCACTCATCCTTGACCAAGCTTCTTGTTTCCATTCTACTATAAAAAAAAGCAAAATTGATAGATTTGGTAGCTTGATTGATAGAATTTCCCGATAAATTATTAGTACATTGTTCTTAAATAATTGAATTTCTTAGGGCAATGGGCCATGACCGGGAAAAGAACGATGGACCGCTGGTAGGGACGTCTTAAGACTTCTTGAGGCCCTGGACCCCTACGCAAAAGTAGGCCCTGTGCCCCTGCACAAATGTAGCCCCCCCCTATGACTCTTAAAAGTAGACAATACATAGCATACGCAGTCAAACACTCCTACAAATAAATGTGTATGACTAACAATTGCACAAACCGGTTTGATCGACTGCCTCTTTTGACTGAATGAGCAATGATGGGTGCATGGCGGGAGGCCTAGGCCTATACATGGACGACGGTCATCACCTATAATAAGGTGACAATTTTTTTACAATGAAAAGGAGGACGGAAAATTCAAGAAACAATTACAATTTTAATATATGAAACGTTCTATTAATTCAAACAAAAATACGCTCATTACGCTTACATTCCTTTTAATTATTATCTTAAAAGAGTATTTTTCAATTGAATGAATTTTTTTTTGTCTCAACATATCATTTTCTAATATATCGGAAAGTTCAGGCAAAAAATATCCTTCATGCTGAATTTTGCGGTAAGCACTGAAACTAAAATATTAACATTCAATTTTGATTTCTCTCTAGTCACTTCACAAAAATCATTACCAACTGAAAAAAAACCCCCTTTCAACTGGTGCATTAGTTCCAGAGCAGCAAGCATAACGTAAATTCAACAAGAACAATTACATTTTCATATGGAATGTGTTCATTTTTGAAATGGCTTAAGTAATTTCACCCATATTTTACCAATTTCTAAGCATGTTGATTTTCCAATTGTTCTAATTTATTAGAATTTAAATGTGCATTCAGTCTTCTTTCAACTTCAAACAGACAACTGTCATCGATTTTAATATCAGGCATTTCTTTCGATAAAAACTCAACGTGATTTTCTATATCTGCCCATTTTACTTGAGACCAAGTCAAAAAATACCATTGAAAACTATTATTTCCTGTGATATTTGTTTCATACCATTCTTCGACATTTTGGAAACATGTTTGGTTCATCTCTGAATACAGAGATTAAAAGATCAGTTTTGAAACATTGAAAAGGGGGACACTTTTCAAGGAAGGACAGAACCTATAAAAGGAGGACTGTCATCCCTAAAGGAGGACGATTGGCCACCTGACCTATAGTCAATTGACATATTGTAAAAAATTCCTAGTTTTTCGGAGAATGCAACCGGAAATAACGTTTGACCTTTAATTTCATTCGAATCATGATCTTATTAAGGCGCGTCGAGAACGAGACGATGTCTCATTGTAGCCGAGGCCCGGGTCCAGTTTGCCTATGATGCCTTAAAACGTTTCTGGCGGTTGGTTGAGTGTCATTGACCTAAATAAATTAATACGACTTTGAAAAAGCGCAGTACAAAAAAATATGATTTTTTTTTACATGGCAAATTTACTGTGACACAATTTAGAATAGTTGATTATTATACGAAGGGATGCGGAGTGAACTCGTCAATTAACTAATTTAATTTTAACCTTATTTCGGAGCAAGTCTGAACCTTAAACATGGCACGTTTGGAAAATAATTTTTTTTTTAAAAAACAAAAGTACCCTAAAGTTTGTACAATGTTTGGGTTGTTCAGCTTCGGCACCAAGACTTGCTTAATTAAAAGAGCGATTAAATAAATAAATATAAAAAATAACAGATTATATATCTGATGAAAAAACAACTCAATATTGCAAAAAGTTTCGGAAAACAGTTTGTCTCAACCTCATTACTCGCCGGAATTCTTCATAGGATTCAAAGCATTGCGGATGTTATAGAACTTTGTTGTGAAGACAGCGATTTTTTTAATTCATCCCTCCGCAAACAAATGCACTTATTATAAACAAGAAGCGACGAATATATATATATATATATATATATATATATATATATAAATAGTGATATTATTTAAATTTTAAATTAAAATTTTGTTCTTCCTTTTGCGGCAGCATGTGTGCACTCCGAATTTTATTTATTAATTAATTAAACATTGAATGAATTTAATATTAATGTTATTACAATGTTAAATACAATGAAAATCGTTTAACACGAAACTGAGGGTGACTGATATAATTTTTATGATAAAGTAATTTCGCACGAGAAGATATTGCAAAAAAAAGCAACTTATATTTTTTAAAAAATTAAGTTTCTTAAAGTACATTTGATCAACATAGATGAATATATGCATGTGTTTAATAAAAACCAATGAAACAAAAACATTTACAAGAACTTAATGAAATAAAATAAAGCTTCCTCAAGTATTTTGAAAAACAAAACATATATATTGAGTTTTTGGAACATAATCTGATACTTTTCTTTGTAGTGTCTTTTTTAGCATCTAATCGTCAACGGATTTTTCGATGTCGTCCATTTTTTTTCAATTCATTTCCCCATTGGAATGTGTATCTAAATCAGTAGCACACACAGGAATTTTTCAAGAGGGGGAGGGTCCGGGGTCGAAAGTTCACCATTCTTTTATCATGCTCCTTTTGATTTTGTCGATTTTCGGGAACAAAACACAGTAAAAAACTAATTATTGAATAAATAATTAGCACTAATTAATAAAACTAATCATTAATAACAAATACTTAATTAAATTTTACGTACTATATACTTAGAATTATAATCAATCGGATTAAATATCAAGGGCTTTGGGGGGGCGGACCCCAGGAGCCCCCCACCCTTGTGTACGCCACTGATCTAAATAACTGCACATACTTGTCATGATATTCCTCATTTCGGATGACTTGGGATCAGGAGCTGCATTAAGCTGAATTCACACTAAGACTGTCAGCGTCTAGCCAATCAGAGACTTCATCTCGTGCGAAATGAAGTCTCTGATTGGCTAGACGCTAGACACCCGACGTTTGTACGCCTTGCTGTGAATGAGCCTTTACTCATTTCATTTTCATCGCGAGAGTCTGTTCAAAACTTAAAAAATATCATTGAGGCAAACTCCAAATGTCTTTGTCTGCCATACGTGGCTGTGCACACATTATCATCATCTACTGCAACGATTTCTTCCGATGATGCAGTAGAATAGTCAGTGCAGGTTTATCCATTGGGTCAGGCGCCCAGGGGCCTGGAAGGGCCCAAATAAGCTGGACTTAACCGGATCCAAGAACCTATCCTTGGATACACCAGTGCCAAGGGAGCTTGTAGATCTACGCCTAGGGCCCGAAATGAGCTTAAACCGGCGCTGAAGATACTCCAATAATACTAAGGTGACCTTTTTTTTTTTTTTTTTTTTTACAATGAAAAGGAGGACGAAAACTTTAAGAAAAAAATTACAACTTAAATATATGAAGCGTTTTATTAATTCAAACAAAGATACTCTAATTACGCTTACATTCTTTTTAATTATTATCTTAAACGAGTATTTTTCCCATTGAATGAATTTTTTTTTTGTCAGCATATCATTTTTTAGTAGATCGGAAAGTTCGGGCAAAAAATATCCTTCATACTGAATTTTACGGTAAGCACTGTAGCTAAAATATCAACATTCAATTTTGATTTCTCACCAATCACTTCACAAAAATCATCACAAAGTGAAAAAAAAAACTCTTTCAACTGCTGAATTAGTTCCAGGGCAGAGCAATGTAAATTCAAAAAGAATAACTAAATTTTTAAATGGAATGCAGTGGCGCACACGAGGGGGGTCTTGGGGGTCCGGACCCCCCCAAAAAAGCCCTTGATATTTTTTCCGATTGATTATAATTCTAAGTATATAGTATGTAAAATTTAATTAAGTATTTGTTATTAATGATTAATTTTATTAATTAATGCTAATTATTTATTCAATAATTAGTTTTTTACTGTGTTTTGTTCCCCAAAATCGACAAAATCAAAAGAAGCATGATACAAGAATGGTGAACTTTCGACCTCGGACCCCCCTCCCTTGAAAAATTCCTGTGTGCGCTACTGATGGAATGTGTTCATTTTTGAAATGCTTAAGTATTTTCACCCATCTTTTATCGATTTCAGCATGTTGATGTTCCAATTGTTTCAATTTTTTATAATTTGAATGTACATTCAGTCTTCCAATTTCATCAATCAAACCATTGTCAGCGATTTTAATATCAGGCATTTCTCTTGATAAAAAATCAGCACAGTTTTCTATATCTGCCTAATTTACTTGTGATGAAGTCAAAAAGCACCATGGAAAACTGTTATTTTCTGTGATATTTGTTTCAGACCATTCTTTGACATTTTGGAAACATGTTGGGTTCATCTCTGAAAATAGAGATTAACAGATCAATTTAAACATATTGAAAAGGAGGACACTTTTCGAGGAAGGACAGAACCTATAACAGGAGGACATTTGGTCACCTTAATAATACTCAAATTTTCTCAAACATTTCATTAAGTGTCTGGTGTTTTCTGTATTTTGTTCATTCCCTGAAAAGAGAAATCTGTTCATATCCAGGGGCGAAAATCCACCATTCTCGTATCATGCTCCAATACGCCACCCAACTTATTCGTAAGATTTTGTCGATTTTCAGGAGCAAAAAACAGTAAAAAAGTATTTAATTAATAAGTAATTAGCATTAATTAATAGAATTAATTATTAATAACAAAAGATTAAATTTTACGTTGTGTATACATAGGATTATAATTAATCGAAACAAATCAAGGGCTAAGGAGGGGGTCCGTACCCGGGAATTCCCCCTTCCCTTGTGTGCATCACTTCTTCAAGAACTACCTTTTAAGTTCATTATGAGTGCCATTTTATGTAAATGAACAGTACTTTGATCTATATGTAGAAGTCTAATTTTTTATGCTTGTCGCTTTTTTATTTATTTTTGAAGTTATCACTTATATATATACCCGTAAATTTCGATCTTATATTTTGTGTTTAAAGTGCCCTTTATGCACAGGATTTTACTGTAATAAAATTACATAATCGATTAATCGAATATATAAGCATTACATTATTGTAATCATAATACTATGTATAGTTTCTTCATCTGTCCACTATACACTGCAAAAAAAAAAATCACCTTTTTTGCATGAATAACCCGAAAAGACCTCATTTTGTTGTATTTATTATCATAATGAACATAACTGAGTTCATCCAAAAAGCTGTGAATATTCATGTAATACAGACCACATATTCCATGTAAACTTTCAGGGCATTACTTGTGTCCGTAATTCCAACATGTCGTCGCACGAAACCTTAAAAGGTCTTCTACCCCTGTCAACAAAACGGTCCCCTGATGGGACCTGGTCACCTACCGGTTCAGGTGCATTCCTCTATTTGTTCTCTTGGAGCCTGAAAAAAATGTCTGCACCTGAGTTCGTTTAAAAGACCCTCCCGGACCCTCCTACCCGCGACAATTCTTGAGGAGGGGGAGAGGAAATGCCTTTGTAGAAAGTCACAGTGTTATACAGAGGAATGTCCGATACCCATAAACAACGACCTTGAACGTGAACTGGTCTTCGATTTCATCATCAAGCTCTTAACATTTTCAAATTATAGCAAAACCCACGCAAGAAAGTCGTTATATGTGCTAATGGTTATGTTTGCAATGGGCATTATCGGGGATTTGAATATTAATTTTTTTTTTATGAAAGTTTTATCTGGTATGTGGTTAGGTAAAAAATAATTATACCTGGAATTTTAAAGGTTTTTAAAAATTTTTATCTCACGAGTTTGTAAAATAAACAAGAAAAAAAAAACTTTCTTATTGTACTTTTTTTAGGAAAGCAAAATATATAAAAAAATTTCCCCACAAAATTTTTTTTATCGTTATAAAAAGTTACTAATTTATTTGCCATTGATAATTTTATCAGTTAACATCGGAAAGAAACTACGTGCGAAAAAAAAAAAAACACTTTTAAAGAAGTCCTATTACTCACCAGATTTCACGTGACAATATTTACCATCAAAAATATTTTAAAACGAATTTATTCTGAGTAATCACACATGTAATCGCGCAGTTAATTCTTCAATTGACTTTTCTGTATTTTTTAAATTCTTGTATTTTTCAAACATAAATTCAAAAATAAATAAGCAGAGTTGAGAAGTTTTAACCAAAAAATTTTGGGGAAATATCTTCAATTTTTTTATATAACAATTACCGTAAAATCCGACGCATAGCGTGCACTTTTAACACAAAAAATAAGATCGAAATTTACGGATGTGCGTTATACGCCGGGTATAAAAATCATAGCCTCAAAAATAAAAAAGAGATGTGTATAAAAAAAACTCACTATTATTTAAAACTGTTTATTTAAAAGAAATATCATACATTATGAACTTAAAGAGTTATTTTTCGCGAAATATACTATTTTTTCAAAATTCTTCGATAATACCTCGAACAAACGTCTTTAAAACATAATAGCACTGCTAATATGCATTGCACGTTCACTCGTAAAATAGGGGGTGCGCATTATACGACGAATATACCTATAAATCAAAAAAAAAAATCTTGCAAGTATATGTGCGCGCGTTATACACCTGATTTTACGGTATTTCTATAATAAAGTTTGTTTTACTAATTTAAGTAATTGAAGTATTTTAATGGCCTTTTTATTAAATCGTTTATATTGATAAAGTATGAATTACTCTATTACTCATCAGCTGGCCCACGATAAAAATATTTTCTTATTGAAAAAATATTGATAAGAATTTATACATTGCTTATATATAATGCTAATAAGGGTAAGTGACAGGCGAAAGAAAATGAGATGCAAATTTTACTATGCATGTTATAAAAAAAGTACGTACTATGTATTTCTGTATAAGTGGGTATCAGTGGCGCACACAAGGGGGTCCTGGGGGTCCGGACCCCCCCAAAGTCCATGATTTTTTTCCGATTGATTATAATTTTAAGTACATAGTACGTAAAATTTAATTAAGTATTTGTTATTAATGATTAATTTTATTAATTAATGCTAATTATTCATTCTTTAGTTTTCTCATTCTCATAGGTTTTTACTGTGTTTTGTTGCCGAAAATCGACAAAATCAAAAGGAGCATGATACAAGAATGGTGAACATTCGACCCCGGATCCCCCCTCCCCCCTTGAAAAATTCCTGTGTGCGCTACTGGTGGGTATAGCTCTGAGTGGTCTGAAAATATTGTGATATGCAGAGTTTTCATGTCACGTCAAAACACCTGTGAAGAGGGGTCAGGGGATTATCTTTTCCAGAAAGTCATGGATTTGTCATTTCCAATGTCAACTAGAAAACTCCGCAACCTTTTTATCGCTGCGGACCGGTCAACGTTTGATAATTTTACCGTGGCCCGCTGAGGGTGGGACACGTTGATTGTTTATATTTTAGATTGTTTTGATTCAACAATTTTAATTTAGTTACATTTAAATATGCCTTCTGTATAAACTATAGTTACACACCAAAAATGAATAAAAGTTATTTAACGTAGAATATAAAGTGATTTCCGTGGAAAGTTGCGCAAATCCGAGAGAAATGCATCACTTTAAATAAAATGGCAATAGTTTAATGTTCTTTAGGCGGCCCGGCACCATTTGATCCACGGACCGGGGGTTGCGGAGCACTGAACTAGAATATTGGAGTTAGGTACGCATCTTCAGAAAGATATTTCCAAGTATCCGAGAGATCGTCTTTGTGTATTAAAAAAAAAAAGGCGAGGCTCATCATAAATCGATTATTGAGCAATTCTAGTGAGATCTTAATTTTATTAAGCGATTTTAAAATTGATTGCGCTAAAAATTTGAGAGCTTTATGGCATAGAATGGTAATTTTGCCATAGGAGGGACGAGAAGTATGACAGTGAAGCTGCTTTTTCTTATGACTGGACAAACATGGCTGGTCACAGGTAAGGTAAAAATTTCTCACTCCTGGTTTTCGAATAACTTTTGGGGTTTTGTATTCGGAAGGGAAAAATATGTTAACAATGTATCAATGCCACTAGAAATATAACCTTTTATTAATATTCGTTGAATGACAAACGGTAATTATTGACCTTTAATAATAATAATTGTTTTAAGAAAATCATATGCTAAATAAAATTTTCATAGGTTTTTTTTTATATATATATATATAATTGTTGCAAACGATAAAATTTCTGCCTTTTAAAAAGAGTAATTTTTTAAAAAATTGAAATAACAAAATGAAATCTAATTACAAATGGATTTTTTTTTCAAACAAATCTTTTTCAGCGGCTCTGATAATGACGAAATGTCAAATGATTATAGACGACCTTTAAAAAAACTTTTTAAAACAATTCAAATTACAAGTGAATATTTTCTTAGAGCATAATCGTTTGATAAAATACAGCATAACATTATGAAGTAGAATTTAATTTCGATTCGGAAAAAATAAACATTATGTACTATTATTAATCTCTATTTCAGATGTTTTGGATGCTTCAGAATTTGAATTCAATAATGGTCGATAAAGTATGCGCGCGATTTAAGTATAAGTGTACAAAGTTTAAAAAATATTGTTTAGTTAGATGTATTAAATTGGAATCAATCAGTTCACCAAGGAGCTATGTCACATTATTTATTAAATTGTATATATTATTATTACATTATTTACTGTTCATTAATTATTTATATTTAGAATTAATCTACTTAATTAAATTTATAAAATGGTTAGTTATTCTGAACAGACGGAAATAAAATTAACTATTTAGCACGAATTATATGTAGTACAATATTTCAATGTATCTTTAAAATCTAGTATCATAATTACATAATTTATTCAATTAATAAGTTCATAAATAAGATTAGAAATTCATTCTAATTTTTAAAAAAAACGTTCCATTATTTTATCACAGAAACGTTGAACAACTTATCTTACTACATTTTCCTGACATCATTTTAGATAGTGAAGTAATGAGATTCGAACGTCATGCATATGAGTCATTTTAGAATATCATTTTTGAATGCTAGTATGGTTTTAATTACATTACATTCCGCTTTATCGAGATTTTAAAGATAAATGTTCCAAAATTTGCCATCGAATGTGAATAATACGTGCATCATTTTTTAAAACTTAAGTGTTTTTTTGTACAATGTTTCTGTCTATTTTCGCAAGCATATTTCTTTTTATTTATTTTTAACGGTTATTTATTGGATTAATTGCATGATTTTTGAGATAGAAGTTTGAAAACAATGTAGTAAAAATTCAAGAAATATGATACGGTTTATCAGTGCACTGAAAAAAAAAATTTTTTTTTTAAAGATTCTTTCTTACAAATGGAACTATTATTGGAATTTTAATTACTTCAATATAACAGATTCCAGAGAGACTAGTGCATAATGTAGGAAATGGCTTACTGTAAAAGTGATTATTTTTTATTATCAAAATCTAATTTTTCAATCCATTTTGTGAAATGTTTGTTGAATTATACACAATAATTTTAAGTAAAATCAATACTAAATAATTCTGAATCAAATTAAAAAGGAAAAACGACCAAACACATTTTATATTCTTTATTTTTAAATATTAAATATATGTATATATGGCCGCTAATTTTATAAAGATAAAAACTTCAAAGAAACAATATAGTAGATCTCACTCTATTTTCTGTTAATTCCACATCAAATTCCGCATGCATTTTTTTTTTTTTGAAATTGACATTTTATTTCCGAAAAACATTTAAAGCCATTCGTGCAGAGCAGAAAATTATTATGAGAACAATCAATAAAAATTTCACCGAGAATACGCAAATAATTTCTGTACGCAAGTTAGAAAAAAATATCATGTTAATATGTAAGTAGTTTTTTTTCCGTGTGATCACTTATGCGAAAGAACTAATTATTCTGTAACTGCGGTTAGTCGACGTGCTACAGCGTGTCGTATAGTGAACACACAATAAATGACATTAGTACTGAGATAAGAAAAGGTTATGGATTTTGATAAGCAAATACTCTGAATGATAATTTACGTAAAACAAGTTTTTTTCCCAAGAGAAGAAATATCGTTTGGTACTGTCGAACTTTGTTTAATAACAGCGAATGTGTTTTGAAATTATTAAAATAAAGATACGAGTTTTAAAAACTTCTTTAGAATCAAGAATCAAATGAGGATACATATTATTAATTTTTTCTTCAAAATTTCTTTGCCTTAAGATTATGCATGGATGAATAATTGTATATGCAGATTTCAAAATCGATGCTTTTTTTTTAAGTATCAATAATGATGCACGAAAAGTATTGCTAATGTAGAGTTTAGCATTATTATTGCTTCATTTGTCACGGTGAAAAATTTGCTCCCGATGTAACTGAAAGAAGAAAATAAAAATTAACTACAGTTGAGAGAAGTTAGAAGTATTCTAGACAAAATTAAAATTTTTAAAGTGAGTGATTACATTCAGAGCCGTGATTTTGAAAAAGCGTTTAAATGAATATTTCTTTGATAATTCGAGTCAGTTGAATTGGAATATACATATAAAATCGTCTTAAAAATCTAACTACAAAAAAAAGTAATTTTTTCTTTTTGGCAAAAAATGAAGAAAGAACAACATATTTCCAAAACATTCTCCTTTTATAGTAATAATAATATTTTGCCTATATATAGCTAGGACTTCTATATGGAGGCTGAATCAAGATTTTTGAAAATTCATATTATTTTCAGAGTTACAATCGATTGAAATAACTGATGTTTTTTTAAAAAAATTTCTGCTTTGATGTAATAAAATGTGAAAAAAAAATCCACTTCTAAATTATATATTTTAAAAATTTTGCTTTAACCTCTGTATAGAAGTCCTAGCTATATGTAGGTAAACTATTACTATAAAAACGTTTTTCATAAAAGGAGAATGTTTTGTAAATAAACTTCCTTTTTTTGGCACCAAAAAATTAAAATTTTTAAATTAGTTAAAAAAATCTGACATTAAATATTAAAAGCAATCATCCATTTATACACTTTTTTAAAATCATGATTTCGAACGTAGTCGCTTTAAAAAATTTCCTTTGTCATTTAAAAATTATAAAGACAAAGAATTTCGTGAAATATTGCAGCAGAATTATGTATTGCAAATGGAATGTATAAAATTAAATATCAATTGAATTACATGTGAAAAAATTAATTCAATAATATAAAGTTTGGTTCTGAAACTTTTTTTTTATTCATTATATGTTATAGGAAAAGTTCGGTGAAACAATTCCAAGCGCATAAAGCATAAATTTTATACTATTATGTGAGTGTATATATATCTTTTTACCATTATTTCTTAAATGTCGCGTAATAGAAAGACACGTGACTTCTTTCACCATTTTATGAAAAAGCACTCTTCTCAAGTCGCCATGGATAACTATCAAACACGCGAGCAACAATTTCCTTTTCGGGTAGAAAAATACACTGACGTTCGAAATGCATCCGGCGAGAGGAAAAAAAAATTCGAACAATTGCGAACGATTTGCGCAATATCTCTGGACGAACCCTCAAGAAAAGCAAATTAAAAACAAAAATATATTGCTACACCACCACGTTTTTGTGTAAACAAAAATCTCTTCAATAATACGCAGTGGAAAATCAAAATAAATAATTCCCCTTGATGGGCTGACTGTGTCTATAATAATCCAGACAACCTGTAGTGTTCGTTGGTGTTCCACCAGAGGGCGCTACTTCCAGTAGCTTGCGCACGCTCCCACGCAAGTAATTGTACTCGACCAGCTGCTAATGCGACTGCGGGGAAACCAGCAGTCGTCAGTTGGGTCGGTGACGTAGGATAGAGAGGATCACTCTACGACAGTCTGCGTGCGATTCCTGAAGGAAAAGCTGTTTTTTCCGTTTCCTGTTTTTCGGGCCTGTGCGCATTGGATTATTCTCGTGCAAAAAAAAAAAAAAAAATTCGGTGCATAGTGTGCAGTGTGGATTTAAACTTTTTCTTTTAGTTCCGAATTTTGGAAATTTTTAAAGTGATTTTTGTTACTTTAAAAGAAATTTTTCTTGGTTTTTTTTTTTGCAAATGCCAATGCTTTGCTGGCTGCTCAAAGATGACCCTAGTATTGCCTTTCGGCATTGATCAAATTGCCAACAATTCACTGTATTCGGGTACTGTCAGTAATCAAAATTCCACCATGCCTTGTGTGTTTGATAACGATTCTTTTGATCGAGACTTTGAAAGTGCATTAATGAGAGATTGGACATCGGATATCAGCGATTACGATATGCCAGCTGAAGATTCACCAATCAAAACGCCATCTGGTGAGTTCGATCGTAACTATTTTAACTCATTTAGCAATATAGTTTTGTTTACGTAATTAATTCTTACTATTTAAAAATGCATCAGTAATAATATTTATATTTTTGAGTCCAAAATATTCATGCAAATAGCTAAAGCTTCAGTATACCTTTGCATGAGTATTTTGAATCTTTTGTGCTTATTCTGCAAAGTTTGTCTTTTTGAAAAAGAAGAATTTGACATTTTTTCGTTTTGCATTTATTTTTTTTTTTTACTTATAACGTTTTTGACTTTAGTTAAAATATTGACTGGCTTGTGTTAAATGTTTTTGTTAAACTTTTCGGAAATAGTTAAAAGAAAATTGCTACTGTTTTTCTTTTCGCAATTTTTGCAGAAGTGAAATTGATTTGAAACTTTTAAAACAATTTCGACGATTTAGTATCAAAAAATTATTTCGCTTTTTGAAAGCAATCAGGAAAGATACTTATTATTTGTTGTAATATTTAGTAATGTTGCATAATAGTTATCATTGTTCCAATGGAAACCCACTCAACATTTATCTTAACTATCAAGTTAAGTATTTTAGCACTGATATTTTACATTTTTAATGCTGAATATGAACTGATAACGACTTTGAGATAAAAATTCTCTATTTCCGAATCATTGTTTCATCACGTAAATTCTTGTCTTGGCACGGTTTGTGGTGCATTTGGCGAGATGTATCAATTTTTCCGCTTAGCTAAATAGGTTTGCCGAGTATTGCTGTAGGTTGGGATTTTTTCTTTCCCCCTCTCCCGTCGTATTTTTATATTTTGTTTAGTTAGCACGTGCGTGTAGGGAGAATTTTTTTTTTCGAATCTTATCTCTGCGGAGATAAGAGCTCCTTATCCGGACTTGGAAGCTCCGTCATGATTTGGATTTTGAAATTATAAACCATTATTACACAATGCTGTAAATTTTGTTTTGTGCATAAGTTAATTTCGTTGAATACTTTTCTATGTGGTATTCAGTTTTTTGGTTGAATTTTACAACTTGCATGAATGGGTTTGTGAACAATGTTTTTTTGTTAAGACTGATAATATTCAGTTTCATACTTTAAAACTTTTGAGGAATTTTATTTAATGTCCTTTGAGTATTGATTTTTACTTGCTTTATCAATTATTCATTTTAATAATTATAAAATAATTAAATATTAATTACTTTTTAAATGAATTGTAGTTTTTGACGTTATGGTTGTTTAACTCGGCTATTCGTTTCATGATCATAATAAAGTTAAATATTTTTCAGAATGAATTAAAATTTTTGATGAAATGGATATTTCACTTATTATTTATGAGAGTTTAAAGTAAATGTTACTTATTTTTCCATACTTCAAAGAATTATGGTCGCGATATCTAAGTTATAACTTATATCATTTGAAATTTCTCGTTAGTTTTATAAAATGTTCAAGAATGTATTAATTAAAAATCATATTAGTAACACCATATGACGTTTCAAAATGTCGGTCATCTAAACTTTGAAAAAAAATCGCGTAAAAAAAGTATCATATATTTAAATTCGCATGTAGAATTTAAGATTTAATACATTTTCACAGCAAATCATGCAAAAAAATTTTTTTTCTTTACAATGTTGATTAGTGTGGTAAATAATTATAATAGGTTTTTTTTCCTTCTGATGCAACTCCGGGTTAAAGTAATCGCATCTAAATGGATATTGTTCCGAAATCGCGAAGGCCATCCATCCTTTACCACGAAGTGTTGCAAGTTCGCCGATAGGTGTCGCTACCTGCCAAAGGGTGAGGGAAGTAGGAAGTGCTTCATGTCAAACGGCAGGGGTAAGCGGAAATAGTTTACATTCTAGACCCAGTTATGCCGTTTTGCACGCTTGCTTCGTAAACGTTTAACTGTCAAAAGGCGACGGCTTAGCGGGGAACATGTTTGCCGTTCTTTTCTATTTAGTACTAGCAGTTGTTATCTAGTTGTGCTGAGTGTATTTATTTTTGGTGAAGTGAGTAAATTTGCGTAACTGTGCTTGTAAGAATTCTAGAACAAATCTTTTAAGTGCCCTTGTTAACATTGACAATTTATAAGTGCATCAAGATGATTTCAAGTTGATTGGTGGATTAAGTTGAAAGTATACGACTGTGGGAAAAATATATTGCTTGGATATGATCATGAAGTTGAGAGATGCACATCGGATTTTTTCTACCGATCTTTATGTTGAGGGTAAGCATTGTTTTAAAGGTATTTGAAATAAGTTCGAATTATATAAATAAGTTTGCATTCGAATAACTGAAATTAAATTTTTGTACTTGTTAAGTTTTCAATGGTAAACAAGTCATTAATAAGTTGTTAACCCTCCGATTAAAAAACAATTTTATTAAAAAAAAATCGTGAGTGTGTAAATTTGAATTCGTATGATAATTTGAATGTTTCCAATATCTCTTGCGTATGAATGTTTTTTTTAGAACACCGGAACTTAACATTTTTCTTTTTCTTAAAAATCATTCGAAGATTTGTAATCCAGAGTTCTTTGTAATAGCGTACAATGCTTTGGCTTTATTGCGAGATTAACATAATTATCGGTTCTCAGTGGCGCACACGGGGGGTTCCGGACCGCCCCCAAGCCCTTGATTTTTTTCCCGACTGATTATAATTGAGTTTATAGTACGCAAAATTTAATTAAGTATTTGTTATTAATGATTAATGTTATTAAGTAATGCTAATTATTTATTCAATAATTAGTTTTTTACTGTGTTTTGTTCCCGAAAATCGACAAAATAAAAAGGAGCATGATATAAGCAAGGTGAACTTTCGACCCCGGACCCTCCCCCTTGAAAAATTCCTGTGTGCGCTACTGTCGGTTCTATATTCAGTTGAAATCTTCTATTGTATAATTAATGAGTTTTGTCCCCAAAATACATATTTTGTAGTAAAAATTTTCCATCTTGGAATGCCCGATTCAACTCTTATTATTAATCCTTTAATTATTTTTGTGCATATTTTCATATTAAAATGCGGAAAACTAAATTTAAAACAAGTCTGATTTTTCTTGCCTCATTGTCTGATCCTTTGTAAAAATTCCTATTGGAAATCGGGCAATCCTGATTTTTAAAAAATGAAGTTTATCGAATCTAAGCCACCTTTAGTTTTTAGTTTACTTTCACTGTGTCAAGTTTCCCGAACGGAAAGGGAAAACCTAGCTTTGCTTTCTCTCTAGTGCCGTGAGGGGGAAAAAAACAGATCTTGCCAAAAGGAATAAGGTCGAGCAACAAGTCTTCGAATTTAGGTTACGTCAGAAGGACGGATTGTTGACTAGAACGTCAGTTTTTGGAACGGTCCCTTGCTGGGCTCAAGCGATGTTTTTTTATTTTCATTTTAGGGGGGAATCGTAATGGGGAAATTGACTCGAAAGTCAATTTCCCCATTACAATGTCTTTTAAAGGTATTTGTCTTCTAAAAATAGTCCCGTGTGTTTTTTTTTAATTTGGATTTATTTAACCGTTTAGTAATTGATAAAATTAGCTGCTTCTTAAAAATTCATTTTTTTTGTTGTTGAAGTAAAAGCACATGAAACAACATTTGTTTTCGGATTTTGCAAGTAGAGAAAAATTCTTTTACTCGAGATTTGATACTTAACTTTTATTTCATGAAAATTCGGAGAATCGTCTCGTTCAGTTATGAAACTTAATATTCTTAAATGTTTAATATAATACGTATTTATTGAACTGGTTTAAATTCTTAGAATGGAATTGAAACTTTTTAAATTTCGTATTGTTACGAGTTTAATGTCACTTTCGAAACGTATTTTTGAAAATGCAAATTTAAATATTCGAATTGTATTTTTATTGTATTGGGTTCCAAATTAGATTGTTTGGAAGTGTAAAAAAAAACTCTCCGAAGGTATTAGAAAGAAAAGAAATTATTAATTACAATTTTTAGGATTTCATCTCTCTAGTTTGCATAGCCAATTTACATCCGATTCAGCTTGTATTTGGAAAAATTACAGTTGTATGGTTTAATGTAAAAAAATCTTTGTCATTAATTTTAATTGAGAGAATTTTGTTTTATTTCAAGTTTCACATGTATTACGTATCTATAATTTGCAATAATTTTATGGGTGCTCATTTTTTAAAATTCCTGAAAAATTATCATAATCTTTTCATGCCATGAGTTCATTTTTAATAAGATCACAACATTCCAAAGCTACTGAACCATCAATGTTAGCATCTGCATATGTGTATTCCATTTCAATTTTTAAACTTGTAATATGCACAATTAGTTTTAATATTTTAAACGAACATTCCAAATCTTATGGGAAGGACGAAGAGAAAGATGTCTTGATTATTTTTGTAAGAGTATAGTTTCCATTAATCTTCAGTTAACCCACCATTGTAAATTGTGGATGCTAATATTAATCCATGTAATTTCTGTTTTTCTTCTCAAATTTTGACTTATCTGTTAAAACACAATTGTTGGCTGTTGCAAAAATGGTTCTGATTTTAAAATATTTAAAGATCACAAAAACCTTCAAATGAATTATATATTTTTAAAAATCGCGGGGTAAAAAACATTATACTGTAATTGCATTCTTATAGATTCAATAGCCTTAAATTGAGAAGTAAAAATTCCATAGATATATTTGGAAATTTAAGATGGCAAGTTGACAGGATTCTTAAGGTTTAAATGGACATCGATGTTTTTTAAATCTTGAATCGTGATATAGTTGAAAATTGAGACATGTTGCCAAAAATTTTCGTGTAATATTTGGTGCGTTGCTGATTCTAACCAAAGTGACACCGATAGTTGATCAAATCATAACTCGTAAATTTTCGAAAAATAGGTTTTTCATTCTTCAGTAAAAAAATGAAGAATACTGCTCAATTTGTTAAGGTTTGTTTCTCTTAACTGCTCGTCTGAAAATGTTTAAATCTTATCACATTTCTATCGGACATCATTTCTTTGTAAGCCATTTCATAATTTAGCTGCTGAAACTTCCCCAAAACACATAAGGAGAGTTTCACCCTGTCATTATTTAAGCCTGTGGCAGGCAGGTTGCTGTCATCGAGTTGAAAACAATCCCTTCTTTAGCTCTCGTAAATTTGTTAATTTCTTTTCTTTGACACGTGCAGCCTTGAGCATTCACGCCTGCTCTGTTAGCTTAGTCCCGATAGCTTTTTGTTGATGTTGAGAGCAGGTGGTTTTGAGAACAGTGGCTTGGAAGACGGCTGACGAAAATTCTGGAGTTTTCTATTTTGGGGTTTTCGAAATGATATTGAGAGCTTAACTTTTATTAATAAATTGAAATGAAATTTAGAAAACAAGTTTGTTTTATACTTACTTGCTTTAGGAAGTTTTAATTGTTATTGTCGAAATACATTTGGTAAACTAGAAATTTTTGATTACAGTAAGTATAGTGCCACTTTATATTAAAAATTAGAAAGTTCCAAGTTCTTTTTTTTAATTTACTGTACCAGTTAAATAGCTTTGTGTTCAAGTAACTTATGTTACAATGCTTTTACTCTAAGGATCATTAAATAATATAAAAATCATTTCGAAGATTCATTTGTTCAAAACTTGAATGTCAATTAATAAATTTGAATTAATAAATTTTATAATGCCTGCTGTTAACACCAATTAATCTTTTTTTTTCGTTTAAATTTACGCTTCCAAAGTTCAAAGTTAAAATAAATTATTGTTATATAATGGCTTTGGGTACCTTTTTAACTTTCATTTCATCAGGACAAAGTAATTCTAAAAGTGCATTGAATAAATTATTTTAAGTTGTGAGTGGAGTATTTATTTTAGATACATTCAAAAAGCGAAATACCTTAAAATGTCGGTTTATTTTGAGTTTTTCAATAAAAGTTTGTAACAAAGATATAAATTTTGCAATCTGTCCATATTTGTTTCGACTTTCTACATGAAAGTTTGCGAAAACGCGCGAAACATTCCCAGCAAAGCGCGTTGAAGATTAAAATCATTTCATACGTCACCTGACGTCATGCGAGTTGTTGATTGTTCTTGTCTACGACTCTGACGTCATGAACGCGTAGGCGCTTTCGGAAAGTAGCAGGAACTAGAAAGTTCTAGTTGCAGGTTTTGACAGAGGTTTTATGACGTTAATGCTTTTTTCCGTTATATTTAATGAATTAAGTTTTAAAGGTTCATTTTATTAAAAGTATTTTTGTCTGTTCTTGATCTTTTGAATTAAAATAACTATAAATAGAAATTATGAAATTTATGAATTTTCCACAGCTTAAAACTTGACCATTTGATTTTATTACAAAACGTAATTTTTTTTTTCACACAACTCTAGGATTCTGTCAAATTTTAAACCCGTCAAAAGCGGTGTTTTTCGCGCCAATTATTCGGAGAGAAATCAAATTATTCGAAACTGCCTACAGCTGTTAATTGCAGATCATTATGGCTTGCCTGCCAAGTTTGTTTTCATTTCACCATTGACAATAAACTAAGTAAAATCATTTTTGTTTTAATTTCTAAGTGAAATCCTTCCGTTGATAGTAGAAACGTGAGTTCTGTTGTAGCATAACAGTGATGGCTCACCTTCTCTTGTGACCTCGTTAAAAACCGCTTGACACCGTGCCCCGATTCCAGAATCTACCTTCAACTGTTGACATTGTCCCAATTTTGACTCATTTTGCCCACGGCTTACGTGCGGTATGCAGCACACTGTTTTATTGATCGCACGACAGGTATCGAAGGAGGGGGGGACGTTATCTTTTGAACTCTCTGTAAAGAACTTAACAAATTCTAGGTCGCAAATAAATTCATTCATGTTGACATTGGGGCGAAGTTCGAATGATGTAATAATTGTTTCGGAAATTGTATTGAATCTTTCCCTGATGAATTTTTAAACGGCTTGTGTTTATGTATTTAGTTTTTACACTTATTATAAAACAAGCAGCTATACTAATAAGAAAGCATAGGGGAGAAAAATTAATGCATTCTTTTTTGGTTTAAATGCATTTTAATGACCAACATAACTGTTGGAAATATTTCACACAGGAATTTTTCAAAGGGGGACTCCAGGGTCAAAAGTGTACCATTCTCGTATCATGCTCAAATACGCCGCCCAACATTCATTTTACTTTGTCGATTTTCGAGAACAAAAAACAATACAATTTATTAGTGAATAAATAGTTAGCTTTAATGAATAAAATTAATTATTAATGACAGTTAAATTTTACGTACTATATACGTGGGATTTATAATCCATCGAAAAAAAATCCATTGGCTTTGGGGGCGGGTACGGACCCGTAGACTCTCCCCTTGTGTACGCGACTGTCTAGCATTCTTATTTTTGTTGGTCTTTTGAAATTAACAGTGATTTAAATCTTTCATTCAAACCACTGATAAACTTTTTTATTGGATACATTATTCTGGACAAAAATTAAATGTTTTTGAGTTATTTGAGACACGCATAACGCTACTTTTCCAACTGAAAGATTCATTGTGGTAATTGTCTTGCAATGCGTTTGTGAAGAAATATTTTATTTGCGACTATCTTCGTATAATTTGACCATAAAATGTAAGTCTTTACTAATTTTGTAAAGTTCAAAAAATAATTCTACTTTTTTCCCCATTGCAGATACAAATAACCTCAAAAGGAAAAGTGTAGAAAATGAAGAGCCTTTGTCCAAAAAATCTCGATACGACAACGTTCCTGCCGTTCCATCAGGCTTGGTTACGTCCTCATCATCTAGTTCAGACGATCCCTGTTCAAGCCCCACTTCTCCCATTTCGTCTGCATTTCTTGAATCCTCTTTAAATAGCACCTCCACGTCGTCCTCATCCTCTTCCTCATCATCCTCATCCTCTGAAGGTCAGGACGATGATGATGATTATATGCCTCGTCGGAGGCCCTACCAGATGTGGACCTCTCGCCAAAGATGGAAAGATGAACGCAAAAAGGTGATGAAGATGTCAGTCACCAAATTGGCTGAAATTGAAGACCCTGAACTCTGCTTGCTGAGATCGGTCCTCATCAACAACACCATCAAGAAACTGCATTCTGACATCAAGAACGAGCGTCAAGCCAAGTTGAGACAGAAGCAGCAGCAAAGGATGGATTTTTTCTCGGAGAGATTCGCGCCCGTTTCTAGCGCCATGGATACTTCCGAACAATTCTCTTCAGATTTCAGCGACTCGAGCTGTGAAATTGCCAAGCCAAATTCCGCCAACGCTTCTGCTGACTTCTATGATGACAGCTCTTGCGACGAAATCTTTGGTATTAATGAAGACTTCTTACGCGTTTCCATTCCGGACAGGCGTGTCTCCAGTCCTATTCCGACCAGTTCCGCGTCGACCACTCGCGATTCTAGAGACACTGTATCCCAATCCATAGACACTACACCATCTGTCGTTACAACCGCTAATGTGACGTGCTACAGTAGTAACTCTTCGCTGCCATCTTGTGATACGGCCGTTGATTGCAGCTCGACTTTTTACCATCGTCGAACAACTCCTGCTACTACCACAACAACACAATCCACTCAAAACAATACTAGCACCATTAACAGCAACAACCAAACAGTTAGTAGCAACCTAGTAGCTTTTCCATCGGCCGCAACACCTTCGCCACCATCTCTGAAACAAATTCTAACGTCTGTATCATCTACCACTACAGGGGGAAGCCAGTGCGCGACGCAATACAGAACTAATCGCGATATGGGGGTGAGTAGTGGCGGTGAAGCTTTCCCCCCTAGGGTTCCTATCTTGGACGAAGTTGTTTATCACAGCCTTCTGGCGTCTTTGGAATCCTGAAACATCCATCATTCCGCCCCCTTCCCCTCTTTTCTCCTTTTTTGTTTATAGGGCGCCGAAATAGGAAATGTTCTAACTGGATTTTTTTTTTGTTCTGGAGAAACCTTTCTTTTTCACCAATCCACTTTTTCCTCCTTCAAAAATAAATGAATTCCATTTTCCGACGCCATCTTGTTTCTCCATGGCAATATTTTAAATATTTATTTATTGTAAGCTATAAGCGTTTTTTATTTAAAAAATAATAAAAACGTTTATGCGATTTATTTATTTATCTAAGTTATTTAATGTTTGCCATAAAATCGCTGATTAGGGACCAAAACGAAGCTTTTATATGAGAATGTTCTGTACAAGTCTAACTAATAAGACAGTAATCTTCCCTTTATTTTTATTGAAGCGATTTCTCACCACTTTCGAAAGAAAATAACCTTATTTATTTGAACATTTCTTATATCTGTGCTCTAACATTCTACAAAAAGGAGAAAAATGCCTACATGACAAAGGTAAAGATTTATGGATTTCGGTTGTGCTCTATTGTATATAGATATATTTGTAACTGTTATTCACTTAAAGATCCATTTAGTCATTTCTATTCTTAAATTTCGGCTCACTAGTTTTAAGCAAGTGAAAATATGGAAATGAGCGAAGAGCTAGAATCAATCAAGTATTATTGTGCACAATATGAATTACTAAATGATATTTTTTATTTAAAAATCGAAGAGCAATGAATTATTTTAGTAAATTATTTCAAAAGTTAGCAATTTTTTTTCTTTTTATTTTTAAATATTTAAAATTGAATACTTTTAAAAAAATTTTAAGATGTATTATAAAGTTTTTGTTAATTTTTATTATCGAGGAAGTTGTATGTAGAAAATTCATTAAATGTGCAATGAATATGAGAAGAAAGTGGAATTATATTCAGTATTTTTCTTATAATTAAATTTGTATGCTGTTTTATTTAAATATATTTTTGTTACATAGTTTAATAATATAATTCTCTTGAACTGTTATTAGAATCACATATTTTATTTTTTACAATTTTATAAGTAGCTAAAAATGTTTTTAAACTTATTGAACAAATATTTAAGAGCCACATTCCTTCCCCCCTGCCCCTACCCACTGCCTCAAATAATTGTTAATTTTAAATTCTTTATTTTTTGCATTGTTATGCAATTGCTGTACTTTTATTAGTACTTCAAAAAAGTGAATTTATAAATAATGGAAGAAAAAAAAGGAAAATGGACCAAAATATAGTTCTTTGATTTTATAGGTTTTATATTTGAAAATAAACAAATTTAATGGCCAAAACATGTTGCACTCTTGTAAAAAAAACTGACTGTATTCTTATGAACAATACTTTGTTATTGCTTAAAGTTTCTGTGAAGAAAGATTGAATGTATGTTAATTGCTTGGAAGTGTTCTTTCAGGCAATCAAAAATATTTCTCTTAAATTTGAAAGAATATTGTGGTTTGTAAAACTTATATATTTTGTTCTGCATTAAGTGATTTGAATTATCTGCAGTAGTACTTACTAAGATATATGTAATACATTCATGCTATTTAAAAAAATAATGCAGCTGCATTTGAGGCCTAGCTACCTCGATACACATAATTAATGTATCTTTTCCATTGCAACTCATTTTTTTTATACTGATGCAATCATAATCAATTCTTACAATTTTACACGATTTTTTGTAAAAAAACTAATGAAAGCTATTTTTTTATAAATGTTAATTTGAAATAGTCTGAAAGTTTTAATTTCTTTCATGGCAGAACAAGCCAAGTTGCTTTATGTGAAACTGTTTAGGTAAATATGTATTTTATTAATTTATTTTTTAAAACTCGTGAAGGTTGGTATAGTAATTTATTTAAATGCTTAAAATATTTTTTTAAAGTAAAGTGCAATGTTATTAATATATGCTAAAGTATGGAACAGAATAGGTTTTATTTTAATTTATTTCTAGTCTTTAATTATAAATGAATGAAATATGTACTTTATTTTAAAGATTTTTTTTCCCGGAGGTATTGTACATCCTATATCTGGATTGATTGCTCACTCTAAAGATAGTATATTGTGTTTCCTTTATGTATAGTTTTTAAAATTATGCATTTTGTTGCATAATTGTTAAGTATTGATGAAATATTTAGTTGAAATGCTGTATATTGCTAAAATGGTTTCATCTGATTGGATTCAGTTGAATTTTTTTGATTATTTTATTATGATAAAGTTGTGAATATGTAAAAATTATTCCTTTGTGAAATGATTTTTATTCTTTGTTTTTTTAGTACAGATTGTTGTTCTATGCTCAAAATATCACTTTAAAACTATTACCAATGAAATTTTTATGGTGGCTAATGATTGGAAATAATAGTTTTTTCCTTTCTGAATGAAAATTTTTCTGTATTCCATGGTTTTATGTTATGTTACAACGATATATATATTTAAAAAATTCTGCTTATAAAATGTTCTGAATTAGAAATTATAAAGTGGTATTTTTAATTCAATATTAAATTTTCCCATATACACAAAAATACATATTAAAATCAATTTATAGTATTTTACCGAGATTGAATCAATGCATAAAATGATTTAAATATTTTGAATTAATATTTTAAAAGATAATTTAAATATTACTTAAATTCTTTCTACTAAGAATATTCAAATTAAATTTTTTCAAAGAGGAATATTTAAAAATATAGTTTTGTTTTGAGATTTTTTATTGCTATATTAATTTTTAATCTTAACCATCAAATAAAGGATTGAAGTCATTGATTTTTGTTAATTTCAATGACAAAATCCTATGTATTACAATTTTTAAAAAATGGGACAATCAATGTACCAAGCGCCATATGGATGTTTATTATAAAAGTATTTTTAATAATTTAAAAATTGTGTAAAATGTTCTGTATTTAAAAATATTGTTGAAAAAAAATTTAAAAGAAATGAATGGCTTTATTTTCACAAAGAGAAATCTGTGATATTTGTTGCCTAGAGGAAAACGGTTGGTTCGCTGCTTAGACCAGTGGGCAACCTTATTAATCAATTATCGCTATTGTGAGCCACTATGTTGCGTTTTCTAGTTTCTTTTCTTTTTTTTACTTAACTACGAGACAGTAAAGAAGTATTAAATTATTAATTGCATTATATATTGCACTACATCATGTTTTGTTCCTTCAATGATTGTTGCACTTGATAAAAAATGGCGATCTGTGTCAACATTTTCATGTGTATATCCATAAGTGCCTGTGAGATTTTTACGGATTGAGGAATGTTTTTTCAGTCAACCATTTCTTTTTACGAGTTGTAAAGTTGTATATGTACATATAATAAAAGTTTGAAAGAAGTAAAAGCTTGTCTTAATGCGAAGTGGTTGCTATTAAAAATAAACGAACAATCAAATTTATTAGAATTCTAAGTTTGAAATTTTTCTTTTTGTAACAAATTCAAGTCTGAATATTTCTATTTTTAAAGACTGCGAGGACATACATATCTTTTCACGATCAAAACACCTGTTACATACGTCATAATCTAGCTAGCAACTTTGAGATTATTTAGAGGCTTGGTTTTGGCGACATCAACAAACAAATCGCAATGTCGAATCTTTAGACGAAACATTTAGCGAAAAAAGAAAAATCAAAAACGTAATTTTTTTTTAATGCATAATTTTGCGTTCATAATTTTCATAAGTAGTGGAATTTGAATTATTTAGTATAAAAAGTTCAGAACCTTTTTGGAAAAACTTTCTCTTTACTGTCTCGTATTATTGCGATGTTGTGTGCGTGGATTGAGGTTTTTCATTGGTGTTCTAAAAAAGATTTTTATGCATATATTGTGATTGTAGTGTTGGGAACTGGTATAACTGAATCGCTCATGATTATAGTTGAAGTTGATGCCAAATAATGTCATGCAGTCTGTTTTTTCAATAAGCTGTATATTGAGCTGCAATACTATAATAAATGCAGATTAAAAAAGCAATTTCTCTGGTCTTTATTTTTGTTGAAACTAATTCATTTGTTCATTTTCAGTATTTGTATAATAGATGTGTATTATTTATTGAAATACATTAGAACAGATTTAAATGAAAAATCAATCGCAGCACTCAACGTTGAACGATTCACTTTTGCTGTTTTTTTAATGAACAAGCATTATATCATGTAGAACGGAGGTCCTCAAACTGTGTTCCACAAAGCATAATCAGGGGTTCCAAGACTTATAGTAAAAAATTAAAAAGAAAATTACAAACGAGTATGCAAAATGGATTCACATTAAGGGGGACACAGTACGATTCAATTGACCATAATCGGTCAAAAAATCAAATTTAATTTTTTTAGCCTAAATTTTTCTTTATATACTTTTCTATAACCTCACAAAATTTGAAAGCTCTAAACTTAAAAAACGCAGAATTATGGTAGCTTTCACGTTCGTTTTTATTCACAACTGTATGGCAAATCAAAACTTTAAACTGACTTATCTCAAAAAGGTAAAATAACTAGTTTGTCTTCATTTAAAATGTTGAGGGTTTTTTTTTTCTATTGCGCACAATGCCTTAAATTTTTTTTTACCTATTGCTAATAGTACATGTAACAAAAGTTGGTATGCATTTTTGAATCAAAGCAATATTTATTTTTTTTTAAAATAATTGAACTCAGAATTTTTATACATTTTTTAAGGAATTTTCAATAAACATTCATTAAAAGAAGTATTGTATGAATACCAATCATGCTAACGCAAAACCCATACCAACTTTTATTATACATAGTTTGACGTACTTGTAAATCAAATTTTATGCATGTAATTAAATTTTTGTAGGAGAGAGTAGCATGTTAAAATCACTTCATAAATTTTAAGTTTTTTCCTTAAAAAATTACATGGCTAGAGCTTTTTATGAAATTTTGACACACAATCTGTTTAACATAGTGTACATACATAGGAAGCAACCAAAAAAATTTTAAAAATCCTTAAAATAAAATTTTTTGCGTAAATCGTACCATGTCCCCTTAAGTTTATATAACCACTAGTATCTATAAATCTCATCCCCAGTCATTAAAAAAATGAAAATTTTATTTTTACATAACTTTGTTTTGAAAAACTTTTCTAACTTTATCAAAGAGTATTAAAACGTTTTTTCTTTATACGTACTACCTAATACTGAAAAATTCTAATTTTTACAATATTGAGATTCCATGAAATTTTATATTCGTTAGTGCAATGTATTACAAAACTTAATCGTTTTCTAATGGAAAACGAATATATTTTTTTTATTTATGGGGAAGGGGATTCACCTATAATGAAACAGACCAATTTATCGACATCAACAGATTCGTCGTTAAAATTTTAAATTTAAGGAACAGCTTCTAAATTTTAGGTTGCAAATTTAAGCAAAATACATAGGATTTCTCACACAGCTATAAATATTTTAAGGCCATTCGAAACAATGTATTTAAGTGAAAAATATTTCTCAACGTGATTGTCTACACAAACAAAATAAAAAATGAATAAAATGCGACAGCCGATATTTTTAATAGACCTAGATTTCAACAGTTTTATATAAAAAAATGCAAGCTCGTATCCTAGTTACTAGATACAATACATGGGTAGGTGACATTTGGATCACAAATTAATAAGTAAATTATATTAAAAAATTATTAAATTTTTTTAATAACAAATACAATACTTTTCATAATACATAAAATATTTATTACATAAAATATTAAGATTACATGAAATATTTAGATTATATACATATAAATATTTTATGTAATATAAATATTTATTGCATGAAATATTTATATTACATAAAATAATTCACATAATACATGAAATATTATTTTAAGAGATAAATTTCTATATCTATATAAAAGTGTATGGAATGGATTCCCCGAAGCAGACTGATGTTGAACATAACTAAATACATATATAGTCCTTTTTAAATTTATGCTAATATATACAAGACTACTATGCAATCAAAGATTAATAAAAATATATTAATCAAATTCTAGTTTAAACCTAAGATTTAAAATGCAAAAATCGTTAAATATTTTATATTCAGGTATACATAAAATTTTTAAATGTGCTGTTTAGTTTTGTATAATTATTTAAAATAAAAATTAAGAATTAGTTTAATAGTACTTAAAACACCGAACGTTTTGCTAGCTATGCATTGGTGGCAAGATAGTTTCTAAAAAGAAATTGCTGAAACATTTTACAACGTAAACAATTATTTCCATTCAAATTAGTATCCTTTCTTCTATCCACATTAAGATTTGATTGGACTTGCAAGTACACTAAGGTTTTAAGTTAAAACACAGTGTTCTATAAGTGTAGTACAATTTGCAAAACGATTAAATGTGTTAAAAAAGCTTATTTAATATCAAATTCATTTTGAATTGTGCTGTGAATTCTTAAACTATACAAAAATTATACACTGATGTCAGAACGATTATCAATTTCAAAGATAAACTTTTTATAAATGCATTGTAATTCATTATTATAAACGAGGGAACTGTGAAACATCCGACACAGAGTAGAATTTGATTAAGAAACTTTTCTGTGATTAAAACATTAATTTCAGAGTTTGTATCAAAAACCTTTGCCTATGTACTGAAGAAAAAAAAGGGATCTTTGTTATAAAAACATCAGAACTTTTTTATTCAGTATTTTACTGTGTAACTTGCTACAAATATCGTTTATAAAATTTGTCATACATTGGGGCAATTCGTGCTTTAACAAAAAAAGGGACATCACAGTATTTAAAGATAAAATAAATTGTAATTAGCTGTGGAATAAAATGTTAAGCCTTTTCGCAAACTTAAACTTGAGGAAAAATCCTTTTTAGAATAATCTTAAAGAAAAATACAAAATAATTATATATATAAAATCCATCTCAAATCAAAGTCGTTTAGCTTCACAATATTCCAAGAAAGAAGCCGAGTAAAAAAAATACAATTCTGAAAAATTTTAACTAATTTTTTCAATTATTTGAATTCGTATTGATACACACACACACACACACACATAATACAATCAACAAGGAAAATAAATACTAATGTTTAATTTTAATAATCCATACAATATACATTTCAGTAGAATATTTGCCTTATTCTAATATATTTTTGGAAATTAAGTTCATTACAGGTAAAAGCAGACGTGAATTGTAAGACATTTTATTAATAGATAGGTTTAAAAATTTCATGGAAAAGAAAATGCATACTTAGCAATTTAGATAAAATTTAAACTATACTTTTTTTTATAAAAGTAGAATAAATTCACGATGTGAATAATAAAGAGTTTGTCATTTTCCGGAATATATTTTTTAACTCATATAATAGTACAAAAATGTTTAAAAAATAAATTACAGTTTAAAAAAAACTAAAAAACACCCTTTTATAATTAATCGAACTAAATTGTAACTAAATCTTTTAGTCACCAAATCTGGAACTAGTCAACCATATCTGGAAATGGGATTTGGATTTAGTCGCCAGATGCGGGATGGGATCTGAAAATGGGAACTCGTTAGTTCTGATGATCCTGATCGGGAAAATGGAACAAAATTATTTAATTATATTGTCATCGGTCCTGGACAAGTGAGAAAAATTTCGAATTAATCTGACCTTTCAAAGTGGGTGAAAATTTTGAGTTCAAAGATTCCATTACATACAAGTGAAACTTAAAAAAGGGTGTCAATAAAAAAGCTCTAGAAAATTGAAGAATGATGGTATTTATAGTCAATCCAGACTGAATAAACAAAAACTCTGTAAAAGTTAAACTAAATATACTTCATGCCAATTGAAAATTGGTGCAAAGTTGATGCTCGTTTTGATAGTAAACTGTAGGGATAAAACGAAGAAAAGTCTTATGTACTTGTTTATTTAAACTTTTATAGTGAGTGAATATTAACGTCGCCCTGCTCTAAACGAGGGCTTTTGGCGATGGGCCTCGTAATTTTGAACCACGGTCAAGTCACGAGGATGACACCTGAACTGGCACCTCCTCTCCTAACTACTACACCACACCAACGGGAGGACGTTTGAGCTCTCGACAGATTTAGCGTGCATCGCTTCCCTACACGACGGGTCTTTAGTGGTACTGGGCTCGAACTCATGATATACCTGCCATGATAAGATGCCTTGACCACGGGGCTATCGCAGCCCCTAAACTTTTATAAAAGCATAAGAAAATACGTTGAGATGAATACTACATATACAAAATAAATTACTATGAATTGTTATAATACAATTTCAATTGACATTGAAATTAGATAGGGATTTGGATTGTTGAAAGTACAGTTAAAAGATACTTTTGTTTGGTTATTGGATATTTTCCGACTGACTATTTTGGAAGGACACAAAGCTCATTATTCACGACCAATACATCTCGTAATTTTGAACCATGATCATCTAAGCTGGTATCCCTGTCACCAGATGAGCCTACATCAACGTGAAAACCTTCAACCTCGACAAATTTAACGGGCATCAACCCCTGTACACACCCGATCTGTGAGTGGGCTAATCGTCTCACGATATAAAAAGAAAATATTAAAATTAGGCCGCCACGGAAGCAGAGAGGTAACTGTCATTAGCTTCGTGGCTAGCTGTATTCAAATCGAGTTGTGCGGTTAGGCTGTTGTAGTCAATTGATTGATTGATTGAATATTAAAGTCGCACTGTTCAGCTACACGAGGGCTTTTGGCGAAGGACCACGTAATTTTGAACCATGGTCAAGTGACGTGGATGACACCTGAGCTGGTACCCCCTATCCTAACTACCACACCACACCAAAGGGAGGACGTTTCAGCTCTCGAAAAATTTAACGTGCATCGCTGCCCTACACGGCGGGTCTTTTAGTGGTACTGGGCTCGAACTCGTGACAAGGGAAGCCACGATCCGATACCTATACTACTCGGCTACCGCGGCCACTTGTTGTAGTCAAATGGTTATGATCTTGTGATATCAGTCGATGCCATTCCTATTAAATCCTTATCATATAGCGGATGAGATGCTCATAAAATCTATCGTCGTTGACGTGACGGAAAAATCAGAAGATGAGTTGCAAGGGAAAGTCTCATCCTAGGCACTTGATTTTCGTTTAAAATTACGAGGTCAGTTGCAGGAACGTCTTAAGACTTCTTGAGGCCAAGGCCCTTACTCAAAAGTTGACCCTGGGCCCGTACACAAATTTAGGTCCTACCTATGACCCTTACAAGTAGGCAGTACATAGCATACGTTGTCAAATACACGCACAAACAATACCCAAAACAAATGAATCTGCATGACTTACAGTCCCACAAACCGGCTCAACCGACTGCCGCCTTTTGACTTAATGAGTAATGATGGTGTATGGTAGTAGGTTCAGGCCTATATACGGACGACGGTCATCACATGTAACCAATTGACATATCCAAAATTCACAGTCTTTCTGAAAATACAGCCGGAAATAACATTTGACCGTTAAAATTATTCGAAAAATGATTTTATTAAGGTTGAGTCGAGAACGAGACGATGCCCCTATTGCGGCCGAGGCCCTAGTTGCGGCCTTAAGGCCCTGGTCAGCCAGCTCTCATGTTTAGAGCCGGTGGGCCCATGCCTTAAGACGCCACTGGCTCATGTTTATGGGCCCCAACAGCTGATAACTCTCATGTTTAGAGCCGGTGGGCCCCATGCCTTAAGACGCCACTGGTCATTTGATAACAGCTCTCATGTTTAGAGCCAGTTTACTTATTGGTCGTTTGGGGCTGGCGCCCAGGGAAGGGCTCCGATGGGCTGGACTTAGCCAGATTTTCTGGTTATAAATTTCGAACCGCCAGTGCCGAGGGGGCCCGTAAATCTTCTGTGCTCAGGGACTGAAATGAGCTTAAACCGGCTCTGCTCATGATGCTTCTAAAAGTAGGAAACCAATCAATTACACACACTCAAGTCCACACTGTGAGGATTTGATTTGATTTATTATTAAACCTAAGGGAATTCGACTGTTGGCGACGGGCCTCGTAATTTTGAACCATGGTCTAGTGACGAAGATGACACCTAATCTGGCACTCTACACTCCAAACACCACGCCAATATGAGCAATTTTTGCTTCGACAGATCTATCGAACATCTATCTCCTCAGCAGAGCAGATCTCCTGTAGCTCTAGGACTCAAATCCAGGACTGGGAAACGTCGGCGACCAGGACCACCCGGCTACCGCGGTCACCCTCATTGTGAGAAATAAATGGACAACAGAATCTTTACTGAGTGTGGTGAGGCAGTTAGGAGAGTGAGGTACCATCATTTAGATGTCGTATTCACACTGGCGTAGCTAGCTCTGAAGGGGCCCTGTATTAAAATTCCTTCAAAGCTCTTTTTTAGGTATGGGAGCAAGGTTTAATATAAAATTTAAAAAATTTGGATGTTTTATTTTTATGGAAATTTAAATAAATAACAATGATTCATTTGGATATTCTCGACTAGGTGTTGAAGCCTTTTGCGCGTGGACTAACTCGGATCCCAAACACAGATGTGAATCCATACTAATACTGGAGTATCTTATTGATATATCCACAAATGAGGGACTTAAATCAATGTTTGAGCAAGGATACCACGGATTCTGGTTACAAAGACAGATCCCAATTTTATATCCTGCATTATAGATTATTGTACAGAAGTTTTTGACTTCGTTCTCGTCTTCCAATTTGGTAGAAAATGGATTCAATGCCGTAAAAAACCTCATCTCAAAAAAAAAAAGAGAAAGAAACCGACTAAGAACTAGTGTTGGTGGGATTTATATTTGTCACTGACAAAAACATTTAGAAGGACATACACTCATAACATCTCATCAAGTTCATCCAAGTCATTAATTTTTAAAATTTTATTTTAAACAAAAGTTATAATTTCAATAAATAATTCTTCAACAAAATGTTTTTTTAAATTTGAAATTTTTATACTTTGCATTTATACTTTTTCACTTTGGACAAGTTTTGACTATAAAAAAAGGGTCCTTAGGTTAAAAAAGTTTGGGAACCACTGCTTTAATATGAAATTTTATGTTCAAAAAGGACCTACAGTAATTCAGATGACGAATTTCATCACCAGCGATATTTCTGGAGCAACGATATTTATGTCGCAGGGAAATGATGAAATTAGGAATCTCATCAAATCCCTCAGGGATCACTTGACGGTAGACGCTAAAATAACGTCTCTTCAAGGTCATTTCTCTGTTAAAAGTAAGGGATTTGAACGAATCCCTGATCTGTTTCAGTGAAATGATGAAATATTATTGTCAAGAGTTTAAAAGTGTTCATTTAACAAATAGGGTGCGTAGAAGTAAGTAAAACAACAATAGTTAATTAAATACAAATTATTTACTCGAAACTAATTAACAAATAATTAGAAAATTAGGCTGGTATTTTTTGATGAGTAACATCTTTCCCCTCGGTTGCTTACACACTAAAATATCAATCCCTATGTTAAGCCTATGGTGCCATTTTTTTAAAAGATATGGAGTTGATATTTAGGGAATCGATATTACTACCTGTATGGTTAGGAAGTACAAGGACTCGACCCCCACAGGTGTCTTCTGCCCCTGGACAGCATTTTGCTAATGCAAATCCTGACTAGTTCATTTCACTGAAACAGTTCGGGGATTTGATAAAATCATTTACTTTTATCAGAAAATTGACCTTGAAGAGACGTTATTTTAACATCTCCAGTCCACTGATCATATCCCTTAAGGATTTGATGAAATTCCTAATTTCGTCTTTACCCTGTGACATTTATACTAACGGATTAATAAATAACGATTTAAAAAAAAAGGATTTTGTTTTAATATCCAGTCCACATTTGATTTTTCAAAATTAAAAAAATACTTTACGCAATGAATGATGTATCGCAACAACTGTAACAAATCCATTTTTAAAAACGATCTCCGCCGTTCAAATTCACTTCCCACCGTCTCCTAGTAACAGGACAGGTCTCTTAACACTGATCAATAATCCAATGATGGAACCCTCCACATTCTGGCGTAATAAATAAATTCTCTTAAAAGTCGTCCTCTACCAAATGAATCACTAACGGATTCAATGTAGTTTTCTATCCAATTAACCTGGAAAACCTTTTAGGTAGATTACATTTAATTTAAAAGATTCATTTTGCATCGTGGTGAATATTTAAGCCTAGATACTATTTATCGTTTTATGCAGTTTTCTCTCTCTTTTATTATATTACATGTATTCTTATTTGAAATTGTGAGGCGGTTTTTTCAATTGCGTTCTTATGTTGATGGTCGACAGGTACTAAATTTTGATTGTGGTACAGTAATGCACTTGGAAAAATGTATTTTTTACATCCGGGGAACTCAACTTTTTTCTCTGCCGGGTTGCATATATGAAATAGCTATTTCACACAGGCTGCAGCACGAGGATTAATGGGGACATTAAGACCAAGATAACATAGGAAACCTAAAACGTAGAGAATGATCAAAATATTAAAACTCCTATTTTGCTTTTTCACAATTCCTACTATTAATTCTCTCTCTCTCTCTCTCTCTCTCTCTTTCTGTATATATATATATGTAATAATTCCCTCTAGTATCCTTTTTATTAATTCTTTGTACTAATGTTTAAAATAACTTTAACTCTTTGGTTTAAAATTAACATTGTAATCTTAATCGTAATCGGCTAGTCCGAAATCCCTGTCCCGCTCATTCTATCCAATCAGAACTACTATTACGTAATAATCGCACGCTTGCACTGCTGGTATAAAAGCAAAAAATCTTGTGTAATCGCGCTCTCTTTTGTCTGCTTGCCTTCATCATGTAAGAATATAAATAACTGCAGCTCTTTGTGTACTCCAACATGCCACTGCCCTATTCAATGTGAAAATGTACCGCAATTCTGTTTTAATCTATTGATGTGGGCTTCATAATAAAGGATGAAAAGTTATCCTGAAGATGTCTTAAATAAACCAGATATGACATCCAACATCGGCCTACGCTACTACATTATTTGACACACACACACACACACACACACACACATATATATATATATATATATATATATATATATATATATATATATATATATATATATATATCTTGTTCAAATTTTCAATCGTCAATAAAATACTTTCTATTCTTTCATTCAAGTTCAAACACATTTTTTAAAACTTGTAGCGGATGAAGGCCCAAAAGTCAAGTGGTAGCGTATCACGCTTCCACACCACATGTCCGGGTTCTATTTCCGGGCTGAGCAAGATCGACTCAGCCTTTCATCTCTGCTGCAGTTGGTCGATGTATGAGTACCAATCTTGCTTGGGGACTTAAAAACTGGGAGTCTCGCTTCAGACTGACCACCTGATTGGGACATTTGCCCATGCACCTCAGCGCTGAATGGTCGCGTATATTGGGATGGGTACAGTAGGCCTTGGCCCTCATGGGCTATTGCGCAACTGAGTTTGAGTTTGCAGTGGATGACACTTGATGTTAATACAGTTTTTTCACAAATATTAATTAATTCATTAAATTAAAAAATGAACAAATAATATTATTCAAACGCAAACTCCTAAGATACCCCCGGTCTGCGGACCGGTATCCATTCATGGATGAAATTGTACCGGGCCGTCCGAGGAACATTAAAATATTTCTATTTTATTTACTGTGGTGTATTTTTTTCTCTCGGTTTTGTGTGACTTTTCACGGAAATCACTTTATGTTCATTTTTTGGTGTAACTGTGTTTTATTCTGAAGCGTATTTAAGTACAATTAAATAAAAATTATTCGATCAAAATAATCTAAAATATAAACAATCAACTTCCTCTCCTATGGCTTACACGGACTATTTTCCTGGAAAGGGTTACATTTAAAAAAACGTAGATGAATGCATTGAAACGTAATATGTATGTTAAAAATTAAAAATCTATTGGTCTATGAGAAGGGTTTTAACCTTCACCCTCTCACTAATACTGGTCCCCTCTCCCTCAGCGGGCCGTGGTAAAATTATTAAACCTTAACCGGTCCGAGGTGAAAAAAAGGTTGAGAAGCACTGGTATTTATATCTCTCTATATATAAATGGACGTTTGTATATATGAAATCGCATTACTCCAACACCATTCAACAGATCACTATGAAAATTGGCATGTACATGTATAATTTTGTGGAGAAGGCTTTTGTGCTATCCTCTTTGTTGCAGATTCCTACCAGGTGGCGCTATAGCATATCAACTTCAGCGCCATTCAATCCATCACAAAATTACCAACATGGGCGCCACACACATACACATAAATGATTTCAACTTGGCTCTATCGCCAACATTTCGCTATGTTTCTATTGAATCGCTATTATAATATAAGGAACGGCGTTGCTTGTGACTATTACAAATTTAACATAAAATAAATACAACAGAAAGTAATATTAACGTATTACACATCCAGATATAAATTATTTACACTATTTTAAACGTTCATTACACAAAATGTGTAACAATTGTGACAAATCTATACGGAACTTTATCACTAACCTTCTGAGACGTCTTTTTTTAGGGAAATTTAATTCCCCTACCTATTTCCAATCAGCTCCAAAAAGAGGACAGGGATTCCTTGTTATGCAGATTAGATAAAGTATTTAAGTCAAATGGAATAATAAAGAAAAAAGCAGTAGGAGAAAGAGATTGAAGCAGGAAGATATAATAGTGAAGTTAGAGATTTATTATTGAAGATTTCTAGGTGGATAAATTAATCTCAGGAAGAGTTGAGATTCAGTGTGGTAAATATTGATTTATAATTAAAGTCTCATTAAAGCTTTATATTAGGAGTGAGATTAAAGTTAAATGTTCAATAGGAATATTATTGAATATAATTCTGGGATCTCTTATTGCGGTAATCTCTGCGTGATCGATATTCTAATTGTTAATTAATTAAGCTAATATAAAGGAAAGCCCCTTTTAAACCTCATATATCTATTTTAAATTATTTGTTATTAAAAGTCTTTGATTCTATTTGGGAAAGATAACCAAATAAAGAAAGTTATTCATTAAAATGGCTATTGGTTCTTCTTTGACTCAAAATCATTCTCATTCTCAAAGTGAAATCCAAGGGGATCTTCACACAATGTGTTACTTTTGTTGTGCAGAGATCAGTTTAGGAAGGTGTTTCCAAAAACCTACCCGCAAGAGAGTTGCGGGATGTTATAAATAAAAAAATAGTCCTTTTTATCAGCTATTAGATCTACAGACTTAAAATTTAATTTAATTTAACTTAATTTTAACTTAAAATTTTTTTGCAAAAAGCTTCATTTTTCTTTAATTGGCAATTCGCGTAAAATTAGCTCATTAAAAACTTCTTTATCCTTCAACTTCTTATTCTTTAATTTTACAATTCACTCGTGCGAAGAACGGGTATATCAGCTAGTAAGTTCTATTAGACACCGACTCTGAGAGCAATTCGATACGGATAACTGGGAAGAGAACACTGAATACTTGGGAGGGACGAAAAGAAATGAGATTGTTCTCTAATTCCGAAAAAGAATGCGAAGAAAAAAGAATGATCAGAATATACCAGTGGTGTAACGTACACCCCGCAACCCCCACATCGCGGGGAATGGATGGCCTGACTTCCGTCAAGTAATTCAACTTGGGAGCCCTTAAAATTCACCTTGGTATCCCAAAACTTGACTTTGCAGGGGGAGGGGGAGGGCAAATGTTCTCCATTAGGCCACTGTAGAATACTGAAACTTTAATTGATGGAACTGTTTGACGAAAAATTCAACAAGGTTCTATATATAAACCCGGAAGATCCCCACTTCATACAATTGTTAGAAAATTATCAGGTCTAACGCAATTATAGGAAGGAAAAGTAAGGGGTGCTTTTTGGATAAAATATAAAGGCTGTGACGTCTTATAAATTACATTTTAATTTGAATAACGATATATATGTAACGTACCGAGATTTAAAATAATTTTTCAATTCATATTCTTCCTAAAAAAAACTTATAAAGGGTGTTTTTTTAGAGGTATAGAACTTTAAATTGCAATAAAACAACGATGTATTATTCGATTGACATGAATTTTTTTTATTCGAAAGATAATCTTGTGGCATTACATTTTAAATATGATTTCTGGCATAGGACTGCCACGGCTGGCTCGGATGTAGTCCAATCTGGACGTCCAATTTTCGATGACTTTTTCCAACATTTGTGGCCGTATATCGGCAATAACACGGCGAATGTTGTCTTCCAAATGGTCAAGCGTTTGTGGCTTATCCGCATAGACCAATGACTTTACATAGCCCCACAAAAATAGTCTAGCGGTGTTAAATCACAAGATCTTGGAGGCCAATTCACAGGTCCAAAACGTGAAATTAGGCGGTCACCCAACGTGTCTTTCAATAAATCGATTGTGGCACGAGCTGTGTGACATGTTGCGCCGTCTTGTTGGAACCACAGCTCCTGGACATCATGATTGTTCAATTCAGGAATGAAAAAGTTAGTAATCATGGCTCTATACCGATCACCATTGACTGTAACGTTGTGGCCTTCATCGTTTTTGAAGAAGGATTCCACCAGCCCATAAAGCGCACCAAACAGTCAGTTTTTCTGGATGTAACGGTGTTTCGACATACACTTGTGGATTAGCTTCACTCCAAATGCGGCAGTTTTGTTTGTTGACGTAGCCATTCAACCAGAAGTGCGCTTCATCGCTAAACAAAATTCGCTTATGGAAATCGGGAACAACGGCAATCTCGTTTTGGGCCCATTCGACGAATCTACGCCTTGCTTGATCATATTTAAAATGTAATGCCACAAGATTATCTTTCGAATAAACAAAAATTCATGTCAATCGAATAATACATCGTTGTTTTATTGCAATTTAAAGTTCTATACCTCTAAAAAAACACCCTTTATATGCCTAAAATCCAATAACCGATAATATATATAAAAGTTTTTTTATAATTATTATATGACAACTATTATTGTGTTTTTTTATTTCCCATCAAAAATCTGAATTATTTATAATCAACGGGAAAGAATATAACGTTTATTGAAAAAGCGGTCACTTAACCGGCATCGATAAAAATCGGTATATGTAAAATGTTGGTAGGTTTAGTATTAAGTTTGCGAGAATTGAGAGAATTTTTTTAATTAAAGTGATTTTACGTTAATGCTAATTCAATATTTGCGGGTTATAAATGATTTGGGACACATTTTGATGAAGGGAAGGAAATAAAACACTTTCTAATGGAGCATTTTTAAAAGCGGTTGACCTATATTTTGGTAACAAAGCTCTGAACAGGAAAACTCTGAAGCAATCTGCCCCGTCGAAAACGATCGATAACCGACGCACATCGTTTCTGTTTATGAACCAGTGAAGAACCGTCGAAGTTTGAACTGTTAATTTTTGCTTTCAATGTTATAATTTTGCTTTTTACATTATTACTTTTGATTTTAATATTTATGTATATAACAGCGTACATATTTATTTAGCACCTCGTTGACATGCCACTCGCTTAATTTCTACACAAAGACACAATGTGAGGATTCCATATTAACTTACATGCTTCACCCATCTACTTTCTAAAGCAACTTTACGTTGTTTGATTGGTTACTTCAGGGTGGCGAAACTTTAAGGGGGTCAACGTACCATTCTTTCTGAAGCAATGTTTAATGGACGTGCAGTCAAATAATTTTGACTTGTGATTGTTGGGAAAATAATAAAACTAAATACAAACAAAACTCAAAACTCTATTTTGGTACCAAAAAAAAATACATTTTACACTGTATTGTTGAAAATATTTTATTTATACGTGTAATTCAATTTAAAGTAACAATAGTGTAACTTCTGTTGTTCTAGATTAGATGACAAATAACTTATGTTAGGATCAGTGGCATAACGGGGAATATTAGTGCCTTCCCGTAAAGTCAGGTGTTGGACCCCAAGCCGTACTTGGCGTCAATCAGGCTTTGGGCCCAGTAAATACAATCTACCCCCACCTCTTGTATTCCTACTTCACTCTTACAATACTAACCGCTCCTACCAGGTTCGAGTTAAGGACACTCTTTCAAACACTAAAAATATCAGCTGAGGATAGGGTTGCCAGATGTGTTCGAGAAAAAAACCGGACAACTTTTCAATTTTTTTATTATCTCATAAATATTGCTGAAAATGACAAAGAAGCTTTCAATCTACTTCTTTGTATATTTGGCATTTGATGACACTGCTTTTAACAAAGGTTTATTGGCCGAAATGGCATCTTTGAATTCAGTGCAACTAGAGCTTATATTGAAAAAAATGCACAATTCACTTTTTACTGTATTTACAGCGACACGATTTCTTTCGTCAGTCCATACGTTTCCCATGACGCTGAAGATACGTTCCACAAAAGCGTTGGATACAGGAACACTGCACACAAACTGCACAATTTTCAGCAGATTCGGTGCCTTCTTCTTTTGGAAAAATTGCACCACATTTCAATTGAGTTACCTTCGAGTTTGAGTGAAGGAAAAACACTCTGAAGTGCAGCCAGTTCATCGTAAATCTGTTCAGGGAGAGTTTGCTGCTTCCATGGAGATATTGACCATAGTTTGAGCAGTTGATCCAGCATGGGCAATCTTCCGCATTCGAGATTCAAACAACTGAACGTTTTATAATTTTGGTTTTCAAATGGATACCACTTCTCTATGTAAGCTAGAGCTCGGTGATACGCATTTGTAGCGTTTTTAGTAAATTTTTCAACTTCATGGCCTGGAAGATGGCCTTTTTAATGCCACATGGACTTTAATTCCGAAATATTTGTCATTTATTTTCTTTGAAATTGTGTCGTGAAATTTCACCATTATGTTATGTAGATTAAATGCTGCTGTGGTATGTTTCTCTACCAACAGAATAATTTCTTGAAAAGAAGCCATAAAGTTATGAGTGAAATGCAAATATAGTTCATTATAAGTAGGATTAGCTTCACCTGAAATTTCATTTTCTTGGTCTGATAAGATAGCCCAGAGAGCCGTAGGGCAATTATCAGAACATCGTTCTATGAAGTACCTTTTCAATGGCCCCCATGATGAAAGCATCCTATCAAGAGCTTTAAATAAACTAAGCCACCTTGTAGGAACGTGACGAATGACTTCTCTGTATTCGCTTTCGAAAAAAATCAAAGCACTCCTTCAAATCTTCTCGTTTCTTAGCGGAACAAGAGAACTTTGCAAATACTTTCATCACTATATTTTTGACATCAACAGGCATTACTTTTAATGCATTTTTAGCGTAGTTATGAAATATGTGGTCATTACAGTGAGCAGCAATTATGTCGTTGTTTTCTTAAGACTTCAATTTTTGAAAAACGGAATTATTGACTCCAAAATTAACAGCTGCGTTGTCCGCTCCATATGCTGTTACTCTGCTCCATGGGAGTCGTGATTTATCTATGACTTCACATAAACGTTCCTTAATAGATGTATAATCTTCAAATGAGTCTTCATAAAAATCCAATATTTTATGGCAGATGCCGCTTTTTGGTGAGAAATATTGAATAGCAACTGGAAAAAATTTTCTATTACCTTTATTTGATGCACCAGTCTTTACATCATTCTGTAAATCTTCCTGCACAAGTTCCATTGAATACGGAAACAAAACTTGGTTTACCAAAGCTGTACATTTAGTGCATCCTCCTGTCATTTGCTTTACGATATCTGAATCGTTTATCACTAGTTTTAATACTTTCAAGGAGCAATCTTGAGCAACATAAGAAATGTGGTGCTTAATACTATGGTAAACCTCAGTTAATTCGGCAATACCAACTTTTTCACTTTGGGCGCTGCCTTTTGGTGTAAAGGAAGACTTCATTCGGTGAGACATGGCTGCAGCACTTTCACACTCTTTGTGCTTCTTTGCCTCAGTGTGGTGGATAACTGCTTTTAAGCCGTCATAAGCTACAGTGAACGAATTTTTGCACAATTTGCAATAGCCTTTTGTGTTGTCTTCATCGCATTTATTTAACCAAACAAAACGCGATTCCCAATCAACATTATAATGACAAACTCTTCTTGCTTTTTTAGTTGGAGTTCCTTTGCTGTTAGATGCTTCCTTGTCTTCCATTTTGGCACACATATACACGACAGCGACACAAATAATAGGAATCGAATACACCCACAACAAGAACAATTATGGACTGACAGCGACTCCCCGCTACCGGCCCCTTCCCCCGTCGGAGCTTGGAGGGGAAGAGCGGAAGAGGAAGGTCGAGAGTCCGAATCGAATCCGAACCGAAGGTGGCTCTGGCTGCGCAAACCTATCCACATGCACACGCCTGTCCAAACCATGTAGATATACACCTAGGTACCTACAATCCTACTCGTTGTGTTGGTTGTCTGCCCAAAGCACCAGATATTACGCAAAATGTATTTAAAACCGGACATTCTTTTGTCCAGTTTAAACAGATTCTCTTGACCGGACTAACATGAAGAAAACTGTACTGTCCGGTCGAAAACCGGACATCTGGCAACCCTAGCTGCGGAGTAGCCCAAGGGAGTCTCCTTGGACCTCTGCTCTTCAATTTGTACATTAACGATATTCCGGATTATTCACTCACCAAACTTAACATGTTTGCAGATGATACAGCCATACACACCACCTACAGAAGAATAACATCAGTCACTTATGCACTAAATAAACATCTTAATCTACTTGAAAATTATTATGATAAATGGAAAATAAGCATTAACGTAGAAAAATCCGCTGCCGTGCTATTCACTAAAAAACGAAAAATTCCACCACCACCTACAATGTACAACACTACAATTCCATGGTCTCAAAGTACTAAATACCTTGGAATTACCTTTGATAAGAACCTCACTTGGAAAAACCACATACAACACACGCGACAAAAATTCCGGAAAATAATGTTTAAATTATTCCCCTTAAATGGCCGGAATTCTGAATTAACTAGAGACAATAAAGTACTTCTCTATACAGCCGTTATGCGTCCAATATTTGCCTACGGGTGTCCGGTGTGGGGATATACGCTGCTAAAACTAATATAAATATCTTAGATGCTCTTCAAAATTCTACTATCCGAATGATCGTAAAAGCTACCAGATATATGAGAAACGACGACATTCGGAATGCCATTAAAAAATTAAAAGCTTTAAATCTTATATTCAAAAAATTGCCAAAAATTTCTTTAACTCCTTACAATTTACAAACAATATCAATATGTTGAATATACCTCATTATAATTCTAATGATACTACTAAAAGACCGAGAAGAATACTTCTCGATTCATATAATCCGCCATAATTCATTAATTTCGTGCAATTTATTGCACACCTATTGCTAAAATTTATTTGCAGTTATCATTTATATTTTTTCTTTTACCATTTTTTATTTTTCTCTTATTATTATCGTATTCCCTACACCCGGGCTTGCCCCTCCCCCTCTATATTAAATTTATTCCTGAGAGATTTAAGCAGCCAATGAGAGTCAATATCACATCCCGCCAAGACCCAATCAGAGAGCATCATCTCGTCACCGCCATGATCACAGAAATCCGCAAGACCAAGGCAATTTCCCCAACGATTGGCTCGACCAATCAGCTGACTGCTACTCACTAGCATGAAATGACCACCATCGTTCCACATCAAATGATCGGATATGGGATGGAGGCTCGCTTCGCGAGCCATATGCCCAAAAAGCTCACCGAAGGCTTTGGGCCCCTTTGAGTCCTGGGCAAACGCGCAATGAGGGGGTCGCGAGGGTGTACGTTACGCTAATGGTTAGGATTGTTAGGCAATAACAAACGAGTGTGCTTCCCGTCTCCTTGCACACCACAACCGATCACTCGCGTTTGTTCGTAATACACTGCTGGACAATTGCTAAGGACGGATAACACTATCATCCACAGCAAACACAAAATGAAAGGAAGCAAAATGTGGAAAATTAGAATAAGTGCGGGATATTAGTAAGAAGAAGTATGAGTATGCAAATTTTTTTTCCACGTCTGTTCATCACGTGATAGCGTTCATAAGAGCTTTAAAGGTTTTGACGCGTGTGGACAGTTGTTGTTTCAAGTCAAAGTTTTACAGGAAAGATTTAATAGACGAACTTGAAATATTTGGCATGTCTTCCCGACATCACATAGATGATTTTATGCGTGGCCGAATTATTGGAAAGATCGAAGAAGGGCGAAAAATAACACATGTTGCCAGGGTGTTCGACATCGCTCACAGCGTTGTTTCACGGCTGTGGAAGTCATTTAAAACTACTGGAATGTGTAGTAGACGGCACGGGGGAGGTCGTGTTAGAAGTACGACGCCTGCAGAAGACAGATATATCGTCCTATCAGCAAAAAGGAACAGGCGCACCACAGCTCAGCAGGTGGCAAATCAGTTTCTTGCTGTCTCAGGAAAGCAGATCTCCCGAAAAACTGTTGCCAGACGTTTGAGGGGAGGACTATACGCACGCAGACCTGTTGTGTGTGTCCCATTGGCCAGACAGCACCGTACTGCCCGTTTGCAATGGTGTCGTGAGCATCACAATTGGACTGAAAAGGACTGGGCATGCGTACTATTCTCAGATGAGAGTAGGCTCAGTCTGTCATCGGATTGTAGACACCAACTGATCTGGCGCGAGAGTGGTACTGCTTATCGTCCAGAAAATATCCAGGAAAGAAACCGATATCCGACATGCAGTATCATGGTGTGGGCCGGCATCATGATCAATGGCCGCACGCGCCTACATGTGGTTGCGATTCGGACTATGACGGGCCAACGATACATTGATGAATTTCTACTTTCTCATGTTCCTCTTTTCCGTGGTGCAGTCGGTGATAAATTTGTTTTTATGGACGACAATGCAACATGTCATCGAACACTCGCTGTTCAGGATTGTCTAGACAGCCAGGGTATTCAACGTCTCGTATGGCCAGCGCGCTCTCCAGATCTAAACCCCATTGAAAATATGTGGGATGCCTTGGGGAGGCAAGTTGCTGGTCGAAACTATCACCCACCCTCATCCGTGCACTCACAGAGGAATGGGATAAATTGCCTCAACAGCTGCTGGATAATGTTGTGCAAAGTATGGTACGACGTGTGGAACGTTGCATCACACTCCACGGTGGACATATCCCGTACTCATACCTTTCATTAAGGTGCCTGCTGACTTTTAGATGCATTGTTCCATTTCTCCGTACGCAGATCAAATGAACATTTTTTTTTCTTTCAGATGTTTCACAACTTTTGTACTTTCCAGAACAATAAATATTCTTTATTCTAATGTCTGAACAGTGTGGCAACTATATTTTATCCTACTAGGCCTCATGTCTCGCTTAATGTTATGCTACATAGCAGTTTGTGATCCGTCCTTAGCAATTGTCCAGCAGTGTACTTCATAGTGAACTTGTAAGCTAAAATGCAAACCATTTTGATCGGTGGCGGGCCCAAAATATTGTGTCGCGTGCCATTAGTCCACCATCCCTGGGTTAGCTTGTTTGAATGGCGCAGATGCTATATTCTGCCAAGCTGCGCCAGCTATTCGTTAACACGTTCGTGGACACCTTGCTGTTCTAATTCATCATAAGCTTGAAAATATAGAGGCATATATGCCGCCTTTGAATATGAACATTAGAGTGGATAGCGGTTTCGTGGAAAAAGTATTATTAACCTCTTGCGTACCAGACTGCGCTTTCTAGCGCATATGCAAATCCCAAAATTTTGTGGATATTCACTCGTCTTGGTTGCAACGCGCATTTCATTTTTCCTTTGGACGTTGACTAAGACGCGCGTATATATATATATATATATATTTGTTGTTCATTCTTACTTTTTCTTGCCAATATTTTACCGTTGTTGAATTTCTACGAAAGTGATACTGCATGAGAAAATATTTGCCGGAAACTGATGAATATACGACAGTGACTCTGATACGGATTTTTCTATTTGTGATAAAGATGAAGAAATAGAAAAGAAAATGTCAATGCATTTATGTAAGGCTGCTGAAAAAGCTTGTTGTTCCAAGGAATATTTCGAGCAATTTCACAAAGATTTATAATTTTAATTCAAATTTTCCTATTTTTCCAAATCTTTGTAACCGACACATTTTAACTTTTGTAATTTTATGCAATCTCAATAAAAGGAAATCTACTAGTGGCGCACACTAGGTTGTTGGGAGGGGAGGGAGGGTCCCCGGGTTCGTAACCTTCCAAAGCCCTTTATTTTTTTTTCTTCGATTGATTATAATCCTTTGCATACAGTACATAAAATTTAATTGTTTATTATTAACAATTAGTTTTATTAGTTAATTAATGCTAATTATTTATTCAATAATGAATTTTTTACTGTTTTTTGTTCCCGAAAATAGACAAAATCCAAAGAATATGTTGGGCGGCGTATTGGAGCATAATACGAGAATGGTGGACTTTCTCGACCCTGATAGTGGCTGCGGTAGCCGAGTGGTATAGGTATCGGACCGTGGCTTGCCTTGTTACGAGTTCGAGCCCAGTATCACTAAAGACCCACCGTGTAGGGCAGCGATGCACGTTAAATCTGTCGAGAGCTGAAACGTCCTCCCGTTGGTGTGGTGTGGTAGTTAGGAGAGTGGTAGTTAGCCAGCTCAAGTGTCGTCCACGTCACTTGACCATGGTTCAAAATTACGTGGTCCGTCGCCAAAAGCCCTCGTGTAGCTGAACAGTGCGACGTTAATATTCAATCAATCAATCAATCTCGACCCTGGTATCTTTTTTTATTTTTAAACCTCTCATTTTTATACAACGACGTATAAAAATAATATAATAAATAAGACGAAACCCCTAGGTGCTATTGCTAGTAAACTTTTTACAAGTTCAATTAATTAGGTTAGGTATAAAATAAAAATGAGTAAATTGAATCATTTAATTAAAAAAAATTGTTAAACGCTTGGTATTTACTTTATGTAGCTTTTAAATTACTACATTTTATTACTAAGTCATTTATATTAGGATTAACTCTTACAGATTCTATCTAAATTAGGTTATTATAGGTACACATTAGCTAGTTTTGAGGATATTTATTTTATTATGTTCATAGCAGAAAACATTTATTCACACACACACACACACAAACATATTTTGATTCAAATTTTGAGTTTTTTTGTCTGAGGCAATCCCACTTCAATAAAATTGTAAAAAAGGGTTACTTATTATCTTTTCAAAATTAAAAAAAAATTTCAGTAAGTCTTCGCGTGGTACTGCTACAACTTAATCGTGTCACAACGTGGCACGCGTGCCACGGGTTGAACACCTCTGATATAGAACATGAATTTATTTTGCATACACATTTATAATTTTCTTTTCGAATTTTTATTATGACTCGTGGAACCCCAGGGTTCCGTGGAACACAGTTTGAAGACCACTGCCTTGCATGAAGTAATTATCTCTTTCTCATTTCAATTCTTTATAAGTAATACATTTACGAAAATACACATAAAATTCCCTGCATCATGAGGTTATACTCATAATTTGGTTGCTAATTGATTTGTGCAGCGTTATAATGTTAAATCAAGTCTTGCGCATGTTTCTTTGGGTGGCGAGAGTGAGTGAGCGTTATATTTACGTTGTACTATAAAGCTGCTGGAGAACTATTGGTGACGGACCTCGTAATTCTAAGCCATGGTCAAGTGAGGAGGATGAGGCCCACTGGCGTAGCTAGTTCTGAGGGGGCCCTGTATCAAAATTCCTCTGGGGGCATTTTTTAGATATGAGAACTCTATTAGTTGGACTGTAGTTGCACATGTTGGAGCCCCTGTAGCTTGAGGGCCCCGTATCATTGATACGGCTCATACGGCGGTAGCGACGCCCCTGATGAGGCCTGAGATGGCAACCTTCTAACTTCCACACTCCACCAATTTCTTTTGGTGACAACATTTTGGTGTATATTGTGACGTTTGACAAAATTAATGGAAGCGTGGGAGTTAGGAGTTTAAATATTTGGTTTATATTTACGTCACAGCTATTAATTACAGTACATGCATTTATATTGAAGTTATTCAAAATATTGGTTATTTCATTAGAGTTCAGAATATGATATTTGCGAGGGAGGAGGCAACGCACCATTCTCTTCGGTGTTTTTCAACGGAATCCCCCGTCCACTCCAAGGTCTTCGGATGGGGTAGTTTCTTTCTGAGATTTTAAATTATTTCGAAAATAATGGTTCTGTGCGGAATACGTATTCCCGATTTTCATAAGCGAATTTTGTTTAGCGATGAAGCGCACTTCTGGTTGAATGGCTACGTCAACAAACAAAACTGCCGCATTTGGAGTGAAGCTAATCCACAAGTGTATCTCGAAACACCGTTACATCCAGAAAAACTGACTGTTTGGTGTGCTTTATGGGCTGGTGGAATCCTTCTTCAAAAACGATGAAGGCCACAACGTTACAGTCAATGGTGATCGGTATAGAGCCATGATTACTAACTTTTTCATTCCTGAATTGAACAATCATGATGTCCAGGAGCTGTGGTTCCAACAAGACGGCGCAACATGTCACACAGCTCGTGCCACAATCGATTTATTGAAAGACACGTTTGGTGACCGCCTAATTTCACGTTTTGGACCTGTGAATTGGCCTCCAAAATCTTGTGATTTAACACCGCTAGACTATTTTCTGTGGGGCTATGTAAAGTCATTGGTCTATGCGGATAAGCCACAAACGCTTGACCATTTGGAAGACAACATTCGCAGTGTTATTGCCGATATACGGCCACAAATGTTGGAAAAAGTCATCGAAAATTGGACTTCCAGATTGGACTACATCCGAGCCAGCCGTGGCAGTCCTATGCCAGAAATCATATTTAAAATGTAATGCCACAAGATTATCTTTCGAATAAAAAAAATTCATGTCAATCGAATAATACATCGTTGTTTTATTACAATTTAAAGTTCTATACCTCTAAAAAAACACCCTTTACTTCCTAGACAATCCAATAATTTTTGTCATCTGTACATCTTTCCTCCTCTCTCTGTTTCTGGTTTTCAATCGCCAGCACTGGACAGATAATAGTTATTATAAGTCACTGGAAAAACAAACGCGTAATCCTGTTAAGAGAACTCTTTTATCAATGAAAACTCACACCCACTTAGTTTATTCCTAAAGACCTCTCCACCTTTTTCACAATTGAAAAGTAAGAATTGGAGGACGCCACGAAGAATGAGTACTTTTTCTTGCATGTTCCCACGCTCTTTCTCTATGCATGTCCTTGAGAGAGCCCAAAAGATAAGTTTACTCACAAAAACCTTGCATATAAGACTGTAAGCATCTCCTTTTTGATTTTTCGCGCATGTCTAAGAGATTAAATAAAAGTTGAATGCATATTAATCATTGTAATAATATACTCGTATATAGAGTCAAAATACGGAAATTCTCATAATTATGATATCTGCTCACTCGGTCAACATTTCTTTAGACAGACAATGGTCATGGGGGAGGGGGGGTAGCATCTCGCCAAGACAGTCAGAAATTCCACTTTGAATGTAGATTTCTTTCCCGTGCTCGATCAGATTCGTCTTTGTTTTTCACTATTAGGTAAACAAAGTACCTGACAGTGGTGTAACGTACACTCCCACATTGCGGTTGGGGCACGGACTCTAGGGGGCCCACAACCTGAGTTTGCAGGGGGGGCTTTAATATTCTCCGTTACGCCACTGGTACCTGAAAGTGTTTTTACTAAGATATCTGCAGAGTTTGGAGAATGAGATCACAAGAAGATTTCAGGATTGTAAGGAAATTGAGCCTAAATTCAATTTGTTCTGCTATCCCATTACTGCTGATAGGGATATAGTACCTGAGGAATCACAGCTTCAACTTATTGCCTTGTAGTCAGATCAGTGTGAAGGATATATTTTACCAATCATTGTCAGCTGAAAGATTTCCATGAATGGAGAAATTTGCGGGGAAATTGTTCTTTATGTTTTAGTCGATAGTGTTTGTGAGTAAAGTTTTTCTTGCATGAAGATAAAATGTAGATACCTACAACAAGATGACAAACTTGCAGGCTGCGATGAGACAGTGGCAGTGTATGTCTTATTAAACTGATTTTAAAATTAAACGTACTTGCAGCTATAGATAATATGAAATTAGCACAATAAACAAACTGAATACAACTGCCATTATTTTATTTAATCTTTGTAATTTTTTATAATAAAAGCAATCATTTTAAAAAAGTGCGACCCTCCGGTATTCTCCACTCCCACAATATTGCCTGCGAGCCAAAACAAGTTGTCCATCTTTGTCATATGTTATCTATTCAAGGCCAGGTTTAAAATAGCTTATTAAATGATGCATAGTGAATTAACTATGAATCTTAAGACTCCCTTCCATGGGTCATTTTTCAATTCATAAACATAATGTTAAGAGGAGTTGGAAACCTCTCTCTCTTTATATACTGGCAATGTTAAATTGGCTGTTTTCAATGTACCTTTTCTCAAAATCTGTTATATGTAAAAGCTTGAAATTTTTCGTACAATTAAAGTACACTTCTCATTATACTGAAATGAGCTTTTAGCTAATTTCGAATTTTTTTTATACTTTATGAGATATTTTATGAAACATTGCGAAATTTGACCCGTTTTTCGCAAAAAAGTTTTGTAAAAAATAAATTTTTGAGTTTTTTTTGCAAAAAGTTCATTTTAGTATATACTAGACATCATTATAAATATATCATAAAGAATTTACATACCTGTGAACAGTAGTTTCTCAGAAAAAGTACATCGAACATCAAAATTTACGTTTTGAGATAAATTGATTTTAATGTTATACAGTGAGACTTCTAATCGGCTAGGAGATTAAAAAAATAAAAAAGGCTGAATTTAAAATAAAAGGTACAGGTTTTTTGGGGTTTATATCAGACTTTACACTTTTAAGCAAAAACGAATTACTTTGTTTACATTTTTCGCAATTCAAATGGGCGTGGCCCAGTTTCAACGATTATTTAAAAATAGGTTTTGAGGGCTTCTAATTACCCAGAGGTTAAAGTAAGGTATTTTTAATAAAGTTAAAATTTTACACAATTTAAAAATGTAAGAATCTAAAATTGTCAAAAAAAAAATATTAGATTTTAGCTTTGCAACAGTCCTTAAACCAAATGGAAATTCTACCTACTTCTTCAAACTTCAACTAGTGGATCGATTTTAATGCAATCAAGTGCATTGGACAGAGCAAAAAATATATAATGAAGGCTTTTCTAGAACTGTGTATTCTTTCCCCTGACATTCTAAAGCCAAGCCGTCTGTAGCAGTCGAATTGACGCAAACTGAGGCCGGCGTTGTTTAAGTCTCAAATTGGGGATTCGTGTTCTAGTGTTACTGAAAACGCTGCGCATAAAAGAACTGAGTCCTGTAAGGGTATTTTCGGCTAATGTTACTGAATAGGACCCAAATTTGGAATATTTTTTCAGATATAAAAGTACTCAAACATTAATATTATTTTCTTTCTTCACTATCCTGCAGAGAGAATCACTTATTTCTTCATACTACTCATTTTTATCCGAGTTGACACATTTTTTCTTTTATAAAATGTGTTTCGCATTTTTTCTCCTACGCCAGGGGTGGTGAACCTTTACGGATAAATGTGCCATTTTTTCTAAGGAAATGCTTAATGAGGTATACACGTGCCGTCAAATAATTTTGATTTGCGATTATTGGGAAAATAATAAAATTAAATACTAACAAAACACATATAAAACTCTTTATTTACTACAGAAAAATACATTTTATATTTTATAGTAGTAAATGTTTTAGTTAAACGTGCAATTCAAATTATATAAAGTAAAATTAGTGTGATTTCTGCTGTTGTAGATTAGACGACAAATAAATTATATTAGGATTGGGTAAGATGTTGTTACTTTTAGCAGAAAGACTGCTGAATTGGAGTCATCTGCCAAATGGTTTCTAAGCAAGTCTTTAATGTTATTCATCTCTGAAAATAATGACTCGTAGGCATAGGTCATCGAAAATATGTTTAAAATAGCATGAGCTTGCTTCTTCAAACAGTTAAACGTATCTGGAATTGAATTTAATGCTTATATACAAAATTTCGTTACCTACATTTTTACTTATATTGCTTGTTAACCTTTCTGCTTCAAGCATTTCTAACTTTTTCCTTGTGTCGATAAATTTTTGAATCCATATTGAACTAGACTAGAGATCAATAAGTTGCATTTCAAATTCTTCAGCTACCAGCGTCGAAGTGGGACAAGTTCAGTTTGTCAAATGATGTCACATCAGGGTACATAATGAACTCGAGCGTTTCTGATTACTCTTTGAACTGAGAAAATATCATTGAAAACTCTTTGATTGAAGAATCAACCGCGGTTGATCGTTTTGATGGGTGGCGTGCCCAAAATATTGTGCCGCGTGTCATCAATGGCACGCGTGGCAATGGTTCGCCATCCCTGTCCTGCACCGTAATGCCAAATGAGCCATCCCTTTACATGTTAAAAGGAAAAACTAATTATTTATGAAATATTTTGAAAATTTAAAAACACTATGTTACAAACAAATGTTTGAGTTACAATATCACAAATTTTTATAAAAATGGAGACATTTTTTTCTGTTCGAAAATGGGCCTCGCGTTACGTTCACACTCTTGTGCATATGGCGAAAACAGCCTTTGTCAAGGCTCAAATTCCTTACATTGGCATTGTGTGGAAGTTTGGAGAGTAGAATGCTCGGGTGCCGTTCGTTTGACGTAGGTTCAAAATTACGAAGTCCATGGCCAATAGCCCTAGTGGGGCTGCTTCAAAATAAATTAATGTTTATTAACGTCGCGCTATAACAGCTATTGTTGACGGACCTCGTAGTTTTGAACCACGGTCACGAGATGCCCCCCCGTCTCCAAACTATCTGTTAAGCTTATAGATGGCGCTGTTGCAACAGCGGCGTAGTGTAAATGTATCCCTGAGAGTGCGGGGATACATTTATGTGTATGACAGGAGACAAAGAGGAGTGTTGGAGAGTTTGAGTATTTGCGAGGTGTGAGTGTTAAGTGATGTATTTATAAGGTGTGAGATACAGTTAGTAATGAATAAGGTGTGAGCAGTTAAAAGTTGTAAATAAAAGTTATTTGTTATTAAAGAGGGGTAGTTAAGGGGACATGGTATGATTTACGCAAAAATTTGATTTAACATTTTTTTTGGTTGCCTGCTATATGTGTATAACAATGTAAAGAGCAGATTTTGAGCTCAAAATATCATGAAAAGCTAGCCATTTAATTTTTGTAAGGAAAAAAACTTCAAATATGTGTAGTGGTTTTAAAATGCTACTCCTCCTACAAAAATTTAGGTACACGCATAAAATTTGATTTACGAGTACATCAAACTATGTATAACAAAAATTGGTGTGGGTTTTGTGATAACAGGATTGTTATACGTACCATACTTCTTTTTACGAATGCTTATTAAAAAAATCCTTAAAAAATGAATAAATTCTGAGTTTAATTATTTAAAAAAAATAAATATTGCTTTTTTACTTAAAAATGCATGCAAACTTTTGTTATATGTACTATTAGAAATAGGTAAAAACAAATTCAAAGCATTAGGAACAACAGAAAAAAAGGCCTTAGCATTTTAAATGGAGACACAAACTAGTTATTTTATCTTTCCGAGATAAGTAACTTTAAAGTTTTGATTTGTGTGTACCATAGGGATGTGTGAATAAAAACCAACGTAAAAGCTATTATAATTCTGCGTTTTTTAAGTTGAGAGCTTTCAAATTTTGTGAGGTTATTGAAAGCTATATAAAGAATAATTAAGGCTAAAAAAATTAGATTCGATTTTTTTGACCGATTTTTGTGAATTGAATCGTACTGTGTCCTTTTTTTTAATTATAGTTATTAGCGTTGCCAATACACTACCAAACCACATCAACGGGAAAACTTAGATCCTCGACAGATTGAACGTGCATCAGCCCGTCGGTGTGATGTGGAAGTTATAAAAGTGGAGTGTTAGTTCAAGTGTTATCTTAGTTACTTCAAAATTATGTGTGTAAATTTGAGTCATTGTCAATATCTCTTTTGTAACTTCGAACTGCAACATTGATACACAAACAATTTATCAGCTAAGGAGCTTAATAGAAACATTAATTAAAAACCAGAATAAATAATATGTATCAAAATATTGTTTAACTGAGTATTAGAGTTTTTGTGATGACAGAAAAAAAAAGTTAAAGTGTCAGAGTAAACCTTAATCAGGAAGTACATAAATTATTTATCCGAAATAAAAAAAAAAGAAAAGAAACCACTTTTTAAGTATCTTCTTAAACACCACAAGCATTCAACATATTTAATCTTAGTAATTCGATTAGTTTTACATTACCCTGGTAATACTCTTACCGCTTCTGGAATACTTGTCTTCATTAGTAGAAAAGAGAGAAAAAGAATTCTTTTTTGTATTTTTGCTTCTTAAATAGATATTTTTTTTATCCTTCGGTTCGTTAACTTTTTCCCAATTAATCTTTTGTTTTGAGTAGCACATATCTGATTCTGTTACTAACTGGAGGCAAATTAAAGCATATTAATTATTATTACTAATTGCATCGAACGAAATTCGTTAATGAAAAGAATCATTCGAAATCATTCTAACTCCATTCTTTATACATTTTTTTAACTAGAAGAAAGATAAAATATTCTCCCTTCCCTCTTAGACTGAGAAAATTAAGCAAAATTAATTTTTTTAAGCTCGAAAAAACCAAGCTGATTACATTTAGGATTGTTTGTTTGAATTACTTTGAATGTTAAATTTTTGGTTGTATTCCCTAGACCAGAGGAGGTTAGCCCGCGACCCGGGGACCGCATCTGGCCCACTCTGAATTATTTTGAAGCCCCTCCCCCCACGAGATTCATTACAATTTTACAAAGTACGATTATTTTGTGCAATACTTTTGTTTTTCGTTTTATAAAAAATATATCCCATGACTGTTTTTATTTTATTATGTTGCTTTTAATTCATACATACTTAGAAGTGAGCGGTATAGCATTGCAGTGACCCCCGCAACATCACGCTTTATTCCTGTAAATTTATCACAATGCTTATAGCTAGAGCTCGGCATCTTTTATTATTATTAAATTATCTATGTTTATATACATGAAAAATAATGAAAGCAATTATAATAATTCATTCCGTTTTAAATATTCAATCCAATAAATGTTTGTAATAGGTCTAAATCTAATATAATGATACATATTTTTGTATGCGTCCGTGGTATTATAAATTTTTTCTGAAGTGGCCCGCTAGGTCATTTTAGTTGGTCACCCCTGACCTAGAGAAACCCAAATGGAATTGGGCTATGGATCTTGTAAGTTCAAACCCCGGTCAAATATAGAGCACAATATTTATGTGTGTGTGGGGTGTGTGTGTTATTATTTGTGGAAGGGTATCGCACTTCCATGTCACAGTTCCAGGGCTAAAACCCTGGGTTGGGCAAGGTCTACTCAGCTTTTCATCCCTTCAGTGGGTCGATAAATGAGTACCACGATTGCTTAGGAACAAAACACTCGGAGAATTCGCGTCATGCTGACCACTTGACAGGAACATCTGCTCCTGCAACTTGGTGCCCAAGGTCATAAAAACTGCACTGTCTGCCTTAGCCCACTATGGCTACTTAGCCCACCCACCACTGAGTTTAGTTTAGGCTGTAATTATTTAATTGGTCTGTTGATAATTGCTATGGATTATGGTCATCTTTGTGGTAAGACAGTGATGTGTTAACTGTGATTTTACTTGCAAAGAAGTTTTATATATATATATATATTACTGCCTCTTTCTAAAATAATTTAATACAAGGAGCTTTTCGATACATACTAGATATAGTATTCTGTCAATTTCAGCCACTGTTCCTAAATATGCGGCGTACCGCCCATCGGGTATAGTGGTTAGTGACGTTGCCTGCGGTGCCGTAGGGTCCGGGTTCGAACCCCGGGTAAGACATGGATGTTTGTGTTGTAATCCTTCTCTTCTTTGTGACGTAGGCTTCACGCTTACTTCTATGTAAGCCCCTGTGTAATACTTTGTGGTGCACGGGGTTATAAATGTTCTCAATCAGTGGCGCACAAAAGGGAGGGTCCTGGGGATCCGGCCCCCCAAAGCCTGATTATAATTCTAAGTATATAGTACGTAAAATTTAATTAAATATTTGTTATTAACGATTAATTTTATTAATTATTGCTAATTATTTATTCAATAATTAGTTTTTTACTGTGTTTTGTTCCCGAAAATCGACAAAATCAAAAAAAGCATGATACAGGAATGGTGAACTTTCGACCCCGGACAACCCCTCCTCCTTGAAAAATTCCCCTGTGTGCGCTACTGTTCTCAATAATATATATATATATATATATATATATATATATATATATATATATATATATATATATGTGCGTGTGTGTATATATATTCAGCGTCGAATATGTTCTCGTTCTTGTGTGGTATAGGCACTCTCTATATAAACATGCTCATATTGTGTGATTCTCGGAAATTATTGATGTTTCAATTTATTTGCTTTAGTTTAAGTTTTTTGATTAATAATTGCAATTTATTGTGGTACATTTCCATTAGTTTTCGAAACGAACTACAACCAGGTAATGAGGTCGACACCAATTCTGACTCCGCACTCTCCAAACTTCCATACCAAGCCCATGTCAGGACTTTGAGCCTCGACAGAAAAATGCCGTGGCCGAGTTGAAATCATGAAAACGACACGTCTTCACGATTCGAACTGGGCCGCGGCAGCCTATTGGTCAAGATCATGGACTCATGGCTGGCGTGTCATGAGTTCGAGCCTAGTGCTGCCGAAGACCCATCGCGTAGAGGAGGCAGCAGCACATTAAACCTGTAGAGGCTCGACATCCTCTCGTTCGTGTGGTGTAGAAATAAGGAGAGGGGATGGTGCCAGCTCAGGTGTCGTCTTCTCAGTTGACCATGGTTCAAAATTACGAGGTCCGTCAACAATAGTCCTCGTGTAGCTTTACAGTGTGACTTTAATATAAAGATGCATTCACACCAAGGCTGTGAGCTTGCGACTATGATTACTCGGCTAATGTAAACCTCTGGGTACTTTTTGAGGATTTTGCTGACCGGTGTCGTGTTCAAATGGTAAAAATAATCACCTCAATATTCAGTCCCAATAATTCATTTTGATCTTACTAGGGGACTTGTAACAAAAAGAGGTAGATGAATGAGATTCAGTTCGATTGAAAACACATAGTCCGTAGTTTTTTTCTCCTTCGTGCTTTCTTCACTCGATCACGTTTTTCCGACTCCGGCCTTGTGGTTCCAGCTGCTTTCGTTCAGTCTCGTCCTGTTCAATCTGGAAAACATAGAATGGTCATCGGGACACTTGATCTCAGATGAGGTCTTAATCCTCTATCTTGAAGGCTGTTGTTAAGCATTGATAATATAACTTGCCATGATTAAGTGGGTGGTTAGAAAAAATATCAAAAAGAACTAAAAAAATTAAAAGTTAAAATTAAGAGTAATGATTGCGACCTTTAGAATTTAAACGAGTTTACCAACGGCCATACCATGCTGAAAACATCGATTCTCGTCTGGTCCAATCTGTCTTCCCCTGGTTGCCAGGTCCTCTTCTATGTATACCTGACCCGCTGCCAGATCCTCCCATACATATTTGACCCATTGCTAGATCCCTCATGTATGCTTGAGCTGTTGCTAAGTGCGGTTGTTAGATTCTTACAGCTACCATGGCCTCTCTTGCAAAATATCAAAAATAACTATTGAAAATTGTTCTTAACTTGTCTCAATATACTATTTTATGCTTATTGAAAATGATGTGACAGAAAGCTTGTATGTCATGCGGGAAGGCAAAAATTCTCCTCATAGTGGTCGATATATACAGGTTACTGGATTCTAGGAAGTAATCAAGCTAAATTTTAGAATTTTTGCTTAGAACTACTGATTTTTATTATTTCATTAAGATTTAATTTTCTTACAGATTTAGTTGTTCTTAATACTGCACACTTCTTAATTACAACTCTATTTACAAAAGCAGTGAATGAAAAATTAAGCACAAGCATTAAAAATGTAGTTGGCATTTATTGCATTCATTTCTTCAATCCGACACATGTGCTAGTTTAAATTACATGAACTACCACGATTAAAATAAGAGCGACGAGTAAGGCGCTAAAATTTCACTACATGCCACCACCGATTAAAATCACTTAAACGGTGCCACAGTCATATAGGCAGGAGGGGGTGTCTCTAGTTTCTTACCCCCAACAATCTTAGGGTACTGATTCGATCTTCCAGCAGGATTGAGAGTTGATTTCTGTTCAACAACGGCACCATAAGCTGGAGGAACATCCCTGTTGCCACCGGAACCTCGAAATTCATTGTACGAGAACTGACGCATATAGGTTCTTGGATTGAGATCTGTAATTCCTTGATTCTGAGGGGTTGTGACAGTAGGTCTTGCAAGCAGGTCTGCTCTACTTGAATGCCTGCTTGAGGTAGATTTTCGAAACCTCTGGTAAAGCAACAGTCCACAGATGCACATGATGATGAAGATGAAGATCCCAACCATCAAAGCTATCCATACTCCAATTGGAACTGGAGATCCAAATTCTTTTCTCTTTGGAAATTTAGTTTCAAAGTCAGAGCCTGGCTTGTAAATGTGGATGAAGTCATCGTAATCAGCCTTCCAATTTGTATCTACGTATGAAAAAAGATTACATTGTTAATAATATTAAATACGACACAAATAAATTATTTGTAAAGGAAGTATAGGTTGGTAGTTTCTTTGGCCCAGTAAACGATTTGTACGCGTATATCTCAACCTGTGGCGTACCCGTGGCGTAACGTACACCCCCGCATTGTGGGGGCCCAGGCTCTAGAGGGCCCACAGCCTGACTATTGCCCCCTTTGTAAAATCCAACTTGGGGCCCAAAACCTGACTTTGCAGGGGGGCCCAAGTGTTCTCCGTTACGCCACTGTGGCGTACACAAGGTGGAGGTTTGGGGGTAAACCCCATTTTAGCCATAGACCTCGCGTCTAGGTATTTTTTCATATTATACCACCATAAAAATAGTCTGTCACTGATCGCAACATACAGGGGGATTCAAAAATCATAGAACAAACCTTGAGGGGTGATAGAACTCACTAAAACAAACAATTTTTGTATAGAAATATATAAGCAGAAGTGCTGCGTTGTATGAGGCACAAACAGAAAAAATAACACATCAACGGAAACATAAAATGTTAATTAGCAGCATACTTAACGAGTGATTCCATAGAGGAAATGTTATAACAGTTTAGCAATTACATTCACCAATCATCATGCATTGCTAGCGACCTTTATGGTGTCAATACTGGAGATAATTGAAGGCAGCAAAGCGGTGTGTCAGAGATATGTTGCATCCCCAAAATAGGCATTTTTGCTTGCGATTTCACTCGTTATGGGTGATTTTACTAATAGCGATAAGGTAGATATGCATCTAATGTGCAGTGCTGTTAGTGGTAACGGCGGAGTAACGCTACAGCTGTATCAGGAACGCTTTCCAAGTATACGCATGCGGAACCCCAAAATACTTCAGCGATTCCATCGACAACTGTGTGAAAATGGTTCATTTATCGCCAGTACTGATGGAAGGGGTAGATCAAGGACTGTACGACAAACACACCAGGAAGAAGTTATCTTAGACCATGAGGACAAAACACTTTGCACTAGTGCAAGGACTGTAGCACGTCATCTACATGGCAGTCAACCAACCGTTGGGAGAGTGTTACTGTTGAACTTTTGTCGGATGCAATTTCTATAACTGTTTAAACATTTTTTGAGAACTGTTCCTTTTCATAAATTGTTTTTTTCTGTGTCTACTGCTTTCTCCTTGTTAGCAAAGGAAGGCCATATAGAACTAACAATATTCAAAACTTTCTCACGGTTCTTAAACTTTAGATCGCCATGACCTCCGTTTATGTATCAGCCTGGCATCGCGGGCCTCAAGTTTTGAACACCACCCCCTGACTCCCAACACATGGCTGAATAATTTAAAAGTTCCTCAATAATCCTAAGATTGGCTCTGCTCCTTATACAGACACTTTTAACACTTTTTTCTCATTAAGAAAACAGTAAACACATCTAATTATACATGTATATAAAAATATTACAAAATACCAGTTTCAAATAAAGCCACAAAGCAGGTACGAATAAATAAATAATAGAGGCGGAATTCGATTAGGAAATCGAGATGGTTGCAATCGTTATCGTAATAGCGCATTATGTGAATTCAGTTCTTAAACTTTTTAAATGTGTGCTTTTACTATATATTTTTTGAAAATATTACATTTTAGTAATGGCTATATAGTTACAAACAATAAAATAACTAAATTAATATTCTTGATCGAAAAATACATGTCCTAGTAAATACTTCTATTGGGAACAATTTAGTGATCTAGTCTAGGATGACACAACTTTATATTTTTCCACGAGATCTTTCAGAGTCTCTGAATGATAAAAATTTTAGCATTAGATGAAAGAACTTCGCTGATCCCCTAGAAAGGTGCTGCCGACCCCCGGGGGTCCACGGACCACATTTTAAGAACCACTGGTGTAGAACGTTTAACAAAAAGGCATTATCTCTGTCTCTTCTTCTCATCTTGAGCAGGGGTGGCTCTAGGACTGGAGAAACTGAACCCCTGCCCGGGGCGGTAAATTCTAAAGGGGGCATTTGGATTGAATTTGAAAAAACATTTTTTTGTTACAAAAAATTTGATATACTTTCGGAAATAATATTGGGTATGAATTTGGTATTTCATTTATTGTATCTTACTTCTTTATTTTATACTCTGCATGTTTAATATCTGTTTTCTTTTATGTTGAAACGTAAAAGTTTAATGCGGGATTATATAATCAAGCGTGAAATTTGATAATTTTATGCATCTTGTAACGTTTGAAAAAATAACGGTGATATTCTTGGTTAATTAAAATATGGAATTTATTTACGTCACAACTATTGAAACTTATTTACAAAATGATACATATTAAAGTTATTAAAATTAATTATAGATTGTTAGAGTCCACTATTTTGTGAGAGGAGGATTCGTTGGTCACCGCTCGCGTGCAAGTTCAAAGCATCTCTCCCCTCATCTTCCGGTCGGGTCGCTAGATTCCTCGGGGGTCAAACAGGGGTTGCGCTGCACCTGAAGCTGCACGTGTGGGCGTCGGATCTACAAAGAAACCGACCAGATGTTGTTGTTTTCGAGAAGTGACGTTACAATCTTTTACTAGTAACTTTCTCCCCATCTTGCAGTGGGATCACTACTGGCATTCCTTTCACCCATACGACGTCTGTTGTTAGTTATTCAAAAGGGAACAGGTGCAATAAGAGTTTGGGGTAAAATAAACATTTGTGATCCTCACCAACAGTAGCCTTTCTTTAGAAAAATTGGCATACTGAAAGGAGCGAATCTTTCTCTTATAATTTACTCGTTTGAATAAATAACTGGTAATTATGTCTTTGATTTCAAACTATTTTGTATTTGACTTAAAATAATGTATTATTATTATTATTATTATGCTGCCTTTTTGTTCACAAGAATTATTCAATTTTTAATACGCTTTTATAAGTTTCACTTGCATATAATAAAATCTTTGAGCTCGATTTTTACCACTTTTAAAGGTTAGATTAACTCGAAATTTTGCACACTTGTCAAGGACCGATGACCAGTGGCGCACACAGGAATTTTTCAAGGGGGGTCCAGGATCGTAAATGCACTATTCTTGTATCATGCTCCTTTTGATTTTGTCGATTTTCGGGAACAAAAGACTGTAAAAAACTAATTTTTTAATAAATAATTAGCATTAATTAATAAAATTAATCATAAAAAAAGTAATTAATTAAATTTTACGTACTATATACTTAGAATTATGATCAATTGGAAAAAAAAATCAAGGGCTTTGGGGGTTGGTCCGGACCATCAGGACCCCCCCACCCCCTTGTGTGCGCCACTGCCGATGACAATACAATAATTTCAAAATTTTGTTTCATTGTCCTGATTAGGATCTTAATAATTAAGGAATATAAGGATTTCTAGATTTGGCGACTACTTCCTTATATCGTTTCCAGATTTGGCGACTAATTTCATATACCATTTAAAGATTTGGCGACTAATTGCATATGCCAGTTCTAGATTTGGCGACAAATTTCAGATTTAGCGCCTAAAAGATTAAGGTGCAACCCTACAACCGCAAACATGTGAATAAAAATAATTTATGTTTTAACTGCTAAATATTTTTTATTTTTGTAAAGCAATACGTTTAGAACTGATGATACGAATTAACATTGTAGCAATACCTTTAAAAAGTTATACATTTATGTTCTAACACTGCGAAAAATTTTTTTTATTTCGATAAAACAATATGTTTAAAAGTCATGATACAAATTAACATTTCGCAATACGTTTAACAGGAGATAATACGATTGACATTTAATATTTCTTCTCAACACACTTTTATTAGTTAGACCTATATCTATAGAGACGGAATCTTTGAAATACAACGATATGGGGCTCATCCGAGGCCCCGTAAACGTAGAGAATAAATATCCTTCAAACCCATTAATTAATATCCATTGAAGAGCAAGACTAATTCCAGGAGCCACATATAATTCCGGCTCCAAATATCAAACTCAAGGATAAAAATTCAACAAAGAATTAATGATAGTTTCAAAAACTAAAAAACAGACATTTAATATATATCGAACTAAAAAATGAAACATAAATTATAGTTTAAAAAAAAACTAAAAAACACGCTTTTATAGTGAATCGAACTAAAAAGTAAAAGAACAATTCTTAAAATAAGAATAAAATGATTAACGAGAAAATTAATGTCATTGAGGCAAAAGCGTGGGGTGTGCTTTGCACTACATTTTTACACTAACTCAGCATTTCGGAACAGAACCAGTAAGAAATTATAACAATTAATATAGAGCACCGAATTATTCTTTTACTTTTTAATTCGATTCACTATAAAAGCGTGTTTTTTAGTTTTTTTTAAAACTACGATTTATTATAGGTGTGTATTTATGTGAACAATTAATTTTTTTTAATTATAATTTTTTGCATTAGAAAGACGGGCGGAATTTCCCATTTTTGTCCGGAGCGGCAAAACTGCTAGAGACGGGAACTGTCTTGAGAAGTTACGTTTAAGGTGTTTCACAAAATTTTGGCAAACTGACCTTCTAATTATCCGGTCAAAGGTCTAGTCCCCTTGGTTGCGAAGGCGCCAAACGTAATCGCGACCAGGAAGCAATTAAAGGATTATAGTGATAAACGTTTGAGTGTGAGTCATACACATTTGTGTGTTCTTTTTGTACAAGCAGATTTCAATTCATGGTCCATCATTTGGATTTGATAAGAAACATGGGGTTAGAATTAGCTCAAGAGTCTCCGTTCTGTTTCAGCGCGAAACACTGGAACAGTCCGACAAGTTCATTGCTCGTCGTCATTTATCATCATTAGATCCATTGCCACAGATAAGAGACTAATCGGTTTTAATAAAGCCAATTAATTTTAACCATAGAATGTTTTTTTCTTTGAAATTAAAAGAGGGCAATAGACGTGATGTCTCTCATGTTTTGCTTTCTGGAGTATGAAAACAAAATTATTTTGATGGTCTCCTACCTTTGAGTAGTTTCTCGGCCAACGCACACATACACCAAAAGCTTAAAAAACTTATTTAGTATTTTGAACGCGATTCAAAAATACTGTTTAACCCTTCTAGATATTATAATCCGGATTGTTTTGCATTTCTCTTTCTCTCTTTTTTTAATGGGTAATTTATATTCGATAGATAATTGTGTGGTAGAAGAGTCAAATAAAATGATAAACAATTGTGTTTTCTATAATTACGGAGCTGAGGAATTACGTCCACTAATTTTGTAATTACCTGTAATCTGTCAATATTGATGGGAAGATAACCCCCAATTCTACATAAACAAGAATAGAAAACCAGTTGTTTAAAATATTTTAATCATAAATTAAAGTTTAATTAATAATTACTAATTAACTGATCACCATAATGGTTTAATTTGACGTGTTTCAACTGTTACATGGGTAGTTTAATGTAGAATGAAGGAGTCTGCGTTTATGCATACTCACGCACAACCATGTATGCGAATATGCAGTAGTCAAAGTATTATGAGCTTAACATTTTTTTTTTCAAATTCATTGTATTCTTTCATCATTTGAAAATTAATAGCTTGTGGGGAGCTTTTTTTTGTAATGACGTTCATATTAAAAGTTTTCTGTATAATGAAAGGTAAGGAAAGCATCTGAATATATTTACTCATAAATAGTAATGATTTAACCACCCCGATTGGAATAATATTAATTTAATATAAAATATTTGTTGGGGGGTACTATTTGATTCGCCAATTCAATCCTTTCCCGGAGTTCTCCAGACGGTTTTTTGTAGCTGTTAGTAAAATTAATACAAGCCCGGTGGCTGAGTGGTAGTGTATCGCGCTTCCGCGCCACAGGTCCGGGTTTCAAATCCCGGGCTGGGCAAGGTCGACTCGACCTTTCATCTCTTCAGTGGGTCGATAATTAAGCACCAAGTCGAGAATTAAACACTGAGGGTTTCTCGTCAGACTGACCATCTGATGGGAACATCTGCTCTTAAACCTCAACATCCAAGTTCACGAATACTGAGATCGATGCAGTAGGGCTTGGCCCTCATGGGCTGCCACTGAGTTTAGTTTGAAAATTAATAAGAACCGTAAAATCCGGCGTATAAATTGCACCTATGCTTTCAAGCTGTAATTTTTAATTTTTAGGTACATTCGCCGTATAACGCGCACCCTTTTTTTACGAAAAAACCTGAAATGCACACGCGTAATGCTCTTATATTTTGAAGTCATTTATTCGAGGTATAAATTCCAAATTCAGTAAAAAATAATGTACTTCTAGAACTACAACCCTTTAAAATCATAAGGAATGTTATTTCTTTAAAAAAAAAACAGTATTTCGATGTATGCAGAAGTTTTATTTTTTTCCCATGATCATCTTTTTTTTAATTTTTTTTTAAAGCTTTCCTTTTTATACTCGGCGTAATATGTGCACCCGTAAATTTTGATCTTATTTTTTGTGTTAAAAGTGCGCGTTATACGTCGGATTACTGAATAGCTTTCACGTGTGCAAATTTTTGTATTGTCGCCAAAAATGTTCGTTTGGCGAGATTTGCAATCTTTTGTTGTTTAGAAATGGGAAAACATTTCTGTGTGTTCTATAGAATATCATTTGCTTCCGAAATTCTGTTTGCTGATTGGCAGTTCTACACTATTTATTTCTACCCGGCTGAAAGATCTTCTAACCACAGCCAATTATGACTCACCATGGTCAAATGACGTTAATCTGTCGGGGCTCAAAGTCCTAACGTTGGTATGACATAGATACGGAGAAAAGAGGGGGCCATAACTTTTCGTCATCTGATCTAGAAATTATGTGGTCCGTCGCAATAGTTCTTGTGTTGCCTTTCCTACGACGTTTACAAACAAGCAATCAATTCCCAATAAAAAACTCAACGATTACCATATTAGCAGGGACGTCTTAAGACTTCTTGAGGCCCTGAGCCCCTACGCAAAAGTAGGCCCTGAGCCCCTACATAAGTTAGGCTCCCCCCATGACCTTTAAAAGTAGACAGTACATAGCATGTGTTGTCATATACTCGTACAAACAATAACCAGAAACAAATAAATGTGCAGGATTTACAATCGCACAAACCGGCTCGACCGACTGCCGCCTTTTGACTGAAGGAGTAATGATGGTGGTGTATGGTGATAGGTCTAGGTCAGGGGTGGCGAACCTTTATGAATCAACGTGCCATTTTTTCTAAAGAAGTGTATAATGAGATACAAACGTGCCCTCAATTAATTTTGACTCATGATTGTTGGCAAAATTATAAAACTAAGTACTAACTACACTCAAAACGCTTTATTTACTACGAGAAATATCTTGTACACTGTATAGTTGTAAATGTTTTAGTTATACTTGTAATTCACAAATTAAAATAACATTAGAGTGACGTATGTTGTTGCAGATTACGGATGACAAATAATTTATATTAGGATTGTAAAATGTTACTTTTATTAGAATGCATGCTGAATTGGAGTCATCTTCCAAATGGTTTCTAAGCAAAGGTTTCTTTCTTTATTTTTGCTGTGGTTCACTTTTTTGACAAGAGGATTTGTGATTTGTTTGAAAATGACGTTTTACAGACGATTTTCCTCATACCTCTGTTCCAGAACATATAACACACACCACTTTTCTCGCCTTTACTAATAATGCCATATTTCTAGATTCACCAAGTTTGAATTCCTCACGGTTACACTTACCATCTTCAAATTTTTGTTCTTTTCCTGAACTAGCCATGTAAAAAATAACAGTTAAAAATCGTAAATATATAACACAAATAAACTTTAAAATACAGTTGTGTCAACGAAATTGTCTGTGCTACTCGTAGACAAATTTTGCATCATAATCAACTGATGTCCACGACGCAACTAAGTCAAGACAAAAACAAACAAGTGTACTCCCAGCCGTTCTGTGACGGATAACTTTTTTTGTTCGTAAATACTTCATAATGAACCTTGTTATTTTGAAATAAAATGCAAAAAATTTTGATCGCTGGCGTGCCCAAAATATTGTGTCGCGGCCTATTGATGGCACACGTGCCACTGGTTCGCCGTCCCTGGTCTAGGCTCAACCCTTTATCTACCGACGGTACATATAAGCAGGGATCAGCAACCCCCGGTACGTGGACCTGTACCGGTCCGTGGATCAAATGGTGCAGGGCCGCCTAAAGAACATTGAACTATTGCCATTTTATTTAAAGTGGTTCATTTCTCTGGGATTTGCGCAACTTTCCACGGAAATCACTTTAAATTCCACGTTAAATCACTTTTGTTCTCATTTTGGTGTAACTATATTTTATTCTGAAGGCATATTTAAATGTAACTGAATAAAAATTGTTAAATCAAAGCAATCTAAAATATAAACAATCAACGTGTCCTACCCTCAGCGGGCCGCGGTAAAATTATCAAACGTTGACCGGTCCGCAGCGATAAAAAGGTTGCGGAGCACTGCTTATAAGTACCACTCACTTTAAAATTACATAGAAAAACCATTTTTACGAATAATCTGACAATACTTAGGAAGGAATATTCTTTGAAATTCCCTCTTCCAAGATATATGGCAGCACGGGTTCTAGGATGAGTATTTTAGTGGGGAAGGTGAATAGTTTTATAGCAGGAATTGCGTTTTCAGCTGACGGCGTTTTCAACGGATTGCGAAGACTATCCTTTTTGTCCCGAAAAAAAAATAGTTAATGTCAAAATTTAAGTGTCTCATTTTATTTATATGTTAATGAAGACCTTAGAAAACGATTTGACTATTTATTTCAAGTGAACAGTGTATATAGTTAATTTTACAGTTGAATGTGTTTAATTAATTAACTCTAACGGATATAAATTTCCCCAAAGTTGAGTATTTTGCTCATGTATATCCCTTAATTTTCAATGCAGTGATCTAAAAAAAATATTGCATGAATAAAACTGCAGTAAATCATAACGCGGTAGATAAAGGGTTATACATGGACAACAATCATCACATGTCACCAGGTGACATATCGTCCGAAATTCCCAGTTTTTCGGAAAATACAATCGGAAATAACATTTGATCGTTGAAATGATTCGACTCGTGATCTTATTAAGGCCCCCATTGTGGTCGAGGTCCAGGCCCAGTTGACCCATGCCTTAAGATGTCCCTGCATATTAGTTAAAATATTGAAGCCGGAGTTGTTTTCTCGCAACAAAACAGTACCAGGATATGGATTTTAACCTCACTGGCTGGGATGTCAGTATCCAATTCAGTCGACCTTGTATAGAAGGAATACATTTTTGAATCAAACGAAGCTAGGCACGTATCACGTTATAAAATTAATGGGAACAACCGTGTCAACTTAAACACCGCACGTTTGATCTTGTGTCTTTCTCAAGGCTTCTCTCATCAACTTTTCATTCTCTAGGGGTGAGCCTCCTCTGCGGTTTTATTAATTCAACCGCATGGGAAACTCGAGTCTTACCACCAGCTCGCACGCAGAAACCACAAAGTTCATGGTTGTTTGCTTAGACGTTTTAATGAGTTTTGTAAAATTGAAAAGTCTCTCGTAATTTTCATTTCTACCAGCATGTTGTGTATTAAGGCATCGTTAAAGTTGGAGGTAGTGTATTTGGTATTTAAATGTAAAAGGTGTTTCAATCTTTTTTTTATAGGGAATCTTTTTTTTATCTTATTTTTTATAGGGGAGCTTATAGGGAAATGGCGTTTGAGTGGCTAACTAAAAACATGATTTTTTTTATTTAGCTATATATTTAGGCAGAGAATTGTTATAACTTATAACAAAATGATTAAGAGTTTTTGAAAGCATTTAGGCTCATTTATTTTTTTCTGTCGAATGCATTCAAACATTCAGTTAAATATCTGATCTTGATGTTCCTTTTATAGAATATCTTTTTTAAAATGGGGAAAATTTTTAAGGGGCATATACTTAAATCTTCTTCCCTGTATTTCAACCATTACTGATTTGTTATTTTTACTACTATTCATTGCATAGATCAGTGGTTCACAAAATTTTTAAGCGCTCTTTTTGAATTGCTTTTACCACGGCACTCCACTCGAGTTGAAGTATGACTAAGTATTTGTCGTTGTTACAAATGCCACCTGATCGAGGCCCACGAAATTCATCGTGGCAAAGGACTATGTGACGCCTGTTGTTAGACATAGCTTTGAGCACCGTACAGGTGACAATACGATTTGGCCCATTTTCCAACCTAATTTTGTGGGAGAACACCCTGGAGTTGATCTGGGAGCTCTCATCTCTGTTCTTCCACCAACCTCACGAGAGGATAGTATTTCGCGATCTTTCTAAAAGTGTCTAATTTTCACTTTATGCTCATTCCCTTTTTTTTATTTTTAAAGTTCTCGCTTTTAAACCCGACGTATAACGTGCACCCATAAATTTCAGTCTATGTTTTGTGTTAAAAGTGCACGTTATATTCCGTATTTTCCGGTGCATTTTTATTATATCAAAACTATTTCAGGTATTAATCACTGTTTATTATAGGTACAATGATTACTAATACTGCTGAATTAAAACAGGTTTTTATTTTTATATATGTGCTTTGGTTTTTTAATTTTTTTCGAAAATAATTCTATTTATAGGATTTTAAATAATTTTGGCCCTTTATTGAGCATAACGACATCTGTTTTAATAGTGTGGAAATTTCTTGCTTTATATTGCTTAAAATGACGAGATGATGATTATGTAAAATTTTACTATACAAGTTAAAGAATTGGCGATATTTTTTGGTTAGCCAGGTATATATCTTGCCAAGCAGACACTTTTGGCGACGACACGCAATATATGCTTAAATTAAAGTTATTTAATGTTCGGTATTACTAAAAACTGCGCAGAGAATGACAGGAAATAGATGCAACTGGTGATATTTTGGCTGTGGTTGATGGCAACATTTAGCGATTTATTATTTAAACGAAAAATACTGAATTTGTAAATGCAAAGTGGAAGCAAAAAATATAAAGTAACGCTTTTTTCTAAAAACTATAGCAATGTGTTAGAAAATAGAACAAAAATGGATTTTCTACTGGAGGTATTTTTTTTATTTGTACATGCATATTAAACAATGTTATTTTATTAATAGAAAAGGAAAAGATCAAGATATAGTTGCTTCAGTATTACTTTTCAGATTTATAGGGCAATTTTTTTTTTTTTTGGATGATGATGAGGGATGTGGAGCAACAGAAGCTACTATCCCTTTTTAAAAAGTAATTACGTATTAACGTTACCGCAGCCAAGATTTACACCACGCGAATCGCGCCATGTTATCATAACAGCAAAATTGCAGGTAATTAATTACAAGGCATTATAACAGCCAATTACAGGGCTTATTTATCCCTTTGTAGAGGACTAAATATTTAATGTATGTACCTCCCCGATTTTAATAAAGAAGTTGATGAAGTTTTATTTCGTTTATCTATTTTTTGATGTAAGTAGTGGGAATCTAGAGACTATGTTTCAAATATTTCGAGTAAGATCTGACCTATTAACTGGCATAGAATCATATATTTTTCATTCCTTTGCCTTTGAAATTGGAACATTCCTAAGTTGTATCACTGTATGAATAGTTTTTATAAAATTTAATCCTTGATTTTCTTCTTTTTCACACACAATGACTTTGTTTTAATTTTTGTTGGGGAAAGTAATACAATTTGTTTAAAAAGGTTCTTATTGTACCCTTTCCTTCATAACATCCTTTTCTTAAACCTTTCGGAGTGGCTGTGATACCTGAGTGGTCATAGTTTCGATCTCGTGACCGGCGTTGTCCAGGTGGGGTTCGAAACCTAGAGCCATTGAAGACTCACTGTACAGAGGGGCTGAAAAATCTAAAATCTGTTGTGATTCTCATAATACTTCCTTTGGCATAATGGGGAAGTTGCAAAAAGCGGTGCCATCTGAAGTGTCGTCCTCGTCACTAGACCGTGGTTCAAAATTACGAGATGCGTTGCCTTTTGCCCTTGTGTTACTTCACAGTACGTCATAAATCATATTAAATTAAATCATTCGGGAAAAATAATCATTCAAAAATGGGCTATTATGTCATGGCGTTTTGTTCAGTAAAATAAAATAATTCGGAAGTTATGATAATACAAATATGATTTAGTAGCGCACACAGGAATTTTTCAAGGGGGAGGGGGTCCGGGGTCGAAAGTTCACCATTCTTGTATCATGCTCCTTTTGATTTTATCGATTTTCAGGAACAAAACACAGTAAAAAACTAATTATTGAATAAATAATTAGCATTACTTAATACAATTAATCATTAATAACAAATACTTAATTAAATTTTACGTACTATATACTAAGAATTATAATCAATCGGAAAAAAATCAAGGGCTTTGGGAGGTCTGGACCCCCAGGAATCCCCCCCTTGTGTGCGCCACTGATATGATTAAATACATTTTTTTTTTGAAAAACGAAGGTACATTACAAATTGTACCTCAAAAAATACGCTACTCTTTGTTTCTTAGAAGAAACACTTTAACTTTGATTATAAATATCCCCCCTCCTCCTCTTTATATTTCAATTTTATTTAAAGCTGTCTTGACTAAATGGTACAAAATTGGATTCAAAATAGGGAATACATATTTATTTAGAAAAGTATATCAATATGAATATTATGCTTTGAAAAAGGTTTCACTGTTACAGTAGTATGAAAAATACATAAAGAGAACTAACTCTATATTCAATGTTATATTTTCTATTTTCCATTTGAAACAGTCCTCTTCTCATTTTTTTTTCTGTATAAAATACGCATTTTGTTTTTAATGTAGATAAGATAAATCTTTGACATTATGACCTTAGATAGCCTTTAGGTGACTCAGAACTAAAAATATCTGTGATGTTTTTTGTTGTACCTTGATGCAACTGTAACTAAGAATCCTCTTCAATATACGCTCTTGTACATTTTTATACAAAGTACATTTTTCTTTTAAAAATGCGTACAATTTATTGAGCTATTATAATTTTATGGTGCTTTTTTACACTTATTTAAACTGCATTTTTTGCAATTCTTATTTTAAAATAATATTTTCAGAATTTTTTTGCCTTTTAATACTTTAATGCAAACATTTAAAAATGAAAAAAAACGCGGGGTTGTAAATTAAATTATCTATAAATACATTTTGAATTTTACAGTACTTTCTTTTTAAAAAATAAACCAATCGGAGCTACAAACATTTTAAATTTCAATTGGTAAAATTAAACAGAAAAAAAACTTCGTGTCATAGTTTGACTATTTTAAAAGTAATATTATTGTAAATTAAATCATTAATAACTTTTTTTTTCAATTTTATAGTCCTTTTTTAAAGAAGACTTTTCAAATGATTTTTGAGTTAAAATTTTTTTTAACAAACTAGCAAAATTAAAAAAAAAATTTTTAAATTGCTTACCGTATTATATCGTCGACCAATTCCGCAGAATAAAAAGACATCGCCATTTCAAGGAATGTCTACAAATGTTGTCATCATCATTATTATTCGAACAAGCGTGAGAATGGTCTCCACTATTGGCTGCATATCGTGGCATTTGGCGATATCTTTTGATTTGATGAAACTGGTCGACGACATAGTAAGTACCAATTTTTGTGTACTAATTATTGAACAATATAATTGTAATTATTTTTATACTAAGGATTGCGATAATAACTATTTATAATTATTCTTGACAATTATTATTTAATTATTAATCGATGGGCTAAAACTTTTTATTTAAATTTATAGACTATTAATTAGAAAATCGCCTTAATTTTATGCATATAAACAGATATTTAAAAAAATACCAAAATAAAGTGCAATTGAATGGATTTTTAAGTTTAACTGCGACAGAATAGTTTTGAAAATGGGTTATCAAAACATGACATAATTTCTTCTGACTTTTCCTCTTTTCTTAATTTCCCGTTTATATATATAAGCATGCTTTGGGAAAAATCATCCCAAATAATTTTGGTATTGCTATAAATCTCCACTCCATAAGAAATCAGTCATTTTTTACATTTAAATGCTGAGCTGTGATCCATTTTGCCATTTCGTCAAAAAAAATTTTTTTTGTTTATTTTTATCTTTTTTATTTCACGCGCGTGTATTTTAAATAGAATCTGATGAAATTATTGGCAACAAAAGAGAAATATTACTTTGCAACTGTTTGTAAAAACGGTATTTTGTATGATTCATTTTGTAAAGTTGAGGTATTGCGATGAGCATTCCCCTCCCCCTCCTCGTAAAGGATGAGTAAACAAAAATATCTTATCTTGGAAAGTTTCCGGCAAAAAGGGATTTCCAAGTCTTAATTTTTTTAGATATTTCCGATGGCCTTCGTAAAAAAGGTCACCTAATTTTACCTTTAAATTACTTGTATTATTTATAAGGATTAGGATGTTAAACATGTTCTATTTTTTAGAGTTGACATAACATTTAAAGAATAAATCTAGTCTAGAAACTGTTGAGGGCTTTTAGCTACTCATAATTGTTTAAGAAATTCCCCCCCCCCAAAAAAAGGGAAAAAAAGTATTACAGCTGATTAGTTAATAGATTTTAAAAATTTCTTTCACTACAAGATTAGTTAAACAAAGAAAACATAAATGTAATTTTTGTCTTGATTTTAAAAATGAATATTAATTGTTATAAAATTAAAACTGGCATGATTTTACAATTTATAATGTCTGCAAAGAACTACATTTGGAATATCTACAAAATCAATGAGGAAAAGGAAGTTATATTTGTGTGTGTGTGTGTGAAAACATAGATGCAATTATAGAATATTTTAATAGTTTTAATAGATTAATAATTTAATAGATTTTAATAGTTAGTTCAGAGACATTATAATTAAATTAACTGAACTATTAGTGAGTAATATATATATATTGAAAATTAAAACATATTTTTGCATAATACTCTGGATTAATTACAAAATTAATGGTTTTTAATTAAAGTGATTTCTTACGACGTATTTTGACAGTGTACTAAAGGCTATTGGCGGAATACCCTAAGGATAAAAAAACGCATGTTTTTAAATTATGATCTATGTTCTTTAACTACGGTTCTTAAACTATGGTTCGTGGACCCCAGGGGATCCTCAGCGCCTTCCTAGGAGGTCCGTGAAGGTCCTCTTTCCTCTTTCAGAGATTCTGAAAGGCCTAATAAAGTTTAAAATAATAATTTTTTAATTACTTTTAACTGTATTAATAAAATTTTAATTAATACAGGTAAGTACATTATTTATTTATTTGAAATTGTATTTTGTAATATTTTTATACATAATTAGATATTTACACCCGTTGAGATAGGTTGACTGTGTCAAAAAATATCTAAATATTTAAAAGGTCAAAAACTGGAAAACAGTTGCTAAGAGTAGAGTTGTCTGGAGAAAACTTCTGAAGAAGGCCAGGGCTGTCGAGCCATTGAAGAAAATGTTTACTGCTTTCTTAAAGGAAAAATAGAAGTGTTAAAGAAGTCTGTATAAGTAGCCGAGAAAGTCTAAGGATTGTTGAGGAACCTCTAAATCACTCATCCCAGTGTTGGGAGTCAGAGTAGGTTGCTGAAATTCTTGTGGGGTCCGCGATGTCAGTTTGATGTATAAAGGCCACGGCAATCGAAAGTTTAAGAGCCTCTGTTCTAAGGAACCGAAATGACCTCAAAGGCTTACAGTTATAAGCTGCCCCCCCCAGGAACAATCACCCCCACATTTAACCTTTCTTTGATACTATTGGGACTATTGTCGGCGGACCTTGTCATTTTGAACAACGGTCAAGTGGCAAGGGTGACACCGGAGCTGGTACCCTAATTTCCAAACCAATTCACTTTGCCAATGTGAGGACATTGAACCTTGATGAATTTAACGTACCTGTATATCAGTTCCTGTAAGCCAGTGGTCTCCAACTCCTGGTTCGCGGACCGGTACCGATCCAATGGATCAAATACTACCGGTCCGCACAAGAAACATTAAATTATTTCCCTTTTATTTACTGTGGTATATTTTTCTTGGGTTACTTTTTATGAAAACCACTTTATATTCCTTGTTTAAAATCACTTTATATTCATTTTTTGGTGTAGCTATATTTTATTCTGAAGTCACGATTAAAAACAATTAAATTAAAATTATTTAATCAAAACAGTCTAAAATATAAACAATCAACGTCCTCCCCTCAGCGGGCCGCGGTAAAATTAACAAAGATAAACAGGTAGGGAAACACTGCTCTAAGCCAGTGATCCACAACCCCCGGATCACGGACCGGTACTGGTCCGAGGACCAAATAGTGCCAATCCGCACAAGGGATATTAAATTATTTTCATTTTATATACTGTGGTGCATTTCTCTAAGGTTTTATGGTAATCATTTTATGCACCAAGTTAAATAACTTAATATTAATTTCTTGGTGTAACTATTTTATTCTGAAGGCCCATTTAAATACAATTAAAGTAAAATAATTAAATAAAAGCAATCTAAAATATAAACAATCAACGTTCCCTCCTTCAGTGGGTCGCGGTAAAATTATCAAAAGTTGACCAGTCCGCGGCAATAGAAAGGTTGAGGAGCACTGCTCTAAGCGGTCGATCTGGTGTCACTGAAGACCCACTGTTCACCTTAAATCTGTCGAGAGCTCAAATGTCCTTCCTTTTGTGTTGTAGTATGGTAGTTAGGAGAGGGAGGTGCCGTTTTCGTCACTTGATCGAGAGGTTCGAAATGACGAGGTCCATCGTCAATAGCCCTCGTATTGCTTTATTGTATGACGTTAATATAGCTCTCATTCTCTTACTAAGCATCCGGTATTTAGTGGTACTAAGATTAGAACCTTTGAGTCGACAGAAACCACGCCGGTTACGAATTCGTGACCATTGGTAACCATGGTCATTAGAAAAGTTTAATGTGTGTGTGTGTGGTTGTAGAAACAATGATAAATGCAACCAAATCTTTCAACTTAGATAAATCTTTTAAAGCATTTAAGATGGCTGAAAAAGTGTAGGAATTAAAATACAATATAAAACTTTCACTGGAATTTTGGCGTTATTCACGCCATTTTTACACTTAAAAACACGCAAAGAAAAATGGAACAACAAACGAACGATATGTCGACGTATATATATATATATATATAATTCTCGTTGAACTAACTCATTGTAGAAAAAAAAAAGATTTTTTATATAAGTACAATTTTCTTTTCATCAAGAATTTCCAGAGCTCAAATAATTTTTCAAATCTGGAAAACATCGAACTACTCTTTTTGTAGACACACATCTAGACGCTAGAAAACCTTAGATTTAAATTGAATAGACGGAAAAATCTAGCAAAAATGTAGAACACTTACTTGAATTTTGTCCAGACACTCCAGGTATCCACAAAAACAACACGTCAAGTAAAGAACATTTCACCAGGAACAACGAAATTTCAGTTCGAAAAAGCTTCTGTCTGATCTTTTCCGACATTCTTACAGCGAAAAGGGTTGCTTATCTAGGGGGAAAAATGATAATGAAAAGAAAAAAAAGGTAAAACTGCAGGTGTAAATTCGAACCATGCGGTCGTAGAGGTAATATTTCAAAACCTCTTTTATTTATTTAGTGTGCATTTTTTTTTTTTATTCTTCTAAAGCGATAATAACAGTGAGAAAGAAGTTATGAGAATTTTCAGTTCCACATGCAATCTCGATTTTCGGAAATTTTCAGTAAATAGAGAGTAAGATTTTTTTTCTATTTACAATAAGCTATTTCTTTGTAAAAGAATTCATTGGACATTTTATAAAAACGAAATCTTATGACTTAAGTATTCGTTTGACAAACGAAGGGATGAATCAAAAGATAGTTATATTTAGTAACTAGCTGGTATACCCGTTCTTCGCACGGGTGAACTGAAAAATTAAACTCAGATTGAAGGATAAAGAAGTTTTTAATGAGTTAATTTTACGTGAATTGCAAATTAAACAAAAAAAGCCTTTGGCGTAACTCAGGTAACAAAAAAAAAGAGAAATAAAACACCTTTGTTAAATTTTAAGTATGTAGGTCTAATAGCTGATAAAAAGGATTTTTTTTTTTATTTATAACTCCCCGTAACACTCTTGAGGGTTGATTTTTGAAAATACCTTCCTAAGCTGATCTCTGCTCAGCAAAAGTAACACATTGTTAAAAGTTTTGTGTAATGAACGCTTAAAATAGTGTAAATAATTTTTATCTGAAAGTATAATACATTAATATTACTTTCTGTAGTATTTATTTTATGTTAAAATTGTAATATTCGCAAGCAACGCCGTTTCTTAAATTATAATGACGATCCAATGAAAAACATAGCGAAATGTTAACGATAGAGTCAAGTTGGCAAATGCCTAACTACTTTCATAACTCGAGCTTTATTAGAGCTTTGTAAGACCCACCCTGTAGGGGAGCGATGCACGTTAATACTTTATCCACCGCATAATGATTTACTGCAGTTTTTTTCATACAATATTTTTTTGGATCACTACATTGAAAATTAAGGGGTATACATAAACAAAATACTCCACTTTGGGAAATTTAATCCGTTAGAGCTAATAAATTAAATAAAGATATTCCACTGTGTAAAATTAATTATATATACCGTTCACTTAAAATAAGTAGTCAAATCATTTTCTAAGGTCTTCATTAACATACAAAAACATAAGACACTTAAATATTGACAAAGTATTTTTTCCGCTAAAATACTCATCATGGAACCCGTGCTGCCATATATCTTGGAAGAGTGGATTTCAAAGAATATTCCTGCTAATTATTGGTAGAATATTCCTTCTAAGTTGGTGTGGTGTGGTAGTTAGGAGAAAGTGGTGCCAGCTCAGATGTCGTCCACGTTACTTGACTATGGTTCAAAATTACGTGATCCTTTGCCCAAAGCCATCGTGTAGCTGAACAGTGCAACATTAATATTCACTCACTCTCACACTCCAAGAAATACAGAACAATAGTTATTGCGTGTTTAAGTGTAAAAATAATTATATCTGCCTATTCAATTAAAATTATAGCGTTATAATTAACTACTAACCACAAATAAATTTTGAAAATTTGTCCAAATGATGCAGTGTGAAAGAGAAAGCTTATTTACTTTAAGTATCAGAACTGATAAAAGCATTTATTCGGAAAAAAGATCAATTTCTTACTACCAAATATGCATAATAAGATGTTAAAAAAAACATTAAAATAAAGAGAGATTTATAACAACCTCTCCCTTCAAAACTTAGTTTGATTCTGAAATAAAAAAATAGGCATTATATCAGAGGAATTAATTAGAAGCGAGCACCTTGCGTAGCCAAAACAAAAAAGGTTTTTCACAAACAAAAGATAGATATATGCAGACATGGTTTTTTTTTTGCAGCGCATGCCAGAATTGCTAGCAGAAGACAGAATTTTTTCCTACTTACTTGACAAATATGGTTATATTTTTCACTTTTCCCAAATCTTTATAAATTATAGTCTATGCTGTAAATTATAGCCTATGTGCTATTCTGATGTATAAGCTATATTACTGTAAAGTTTCATTAAAATCCATTCAGTAGTTTTTGCGTGAAAGACTAACAAAGATTTTCACAAACTTTCACATTTATAATATATATATTAGATATTAGATACTATTAATTATGGCAATATTTTGATTTTTCGAAAGTTTCAAGTAGAAGCCAATTTAATTTTCGAATCAGTTTGATGAGACAAATGTATCCTATAACATTTATTATTTTTTTTTAAATCAGGAAGTGAAATTGCTTGTTAAAATTCTCTCATCACAACTTGCAAATTAATACCAGACAACTTGCGCCTATAGTTAATCTTATTGATCTTTATACAAGAAAAATCATGCTTATATAAAAGTATATGCTGGCCCAAATGTATAGAGCAGGGGTGGTGAACCTTTATGAATCAACGCGCCATTTTTTTTCTAAAGTGTTGAATGAGGTATAGACGTGCCGACAAATACTTGTGATTATTGGGGAAATAATAAAACTAAATACTAAGAGCTCAAAACTCTTATTTACTACGAAAAAATACCTGTTGCATCGCATAGTTGTAAAGGTTTTAGTTATGTTTAATTAAAAAAAAGTAATATTAAAAAGTAACATTAAAGCAACATTAATGTGTGTTCTGTTGATGCAGATTCAATGGCAAATAACTTATTTTAGGATTGTAAGATATTGCTTTTAGTAGAATGCATGCTCAATTGGAGTCATCTACAATCGGTTTTTAAGCAATTAATTATTTTTCCCATGGTTCACTTTTTTGACAAGAGTATTTTTGATTTGTTTCAAAAATGTCGTTTTACAGACGATGTTCTGCATACCACTATTTCAGAACATAAAACACATACCGGTTTGTCGCCTTTACTAATAATGCCTTACTTCTAGATTCATCAAATTTGAAATTCTCTGTTACACTTACTATCTTGCCCTTTTTATTATTTTTTTCGCTGAACTAGCCGTGTTAAATAACACTTAAAAATCGTAAATGTAACACAAATAAATTTAAAATACAGTTATGTCAATGAAATTCACTGTGCTATGTGTAGACGAACTTTGCATCATAAGCAATTGCAGTCCGCGACGTAATTAAGGCAAGGAAATATAACAAACGAGTGTGCTCCCCGCCGAACCTCGATCAATCATTCGCGTTAGTTCGTAATACTTCATAGTAAACTTGGTTATTTTGAAATAAAAAGATATCCATTTTGATCTCTGGCGTGCCCAAAATATTGTGTCATGTGCCATGTATGGAACGCGTGCCAATGGTTCGCCATCCCTGGTATAGATCATCTATCTGTTTGGTTTTCTGATTGTATTGTAGGGTCGCACAAGAACTCTTTGCAGGCCATATGCAGCCCGCGGGTTGCTAGTTGCCCACCCATGACCAAAGGCTTTATTTTTACATTCATGAATTAAAGCGTTATAAAACATTTGATGTAACAAACAAAAAAAAAGTAGTCCAACACCATATATTGAAAGGAAAATGAAAAATTGCAAGGAAAATCGCTTTCTATTTTGTCAATTAATCTTGGGATTCTGTCATATGTATGTACATATTTATATTAATTGTAACAATTTAATAAAAAGTAACTAAAATAAAACTTTTCTTTGTTGACCTAAGTAGGAATTGACTTAGTTTTTTTTTATATTACTTGTTAGGAAAAAATCTGAAATGTATGTGTTCAATGCTATCATGTTTTGAAGCAAGGTATTATACCTTGATTTTGAGAAAAATAGTGTATACTTCTAGAAGTACAAGCCTTTAGATTTGTTAGGTTCCAGCTCAGGTGTCGTCCTTGTCACTTGACCGTGGTTCAAAATTTCGTGGTCCGTCGCCAAAAACCCTCGTGTAGCTAAACAGTGCGACATTAATATTCACATACTCACCCGATATCGCATGTGTCGTACGCGCTGAATTGGCAACTATGTGCTTCGTTTCATATAATGTCGCCAATACGGTTACGATATTACATTATTGCAAGCTCTCGCAGAAAAATATTGCAGCGGTATTACCTTAACTGGAAATGTTGCGCGCGCGAAGAAAGACGCTGTCTCTTACGAAGACTTATAAACAATCAACGAGCTAAATACTCAACTTTTCAGGAAGCTGTAAGAGCTACAGGTTTATCAAAATCTGAGGACTTTATCAATGAAATATTTTACGATTCAGCTAATGATGGATTTAACTGAAAAAGAGTCCAAGAACGAATTTTTTGGGAAAAAAAAGCACAAATAAATAGAGCTACATAATACACGTAAATTACAGTTTTAAAAAGTTTGAGCTTTAAGTATGAATTGTTGAATAATTGCACAATGGGGGGTTATCCAACTGTTCCTAGTATATAATAATTTCTATTTTAGCGAATACAACAAATTTCGTTTCAGTTACTTAAGGTATCCGACTACGTTCGGAACCGTGATTTTCAAAAGCGCATAAATGGATAATTTTCATGATATTTAGTGCCACTTAGATTAGAAAATGTATATAAAATTGTTTTAAGAATAGTATTACAATAAAAAATTATTTAAGTACAATATTTTGACAAAAATGAACATAGAATGACCAATTTTCAAAATATTCTCCTTTTGCGAAAAATGCTTCTATTATAATAATATTTTGCCTGTATATAGCTCAGACTTCTGTACAGAGGCTCAACTAGAATTTTTGAAATATATAACTTTAGAAGTGGGTTTATCCATGTTTTACGACAACAGAGGGGAGAAATTTGAAGAAAAAAATCCCGATAATTATTTCAGTGGGTTGTAACTCTGAAAATAATGTGAATTTTTCAAAAATCATAATTGAGCCTCTGTACAGAGGTTTGAGCTATATACAGGCAAAATATTATTCTAATAGAAGCATTTTTCACAAAAGGAGAACATTTGGAAAAAAGATTATTCTAAGTTAATTTTTTACCAAAATATTGTATTTAAGTAATTTTTTTTTGTCAAAATGTCCTTAAAACAATTTTATACATGTATTATTATCTAAGTGACACTAAATATCATGAAAACTATCCATTTATGCGTTTTTAAAAATCACGGTTCCGAACGTAGTCGGATACCTTAAAGCGGGTAGTTTGTGTTTAATGTACGGTAAAATAAAAAATATAAAACATCAGTATAATACAGTGAAATACGTTTAACGCGAAAACGCTTAAGACTAAGTATCGGAATGGTCTTTGATAAACTACTATTGTAACCCCCCGTAGTTTAAACTCTTCTCATATGAACAGTAGAAAGACTATCGCGCCCTCTAGCGGCTAGAACAATCTTCAGTAATGACCAAGCTTCGGAACTGTAAGGACGTACGAGCATGCGCTCCCCGACCCCTTTCAATTCTATTGTAGCTGTTAGTTCTCTAGTTATGTATGTAAATGTTTGTTTTGTCTAATAAACGTGTTTAATTAACTAGTGGACTTAATTAAGAACCCCTTCCCCGCGTGTCCCTTTATTACATTGGGTCACACCCCTTATACTATGTATTTTCATGCAGTTTTTTTCTCTTAACACGAAACGAAAAACGCTTAACATGAAAAGATATCCTTTCTAGAGAAGGATATTGAAAAGTTTCTGCATTATTGGACTGTCCAACTGTATTATCGGAAGAATTAGTTGCAGTAGATGATGATAATGTGTGTACAGTCCCAATTATGACACACAAAGACATTTTGGAGTTTGTTCAAAGCTCAACAAATATCATTGATGCAGATTCGGAACGACCAAAATGAAATGAATGATGCAGCTCCTGTTCCCTCGTCATCAGAAATGAGGAAAAGTATGTTCAGTTATTTAGGTGCACATTACAATGGTAAAATGAATAACAAAATGGACGATATCGAATAATTTATTGAAAATTTGATGCTAAAAAAATAATGCAAGGGAAAATATCAGTTTATTATTTTAAATTATGTTTTTTTTTCAAAAAATTTGAGAATTTTGAATTGAATTTTATTAAGTTCTCGTGAATGCTTTTGTTTCATTAATTTTTATTAAATACATGCATACATACATATCTATGTGTACATTAAAAATACTCTAATAAACTTACTTTTGTTGAAATATGTTTTTATTTTTGCAATATTGTTTAATACGAAATTCTTTTAACTGGAAAAAATATTTCAGTCCCCTCAAGTTCACGTTAAACGATTTTCGCTGTACATGATTCGCAAGAAAATACTTTACGTGTGTGTATAATATTACTAAAACTAATTTACACAAATAAAAAATTAGGAGAGGGAAAATTTAAACAAGCAATTTAGAATATCCAGAATTCGAAATACAACATGGTTGAATTAGGTCACGTCCTGAAATGGGATTGATTTTGATTAGATTGTCTTTGTGACAAATTACGAGATAGATGTTTGCTTTTGAATTATATATCAAGAGTTCCAGCATTGCGTGACAATAAAATATGCACGTATTCATGCGAAACTAAGGTTCACAAAACATCTCGTCTAATTTCATATAGTTGCACCTGCTTTCGGTTTGTTTATTCACGTGGAAGATATATGAAAATGGTATTTAGAATGTTTCATGTTCTCTCGTAAACACTTTTCTCGTCAAAATACGTCTTAGAGGCAATATTGATTTTTTTTTTAAATCCCATTTGTTTTTATATTAAGTCTAATTATTATCGGCTAATTATTTTTAAATGAAATGAAATGAATGTGGATATACATTCTAACTTAAATCAAATTAGCGGACTGTTCGTTTTAAATCGAGATAAAAGTTAATTTAATGAATTTAAAAACACAGTAGTTTGTATATATATATATATATATATATATATATATATATATATATATATATATACATACAGATGAATCAGGAATGAATAACATCGAATAAATCATTAAATATAGAATTTCGACGTAAGAATTTAACAAGAACATAGTTTAAACATACCTAACTTTATTATTCCATGACTCGATTCATTCATAAGCGAACATCAGCGAATAAACAATAAAATCTGTTGCCAGATATTTTACAAAAGAGAAACGCGTGACAAATAAAATATAATTGGATAAATAAAAATAATACGTTGGAGACGCTTTAGTTAATGAGTCAACAATGAATAATATCTTTTTTATGTTCTGTTCAATCATCTTTAGCATAGAATTAATTTAATGGAATTCTCGCTTTGAAATGAATTTTTTTTCATGTTTAAGATTAAAAACGAAAGTGTAACAGGATGTCTTTAACTAAGTTGTCTGACTTGATAATCGTAGTAAAAACACATATCTTTATTGCACAGAAAAGACATTGTTCCAATTAGGCTTAACTAATCCTCTGCAGCTCGAGCGAGATTATAATACTCTCGAATTGGCGAGACAATTGTGCTATTTATAACAGCCGATCACGTGATCATTTTTAATTTTTTGCCACAAATTCATCGTGGGAAAACACATTAAAGAATCATATCGTTTTTTAAAGAAGTTTAAAGTTTTTTTTGTAATAAATTTCAAAAATATTTTTATTTATTTATATAATTAAGTACGTGCCAGTTTACATGATTTTTTTAAAAGAGAATTTGATAAAATTTTGGCTTTTTGATTTAATATATTCTGTGACATATAAATGTGATGTGTTTGTTGAAAATATCTTTAAACTCTTATTTTTTGTCAAATATATATATTTCAGACCTTTTATCTTTCTCAAAATTATTTTGATTGAATTTCATTAAATATACTTCGATAAAAACCAAAAGTTGAAAATCAATATTCATTGTTGAACATGACAATCAAAAGCCACATTATTCTAATGTGACTTTAATTTACTTCAATCACTAAGTCTTTAAGTTACCATGACTTTTTTCCGAGACTTGATTTTTGCATCAAAACATTGCCTTTTACTTTGAACAAGATTTTATTCATTAATACTTTATTTTCTGAACATCAAAATTTGACTTTTTTTCTTCAAGACATTGTTTTTATTTCCAAAGGTTATACCTTTTTTTAAAACAACAACGACAACATAATAGTAGTTTAGTTTGATAAAAAAAGAAATACTTATTCCAAATATTTTTTTACTATCATTGTTATTATTTTTACTTTCTTCTGCAATTAGTTTTTTCTATAGCTTTATACAGAGATTTGTGTAACCTCTTTCAAGACTAAGGAAGATTCCATCTCCCTTTTAAAATTGCTGATTTTCGCATCTAATTATAGGCTTGTATATGTTTTTTACACAGAAAGTCTAAGTAGAACGTATGTCCAATGCAATTACGTAAACGGGGGAAAAAAACTGTCAAATTAGTGGCCTCAATGATGAAAAACTCGCGGGCTGTCCTCTGTTACTATTTCAATTTATTGTGTCGTGTAAATTTGTTGTTTGTCTCATATGTTATAAATTCAGAAAGTATAGTTTTAAGCAACAATAAAGTACATTTGAAAAAATGTAAACAAATGCCTGATAATGATAACTCCCATATTTCTTATGTAAATAACAATACAAGGATAGAGATGCAATGCAAAGATTTATTTCCTACTAAAAAAGAACAAAGTTTATTATTATTTTGTTTCTTATAAGTGCCGGTAACTAACATTAAGACGTACCGCTACTAGTAAAGTTGCGTGATTACAAGATGGTACTACAACACACAGCGTAGCAATGAAAGTGCTACTCTAAATGTTTCTGGTACAATCTGATTTCCCCTTAAGGAGACATTTCATGGCCAAGTAGGTCTCCCGATCTTTCACTTTTTGTGTAATTCAAGACTAGATAATACTTCAGGTCATTAGGATGAGTGTTCTGTGCACTAAATGACTTGAATTGTTAAAATATATTGGAGAGCTCATTTGCCTAATAACCTAACAGTCAATGGTCTGGCATTTATTTAAGAATAAGTCTTTCACCTTTCAACTGTTTCTTGGCGTAAATGGATATTGCCTGGAGGCGGAATAATTTAACTAAGAAAAGCTGAAGCCAATCAACGAACAAAAAAAAAAAAAGGCTACTCGAAAAGATATCACAGCCGTGTTGCCACAGATGATTATGACAGAATTGCAGGACTAAACTTTAGAAACGTCCGTAAACTTAGGAAGCTCATATGGACAGTTATCTTTTTCAAAACACACTTTGCAATTTGGATTGTATTATTAAATGTTATTTTCTGTATTTGTGTGTGCAACACAATGGTACACTTTGCCATTTGTTAATAGGAAACGAAACCTTACTAACGTCTATCATTGCTTTTGTACATGAAACAGGAGCGTAGTTACCGCCATATCAATGATATGGTGCCCCAAAGCTACAGGAGCCACGACACATGTGTAATATTCTGACACTTTCAAATAAGTGTCTATTATTTCATTTAAAAGAAAAAAGAGCCCCCAAAAGGAATTTGATACAGGGCCCACTCAAGACTAGCTACGCCAATGACATGAAATCTAGGAGTTACATATCTACCACATCTTATACATATATATTAAACACACACACACACACAGTTTGTGTGTATATGTTTATTTATTTATATATCCAGGGAATAAACTCCCCAGACAAATTTAGAGCGACAAAACAGACCAACAGGAAGACAATTACCTCATCGACTTCGAGTAAAGCAGCAGACGCCAGCTAACATATCATAACAATACACACACATAAAAAAATTGCCTATAGAGTATTTTTGTTTTAACAATTAAGCTACGGACAAAATACATGACGGTCACATGATAAATGTAATCATGTGTTCTCTAATGAAATCAAAATTGACATTAGACGTACTTGTTGTTCTACTTGTAAAACTTAGGTACAATTTCCAATTTGATAATTGGGTAAAGATGTTCAAGTATATATATATAAAGATTCCTCAAAAGGCTTTCCAAAATTAAGAAAAAATCTTATATTAAACTTATACTTTAAAATAAAGGGATTTTTATTTACCTCTGTGCGCTATTACTTTCGAAAGAAAGTACTTTTTGCTTGTATTTTTTGAAAGAATGTTTCTGTAAAAGGCAAAAGTATCTAACAGCAAAAAGCTCATGAACTGATTTTCTAGAAACACATGGTCGCATTTATCACGTGACTATGACATTACATGAATTTATGGATTGGCTGGGAAAACTCGATTCCAGCAAGGTGACTATGGCATCATGTAAATTTAGACAACGTGAGAACTGATTATTTTCTACAATAATGAAATCTGTATTTATTATATTATTTTTTTATAGAAAATGGTTAATAGAATTGGAAATTCTCACTGCCTGCATAAAATGTTAGTGAGAATTTTCTATACACAGAGAATTTCAGTAAATTTAGATGCACAATAATTTCCTATTTACAAGTGTAATTTATTCTCATTTAGTATATAAACATAAGTTTGCAGAATACTATTTATTTTGTGCAATTTGTTTTATCGTTTTAAATACCAAAATTCATGACTCGTGAATTTTAACTGTCCTGTTGCACAATCCGAAACGTTTTCGTACTCATGACTTTGGACTCTGGAATCCATTACCAAAATTTGTTTATCTGAGTTTCCCCCCACGAAATCACCTGCATACATACAACAGTTTGGTAACGAGTATTTTATCTGCCGCTTTAGTGTCGCCAACCAATATTTATCACATTCTATGAAACAGGGATATCCTGCGCATAAAAATGTTCCGAACCCAACATCAGTTTCAACGTCCGCCATCCGAAAAAAAGAGTCATCTACAAACAATTCTGCATTTCCCCAAAATAGAATGAAAAAAAAAAAAGAACCTTTTGGCGCTCGTCTTATTAAGCAATATCATCCACTTCTTAATCGTCCAGGAGCCTAACGCTGTTATCTTGACTTACTGCCTTGTTGGCTCCACTTTAAAAAAAAAGACCGAAGCCTCGTAAATCTGTGTAGAAACGATCCTGTTCTTTTAGAGGTAATTTAAGACAGCTTCCACTTTCTGCCGAGAGAATGATTCTTTCTGTTTTAAACAGTATCTTACACGTTTGATAAAAAACATACTCACTTGCTTGTCCATTTCGAGCCACATGCTGTCAGATAAGAAAGGATGGAACGAAAAAAAGATGTATGTGGAATTCCATCTGCAGAGAGGGAAGATTACAAGAGAAGAATGATGTAAATAAAATGAAAGGTTTGGATGTGGTTTATTGGAAGGGATAGAGTGGTAAATGCTGTCTTTATTTTTCGATTCTCTGTTGGAATGAAAGTATTTAAAAAAAGCGATATACATATATATCTTACGATGGCGCCATCATTTGTTTTTCTTTTCTTTTGAAATACTTTTGGAAATGGAGGCGATATGGGTTGGATTTCTGTGATTTGAAATGATACCTTTTAATTTCCCCGAGTTAAAGTAGTTCTTTTCGATTTTATTTACAAATTCATGATTTATATAGATATATTTTGTATTACCATTGCACGTAATGCGTTTGTGTAACTCCTGCCTGCCAACTATCGCGAATTTGTTAATTTGTGACGAATCTATACAGCACCTTATCACTAATACTCTTAGGCGTCTTTGGGGATTGTAAATTCGCGTATATTTCCAACCAGCTCTGAAAGGAGAAAACGGGATATGTAAAAGAATTTAGAGAGCGTTGTAAGTTCGCAGATAGAAGGCGATTGACCCAAGAGAAGTAGTAACGAAGTTAACAAGATTCAAGTGGATTGCATGATTAGAGTCCTACTGTTATTAGTCAACAAAATACCATTGGAAGGATTGATCTACCTGGAGAGAACGACATTATATCCAGGTGATATTTATAACTCAGTTTCTCTGACCTCAAGAGTTAATATATAATAAAGTTAGTGAACAGTTAATGAATGTTAATGATTCAAGTTGCGTATATTTCTCGGTCCTCTTATTCCGGTAAACTCGTTCGATATTGAGCTTAGTAGTTGATTAATATCATATTTTGTGATTTAAAGTAATATTAAAAGTAAATCCCTTTGACGTAGACATATTGTTTGATATTTGTATTTAGAAGGTTGCTAATTGAATCAATTGAATAAATATAATTTGTTATTCTAAAAATGGCGTCTGGTAATTCTTTGCCTCAATTCAATCTTAGTGTCCAGGGTGGAACCCAGGAGGGTTCTCACAAATTGTATGGAGTTTCTCTAATAATCTTCCTGAATTCTTCTTGAAGAACTGTATTCAGTGGCGTAACGTACACCCGCGCAACCCCTACATCGCAGGGGGCAGGACTCTAGGTGGCCCAAAGGTATGGTTTTGCAATCCTTTGTAAGATCCGACTTGGGGCACAAAACCTGACTTTGCAGGGGGCTCTAATATTCTCCGTTACGCCACTGACTGTACTCTTTGGTAAGATGCATTTCGATCGAATGATCTACTTTTAGCTCTGTTCCCTTCAATCATGTGAAATCTTACTCATCATGATTGATTGATTTGGTGCGAGAAAAAATCCTCACCACAAATTTTTAGTTTTTTAAAATGGCATTGGTTAACTTTACATGTTTTATTTTAAATAAATAAAATTAGGCATTATACACACAAAGTTGGGTGTAATTTTAATTTATTAACTGAATAATTTTTAAACGTTTGTTTTGTATAAATGTCCGAAGATGCTCCAGTGCCAAAAATTCAAATCAAACAATAATCTAATCTATGTATATAAATTCATGTAAGGCTTCAGTTGCAGATGGTGCTTATTCTTTTTTAGGAAGTGATGCAATTCACATTACCATGCTCTCATTTCGATTGCGTCCAAGAATATCGCTATACATGAAACTAACAAAACTAATTTACTTGTGACTTTTGCTTGCTTGTATAAGGAAACTTCAGGTAATGAATTTACCCTAGTTGGAAAAACAGAAATCGATCTCATTCTACGAAAATATAATCTCTTACAAAGTGAAATGTTGAAAAATAAGATGATACATAGACTGTACATTTTCAGTAAAACCTCTATATAACGAAGTCGCTAAATCCCGAAAAAAAGTTCGTCATATGGAAATTTTTTTATATAGAGGTTCATCTTTCAATTTTCCTTATAAACCACATAAAAAATAAATTTTAAAAATTCACAAACACTATATGTTACAAAAAGTAATTATTCACATCTTTTTGTAAATTAATATATATTTATTTTATATATCTTACCAATAAAAAAAGAAAGAAAAACTGCAAGAAAAATTTCTTGACGCCCTTATCCGCTTCCTGAAGATTTAATTTTTTTCTTTGATACTCAACCACTTACGTTTTGACATTTTCGAGCTACAAGAAACGAAGTACGACTGATCATGATCAATACTACAAATGAACGGAGACTCCACTGAGGGTGAAAGGGGATATCGAAGATGTTTCCAGTGAAATGGACAATGGGGATTAAAGGTTGCACTTCTAGGACGAAATGCCGTGAATTCTATTGTTCTCGGCGAGTTAGTCATATAATAAAACCAGCTCAAGATTTATGACCACCATAAATGTGTTAAAAGAGACAACAGCTCGAAATGTCAAAAATACTTCAAAAATAGGGAGAAAAAAAATTGAATAACAAGAGAAAAAGTTCGTTATATAGAAAATGTACTTCGCTATAGGGAGGTTATTTTGCAAAGAAAATCGTGAAATGTTCTTGGTTCCAGGAAAAAGTTCATTATATAGAAAAATTCACAATATAGAGGTTCGTTATATAGAGGTTTGACTGTATATATAAATAAACTCAAACTCAGTGGCGCAACAGCCGATGAGGGCCAGGGCCTACTGTACCCATTTCAGTATATGTAACCATTGGGCGCTGAGGTGCATGAGCAGATGTCCTGATCAGGTGGTCAATTTGAAGCGAAACCCCCAGAGTTTTAGTCCCCAAGCAAGCTTAAAACTCATTTATCGACCCACTGAAGGGATGAAAGGCTGAATCAACCTTGCCCAGCCCTTACCCCCTATATATATATATATTGATATTTCCAAACATTTTTTATAGGCCAAACTATTATTATTATTATAGAAGCATTTTTCATAAAAAGAGAATGTTTTAAAAGGTTATTCTATCCTCATATTTTGCCCAAAAATTGCATTTAAATATAAACATTTGCTTAAATATTTTCTTAAAACAATTTTATATGAATATTCCAATTAAAATAACACTAAAATATCAAAAAAAAAAGTTTCAAGTATACGTTTTCTGAAATCATGGTTTCGAATGTAAGATAGCAGAAATAAACATAGTGTTCGTAGTCTCGTATATCAATTCATGATTCGAATTTATTACACATTTATTAATCTCTAAATGGGCGATATATTAGGTGAATTAAAAAAACCCAACCCACACATGCTTTTTTTAAAAAAAAAAAAAAAGAATTTTCATGTAAAAAAAAATACAAGAATCCTGTCGTATCACACTTAAAGTACTGCTGAATTTTTCATTCTCTCTCTAATGTATATAAGATAATTTTATAAAAAATCTCCACCTATTCACACACACACAGAGTTTGACATTTATGTGTTACGGCGTTTTATTTGAATCAAAATAATATAAACGCCCTTTTTTTCCAAATGTTTTTCGAAGATATTATCATAATTCTCTGGATCGGAGATATCAAATTGCATCACCCTCGCTTTCTGTTGATGTCAAGAGGTACAATTGACGACGGCGAACTTCGCCAAAAAGTGGGTTACCCTTAATCCTCTGAAATTGATTTCAACAATGGGATTGTCAAGTCAGGATTCTTTGGATTACTGGATTAAACGCACTTTTCAATGTTACCCGCGTTCTGTGAAGAGGCGTAATGCCCTTGTCATACGTTTTCTTTATCTTCCGTAAGTTGTTGAGATGAGATCTCGTTAAAAGGTCTTTCCTGCGCATGCATTTAACTATGCCATGTTACATTTGTCAGCAATACTTATTCATTACTGATAGAGGTGTGGTGGGTCTATCTGTGTTCTTTTAACTAATAAGCCTCTTGGGAGAGAGAGAGAGAGAGAGAATTCTGGGTCTTTAAAAAATTATTCTATTTTACCCTTCTCCTGAAGAAGAAGATGGGCGTATGTAAATTGTGACTTGTATATAAAGATTAAACTTTCAAGTTAAAGGGAGAGAGAGGTCAGACTACTAACGGATAGCAGGGATTGATTGACCGGGAAGTGAGGCGTGAGTACTTCGCAGCTTATTTGTGTAATATTAAAGTTGACGATTTGGTCAGCTATATAGATTAAATTGGATTATGTCAGTTGGAATTGTGTGCAGTAGCGCACAAGGGGGGCCCTGGGAGTCTGACCCTCCCAAAGCTCTTGATTTTTTCCGATTGATTATACTTCTAAGTATATAGTACGTAAAATTTAATTAAGTATGAGTTATTAATGATTAATTATATTAATTAATGCTAATTATTTTTTTACTGTGTTTTGTTCCCGAAAATCGACAAAATCAAAAGGAGCATGATACAAGAATGGTGAACTTTCGGCGCCCCCTGAAAAATTCCTGTGTGCGTTACTGATTGTGTGTGTGTGGAAGGTGTATTGAGTGAACGTAAATGATCCGCTTAATTAAGACTTCTCGTATCTCGTCTACCTCTTCTCGTCTATTTCTTTCCATTTATAGTAGTTGGTGCATCTCTTAACTTGGTTAATAGAGTTTCTGTTGTTGCTCTCTTAAAAGTAAATAAATAGAAGTTATTTTGAAAATGGCTAATCTTCCTTCCGACTCCCCCACACTAATGGACGTCGTGGAACGACCATTACAGAGGTAGAACAGAAATGAATTTACAAGATAATTTCGGGTACGGCACTAGTTAAAATGTCATGCTCGAGATTATCTTGGACATGGCATTAAGGCTCTAAAATGTCTCTCCCGAGTAATATACGGGGTATTTTTTTTTCTGAGTGCATCTTATTGCTGAACCACACAAAACTGAATTATTAAACTATTAATAGGCATTCATTATTATTTTTTTAAAAAAATAATGCTCCTCTAGAAGCGAACTTTACCACTTTTCCGCTGTGTGGCAGCCACCTGAAGCGAATTATTACAGTTGCCATTTTCTTGAAAATTACGGTGTTCCTTTTGAATTGATCTTTCGTTACTCATTGTTGAAGTTTGATTTTCCTGTCATTCACAAACGATTAAGTATACATTGCCCTTTTTATCTTAACCGTCCTGAATATTTTTTTAAACTTTAAAGAGCATCTCTGACTGCCTCTTGCTTTTTGGACACTCCAAACAGAAAAGGAGGAGGAGAAATGAAAGTCGCACACACAGAAAATCATGTACCATCCATTGTAAAGGATATGCATAATGCAATTCGGAATTAATTAAAAAGGGTATTTATTATAGTAAAATAAAATGTAACTGTTTGATAAAATATTTATCTATTTTAATCTAAAGGACATTTCTATTATCAAAAAGAATTTCTTTTAAGTATTTTGGAGTATAAGCTGTGATTATTTTAATATTCTAAATATGGCCGAAGCACAATCATTCGAGTTGTTAAAAACCACACAAAAATCATTGAGAACAGCTGTTACTAAGATAGTTAATGAATTAGAAACTGAATTATCGAATTCTGATTTAAATGTTGAGATAGATTATGTGAACTGGTAGAAATTCTATGCATCAAATTTGAGCCTTTAACTTTAATTGATCAACAAATGGAACCCCTTTTTAAGCCCGAAGAATTCGATGCTGAATTTGAAATCGCCGAAAAATATAGAGAAAAAGTGTTACTTTGGCAGTTTCGTGCGAAAAAGAAGATTAATGAATTTTCAAAACCCCCTGTTACGTCGCCCTCCTTACAGACTACATTATCACTATCACAAGATGAACATTTTCAAAACACTGATAACATTCGCATTAAAGTCCCAAAATATATCACCCGATTCTATGGAGATGACGCTTCAAAATGGTTAACTTTTTGGAATAGCTTCGAAACAGCCGTACATAATGAATCTTTAAATAAAGTCGATAAGTTTAATTATTTGAAGGCGCATTTGGGAGGATCTGCTTTAAACACTGTTGAAGGTTTCCCAATTTCGGTAAATGCCTATGATGAAGCCGTAGAATTATTAAAGAACAGATTTGCTAATCCGGAAATATTAATTCAAGCGCATATGAACAAAATTTTATCATTACAGCCTTTAAAAAATTCTAATGACTTTTCATTCTTTTCGGAAATTTGTTGATAACTGTTATGTTCAATTAAGAAGTTTAAATTCATTGGGTGTATCTTCCGCGAATTATGGAAAAATTTTGTGCCCCATGTTGTTAAAACTTATTCCATCTGACTTGGTATTAGATTACAATAAATTACAACAAAAGGATTCTGGCTCAGATATTCAGCAGTTGCTCTCGTTTCTTACGCAATCCTTGACGGCGCGAGAGCAGACTTGTACTACAAATAAATCATCTTTTGAATTATGCAATCGTATACAGGAAACGAAATCAAATTTTTCTGGAGAACCCAGATCATATAAACAACAAAACCAAAAAAGTTTTCAAACTGCAAGCGAACCACTAACGGCGCCTGTTAAAGAAAATAAAGACAAAATAAAACTCATCTGTATATTTTGCGATTCCATGACTCATAATTCGAATGAATGTGAATGCGTTATTAATATATCTTTAGAAGAAAGGAAGAATATTTTATTGGGAAAAGGAGCTTGTTTGAACTGTTTAAAAATCGCAAAGCATTTATCGGGTAATTGCCCAATAAATAAAACAAAATGTGAAATTTGTTCGGGTTTACATCATAAATTTTTTTGTTTTAAGCAACTGAAAAGAGAAATAGGGTCAATGTCTACCGATCTAGCTAACCAAAACACCGGGGAAGTTTTTTTTATAAACATTAGCTGTCTTTATAGAAAATGGAAATTCCAAACTGGTGAAAGCGATATTAGACACTGATAGCCAAAAAAGTTACATTTCAGAATATGCTGCAAAATTTATAGGCTTAAAAAGTATTGGGAAAGAAACAATAACTCACGGACTTTTTGGAGGACACAAAGTGACCAAAGCGGAGTTATGACGGAAAATATTGTTTCATAATGGAAGTTAATGATCAGAAAAACATTTGCTTAGGAATCTCCAGAATTAATGACTCTCGCGTTTTACAGAAATTGGCAACACATAATATATATTTATTAGTGATTCGTCCTCAAATAACAAACTTTGTCTTTTCGAAAAACATTCTGATGAAATACATATTCTGTTAGGATCTGACATAATTGGAAAATTATTTACTGGTGAGGTAAAACAACTTTCTGAGGGGCTTACAGCTGTGAATACTCGATTAGGATGGACAGTTATGGGGAAATTAAGCTGTGAATCTAAATTTGAATTAGAGAATTAACTTCTTGTTCATTCTCTTTTTACTAACGGAGAAAAAATATCAGATCTTTGAGAATTGGATTCTTTAGGAATAAAAGATTCCAGTGAAAAGAAATCGAAATTAGAATTATAAGATCTTGCTTTGAAACATTTTGAGAAAACGGTATTGCGAGAAAATGAAGGTAGATAGATACATCGTTAGTATTCCGTGGATAGAAAGGAATGAAAAACTTGTGAGGATCACTACAGCTTAGCTAAGGGAAGATTGGAGAAAACTGTAAAAACTTTAAAATTTACAGGCAGACTATTTGATTATGAACAAGTATTTGTAGACTGGGAAAAGGAAGGCATTATTAAAAAGATTGCACACAAGATGAACCAAAAAATGGTGGGAAATTTCATTATTTGCCACACAGACCTGTATTCAAGGAAAATTCTACGACTAAGATTCGTCCTGTGTTTGATGGGTCAGCTCATCATGGAAAATCTTGTTCGTTGAATGACTGCGTAGAAAAGGGGCCCAATTTGATAGAAATGATACCAGCAATTTTAAATCGTTTGCGCTTAGGAAAAATCGGAGTCATATCTGACATTCGAAAAGCTTTCCTTCAGATATCTTTGCACGAAAATGACATGAACTTTTTACGTTTCTTGGTGGGAAGGTGGTACTTCGGAGAGAGCTGTTATCTACAGGCATCGTCCAGTGGTTTTTGGCGTTTCTTGTAGTCCCTTTTTATTAGCGGCAGTATTAAACCATCATTTTAAGCAGGCACTTGAACATTTAGAAAAGGCTGCTGAAAAATTGAGATTCGATGTACGTTGACAACTATGTGGCGAGTGTCGATTCCTCCGTAGAACTTTGAGTCTTTTCAAAGAGATTCCACAGAATTATTGGCATTGGGTATAAATTCGACTTACATGGATGGCGACATAGTAATATAGAATCAAATTTCGACTTTCAAGATAATCAACAGAAATCCGACCCACAAGAAATACAAGTTCTTGGACTTATGTGGAATGTGAAAGAAGATACCCCCCTTTTCCATCTCTTACAGAGAAACATAATCGAAAGAAGTCACAAAGAGAAGAATCATTTCCTTGGCTCATCGATTTTTTTACCCGATAGGATTCACATGTCCTATCACCCTCATCACTGAATTACTTATAGAAGAGTGTTGGAAGATAGAAACTTCATGGAACTCCAAATTACAAATAGACATCGAAAGAAAATTTGAAAGGTGGAAAAACCAACTTATAGAGATACAAGACATCAAGATTCCACGAAGATTATCGAAACTCGATTTTAAAGATATGAACCTATCACTACAAGTTTTTTGTGATGCTTCGAAATCATCATACGCTAGACAAAACTTTCGTTTACCTGTTATACTTCCCTCCAATCATCCAGTAGTCAAAGCACTCATTATTTATAAGCATGTACAATTAGGTCATGCCGGAGTTCAAATGCTTATATACACTCTCAGAGAAAGCTATTGGATCCTGAAAGGAAGAAAAACCATTAAAGAAGTCAGTAAGACTTGCATTATTTGCAAGCGATTCAATGCGAAACTTATATCGGTATCAGAAGGACTCTTACCTCAAGACCGGTGAGAGATGCTGCTGTTTTTGAAATTATAGGATTAGATTTGGCAGGACCTCTCATTCTTAAGAATGGGGAGAAGAATTGGATTTTTTGATATTGACCTGTGCCGTCTACAGAGCAATTCATCTTGAATTGTTAACCTCCGTTTCGACTGAAAGTTTCTTGCTTGGTTTAAGGAGATTATAACACGCCGAGGTTGACCATCCGTCATTTACTCGGATAATGGCACCAATTTTAAAGGTGCTTATCGACTTTATCAGAAAGTGAACTTAGAAAAATTGAAGAATGTAGAAGAACTAAATCCAATTTCATGGAAATTCATTCCTCCACAGGTTCCTTGGTGGGGAGGTTTTTGGGAGAGATTGATTGGACTTGTGAAGAGGACTTTAAGAAAAACTCTGGGAAAAACTTCCTTGAATCATGAAGAAATGTATACGGTTCTTTGCGATTGTGTGAAAGTTTAATTAACTCCAGGCCATTAACTTATGTTACAGATGACGTCGAAGATTTGGAATCTCTAACTCCAGCAATGTTTTTGCAAGACATTAAAGAAATTGGTGTGCCGGAGTTAGATCAAATAGATGAAAATAAATTGAATAAAATATTAGTGTACCGAAATAGATTACAAAATGATCTTAGGAAACGTTTTCGAGTAGAATATTTAGGTCAATTGAGAGAGACAAGAAATATAAAAGGGGAAAATACCGTAAGTGAAGGAGATATTGTGTGTGTTTTGGTGGGAGATGACCACACCAAAAGATTAAACTGGAATTTAGGTAAAATTTTGAAACTCTACCCTGGCAAAGACAAGAAGGTTGGAGTAGCCCAAGTAAAAACTAAGTTTGGCTCTTTTCGGTGTCCCTTGCGAAAATCGTATCTCCTAGAGGTGACGGAGAAAAATAAATCATCTGTACACCCTACGAACTCTCCTTTATTTTCAGATGCTAATGAAGGAAGTCATTTACCCATTAATATAGATCCTGAACTGAGTAAACCCCAGAGGGCGGCAACCTCTCCGATGCAGCCCTGTTTCAGTATTTCTAATGGTGGAGCTGGACTGGAACCCAGAGCTGAGACAAGTGAACACCAGCAGGCAGAAACCTCTTTGATGCAGCCCTGTTCCAGTATTTTTAAGGGTGGAGCTGGACTGGAGCCCAGAGCTGAGACAAGTGGACACCAGTAGGCAGAAACCTCTTCGATGCAGCCCTGTTCCAGTATTTCTAGCCCTGTTCCAGTATTTCTAATGGTGGAGCTGGACTGGAGCCCAGAGCTGAGACCAGTGGACACCAGTCGGCTGAAACCTCTTCGATGCAGCCCTGTTCCAGTATTTCTAATGGTGGAGCTGGACTGGAGCCCAGAGCTGAGACAAGTGGACACCAGTAGGCAGAAACCTCTTCGATGCAGCCCTGTTCCAGTATTTCTAATGGTGGAGCTGGACTGGAGCCCAGAGCTGAGACAAGTGGACACCAGTAGGCAGAAACCTCTTCGATGCAGCCCTGTTCCAGTATTTCTAATGGTGGAGCTGGACTGGAGCCCAGAGCTGAGACAAGTGGACACCAGTAGGCAGAAACCTCTTCGATGCAGCCCTGTTCCAGTATTTCTAATGGTGGAGCTGGACTGGAGCCCAGAGCTGAGACAAGTGGACACCAGTAGGCAGAAACCTCTTCGATGCAGACCTGTTCACGTGTTTCTGATGTGGAGCCGATACTTGAGACCCTTGAATTGCCAGTTGTCTTAACTTCTGACGGTGAACTTCAACAGCCGGGACCTCGACGATCTCGTTATGGTAGACTCTTGAAACCCCGAAAAGGACTGAATGACTCTTGTTGAGTTTTTTATTTTAAAAATTCAAAACTCAATGTGGGGAGTGTCGCGAACGGAGCTAACGCGAACTTGTAGTTTAACTAGAGTGGCGCTGTAAGCGCATTCCTTTTTTTTTTTGTTTACGTTTGTCAGTAGTAGAAGTTGAGTCTGTAATTCGAACGTGAAATGTATCAGTTGTCTATTTTCCTTATCCATTAAATCTTTTTTGCATCAAAAGGGACTCTCATTCTCTTGGTTAAGAGTCTATTTAATCGAATCTTTTAGGTCAAGCTCATCCCGGGTGTTAGAAACGGAAGAATAAGGTAAGTGATACCTTTATTCTTATATTAGAATTTTGTGAAATAGAAAATTAATTTTTATCACAGAAACACTTCAACTCGGACGACGAACTGAAGGACACTGTGAAGGACAGAATTTCGTCACAGCCACAGGAATTCTTGAAACAAGGAAGGCTTTGGCTCGTTAATCAAAGGGATCGTTGTGCTCAGGTCTTCACTTATACCCACAGTGTCATTTCGCACCTTTTTATTTGAACAACCCTTGTAGAATATGCATATAATTCCTTTTAAGAATATTATTACAATAAAGAATTACTTAAATGCAATTTTTTTTCGCAAAAAAAGAAGAAAAAGTGAAATATTTCCAAAACATTCTCCTTTTATGGAAAATGCTTCGATAATAATATTTTGCCTATATATAGCTAAGATTACGCTCAACTAGGATTTTTGAAAAATTCGTATTGTCTTCAGAGTTACTATAAATTGAAACAATATATAACCGGTGTTTTCTAAACCAATTTCTCTTCTCTATCTGATGTATTAAAATATAAGTAAACCCACTTTTAAATTTATATTTTATAAAAATCCTTGTTCATACTCTGAACAGAAGTCCTATCTGTAGATAGGTAAACTACACTGCTGGACAATTGCTAAGGACGGATCACAAATTGCTATGTAGCATAACATTAAGCGAGACATGAGGCCTAGTAGGATAAAATAGAGTTGCCACACTGTTCAGACATTAGAATAAAGAATATTTATTGTTCTGGAAAGTACAAAAGCTGTGAAACATCTGAAAGAGAAAAAAAAAATGTTCATTTGATCTGCGTACGGAGAAATGGAACAATGCATCTAAAAGTCAGCAGGCACCTTAAAGAAAGGTATCAGTACGGGATATGTCCATCGTGGAGTGTGATGCAACATTCCACACGTCGTACCATACTTTGAACAACATTATCCAGCAGCTGTTGAGGCAATTTATCCCATTCCTCTGTGAGTGCACGGATGAGGGTGTTCTTGTTTGTCGGAGGATAGTTTCGACCAGCAACTTGCCTCCCCAAGGCATCCCACACATTTTCAATGAGGTTTAGATCTGGAGAACGCGCTGGCCATACGAGACGTTGAATACCCTCGCTGTCTAGACAATCCTGAACAGCGAGTGTTCGATGACATGTTGCGTTGTCGTCCATAAAAACAAATTTATCACCGACAGCACCACGGAAAAGACGAACATGAGGAAGTAGAACTTCATCAATGTATCGTTGGCTCGTCATAGTCCCATTCGCAACCACATGTAGGCGCGTGCGGCCATTGATCATGATGCCGGCCCACACCATGATACTGCATGTCGGATATCGGTCCTTTTCCTGGATATTTTCTGGACGATAAGCAGTACCCCTCTCGCGCCAGATCAGTTGGCGTCTACAATCCGATGACAGACTGAACCTACTCTCATCTGAGAATAGTACGCATGCCCAGTCCTGTTCAGTCCAATTGTGATGCTCACGACACCATTGCAAACGGGCAGTACGGTGCTGTCTGGTCAATGGGACACACACAACAGGTCTGCGTGCGTATAGTCCTCCTCCCCTAAAAACGTCTGGCAACAGTTTTTCGGGAGATCTGCTTTCCTGAGGCAGCAAGAAACTGATTTGCCACCTGCTGAGCTGTGGTGCGCCTGTTCCTTTTTGCTGATAGGACGATATATCTGTCTTCTGCAGGCATCGTACTTCTAACACGACATCCCCCGTGCCGTCTACTACACATTCCAGTAGTTTCAAGTGACTTCCACAGCCGTGAAACAACGCTGTGAGCGATGTCGAACACCCTGGCAACATGTGTTATTTTTCGCCCTTCTTCGATCTTTCCAATAATTCGGCCACGCATAAAATCATCTATGTGATGTCGGGAAGACATGCCAAAAATTTTAAGTTCGTCTATTAAATCTTTCCTGTAAAACTTTGACTTGAAACAACAACTGTCCACACGCGTCAAAACCTTTAAAGCTCTTATGAACGCTATCACGTGATGAACAGACGTGGAAAAAAAATTTGCATACTCATACTTCTTCTTACTAATATCCCGCACTTATTCTAATTTTCCACATTTTGCTTCCTTTCATTTTGTGGTTGCTATGGATGATAGTGTTATCCGTCCTTAGCAATTGTCCAGCAGTGTATTTATATATTATAGAAGCATTTTCCATAAGAGAAGACTGCTCTGAAAGTATGTCATTTATTTTTTGTCAAAAAATTATTAAAAATTTTTTTATTGTATTAATATTTTTAAAGCATTTTTATAAGTGTATTTTAATTCTGGGGACACTAAATAACGAAAAAAAAAATTCAGTTACACGCTGCTTCAAAATAACGCTTCCAAACGTAATAGGATACTTTAAAGTAAAATTTAATAACAAAAAAAGAGTGTAAAATAAGATATAAAATATCGATTTATGTGCGTCTGGTGTATAACAAGAATATTTTTACTAACAGGAGTTTCATAATCAACCTGGAATCAATAAAAGGCTTCCCCTTTATATTTTGCAACTAAAAAAACTTTTCTATTAATAATTCAGAATAAAATCTTAATCCATCAATAAACAATAAGCCTAAGGCAATTTCCAAACACAGAGTATATAAAACGTTTTTATAATTTTCTTTTTTTGAGATTTAATAAAAAACTTTTTTTGTTGTTGTTTAAAAGTCTGACTTTTCCTCTTGCGTCGTATAAAATAATTTTACCGCACAGATTGCGTTAAAATTATAATTAGAAAGAGATAAGTTAATTACCTTACTATGTATTCGAAGTTTAGTGACTTTTTAGTTGCTCCGTAAAAAGTTCATAAAAATTCCTTCCATACTTTTAAAGAGTGAAAAAAGGGAGTTATACAAAGAAAAAATATGAAATATTTTTTACTGTGTTAAACATATTAAATAAAAAAAAAAGACTAACAAAAAGCTACCAAGCAAAAAAAAATTCATTTTAAAAAGAATTTCTGATTTACTTATAAGTAATTACTTAGTATCCATTTCTTTGTTTAAAATAAAAATTCTGTTAATTTTTTTTAATATTGAAGTGATACATTTACGCAATCGTATATATCTCTTTTTCTATCATTAAGAATGAATATATAGCGCTTAGATTTTTTTTTTAAAAAAAAAACCCTTAGGAACAAGACTTTTTTCTTTACTTTTTTGAGGAGGTGATTTAGAAACAAATTCTGTTTTTCAATCTTTGAAATTTACAACATAAAAGACGGACATTAAGGAAATGTTGGAATATGTGATGAAAAAAAAAATTTATCATGTCTCGGATTTTTTACTTTACGCACAGTTTTATTAAAGTAACGTTATTTCTTTCTTTTTCTTTTTTTTTTTTTTGAACACAGATTTGATGAAAGTATTTCATTTTTTCTACCAAAATACATTTTGAAAACGAAGCCGTACAATGGGGGAAAAAAATACAATAAAGAATTTTTCTCGCGCGGGTTTTTCTAGAAGATGATAGCGAAGATGACTTTGGAATGCTGCCATCTGAGAAAATTCAAATTTTAAAAATGGATGCTTTGGAAATTGAAGGAGAAAAAAAAAGTCATGAAATATGCTCTGGGTTTGACTAGAAGATATAAAAGTATTCCAAAATATATATTCATTATTACTTAACATTGTTTTTGTTGATCGCGCGCAATAAATATTGTTTTAGAAGTTTCAAAAGAGATAAATTATCATAATTATGGTCATTTAGCTAATATCTACGGAATTATATACTAAAATTCCAAATTGGGCTTTGTTTATTGGAATCGTTTTGAAATCAATTTCTTTGTGCGTTTTTAAATAATTTGATGTTTTTTAATATTTGCTTACATTTTTGATTTACAACAGTGTTTCACAAACTGTGGGGCACCCCCCTAGGGGGCGTTATAACCCTATGAGGGGGCGAGCATATGAAAAAATCGAGAATAAAAGATTTTAAAAAAATTATAAAAATGTACTTAAAGGAAGCAAAACAAAATACATTCTGACATAATAAAAATACACTCTGCACTTTTATTGTTATCTGTTCCCATTTAAAAATTAGAAAAGAAAAAAAGCAACATAATACTTTTCTTATTACTTAAAAGTATAATTTACTTGAAATTTCTATTACTTAAAAATAACTTACTTAAAATATCTATTACTTGAAAGTAACATATACAAAATTTAATACTTATCTTGATAATTTGAGTGGTTTATAATTAAGATCGTACTGTAGTTTTAGCGTCAAATTACATTATTATTGCCTTCAATACATTGTTATTGTATGAAGGGGGGTGGCGTGATGAAAATTATGATTGAAAATTGGGTCGCAAGTACTGAAAGTTTGAGAAGCACTGATTTACAATTTATATATTTACTAAACATAAACATTCAGCTTGGTCAATGAGAATTTTGGCTTAGTTAAGATAATTGCCTACGTTTTAAATCGTGATTTAAGTGTATAAATGTTTTTTTTATGTTTAGTGTCACTAGAAATATAATTTACATATAAAATTATTTTAAGAATATTATCACAATAAAAACTTATTTAAATGTAATATTTTAGCAAAGAATAAAAAAAAAGGAAATATTTTTAAAACATTCTGCTTCTATAATAGTAATATTTTGCCTATATATAGCTGAGGTTTCCGTACAGAGTCTGAACTAGGATTTTGAAAATTTTACGTTTTTTTCAGAGCTATTGTCAATTAAAAAAGTAACTGTTGCTAATAGTAATTTTTTTGCAAAGATTTCTTTGTTTAGATATATTAAAATATGAATAAATACACTTCTAAATTATATTTTCCAAAAATACACAACATGTATTTTACATTAATATCTTTTTTTTTTGTATTTATTTCCCATTTTTTAATTTTATGCTTATACAATGACATCTTAAGACTTCTTGAGGTCCTGGTACCCTATGTAAAAGTAGGCCTCACCAAGGGGGCCTTTTAAATAGGCAGTTTATAGCATATGTTGTCATACATTGGTATGAACGGTAATCCGTAACAAATAATCGTGCGTGACTCTCAATCTCACAAACCGACTCGACCAAATGAAACCTTTCGACTAAATGGGTAATGAGGGTTTATGGAGGTAGGCCTAGGCCTAAGCACGAATGACAGAAATGACATATAATGCAGTCTTGCCACAGTTGCCAATTGACTTATAGTTCAAATTTCTTAGCTTTTCGGAGAATATGTCCGGAGATATAGCATCTGACAGTTAAAATTATTCAATTTTTGATCTTATCAAAGGTGTGTTTAGAACGAGACATGTCCCTGGGCCAGTGGCGTAGCTAGTCCTGAATGGGCACTGTATCAAAATTCCTTGGGGGATCTCTTTTGGGGCGCCTTAACATTTTGTGATTTTTCGCTTAAGCATTTTTGGGCTCTGTAGCTTGGGGGCCCCTTATCATTGATACCGTCGTAGCTGCGTCCCGGCCCTGGCCCAGTTTGCCCATGTTTTAAAACGTCCCTGTTCATACATATGTATAATATATATACAGAAGAGAAAGTAAAGGAACAATCAGCAAATGAATGTTTCAAGGCCTTTGGAGGTTCGCTTTTATTTTTAGTTCCATAAATCTAATGTCTTCTTCACCATGGATTTTCTAGAAAATTAATCGAAGAAAACCCCTTTAGGCATGCTAGGCACGTGCCTATGGGGCAAAAAATTAGAGAGCGAAAAAAAAATTAAAATTACAGCGAACGTGTTGTGTTGTTGTTACTTATGCCAATAACATCAGATATAACTTCACAATAACATCAGATCTAAGTCCATGAAATTCATCGCAGCGATGGGCTAGATTTTTACTCCTCTCGTTAGACTTAGCTTTGAGCACCATGCAGGTGACAGTTCGATATTGCTCGGTTTCACCTCTAATTTTGCGGGAGAAAACCCTGGGAGGGGTCCAGACCTTCCATCAACTCATGAGAGGACTTGCGGTTCGATGGCTATTTAGAGTATCCCCATACCTCGAAGGCACTATATATTTACAAAGATCTATATCTTCTCCGTGATTCGAACCCAGACCCTACGGCTTTGCAGTCAGCGTTACTAACCGCTATACCGGATGGGCGTACTACCGCCTAGCGAATCGTGAGAGAAGCATTTCTGTCCTCAAGAAAGTAAACACTGAAATGAGATCTACTATAGGAAATGAAAACCTTAACAGTTTGATGTTGCTAATCATTCAAAATGATATTGCAATGGAAATTGATAACAATGAACTTATTAATGATCTTCTTGAAAAAAAATCATTCGTTTTTTAAAGAAAAACTTTGTGGTAACAGTACAGTGATAGTGACTGAACAAAGAATAAAGATGTCAAAAAGTAAAAGGCAATGAAGCGATAAAAAAGACGATAATTAACAAGTTGGAAACAGTTAATACAATAATGTGTACTTTATACTTTCAGTATATTAATAATTTTTTTAAAAGAATCTTTTGTTTTCGACTTTTCAATATACTCCCACCCCCTAGGTGGCCGCGCCCCACAGTTTCTAGAAGCGCTGAGGTAAAGAGATAAATGAAGCTCAAATTTAAATGTCAACCTCGTGATCTAACTGTAGTATACAAAAATCGTCACCAATAATATTTTAGTGAGGCACTCCAAATCGGCATCAACTTAAAAAAATATTGTAACGTTTGAAAGAATAACGGTAGCGTATTCTTGGTTAATTAAAATATGGAATTTATTTACGTCACAACTATTGAATATTATTTACTAAATGATACATTAAAGTTATTAAATTTAATTATAGATTGTTAGAGTCCAATATTTTGTGAGAGGAGGATTCGTTGGCCACCGCTCCCGTGCAAGTTCAAAGCATCTCTCTCTCATTTTCCGGTCGACGGGGTTAGATTCCTCCGGAGTCAAAAGGGGTTGCGCTGCAGCTGCAAGATGCACGTGTGGGTGTCGGGTCCAACAAAGATGCCGACCGCTTTCGATATTCGGAGAAGTGACGTTACAATATCTAGCAAGTTACGTCAAAACGAATGCCACATTTGAAATGTTGAGTGAAAGCATTTAACCTTGCCTCAAACGTCTCTAATGGTTGACATAATTTTGTATATATCTGCTATGCTTTAAGACAGGGGTGGAGAACCTATATGGATCAAAGTACCACTTTTTCTAAAGTGTTTAATGAAGTATAGACGTGCCGTCAAATAATTTTGACTTGTGATTATTAGGAAAGTAATAAAACTAAATACAAACACATCTCAAAACTTTTTATTTACTATGGAAATATACTTTTTGTACTGTATAGTTGTAAATGTGTTTTAATTATACATATAATTCATATTAAAGTAACATTAGTGTGACTTCTGTCGTTGCAGATTGGATGACAAATAATTTTATATTAGGATTATAAGATGTTACTTTTTGTAGAATGCGGGCTGAATTAGAGTCTGCCAAATAGTTTCAAAGCAATTAATTATTTTCACTGTGGTTCACTTTTTTTGACAAGATTTGTGATTTGGTTCAAACTGCCGTTTTACAGACGATATATGTTCTGCATACCACTGTTCCAGAACATAAAACACACACCACTTTCTCACCTTTACTAATAATGCCATATTTCTAGATTCACCAAGTTTGTAATTCTGTGTTACACTTACTATCTTGCACTTTTTGTTCTCTCTAGCTAAACTAGTCATATTAAATAACAGCTATAAATCTTAAATATAGCAGAAATAAACTTTAAAATAATGTTGTGTCAACAAAATTGACTATGTAATGCGTAGACAAATTTTGCATTATAAGCAAAGGGCTCGATTCATATGACGTCATAGTCACATGATAGTGAAAGCTACGTGATTCTAGCCAGTCAATTCAAAAACTCATGCGACGTCATAGTCACACAATAAAAACTATCTAGTGTTTCCAGCTAATCAGTTCACGCGCTCCGGTGTTGCCAAGTTTTGCTCTTTGCTGAAACTTTCTCTTAAAAAGTTCATTGGATACAAAATGCATTTTATTTAAAAGTATAAACTTAAAAAAATATGATTTTTTTTTAATTCAAAAAAATCTTTTTGAAAAAATTATTTTTTTCCTAACATTTATAAAACATCTTTACCCAAATATAAAATTTGAAATTTCATCCGAGTTTTACAAAAATAGAACAACAAGTACAATTAGTTTAGTGTTTGTTTTGAATTCAATGAAAACACGTGTTTGTTTTTATCATGTGATTTCATGAATTGAGCTCATTGTAGTCCACGACGTAACTAAGGCAAGACAATAACAAACGAGGGTGCTCACCACCGCGCCGCGACTGATCCCTCACGTTTAATCGTAATACTTCATAGTGAACTTTGTTATTTTTAAATAAAATGCAAACCATTTTGATCACTGGCGTGCCCAAAATATTGTGTCTCGTGCAATTAATGGCACGCGTGTCACTGGTTCACCACCCCTGCCTTCAGAAGAATATCAAAGAAAATGCGTGAGTAGCAACAACATTAAGCTAGACCTTTATTAAAGCAGATAAAATAACTATTCCCTTTTCTTTTCTTCAAGGTTTTCGTCTTAAATCGTGTGAGCACAACCACCTTCGATAAAAACATCACTATCAAAAGAGATTACGATCGATACAACTCTTCGATTCTTACAAGACAACAACAAAGGCTGATCTTATAAAGGAACTTCCAACAACAGCAGAAAAACTCCCTTTGTGTTCGTTAATATCCAGAACCGAAAACTGTCTTGATCTTGAACGGCCCGTGGATCCGTTCTCTTTTCCGTTCCCAGGTGGAGGAATGTAAATGGTCCTCTGCAGGAACCAGCCAAGTAGAACTTGTGTGTCGCGGAGGCTCGCTCTCATTAATCGGGGACAGTGACAAAGGTTCGGCATTCCTCGAAAGCAAGGAACCTTGATGACCGGCACAAAATGGTCTCTGGTCACCCGCGAGACACCTTCCTTGATCGGTTCTCTTTTTTCGACTCGGAAAGAGAGAGTGAACAGGTTCGGTTTTCTTTTAACCATTAGGTTATTAAGTCGAGCGCGGAGCATTAAAGACTGCTTTCGCTTTATGTTAAACAATAAAACAACTTTATTTTGTTTTGTTTCTTTTTCCGATAGAGAAAGGGTTTTGTATTAACATTCTGTATTTTGAGAAAACTTAAAAATGCAGTAAGGACTCAATGTTTTGTGGTACCATGGGCTGTGTCGTAACGGAGTTTCGGGCCCGAAGCCCAAATACGTACCTAGCGTCACTCCAGCTTTGGACCCATCGCAATGCGGGGGTGTACATTATGCCACTGACCATGGGTCCTTTTGCCACAAGAGGCGAAGAGACCAGGGCAGGGCCGTTTTTAACCTCCTCTAGACAGAAGTATAAGTGTGACAGAAGTCACACTAATGTTACTTTAATATGAATTATATGTATAATTAAAACACATTTACAACTATACAGTACAAAAAGTATATTTCCATAGTAAATAAAAAGTTTTGAGATGTGTTTGTATTTAGTTTTATTACTTTCCTAATAATCACAAGTCAAAATTATTTGACGGCACGTCTATACTTCATTAAACACTTTAGAAAAAGTGGTACTTTGATCCATATAGGTTCTCCACCCCTGTCTTAAAGCATAGCAGATATATACAAAATTATGTCAACCATTATAGACGTTTGAGGCAAGGTTAAATGTTTTCACTCAACATTTCAAATGTGGCATTCATTTTGACGTGTGACTTGCTAGATATTTTTTTAAGTTGATGCCGATTTGGAGTGCCTCACTAAAATATTATTGGTGACGTTTTTTGTATACTACAGTTAGATCACGAGGTTGACGTTTAAATTTGAGCTTCATTTATCTCTTTACCTCAGCGCTTCTAGAAACTGTGGGGCGCGGCCACCTAGGGGGTGGGAGTATATTGAAAAGTCGAAAACAAAAGATTCTTTTAAAAAATTATTAATATACTGAAAGTAAACAAACTAAAACTTTCTGGCATAATAAAAGTAAAATACACATCAGTATTGCATGATGTATTTTATAATTAATTTACAAAACCAAGTTACGAACAATTTTAAAAATTACCAGTGACCCCATGGGCTTGTAATATATAACATTATACACAGAAATTAACACTTATCTTAATAATTTGTACTGTTTATTATTAATTCCTTAACTGCTGATGAAAAGTTACGCAACTCGCTCCCCAATGCTACCGTTTTCGACGTACGCGTGCGTCTGTGATGTATTGGGGGAGAAGAAAAGGATTTAAACAAGCAAAAAACCTCTGAAATAAGTAAATCCTTCGCAAACATTTAAGGTCTTTATATTGCATTCCAAAGTCCGCGGAATAATTTTATGAATAGAAATGCACAGAAAGGATCGTAAATAAGAAAGACGTATATATACGTCCGGAGGCAATTAACGCTTTGGCTGAGCGAGAAGTTTATATACACCGGTGACACTTAAGAGGTTAAAGTCATACTGTAGCTTTTTTTTTTAACGTCAAAGTAAAGTATTATTAAATTCAATACATTGTTATTGTATGGAGGGGGGGGCGATGAGAATTATAATTGAATACTAGCTGGTATACCCGTTCTTCGCACGGGTGAATTTAAAAATTAAAAAATACAGACTGAAGGATAAAGAAGTTTTTAATGAGTTAATTTTACGTGAATTGTATAAATTAAACAAAAAAAAAACTTTCTACATAACTCAGCTGAACAAAAAAACCATGTTTGCTAAATTTTAAGTCTTTAGATATAATTGCTGATTTTTTTTATTATTGTTATCATTATTTATGATGCCTCGTAACTTTCTTGTGGGTCGATTTTTGAAAACACCTACCTGCTCAACAAAAGTAACACATTGTTACAAATTTTGTGTAATAAACGCTAAAAATAGTGTAAATAATTTTTATCTGGATGTGTAATACGTTAATATTACTTTCTGATGCATTTATTTTTTGTTAAATAGCTGTTACCCGCGACTTCGTCCACGTGGAGTTTAACAAAAAAGTGTTTATTCACTTCGCATAGTTTACGAAAACTTTTCTTCTACTTTGTGAATCTATGTTTCTTTTTTGTTTTATTTTTTTCTTTGCTTTTTGTTGAGCAAGGGGTGAAAGGGATGCATGACATTTAACACTGTCAATGGGGTGAGGACTAAAGTCTTTAGGATCAAAATAGGTCTAAGTAGCAAGTAGGGTGAAACGCGAACACAAACGAAGCCGCAAGAAAGGGGGTGAAAAGGACGCATGACCTTTGACAATGCAGTTAAGGACTATAAAATCATTAGGATCAAGACATGAACGGGAAATGTCGCGAATGGCAGCAACCTAATCAAAGAAAAAAGTTTGATATAATTGATAGCAATCGTTGAGACAGAAGGCTCGCGAAATAAAATAATCCCTATTAAATAAAAATAATCCCTATTTGAATCGGATATTGCTCACTATTTCATTGGTTTTAATTTTATTTTCTCGGAATCCTAATTTTTTTTTTCTAAAATAAAAGTAGCCTAAGTTTTTTTCTTATAACAGTAGCTATCTGCAGTGAAAGTTTCGTCAAAATTGGTCCAGCCGTTTCAGAGATTAGCCGGAACAAACAGACAGACAAACAAAAATTTTAAAAATTGATTTTTCATGTAAGTACCGTATATACTTTTAAGTTCATTTAGTAAAAAGCTGTTAATTTCAAATTACAAACAGACACTTCATTTTTATTTATATGTATAGATTGGGGCGCAACTATTGAAAGTTTGAGAAGTGCTGTTTTACCTCTTGATATGTGGCCGTGGTAGCCCAGTGGTTATGGTCACGGACTCGTGGTGGATGTGCCATGAATTCGACAGTGCCACTGAAGACTCGCTGTGTAGAGGAGGCCGATGCATGTTAAATCTGTCGAGACTCAAACTCCTCCCGTTGTTGTGGGGTGCCAACACTGGTGTCATCCCCGTCACTTGAACGAGGCTGAAAATTACGAACCCGCCACCAATTGCCCTTGCGTTGCATTGTAGTGTGCTACGTAAATAAACTCTCTCATTCATTTCTTCTTAACCCTTTATCTACCGATGGTACCGAAGTACTATTCACTTTAAAGTTACACAAAATAACCATTTTTACGAATATTTTGACGATGCTTAGCAGAAATATTCTTTAAAATCCACTCTTCTAATATATATGGCAGCACGGGTTCTATGATAAGTATTTTAGCGGGGAAGGCGAATAGTTTTATAGCAGAAATTGCGTTTTCAGCTGACAGCGTATCCAGCGGATTGCGAAGATTATAATTTTTGTTCCGAAAAAATAGTTAATGTCAAAATTTAACTGTCTTATTTTTTTTTTGTATGTTAAGGAAGACCTTAGAAAACGATTTGACTATTTATTTTAAGTGAACAGTGTATATAACTAATTTTACAGTTGATTATCTTTAATTAATTAATTAGCTCTATAACGGGTTAAATTTCCCAAAGTTGAGTATTTTGTTTATGTAAATCCCTTAATTTTCAGTGTAGTAATTCAAAAAAAAAAATATTGCATGAAAAAAACTGCAGTAAATCATAATGCGGTAGATAAAGGGTTAATGTCCCATAAAAATCTTGAAACCGAGTTGTATTTAATATTTGCCATAACACGCATACAGAATTCGACCGTAACTCTTTATGTGTGAGTGTTTTTTAACGTCTCGTCAAAGGGAACATGACGAACCTCGTAATTTTGAGCCTCGATCAAGTGATGCAGACGACACCTGAGCCGGCACCTTCCTCTCCAAGCTACCACAACCCGCCAACGGGGGCATTGAAACATGATAAATTTAACCTGCATTATATAGTCCCTTTTCACGGTGGACCTTCATTGACACTCGGGTGGTATTGTGTTACTGCAGTGGTGGTATCTACATAAGCCAGTAACAACCTCCGGACAGAGGTGATCACTTTTGTCTAGTGATAATATTACTTGGCTACGTATTCATAGGCATCGGGTTCTATCCTCCACAGGTATAATGTATAAACAGAATCCACAAGGCACACCAGATATGAGCGTACAACATTATTTATTCTTTCTGATATACAGATGTCTTGTTGTTGTCGTGTTCTTCGCGGATGGAAGGAATGAAAGTTGCCTGAGACAGGCTGTACTTCTTACACGATAGATGGCGGCCCCACCTATCTCCACCCCCACAATTTAGGCATGGAACTGGAGGGAAGGGAAATATTCTCCAGTCCCCTGCGCCCGGGGTTTTTGCTGCCACCGACCACAAGACTTTCGGACCCACTACTTTAGCGAGCACGTACTCGGAGGGTATTTGGTGGCATCGAGCATCGAACCCAGGCCTTCTGGTCAGGAGTCCGATGCTCTAACCACTAGGATATCCACGGCCTACAGATGTTTTAAAAGTGTCTAATGATAATAAACACGTTTTAAAATAAACGATTGGAAAATCAAATAAATAACTTACCATTGAGGGGAAAAAATTATACGAAAAAGTATTTTATGCATGTGTTAGAACGGCTATTTTCGTGTGTAATCATGTGCCAACTCTTTTTTTTTTCCTTTCTAAATTTACTTATTGAAGCATTCTGAAATTTAATGTTAATTACTTTCCCGTAATTAATATTAAATTTCCATCAAATGTATTTCAAATCTACAAAAGAAAATTTTTCATGTTTTAATTTTTGCTTTAACACATAAACCCTTCATTTTTATTCACCAGACGATTGACAAATAACAGTTCTAAAATTAAAAAGAAAAAAATAACATTTGAAATTTCGCATTCGCGTCAACGCCTATCAGAATAATTTAAAATCGTCTGCGTGATTTACAGAGCTCATATAATTATTGTTACGATAAGAACTGAGGCGTTAGAATTTATTTTTCGAAAACTAATGTCTGAGAAACATTCAACATATAAAAGAGAATATGAAAAATACTTTTTGAATAATATAGTTTAATTTCATCATTTTGGCTTTTGTCTAACAATGAAAGCGGATGTGATTCGAAATGGGGTCCATTTCAGGTTTGAAAAGCGAAAAGAAAATCAAAACCTGTTTGAGATCCCCAAAAAATATAATGGATTCCCAATGTAACTCAATTTTCAATAAAACCGAAAACAGTCTCAGTGAATTAATTTCTATCTTCAATTTGAAAGAAACCATCAATGAAATAAGTCACTGTGAAAAAAAAAAGGAAGCGCTTATTAATTGAATGCCTTTGTAAATATATTGATTTTATTGAAAAAAGACATGGCTACTAAATTTCTTTATTTACATTTAAGAATGTATCTAAACTTTGGTAGTCATCTAAATAATTACCGTTAAAACTGGTGTATATAGAAGGTGTCCCAGGATTATTGGGACAATCCTTATAGGTAGGTATAGGGCATCATACACAACGATTCAGGTTTCCAAGCAACCCATGGTCGGCAACGTCTTCGTTTGGCGTTAGGTGGCGTTGTTCACAAGATTATTAGAGGAAACAGACCAGCATTATTGAGCTGTCATCGTCCACAGAGAAGTATGGAACGTTTTACGAACACTGAGCTGGCAGATATGTACTTGATTTTCTGATTGACAGGAGGAATTGTACGAGCAGGAGCAAGATTGTATCACGAAAGGAACACACAAGAGACATGCACAGGCTGCCAGGTGATTACTAATTTGCATCACATTTTGTGTGAATACGAGGTAGTAGGCAACGAGGTAGTAGGCAACGAGGTAGTATACGAGGTAGGTCACTATGCCTACTACCTCAATACGAGGTAATAGGCATAGTAAGGGTGGGACACGAGTGACTCAGACTCCCAGCATGACTAATAAATATTTCTGATGATCTCAGTCTTTTGTCTCTACGTTTCTTGTGCCTGTCACTCTACTTTCCCACGATGTTTCTGACCACGGGTTGCTATGCCAATCTGAATCCTTGTGATGTCCCCCTACCTCCCCTCAAAGTTTGTCCCAATAATCCTGGAACAAAGTGCGATTTAAGCTTATTACGGCCCATGGGCACAGAAGCACTACTGGCCTCTGGGCGCCCGCCGTAAGCGTCCAATGGAAAAACTGGCATTGCTAGAGCACCCTGTATAACGCGCACCTTTATTTTCAAGCTGCATTTTTTGATTTTTAGGTATATTCGCCGTATAACGTGCATTCCTATTTTTTACGAAGGAACTTGAAATGCACGTATGGAATGCTCTTGCGTTTTGAAGTCATTTATTTGTGGTATTGTCCCAAGTTTCTGAAAAAATAGTATACTTCTAGAACTACAACCCCTGAAGTTCATTAGGTATGTCTCATTTCTTTTAAGTATATACTCAGTATTCCGTTCTATGTAGAAGTCTAATTTTTTTTAATACTCAACTATCATTTTTATACACGGCGTAGAACGCGCACCCGCTAATTTCGATCTTATTTTTTGCGTTAAAAGTGCTCGTGATACGCCGGATTTTACGGTAAATACGTTAGGAACAGAAAAAGATACATTCCATTATCTTTCTAGTTAGGATTAATAATAAAGATTATTTCTGCCTCGCACAAAAGATAGATAAAAAACGATATATCTTGAATGTACTACTATCATATATGAATGAGAAATTTCATGATTTATATAACTATTTTTAATACTTATTATTTCGAAAAATCTATAAATAATTATTTTAAGGGAGGGAAGGACACTATAAAACAAGGAAAATATTGTCTTCATCATCAACAGAAAACCAAATGAGGTCAATTTAGAACTGTCTGTTAAATGGACAATGCAAGCCAATAGACCTCTTCCAGGTTAAACATTGGAAAGCGTTAAAAACAGAACAAGACTTGAAAAAAATAAATAAATAGAAGAAAAAAAAACCAATATGTCGTCTCTGCCCTCAATCTACTAACAGTTTCTAGAAACCAGCTTGGGTTCGGTTCTTTTCTTGTTTTTTTGAATTTAGTTAATTTTTTTTCATTGTTATGTTGTTATGCTACGATTATATCGCCACACTTCCCTGTTCTAAGTTCTTGTTGGACGACCTTTTCTCTCTTTTCTTTTTGTTCTTTTTTCTCCCTCGTTCTTTTATCGTTTGGTTTATATCGCTGAGGGGGAAAATGTACAAGAATGACATTTCATGCTTGGATTGCTTTCATCAGGAAAAATTCACCTTTTCGAATGCAGGTTTTTTATTCTTTTTGTTTTTATATTTTGATTCGGAAAAAATATACTTTTAATTAATTGTTTTCTGGAAGCTGTATACCACTTTCATTGTGATATGCAGACGCTTTAAGATCCTGTTATCTTGAATGACACAGTTGAGAATCTGGACTCGAGCATATTTTATTTTTCGTTCTGCTCGTGTAAGAAATATAAGCATTTTTTAAAAAAATTATTGAAAAGTATTTTATAATGGGATTTTTTTATTTCAGTAAATTTTTATTTATATTCTTTACCACCTTTGTGTTCTAATTCAATTATACTACACTTCGAACAAAAGAATATTTTTTTTAATGTGTCTGGCTTTTCATTTTAATTAATGTAGTTTTAAATTTTTATAACTAAAAACGAGATACTTTTCCGTTTTGCCGGCGCAAATCTCGCCAAGCAGGCCTTTTGGCGACAACACACATCATACACATAAATTTTTTTTATAAATGTTAGTTCTCATTGGTTTTTCATCTATTTTTGATGTATTATGAAAAAGACGATACTCTATGATAAGAAAAGACCACCACTTGTTTTGAAAATGTGTTGGTAAAAGATTTCCAGAAGGAATGTTCCGTTTGGCGTCGGTTGTATAATTTTTGGCGACTTTATCGCTTGCTCTGGCAATGCCGGTTTATCCATAGGGGCTTGGGCGGACGCTCAGTGATCAGGGGCTGGTCAAGCTGAAATTAACCAGATTCTCTGGTTATAAATTTTGATCCGCCATTGCCAAGGGGGCCCGTAAATCTTCTGCACCCAGGGGCAGAAATGAGATTAAATCATTGTGTGTGTGTGTGGACGAAACGGAAAACTACACTAAAACCTTTTTTTTTAAAAGCAAAGCGTAAATTTATGCATTTAAAGTAGATGATATTTCCTTTATGCCAATTTTTTTTATCCTTGCATTTATCTAAAATAGTCATAGAAAAATTGAAGCATTCAATTTACTAAATAAATAACAACTTTAAACTGAACAAGGGCACATATTCTTGAAAAATAATTGACGAAAAAAGTGTAAATACTGTTAAAAAGCATAAATCACTCTATGAATTCAATAATTATACTCTGAAGTCCTCTTTGTAGAAGGGGCCCATGCACGTTAAACCTGTTGAGGCTCAATGTCCTCGCGGCGGCATGGTTGGCAGTTAAGAGAGGAGAGTGCCAGATCAACTGTCATCCTCGTCACTTAACCGAGGTTCAAAAGTACGAGGTGTGTCACCATTTGCGTTTGTGCTGCTTGATAGTGCGACATAGGGCTTGAAATCCCGTGTTATATTTTCAATCCCGGGATTTCAGAGAATTACATTATCCAAATCCCGGGATTAGGATTGAACTATTTATTAAAAATACTTACACATTAGCATAGTTAAAATTGCATAATAAAACTGAAAGTATAGTTAAAAATTGGTTTAATATTAATTTTATTAAAACAAAACAAGACAAAGCTTAATTCATCATACAAACAAGTAATATATCAAAAAATTTTTAAGTCAATTACTACTTGATCAACAAAGAAAATTTTTATTTTAGCTACTTTTTATTAAATAGTTACAATAAATATAAATATGTATATACATATGAAAGAATCACAACATTAAGTGGTAATTAATTTTTATTAATTTTCATTTAAAGTATCGTATTGTCATCCAAAACAATCGTGTCTAAAATTTCAGTTCAACTGAATGCTTTCAAACGTGAGAAAAAAACCTTTTCAAATTTTGACACAAGTCGCCAAAAGGGTCGCTAAGTCACCAAAAATGACGCCAACGTGGTTGTATTTGTAATTCTTAAAATAATTAGTTTTAATCAATTATTTTTATTAATTATAGTTAAATTATTGCATTGTCATCCAAAATAATCCTGTTATAGTTAAATTATTGTATTGTCATCCAAAATAATCCTGTATATAAAATTTCAGCTCAATTGAGCGCTTTAAAATGTATTTTATTAACGATTGAAAATTCCACCAAGATAAATAAATAAATAAACATATAGAGAGTGCGAGCTAATAGTAGGAATTGTTAAACAAATAAAAACAATACATAATGAATTTTAAAAAAGCATTTCTTCATTTCTTGTGTTTCTGTGAATAAGCTTTAAAAAACGCAGCTTGTCCAGCGTTTCATCGTTCAAACAGCTTCTTATTTTTGTTACAAATTATCCTACCAAAGAAAATGCTCGTTCGAGTTCTGTACTAGTAGATGTTATTGTCATTAAATAGGAGTATGTTTTTTTCAGGCAGTCACCACGTGTTTCCCTCCGTTTTTTAAAGGAAAACATTTCTTTTTGAATTTTTCATGACATTGTCTCAAATCAAATCGATAGCTTTATCTAGTTCTTCTGGTACACTTAATGGCTTTTGTGTATAAATTGTTCCAGTTATTGAATCAGAATGTGAATCAATTTCAAGTGTTACCTGATTTGAAATAGAAGATCCAACTGCACGAACTGTTAGTAATGCAATGGGATTTGAAGTGTCTCGTGTCTTTCACGCAGGTCCGCTATTAATTAACGACATTTAATTGAAGAAGGAACTGTGACAAAATGCATTCTTGAGACGTTGTTTATAACATTGTGTTATTGCAATGAGCCACTAAGATCTGAGCGATATTCTCTCATACGAGAAATGCGAGCTGCATATCTTTTTTTTCAATTCCTACTATTAACTCACACTCTCTATACATTTATTTATCTTGGTGGAATTTTCAATCCTTAATAAAATACATTTTAAAGCGCTCCATTGAGCTGAAATTTCATATACAGGATTATTTTGGATGACAATACAGTTATTTAATTATAATTAATAAAAACTAATTATTTAAAGAATTACAAATACAGCCACGCTGGCTTCATTTTTGGCGACTTGTGTCAAAACTTTAAAAGATTTTTTTTTCTCGCGTTTTAAAGCATTCAGTTGAAGCGAAATTTTATATTCATGATTTTTTTTGGATGACAATACGATACTTTAATGATAATTAATAAAAATGAATTACCATTTAATGATGTGATTCTGTCATATGTATATACATATTTATATTAATTGTAACTATTTAAAAAAAGTAGCTAAATTAAAATTTTTCTTTGTTGATCTAAGTAGGAATTAAGTTAATTTTTTTTTTTATATTAGGTTGGGGAAAAAGAAATCCATTATTTTTTAGGTAGATGGCTGTAGTGTCGATATCTCGAGAAGTATCGATCAAACAATGGACCAAATTCACGTGACGTCATAGTCACATGATAACTGAGCCACGTGTTTTCGGCCAATCAATTCATAAATTAATGCGACGTCATAAATATATTCACGCGTTTCCAGCCAATTAGATCATGGGCTTCACTGTTGCCAACTTTTGCTTTTTGCAGGAACTTTCTTTTAGAATGTACATATTTGTCAACGATATAATAATGTGCACATAGTTAAACAAAATACACTTAATTTAGAAGTATTCGTATAATGTAAGTATTTTAATTTTGAAAACTGTTTGAAGAATTTTAGCACGTGAGAACTTTTCACCCAATCATCAAATTTTAAATGTTATCTAAACTTTACAAGTTGAACAACTTAATATGTCAATTTTTAATCAATGGAAAACACGTGATTGCCGTTATTACGTGACCATTATGAATTTAGTCCATTTCAAATTTATGCTCGTTGTCAAGGTGACATTTCACACTAAAAAAATTCTTTTCTTTTTTTTTGTTTGGTCTGTTCAGTTGTGAGTTACAGGCTGTTAAAAATGGAAGTCAACAAAGAGAAACTCGGTACATTTTACAGTTTTTCTTTGATAAAGGTGAAAATGCAAGCCACATGACTGGAATTGTGAATGGTGTTCATGGTGCCTATACTGTAACAGCTAATTACGTGCAATTTTGGTTTCGTCGATTCCGTTCAGGTATTTTTGATGCTAGAGATGCACCTCGCACAGACAAGCCCGTTGTCGCAAATGTTAATAAAATCACAGAAATAATCAAAGTTGACCAGCATGTTAGTAAACGTAGTATCGCACAGGAGCTAAAGATCAAGCATAAAACAGTTTTAAACCATTTGCGTAAAGTTGGATTCAAAAAGAAACTCGATGTTTCGTTGCCACACCAATTAACATCTTGCCTTGGCTTTTGCCAAACGGAATGAAATCGACCCATTTCTTAAGCGGAGGGGGACTGGGGATGTGAAATGGGTCCCATACGACAATATTGTGCGAAACTGATCGTGGTCAAAGCTCGGTGAAGCAGCTCAAACGGTGGCCAAACCAGGACTAACGGCCAAGAAGGTTCTACTGTGTATTTGGTGGGACTGGAAAGGAATAATTTATTATGAGTTGCTTTTGTATGAAAAAACACTAAATTCAGATCTCTAGTGTTAACAACTGGACCGTTTGAAACTAGCTATTGACCAGAAACAGCCAGAATTAGCCAAGAGACAGAGAAGGAAGAGGAGTTACAGAAGAGGTGTTGTGTTACATCAGGACAACGCCAAGCCATACATGTCTATAGCGACTCGCCAGAAACTCTGGGAGCTTGGTTGGGAAGTTCTAATGCATCCACCATATAGTCCGGAGTCCGGACCTGGAACCAAGCGATTACCACCTTTTTCTCGCACTGCAAAACTTCCCGAGTGATAAGAAATTAAGATCAAGAGAAGATTGTGAAAATCGATTGTTAGAATTTTTCGCCAATAGGGACCAAGACTTCAATGAGAGAGGCATTATGAAACTACCTTTAAAGTGTCAACAAATTATACAACAGAACGGTGCATATTTGACCCAAATCGAACAATTCGAAACAAGTTAAATAAAGTCTTGAATTTCATGCAAAAATAATGGATTTCGTTTTCCCCAACCTAATATTACTTGTTTACTTATAGCATAATTGCACAGAAGAATATACGTACATATTTCATAAATAAAATATAAATTTTCTAAAAATGAAATTCTTAGAAAATTTTGACGAAAATAATTTTTTTAAAAAATATACTTCTGACAAAAATTAATTCCCGGGATTGTAAAAAACACCCAGATCCTAGGATTTCGGGATCCCGGGCTTGCATTTAAGATCCTAAAACGACATTAATATGACTCTCTCCCTCGATCAATAATTACATTTTCAAAAAGTGTTATTTTATCAGTTCTTCTAGAGTTTATATTTCTTTAAAAAAAATCCTTTTATTGATCCTATACCGTACAATGCTGTCCAATTAAAAATAATTTTGCCACCTATCCGGTATAGTAGTCAGAGACGCTGACTGCTATGACGTTGGGCCTGGGTTGGAATCCCGGATAAGGCATGGATGTTTATAACGCAATAGTGCCTTTGCGGCATGGGGTTACTCTAAATAGCCGTCGAGTCGCAAGTCTTCTCGTGAGGTTGGTGTAAAGGGGCGGGGACCCTTGACCACCCTAGGGTGTTCTCCCTCAAAACTGGGGTGGAACTGAGCCTGTATGGTGCTCAAAGCTACGGTTAACGACAGACGTAAATCTCTAACCCTCTACAGCGATGAATTTCGTGGACTTCGATTTAACACCGTCAGAAGTTCCAGTCTTTTTTTCGGTTTCCATTTCTTTCTTTCTAAAAATTAAAGTTTAAAAAAAAAACTAAAAAACACGCTTTTACAGTTAATCGAACTAAAAGGTAAAAATTATTACTTTTTGAACGTATTGCTATAATGTTAGTTCGTATCATAATTTCTTAACGTGTTGCTTTATAAAAATAAAAAATATTTAACAGTTAGAGCATAAATTATTATTATTCACATGCACGAGTCTTTTTTTTTATTTCCATTTTCAAAAAAACTACGCACCTACCCTACCCTTTTACAATAAAGAACACTTTTTTAGTGTTTTATTTGTTTTAAACATAATCCTATTTGCGGTCTTAGGGTTGCACCTTAATCTTTTAGTCGCTAAATTTGGAATTAGTCGCCAAATGTGAAAATAGTTTATGCAATCAGTCGCCAAATATGGAAACGATAAAATGAATTAGTCGTCAAATCTCGAAATCCTTAAAATACTTATTTTTGAAGATCCTGATCAGGACAATGAAACAAAATTATGAAATTATTCTATTGTCATCGGTCCTTGACAAGTATGCGAAATTTCGAATTAATCTGACCTTTTAAAGTGGGTAAAAATCGAGCTTAAGGATTCCATTACATGCAAGTTAAACTTATAAAAGCGTGTTAAAAAGGAAGATTTTTCATTTTGTATGTACAATCAAAGTTTTTGTTCATGTGAAGCAAATTTTTAGCAGTTTGAACATCCTTGGGTTTTCATATTCGGGATTTTTTTAAGTTTCATATTTACTAGCTAGGGAAAGCAGTTATGGTTTTCTTGGCATTTTTATAATTTTATTAAAATTATAGGAGTTTTACCATGACAGAATCTTTTTTATAAAAAAAAATGAAAAAGTTAAATTTTTTAAAAGCAAAGTTAAAATTTTTTATATCTCGTCTGCATCAGTGCTCTTCGACCTTTTTGTCGCCGCGAGCCGGTCAACGTTTGATAATTTTACCGTGGATCGCTGAGCGGGGAATATTAATTGCTTATATTTTTGATTGTTTTTATTAAAAATTTTTTTAATTTAATTGCATTCAAAATGTCTTCAGAATAAAAAATACAGTTACACCAAAAATGAATATAAAGTGATTTCAATGGAAAATCACACAAACTCAAGAGAAAAACACCACAATAAATATAATTTAATACTCTTTGGTGGCCCGGCACCGGACCGCAGCTCGAGGGTTGGTGACCACTGGTCTACACAAAACAGAGAAAGAGTGATTTAATATGGAATATAAAGTGATTTCCATGGAAAACCATACAAACCTGAGAGAAATACACCATAGTACATAAAATGGAAAAACTGTCGGACCTCTATATAATGAAGCCGCTTAATCCAGGAAAAAAGTTCGTTATAGGAAAAATTCCTTACATAGAGATTCATTTTTTAATATACTTTATAAACCACATAAAACAAATTTTAAATTCATAAACACTTTATATTAACAAAAATAATTATTTACACCTTTTTTTAAAATTAATATGTTTATTTTATATATCTTACCTATTGAAAAAGAAAGGAAGAAAAACTGCAAGGAAAACAAGAATATCGAAGAATTCACTGAATTTTCAATACTAAAAAAATAATGTTGTACTAAAATTAATGAATTTTAAGGACATTTTATAATTTAAAGCATACACATAATATCAAGCATACATTATTTTCTAATTAGAATACGGGACAACTCCGCTCAGGGTGAAAGAGGATATCGAAGATGCTTCGAGTGAACTGGGCAATGGGGGTTAAAGGTTACACTTCTTAGATGAAACGTCCAGAAATCTAGTGCTCGTGGCGAGTTAGGATCTAATAAAACCAGTTCAAGATTTATGACCACCATAAAATGTATTAAAGAGAGAATAACTTGAAATTTTTTCAGAAGTACTTTAAAAAAAGGGAGAACAAAAATTGAATCACAAAAGAAAAAGTTCGTTATACAGAAAATGCACTTCGCTATAGAGAGGTTTTTTTACGAAGAAAATCGTGAAATGTTCAAGGTTCCAGGAAAAAGTTCGCTATATAGAAAAATTCACAATATAGAGGTTCGACTGTAATTTAATGTTCTTGGGCAGTTCGGTACCATTTGATCTATGGACTGGTACAGGTCCGCAGACCGAGGGTTGGAGATCACTGGTCTACATAACAGGGAAAGAGTGACAGATGTTTCTAAATTTTATTCCACGATTGAGGCCACAATCAGGACAATAAGTAGAAATGAAGATTCCATTAGAAATAGTGTTACAGCTGGATCATCAACGAGCAGTTTTATACGTAAAATATTTTGCAATGGAAAATATGGAAAAAGAACTAATGGAATGGCTAAAGGACACCAATCAAAAGTAAATTCCAATAGTTATAAAAAAATACAAATTTATTTTATTTTACTGCTATTGCTGATATAAAAAATAATAATAAAAAGATTTTTAAAAAAAGACAAAAATCTTGAAGCTATAGATACATATGGCAGATGTTCCGAGTCGTTTTCTGAGCTGAATGACTGGTTAAGCCGAAGGTCGGTTGAGAAGGTGCCCAACTTTTTAAAAAAAAATAATGCAGACAAATGTTTTAGAGTTTGATGAGAGCATCCTCCTTTTGAGAACATCTGCAGCTTCCATCTTTAAAAATCCTTTTATTTTAATTGCAGCACCTGACAACGATATCTCGTAACAATTCCAGAAGAATCATGTAAACGTTGAAAAAGAAATCATATAAATGGTTTCAATCATTAGCTTGGATGTCCATGATGTGGCGACAAAATAAATAAATCTCCTAGCTTTTTAGCAAATTTTCCCTGTTGCCGTACAAAAGGAAACGGTTAATTAATGTTCGATTTGACCTTCACCTGACGTCAGATCAGTAATTTATATGTCAACCCGGCTGATAAAACCAGTAACTTATTTGTTAGTAGAGTGGTGAAAGTTCGTTGTGTGTGTGTTCGCAATTAAATCTTCACAGTTGTGTAATATGCGTGATTTCCCAAGGTTGCACTTTAAAAAAAAATGGTTTCAAGATCAATTTCTTTTATTTGAATAAGGTTTTGTCGAAATCGATATGTGAATTAACCGAGAACTGATTTCGAAATACACTCATTAAAAAAATGCTTGTGCAAACAATCTTACAAGAATTATGTAACAATCATCACTTTTATGTACATGTATGTGGAAGAAAATAAATTATTTTGCGTGTACAGTTCGCTAAATTTTTTTATAAAAAGGAACTTTATATAACATTTAAATTTATTAATTAATATTAATTAATAAATTATTAATTTCTCACTTTAAAATTCTACTAAATAAAGTAGCATCGAAAAGAAATAAAACAGTTAGAAATCAATTCATAAGATCAATTTCTTTTATTTGAATAATATTTTTTCGAAAACGATATGTGAGTTAACCGAGAACTGATTTCGAAATGCGCTCATTAAATCAAATGCTTGCGCATTCGATCTTAGAAGAATTATGAAATAATAATCATTATTTTTACGTACATGTTGGTGGAAGAAAATAAATTATTTTGCATGAACAGTTCGTTAGAATTTTTCATAAAAATTAACTATGTAACATGTATTTAAAAAATGGTTGTAGAATTCGATTGCTAATTTCTCATATTAAAATTCTACTAAATAAAGTAGCATTGATTAGAAATAAAACAGAAATAAAACCACTTACTTTGAATACAAAAAATGTTCGACTAATAAATTACAATCATTGTTTAGTGTGCAGCAATGGTGTAAATTCATGGCGGCTGTATAATAAATTAAAATCATGTGTTCGCAATTGAATTCAAAGCAAACATGAGATTTGTACTTATCGTTTTACTTGTAAAATATAAATACAATTTCAGATTTAATACTTGGATAAGGATTTTCAAATATTAAGATTCTTCACAATTTTTTTTTTAAATTAAGGGAAAGAAATTTTTTATATTATGCATGTAATTTTGAATCAAGTGCATTTTGTTCACTTTTGTGCGTTCTTATAGATGATAAATATGTCTCTGTCTATTTATAAAAAAAATTTTCGTGATGTTGCTATAAATTCATTACGTACTATCGCAACAATGCCAACGTTCAAGATAACTCGCCAAAATGGCAGCCCCTATTCCGCATGTGTCGTACACGATGAATTGACCATCATGTGACCATCACTTCGTTTCATATAATGGAGCCAATACGGTTGCGATAGTACATTGTTTCAAGCTATCGCAGAAAAATATCGCAACGATTGCCTGGACTGGAATCGTTACTCGAGAAGAAAGGCGTTGTCTCATACGAAGACTTATTAACAATCAACGGAGCTAAATACTCAACATCCCAGGAAGCTGCAAGAGCTGCGGGTTTTTCAAAATCTGAGGACTTTCTCAATGAAGTGTTGGACGATGCAGCTTCAGTGATGAATTTAATTAGAGCGCCAAGAACAGATTTTGTGAAAAAAAAGAACAAATAAATAGAACTACATAATACATATAATTTACAGTTTTACTATTTGAACAGTTGTATAATTTTTTACCCTTTTAGAGAGACGGGGGTACTCCCCCTACGTGTTCGTATTTATCATGTGACTATGATGTCATGCGAATTTAGTTAATTGAATTCGATTTTTTAATATAATAAATAAATCGATAAAATAGCAACCCATGATGTTACGTGTATCGCGTTTCAATACAAAACAGTGTCATATTTATTTATTATTTGCATTAAACAAATAATTGATTTGGCAATTTTTATTAAATAAAGACATCTTTTTTTTAGAACAGGGATTTATGTGATATTAAAATCTAGGTTCGTACTCCGTGGAAAAAATTAGGATGTTAATAAGAAATTAAGAAAAATAATGTTAATTTTTCAAAGAATGTAAATTTTTCAAAGTTTCAACTTTTTTTTAAGAAAAAAGACAATTTTTTTTTTCATAAATTTGTCGTGTGAAAAATCTAGAAATTTAGTTTCCCACATCATTTGGGAAGCATGTATATTCCAGAAACATTTACTTTTCCAAGTTTTTAAGTTCTGTTTCTTTTTGCCGCATGAGCTAAAAACATTGAATATAACTGTAACAAAATATATTCTACTAGTGATTTATTGTTAAACCGTTAAACTCGCACTAATTTAAACTCACATAACTAACTCGCTGATATAAGCTCATCAAATTCGTTTATTTCAGTAATTTACATGTTGTATACTTTCTATACAAGTACTGAAGTTTGTAAGGATAATTTCTGTCAAATGCTACAGAATGTAAATAATTTTGGAACATTCTTCAAGATAACAAAATATTCGGAAATTATCATCTTCTGTATCGCATAATATACAAATAACTATATATTAATACACTTATGATTTTCGCTTTTTTTTAATAAGTTAATATTTAAATATAATATTCTCCTTCATAAAAGGAATTTCACATTTCTTCTTGTATTGAAACACGCAACGAATGTTATTTTTCCTGCAGCAAAACTCTCCTTGTGGAAAAATTGTGTTTACAATTAAAATTTCCTACCCAGCGCGAACTTGAAAAAACAAAGCTTATAAAGGGTGTTTTTTTAGAGGTAGAGAACTTTAAATTGCAATAAAACAACGATGTATTATTCGATTGACATGAATTTTTTTTTATTCGAAAGATAATCTTGTGGCATTACATTTTAAATATGATCAAGCAAGGCGTAGATTCGTCGAATGGGCCCAAAACAAAATTGCCGTTGTTCCCGGTTTTCATAAGCGAATTTTGTTTAGCGATGAAGCGCACTTCTGGTTGAATGGCTACGTCAACAAACAAAACTGCCGCATTTGTTGGAGTGAAGCTAATCCACAAGTGTATGTCGAAACACCGTTACATCCAGAAAAACGGACTGTTTGGTGCGCTTTATGGGCTGGTGGAATCCTTCTTCAAAAACGATGAAGGCCACAACGTTACAGTCAATGGTGATCGGTATAGAGCCATGATTACTAACTTTTTCATTCCTGAATTGAACAATCATGATGTCCAGGAGCTGTGGTTCCAACAAGACGGCGCAACATGTCACTCAGCTCGTGCCACAATCGATTTATTGAAAGACACGTTGGGTGACCGCCAATTTCACGTTTTGGACCTGTGAATTGGCCTCCAAGATCTTGTGATTTAACACCGCTAGACTATTTTCTGTGGGGCTATGTAAAGTCATTGGTCTATGCGGATAAGCCACAAACGCTTGACCATTTGGAAGGCAATATTCGCCGTGTTATTGCCGATATACGGCCACAAATGTTGGAAAAAGTCATCGAAAATTGGACGTCCAGATTGGACTACATCCGAGCCAGCCATAGGCCAGAAATCATATTTAAAATGTAATGCCACAAGATTATCTTTCGAATAAAAAAAATTCATGTCAATCGAATAATACATCGTTGTTTTATTGCAGTTTAAAGTTCTATACCACTAAAAAAAACACCCTTTACAGTCATAGAAGATATGACCAGGGTTACCAGATTTGAGAGTTTACCGCCCTTTGCGATTAATTTGGTGAAAAATATGATGTTACTAAGGTGTAATCGAGAAGGTAATGGGATCGAGTGGACAAAAAATTACCATGAAGCTATATAAAGGACCTTTGAAATCAGGGTCAAGTGCGGGTTAGAAAAGAATGCGGTCGAGATCAAAATCTATTTGTGTGATGTTTGCGATCTGTGCCCTGTCAGTGGAATGGTTCTAGAGAGCTATCTCTAGAGCTTGTAAAGCTTGTTTATAACGAGTGTGTTCTGCACTATTGTATATAATCTGCTATGATATTTCTTTGTGTATATACGTCTATGTGTCTCCGTGTAGTTCTATGTTTGTCTTCGTCTATTAAAAAAATCTGTTATTATTAAAATAATTGAAGTTGTCAGCTGTTTTTTTTCTCTTCCAAATTTGTAACAATATACTTTACAACTTGATGAATCCTGAACTTATCTTACGCTGCATTCATGATGAGATCTAAGTGAATGGATCGTGGAGAAGAAGATCTAACTTAGAACTCTATAAAAATTACAAACAGCCAGATATTGTAAAATTCGTCAAATTACAGAGACTTAAATGGGCTGGTCATCTGGCTAGAATGAATGAAGATCGTTTCTGCAAGAAAATCTTTATGGCAAAGCCCATGGGAAATAGACCACCGGGTAGACCTCCGTTAAGATAGATTGACTCTGTCGAAAAAGACCTAAATATTTTAAAGGTGAAAAACTGGAAAACAGTTGCCAAAAGGGGAGATAAACTTCCGGAGAAGGGCAGGGCCATTGAAGAAGAAGAATCCTGAACTTTATATGTGCAGTACGGTATACACCTCCTGTTTTTTTAATTTCGAATTTTTAACCTTTCAGAACTCAGAACCAGTGTGTATAATATATTGCCTTGGAAGTTTTTTTTATTTTCCCTTTATGTGGAATATGCATTTTAAGTTTGATTCTTGCTGTTTATATAGCGCTTAAGGTATCCGACTACGTTCGGAACCGTTATTTTAAATAAGCGCATAAACGGATAATTTCATGATATTTGGTGTCACTTAGATTAAAATACATGCATAAAATTATTTTAAAGAGATTTTGACAAAAATTTTTTATTTAAATATAATATTTCGGCAAAAATTTAACTTAGAATAATCTTTTTTCTAAATGTTCTCCTTTTGTGAAAAATGGTTCTGTTATAATATTTTGCCTGCATATAGCTCAGACCTCTCTACAGAAGCTCAACTAGAATTTTTGAAAAATTCACATTATTTTCAGAGTTACCACCAATTGAAATAATTATTGGCGTTTTTTTCTTAAAATTGTTCCCCTCTGTTGTCGTAAAATATGAATAAACCCACTTCTAAGTTATATATTTCAAAAATTCTAATTGAGCCTCTGAACAGAGGTCTGAGCTATATACAGGCAAAATATTATTCTAATACAAGCATTTTTCACAAAAGGAGAACATTTCGAAAAAAGATTATTCTAAGTTAATTTTTTACCAAAATATTGTATTTAAGTAATTTTATTTTGTCAAAATGTCCTTAAAACAATTTTATACATGTATTATTATCTAAGTGACACTAAATATCATGAGAAGTATCCATTTATGCGCTTTGCAAAATCACGGTTCCGAACGTAGTCGGATACCTTAACGAATAAAAACTTTTTAATTTGAACGATTTAATACTTGAAGAAGCATCAAGAATAAGAGAAAATTCTGAATCACACACATTATTCCAAGAGTAGCCCGCAGTCATCAAAACTAATACAAGATTATGAATGAAATGAAACTGGTTTCATTCAATGATGATAATCAAAGACAGAGTTATGATTAAGTCAGCAGCTACCATACTTAGCTACCACTAACGTGTTTGATTGATTATCTAGGTTTCGATCCCAAATTATTTCAAGTTCTAAAAAATGGTAGACGTATGATTTTCGGGGTGATAAAAATGTTTAAAATCTAAATGAGAGAAAAAAAATCCAAACGTTTACTTTATTTTTATTAAATAAGATTTTTACGTTGTTGCTGTGCTTTTTTTTAATTGAAAATTTTAGCAGAAAAAAACCCTCACATAAAACTGGAATATTTATTTCATTTTGTGTAAGATTCAGAATTGTTTTTCTTTCTGTTTTTGGAAGGATATACGTAGTACGATTCAAAAATTCGGGGATTGCGGCCATTGCTGAAGATGAGAGCAAGTACCTAAAGTTATACCACTTGAAATGGATTCTTCCAACCCTCCCCTACCTGGCCAGGTGGGTTTAGTCCATTTCATGTGACCAAACCGCACGCGCAGTTGTTATTTACCGATTGATTGATTGAATATTAACGTCGCACTGTTCAGCTACACGAGGGCTTTTGGCGACGGACCACGTAATTTTGAACCATGGTCAAGTGACGTGGACGACACCTGAGCTGGCACCCCCTCTCCTAACTACCACACCACACCAACGGGAGGACGTTTCAGCTCTCGACAGATTTAACGTGCATCGCTGCCCTACACGGCGGGTCTTTAGTGGTACTGGACTCGAACTCGTGACAAGGCAAGCCACGATCCGATACCTATACCACTCGGCTACCGCGGCCACTGTTATCTTCCGAAACTAGTTAGCTTCGATCAACGATGTAAGAAGGATGGTTTTTCTTGAACAGCATTAAACATTAAACTCTGCCAGCGCTTAGGTAAAATACTAATACAGACTTTGGAAATTCTAAGTAAGTTATATGGTGAATCTACCATGGAGAAATCCAAGATTTACGAATGGCATCGGCATTTTAAAGAGGACCAAGAATCCATCGAATATAATGAACGCATTGGCCGACTTCCACTTCACGGAACGTGGAAAATGTTACGTTGGATGTGCTTGAATATGTTAGAAAAGATCGTCGCCAAACACTTGTGCAAATCGCTGAGGCTACACACTTTTCGAAGACGTCGTTTGAGCGAATCCATTCGCTGTAAGCGGCCTCAGTTCTGGTAGAGTGACGACTGATATCTTCTGCATGACAACGCACAATCAAATCGATCCCTAATGATAAAAGAGTTCCTCGCCAAAACTCGCATTGATGTGCTTCCACATCCTCCCCTATTCACCAGACTTAGCCCCGTGTGACTTTTACCTTCTCCTATCAGTGAAAAAACATTTACAGGAACGCCGTTTTGCCCCTTCAGATGAATTGAAAGCAGCATCGCAGGATGCCTTACGAGAGGTTGCGAAAAATGGCTTCCAGCTGTGCTTCTAGAAGTTACACGAACGCTGGCAGAAGTGTATCGTCGCCCAAGGGAATTACTTTGAAGGTGGATGTGCTTCGGGGCTGTGAACTATTCAGGGTAAGGTTTTCTATACCTTGTCCCCGAACTTTTGGATCATACTACGTATTTTGATTTAAATAGTATTTTATGAAAAAAAAAATGTTAAATTCCAAATTTTATTAAAGTCAAAATTATTAAAGTATAGTTTTTTTTTAAAATTCGATATGATATTCCTCGTATTCATTTTCAAATGTCCAAGAACGAAATTTTACAAATAATATTAATAATAAAAGAAAATGATGAAGTTTTATACTAACATACAAAAGAATTTATTTAATAAAACTTGAGAGATACAATGTAAAAATAGACAGTAATTCTCAAGGAAGCAGGTGGCAGCCGAATAAACGTAAGATAAATAAAATACAAATTTAATGTTTCCCAATATAAATCCAGATTTGGAATTTACCAATTCAAAATCAAAACCAGCCACTGTATAAATGAGGCACAGTAATAATGCCTACATATACTAAATATGAGTATATTCAACTTGATTCTGTTCACTCCACTAGTTTCTACCTTTAAATCTCTGCTATAAAAGTATTGAAACCCGCCACTTATGTTGTTTTCCCCACAAAAAAACTCTTCTTGTGGGTAAACTGAGTTTTACTCGTAAAGCTCGCTTCCCAAGATGAATTTGAAAATTATGGTAACCCTTGAAAATGTGACCAGTGTTACAAGACTGGAGGCCCTGTCAACGAATTTGGTTAAAAATAGGATATCGTCAAGGAATAATTGAGAAGACTCAAGAATTGGTCATTCTAGAAATTTCCACGAGGCTGTAGAAAGGACCTTTGAAACAAAGCTGAAATCAGTTCAGAAAGAGACTTTTTCTCTCTCAGTTATTACTAATGGAACTATTCTAGAGAGCCGTTTCTAGTACGTAGTAAAGCTTGTTGATAATATGAGCGCTTTGCAGTATTATGAATAATCTGTTATATTTCTTTGTGTATATAAGTCGATTTGTCATCGTGTAGTATAGGAAGTATATGCAAGCATAAAATTATACAACCTCTGACAATAAAGTTCGGTGAATGAAGTCAGAACGGCCGATCTGGCAACACTGGTGAAACAAAACGCTGTACAAGAGTAGCTACAGATGTTAAACATCTGTCCTCACTGTTGTTAAGTTGAACGTCGTTTGTATTCCGTGTAAGACTTGTTTTAAAGAAGTACTTGTTTAATGCGTTGGTTCTTTACTGAGAACAGGAAAAGGAACGAACAAAAGATCAATTTAAAATTTAGTTTTAAGCTCGGTAAGGCACCGAAAGAAACTTATGTGTTGGTGGTTACGTGTTTATGAAGATCAAGCACTAGCCCTGAAGTGTTTACGAGTGGTTCACTCGTTTTCGAGAAGGCCGGGAAAGTGTTTCTGACAACCTCCTAGCACAGTGTTTCTCAAACTGTGGGGCGCGCCCCTCCAGGGGGGCGTGATAACCCCACAAGGGGAGCGCGAGTATATCGAAAAGTCGGAACCAAAAGATTATTTAAAAAAATTATTAATTTACTGAGAGGCAGTAAAACAAATACATTCTGACATAATAAAAAATAAAATACACATTTACACTGAGATAGCACACTTATAAATGTATCAGTACTGCACTATGTGTTTCAAAATTAATTTAACACTACGAAGTAAAGAACAAATTTAATACCTACCAATGACCTATAGGCATGTCACAAGATTGAATACAAAGATTAATACTTATCTTGATAATTTGTACGGTTTGTAATTAAAGTCGTATTGTATACGACGTCAAAGTATATTATTATTGAATTCAATACATTTTTATTGCATGGAGGGGGGCGAGATGAACATTATGATTGAAAATTGGGTCGCAAGTATAGAAAGTTTGAGAAGCACTGCCCTAGCATCAGATTGGCGACCTCCAGAATAAATCATGCATCAAGACGATGTTCCTCACCTTTTTTTGATAGTCAAGGCATTATCCACAACTAGTTTCTACCACCGGAGGGAACGACGATTAAAATTTTGACGCGTTCTATTAAACGTCTACGCAGAATAGTAGAAATAAACGTGTCTCCCCGTACACACGACAAGGTTCTTGGATTTTTGTTGACGACAATGCTCGCCCTCCCGCAGCCAATACCATCAAACAGTTCCTAACAAAAAAACGGGAGGGTGCAAATTGAACATCCACCATACTTAACAGATCTCAATCCTCCAGACTTTTTCCTATTCCTATGACTCAGACTTACTTTGAAAGGAAATATTTGAAGATATTCCTGACATCCAACGAAACGTGACTAGTCTTTAGAACTCCATCCCAAAGGAAGACTTCTTGCAAAGTTTCCAGAACATGTATGTGGGAGTCCGAATAAATCTTCGAATAAAAATCAGACTCTTCAGAAGGCGGGATTTTAGATTGGCGAGGTGGGCTGTCTAGGGGTAAGTATTTAAGGGTGAGTGATGAATTAATTGAATCAAAGTCATTTAAACACAGATACTTCATTTAAGTAAAAAAGAATTTATTTAAAGTTAAAGGGAAATATTTACAAAAGGGGATATTTACAAAGAGAAAGACATGCAGGAATTAGGTTAATTAAAAGTTGAGTTATACCTTTAGAAGACGGGGAAATAAACCTTTCTCATTCTTGGACGTTAGGACTGGTGGTACCGCGCAGGGCGCGAAAATGCGGTAAAGACGTGACGTGTTGAACAAGCAGTGGTTAGTAGGCCTCTGCCGAAAAATTATTCAAGCCAGGCCTCTGCCGAAAAATTATTCAAGCCGGAGCTACGAAAGCTCACTAGATGGCGCTGTTTCGGAATGCAGTAATAAATAAAATTGAGATTTATGGTCCTCTGAAAAGGATATGACTCAACCTTTTAACAAAATGTTTCAAAGGGAAAATCCTACATGTATAGAAGATCTCAGCGGTGCATAGCTGTGTGAGGTGACTGTTTCAAAGGACAGAAAGGCAACTTTCATTAATATTTCAACTACGTTAATGTTACAAGACTATTCACCGAAGTTTATTGTCAGAGGTTGTATTATAGGAAGACAGATTGATCGAATGAATCGATGTGAAGTTAGAAAATCGAATTTTCCAAATATATTTGAAGTTTCAGTGAATCAGAGCCATATTAATTAGGACCGCTGGCTAAATATGTAAGAATTGTTGTAAAATCCAAATGTAAGAGAATGCTAAACAATCGAATAAATGTATTAATAGTGAAACCGAATTTCAGTCTAATTTGATACTTCACGATGTTTCATCTATTAAAAAACAATAAATAGCTTCCATAACTTCACGTCATGTAGTTCCTTTTCCTCAATTATACGTAATGTGTTTTATCCCGTTAGGAAGCTCAATTACAGTTGTATATTTTCACAAATCCTTCCTTTCCTTCATGTAATAATCGTTTAGCGCAACACGTGAATCATTCTACAGTGAAACCGAACGTTTTTTGACGGTTGGAAGCATTCCACGCGACCTCGATATTCCAAATACATTTTTTTTGTTTTGTTTTTATTTCCGCGAACACCACATATCGACCAAAAATAACCTAAAAATGAGGTTAAGAAGAAGCAGAATTTTTCCCTCTCTCTTCCACATTGAAATTCCTCTTCCTCCTTAGTAAACTTTTTCATCTTCCACTCCATGGAACCCCCCACCTTACTTCGTTCGTTCTATACACCAGCTTTTTCTTTTCTTTTTTAATTTTTATTTTTTCCATCCAGGAGAAAGACCACTCCACTCTTCTCCATCAGTTCACGGAACGGAGATGTTCCACCGTTCCGATTGCGATAAAATATTCCATTCGAGTTCTATTTTATTTATTTATTTATTTTTTACAGCTGTCGTTCTTTTTTTCCCTCTTTAACCGGAAAATGAGTTTGTCAAGTCAGACGAAAGCGAACTTTTAAAATATTGTTGATTATTTACTCCTAGATGTGTACGGTTTGTTTTTGTTGTTGCATCTAGAATTACATTCGTGATGCTTTTTACTTTTTGTTGTTCTGGATATTGTTCGTTAAGCGGGTTAGCTGGTGAAAGATTGGAGAACGGATAGCGAAAGTGTGTAAAACAGTTTTATTGAGGTAGAGAACTTGATCATGCTTTTTTTAAAAGCGTGACCTTAATATTCAATAGATAGATTGCAAATAAATAAAAAAAATGTTTTACACAATGTTGTTACCTCATATTTTACTAAGGAAAAAAAGTTACTTTTTAGTTCATTGCATTAACAAATTTTATGCAAAAAATAGGCCAAAAAAATTCCAAGTTTATTTTCTTACTTTATTTTTAAAACAAACGCAAAATAATTTTTCGGTTCCGTTTTTTAAAAGGCATTGTGGTTCGCGAACCCCCGGAGGTCCATATGACCTTTCTAGGGGTTCCGTGAAGGACTCTTATCTAATGTTAAGATTTTCATCTTTTACAGACTCTGAAAGACCTGGTGGAAAAATTGTAAAACGTGCTTTCCTACTCTAAATTAATAAATAGTCCCCAATAAAAATATTTACTAGAACATGTATTTCGATCAAGAATATTAATTCAATTTTGTTGTTGTTGTTTGCATCTACATAGCCATTACTCAATGGCACAAACAGGAATTTTTCAAGGGGGGTTCCAGGGCAGTAGCGCACACAGGAATTTTTCAAGGGGGTCCGGGGTCGAAAGTTCATCATTTTTGTATCATGCTCCTTTTGATTTTGTTGATTTTCGGGAACAAAACACAGTAAAAAACTAATTATTGAATAAATAATTAGCATGAATTAATAAAATTAATCATTAATAACAAATATTTAATTAAATTTTTCGTACTATATACTTAAGAATTATAATCAATCGGAAAAAAAATCGAGGGCTTTGGGGTGTCCGGACCCCCAGGACCCCTCCCCTTGTGTGCGCCACTGGTCCAGGGTCAAAAGTCCACCATTCTCGCAGGACGCTCCAGTACGCCGTCCAACATATTCTTATGATTTTGGCGATTTTGGGAACAGAAAACAGTAAAAAATTAATCATTGAACAAATAATTAGCATTAATTCATAAAATTAATTATTAATAACAAATACTTAATTGAATTTTAAGTACCATATACATAATACCATGTACATTAAGTACCATATACCATATTATAATCAATCGGGAAAAAAAAATCAAGGGCTGTGGGGGGAGGGTCAGGACCTAGGGACCTTAACCTTCTGTGTGTGTGTGTGCGCCACTGCCATTAATAAAACGTAATATTTTTTAAAAATATATAGTAGAAATTCATATACAAAGATTAAGAACTAAATCATATAGCGCGCCAATACAATAACGATTGCATCCATCTTGATTTTCTCACGGAATTGCGCCTACCTTATTTATTTATTTCAAACTAGTATTTTATAATTTTTTTATATTCATATCCAATTAGATTTTCACTGTTTTCTTAAAGGGAAACAAGTAATATATAAAAAAAATTAAGTCAATTCCTTCTTGGATCAACAAAGAAAAATTTTATTTTAGCTACTTTTTATTAAACAGTTACAATTAATATAAATATATATGTATATACATATGACAGAATCACAACATTAAGTGGTAATCCATTTTTATTAATTATCATTAAAGTATCGTATTGTCATCCAAAACAATCGTGTCTATAAAATTTCAGTTCAACTGAATGCTTTAAAACGTGAGAAAAATACCTTTTCAAGTTTTGACACAAGTCGCCAACAGGATCGCTAAGTCTCTAAAAATGATGCCAACGTGGCTGTATTTGTAGTTCTTTGAATAGTTAGTTTTAATCAATTAATTTTTATTAATTATAATTAAATTACCGTATTGTCATCCAAAATAATCACAAAGGGGGGTGCCAGCTCAGGTGTCGTCCACGTCACTTGACCATGGTTCAAAATTACGTGGTCCGTCGCCAAAAGCCCTCGTGTAGCTGAACAGTGCGACGTTAATATTAAATCAATCAATCAATCCAAAATAATCACGTATATAAAATTTCAGCTCAATTGAGCGCTTTAAAATGTATTTTATTAATGATTGAAAATTCCACGATGATAAATAAATAAATAAATATATAGAGAGTGTGAGTTAATATTAGGAATTGAAAAAAAGAGGTGTTGAACAAATCTGTATAAATAGAACAGGTAATCTTAAGACTATTGAGGAACCCTTAAATTACAGGCATGTGTTGGGAGTCAGGAGGGGTGCTCGAAATTTTAGGAGTCCGCAATGGTCAGGCTGATGTATAAAGAGGGTCCGCAGCGATCGAAAGCTTAAGAGCCACTGGCTATGGTCATAAACTCGTGGTCGCAGTGTCGTGAGTTTGAGTTATTTTGCCACTGAAGATAAGACCGATCCTAGAGTATCAGGTGTCCGCGTGCAAACACCTAGTGTGCCACCCCTCAAGGGAATTTTTTTATATTTTGACTAATACATAAACTTATCTACCCATATAAGAGTAAAAAGTAAAACTTTAATAAAATCCAAAGTCACAAAAATCACAACTTTCCTCTATTTTGTTTTTCTAAATTGTAAGATTATTATTAAATTGAAAACGCTTAATTTCCTCAGATGCATGTTGAATTTAAACACTCTTATGTCTTAGGTAGTATTAACCATATCGGAAATTTTCCGAAAGCAACTTTCGCAATTTTTTTTTTCAAATGCCTTGTTAAGCATCCGTTTACAGTACGCCGTCAGTGCAGCTGATGAGTAAGAAAACCTTTTCTATTGCGAATATTGCCAGCCCTTTTGCCACGAATTTTACTATTAAATAAAGAATATGTTTACAGAGTAGACACTAATGGACAGTGGACCAACACACTGTGCACTACCATTCTATTTTTATTAAACTATGCTATTGGGAAATCGAGACTTATTTTGGTCTTTGAATAACTATTTAAACTTCAGCATATTTATGACGGGGCTTTCCCCAGAATTTTCTATTAATCCTCTTGGGGGAATCTTTGGAGCCAACAATTGAGTTATTTCACAGTCATCCCACTCAAGAAGATACCGTGATATGCAGATTAGATAGTATATATATAGTGGAAGTTTTTAGTAATCGAGAGGAGGAGGAGGAAAGGAAGCTGAGTTGCTGAACGCAGTGTTGTTACGGTAAAGATCGGAATTTAGACACGTGATTATAGGACGGGCTTTAGTTATTGAAATAAATTAAGGAAGTAAGGATTCTTAGGATAACTTTGAGTAAAGTTAAGTGGTTAGGATTTCGTGCGCTTGTTCACATATGACTTTGATGTACTTTATATCACACTCTAGATTTTCTTTCTATAGTTGGATTGTCTTTGATTATTATATTTGGTAATAATAAATTGGATTTCTCATGGCTATCTTGGGTCATCAATCTTTACCTCCTACAGATTTAAATCGAGTAGATTAAGAGATGGCTTCCCCAGGTGGGAGGCCATTACATATTTATTTGACTTAGATAAGTTTTATTTTGAGAATTCATAAGAAAATTTGCTTGATTGATAGAACTATATGAGGTCGGCCTCCTGCGTGCAGTGCGCTCGCTGCCCACCTGCTAGGATCGGTCCTGATTGAAGACCCTCCATGCAGAGGCGGGGAATGCACGTTAACCCCCCCTCCCGTTGACGTGGTAGTTAGGATAGGGGGTGCCAGCTTAGGTGTCCTCCTGAAGGAAGGAAGGTTCGTTCTGAGTACCTTCCGTTCCGAACGAATGCGAGTACTTTACCGATCACGCCAAAACGATCGTCTTCGCGTGATGTTGGTACTAGTTCATATAGATATCACACCACCACACTCCTCATCATTTGACAGAGGTTTAAAATTACGATGACCGTCGCCAATAGCTCTTGTGTTTCTCTATAGTGCGCTCACTCATTCTCTGGGGTATTTTCTTCACTCTATAAAATAATTCCTTATATAATATTGTTACGTTGATCGGGGTTCGAGGATTTTATGCAAATCAGTCACAAAGAACAAGACAGTTCTTTAAGAGCCTTGAGAATTTATTGTCCCAAAAACAATCCTTGAAATACAGGATGCAACAGCAGTATTCACAGAATAAATCTCAGAAGGCCTTCACATCTTCAACAGCACTCAGACACAATTACCAGTGTCTAAAATACACGTATGTAAAAGATTATTCACAAGCATAGCAGAGCTAATCGGTTATCACGATCAAGGCAAGTTTACTAATCGCTAGTCAAAATAAGATTAACTAATCGCTGGTCAAAACCATACTGACTGACTTCCGGTGAGCATCTCTCTATTTATAGGTCTCGCGGATCATTCGAGAAAGATCGACTTGCGTCATAGATCGCGAAATTAAGTTATTTCTCCAGTAATTTCCAAAAGAATCTAGAGGGTCTCAAACTCGCCAAGAATGGTCGCCAACATGATTTCCACCATAATGGTCGCCAAAATGACACCATAATGGTTGCCAAAGTCACCAGCCAACTTGGCTATATTACCAAGTTCTCATTGAATCACCATTATAACGAAAGGGACTGCGTTGCTTGCGAATATTACAATTTTAACATAAATTAAATATAACATAGAGAAGTTAGTATAAATACATTACACATCCAAATACAGATTATTTATACTATTCTACACAAAATTGGTAACAATTTTAATTTTTTTTACTTTCATTGACGTATTTTCAAAGGTGAGTACTTTTAGTGCAGAATGAAAATTTGGTGTGATGATGGAGGCTTGAAGGACAATCTCAAGGGACATATTCATCCAACTCCATTGTTTGAATTATGATAACTACCCTAGCATCGTGAAACTTGGATACTTCGTTCAGTAAAATAAACCGAAGCGGAACAAAAATTATTCATGCTGTTGAAAACACAACGTGTTTGGTGCAAGAACTCTAGGATTAAGGTGATATATTCTATATAAAACCATTAAATGTTGACAAATTCATACCTCACAAAATCGACTTCAAAATTTAGATATATTTTGCGCTTTCTTTCATTATTTTTTATTTTATAAACATTCATATTGTTTTAAATGTGCTGTTTAAAATTTTCTTTTAAAAAGGGTATAAAATATATTTTTTTCGTCAAGGATATTATCAATGTAATCTTCCATTTGAAAACTGCCGAAGTGTGACACGAATAACTTAAGCAAGGTTATTGTGTTGATAGAACAGAGATATAAAGGACAACAGCTTCCTCAGAAGTAAATTGTCATCATGTAGAAAAGTTTTTTTTTTTTAAAGAAACAGAAGAAAAGTTAAGATTAATTTTCTATAACGACTGCATTGTTCATACAACCTTAAGTGAGTTGAAATTCCCCAAGTATTTTAAAAATATCCTTTATCCATTGCAATTTTTTTGATAATTTTGACATATTGTTAATGATGAAACAGAGGTGCCCCAAAAGTTCGTTTTAACTTTAAAAATTCATTAGAAAAGGTAGAAATGCTGATAAAAAAGTGCGGCTTGCGAAAAAGTGATCACAAGGAAGTCGGAATGGACTTCTTCTAGTGGTAAAACATTTTTAATTAAAACTATTACTAAAAGAGGACGCTGAAAATTCGAAACAGAATGAACAGAACCAGTGGCGCACACAGGAATTTTTCAAGGGGGGGAGGGGGTCCGAGGTCGAAAGTTCACCATTCTTGTATCATGCTCCTTTTGATTTTGTCGATTTTCGAGAACAAAACACAGTAAAAAACTAATTATTGAATAAATAATTAGCATTAATTAATAAAATTAATAACATACTTAATTAAATTTTACTTACTATGTACATAGAATTATAATCAATCGGAAAAAAATCAAGGGCTTTGGGGTGGGCGGACCCTAGGATCCCCCCCTTGTGCGCGCCACTGAACAGAACAAAGGAACACTCCCATTACTTTACTCTTCCAAAAACAGTTCTTCAACATACCTCTAGAATAGTGGTTCCCAAATCTGTCCCTCCGGACCCCCAGGGATTCTCGATATTATTCAGGGGGTCCGTGGAAAATTAAAATTGATTTGGGGTTCCCTGAGCAATGTAAGAGGGTCCGCACAAGTTTTAATATGAAATAAAAAATTTGATTCATTTTTATTTTTATAGAAATTTAAATAAATAACAATAATTTCACTTAGATATTCCCGTCTGGGTGTTGAACCCGAACCCTTTTTTACACGTGGAATAACTCAGATCCTAAACACAGATGAATCCATAATAAGAGCATCTTATTGAAATATCTTCAAATGAGGGACTTAAACCAATGTTTAAACAAGGATACCACACATTCTGGTTACAAAAACCGATCCCAATTTTATATCTTCGTTATGGGCTATTGTACAGAAGTTGTTGACTAATTTCCCGTCTTCCAGTTCAGTAAAACGGGGATTCAGTGCCGTAAAAAAATCCTCATCACACACACAAAAATAGAAACCGACTAAAAACTAGTTCTAATGGAGTTTTGCGGTTGCTAATCGCAAACATGGGGACGGACATAAATACACTCATAACAAAACTCTTTTAGTTCATCCAAGTCATTATTTTTTTTAAAATTTTATTTTAAACAAAAGTTATAATTTCATATTCAACAAAATGTTTTTTTTAATATGTAATTTTTGTGTACAATGCATTTATGTAGCTGTTTAACTTGGAGGTCCTTGGGAAAGTTTTGACTTTAAAAAGGGGTCCATGGGCAAGTTCTGACTGTAAAAAGGGGTCTGTGAGCAAGTTTTGACTACAAAAAGGGGCCCATGCGTTAAAAAAGTTTGGGAACCACTGTTCAAGAACTTTGTACGACTCAACTAGGGCAGCCATGTGATATTGGTATCTTGACCAATGGCTCTGTCTTCACCAGAGGTGGTCAATAGGGATCATTTTACCGGATTGGCATGGAGGTGGGTATTCGAAAGATAGATGAACGGAAGCAAACAATACACAAATACAGAATAATATATACTTTTTTATTACTCACGATGATCCCAGCATAGAACAGAAGGGGTGCGCTGCTTTCCATTCGAGACGGGAATCCATTTCAGGCGGAAGTCCGACTTCTTTTCCCGAAGATACACCCAGGACTTATTCGGGATTCGAACCCGAGCCCATTCGATTACAGGCGAGTGTCATAACCACCATACTAGGTGAGGTGGCATACGTGCGTAATTTCTTTACGTTTTAAAGTAATTTATTCGAGGTATTTTCCCAAGCACTAATTACAAACCTTCAAGTTCATAAGGAATATCATTTCTTTTAAATAAACAGTATTTCAATATATGTGGAAGCATAATTTTTGTTTTTGCTAATCTTTTTATTTATTTATTTTTGATTTTTAAAGCTGTCATTTTTATACCCGGCGTGTAACACGCACCCGATCGATTTCGATCTTATTTTTTGTGTTAAAAGTGCACGTTATACGTCGGATTCTTTCGGTAATCGGTTTTATACATAATATTTGTAAAATACTCCTATATTCCATAAGAGGCAAACTCAGGCATCATCTTCGTGATCTGATTATGGCTTAAAATTATCCTATCAGCACTTTCGAATTTATGAAAGTAATGTTAATCCTGTGGGGGAAATCTACTTTTTCTTCTTTAAGGGGTGTTGGAAAGGTAAAATCTTATTTTTTTGACGATTTGAGATTTTTACATTTTCAAACTGTATAGATTTTTACCTTTCTGAAAATACCTTACTTTAACCTCTAGGGTATTTAGAAGTCCTTTAAACGTATTTTTAAATAATCATTGAATTTGGGCCACGCCCATTTTAGTGGTGAAAATTGTAAACAAATTACTTTGTTTTTGCTTAAAAGTGTAACGACTAATATAAACCAAAACATGTATCTTTTATATTAAATTGAGCCTTTTATTTTTTTATTTCCTAGTCGATTAGAAGTCTCACTGTATACATTAAAATCAATTTATCTCAAAATGTAAATTTTAATGTGCGATGTACCTTTTCTGAGAAACTACTGTTCACAGGTATGTAAATTTTTTATGAATTATTTATAATGATGTCTAATGTATACTAAAATGAGCTTTTTGTAAAAAACTCAAGAATTTAATTTTTACAAATTTTTTAAGTAAAAAATGGGTCAAATTTTGCAATGTTTGATAAAATATTTCATAATTTACTAAAAAATTCAAAATTAGCTAAAAGCTCATTTTAGTATAATGAGTGTACTTTAATAGTATGAAAAATTTCAAGCATGTACATAAAACAGATTTTGAGAAAAGGTAAATCGAAAACAGCCAATTTAACATTGTCAGTATAGAAAAAGAGAGAGGTTTCCAACTCCCCTTAAATGAGTGAGTGGTCAAAGTAACGCGAGGATTATCGGCAACGGACCTCGTCGTTTTAAGTCCTGGTCAAGTGCCTAGGATGACACTCCACTCTCCTAACTTCCACACTATGTCAACATGAGGACTTTGAGCTACGACAGATTTAACATGCAATAGACCCTCTACACCAGCGGCAGGCAAATTTTCCCAAAGTACGGGCTACTTCTAATTTTTTCTAGGGTGTTGCGGTTCATCCAGTGACGTAGGTGTGGTGAGCAAAGGAAAAGGTCTATATTATTATAGCTTGATAATAAATACGGAATATAAGTACTTACCTACATAACTACAATAAAAACATCCTTAAGACCGCGTTGAGGTTTTTTTCTATTTTTGTAAAAGATTTTTATATCTATCTCTCTCTATATATATTTGTAAGTTTTCACATATCTTTAACTTCCTTTCAAAAATTAAAGAAAAGATACAATTTTATGAACCCTTTATTAAATTTTATTCTCTCGGATGTTCCTCACTGCAGTCAAATGAATATTATTAGTCTAGATTTGACGGAGAACAGTAGAAATTCCATGAGATTAATACTACGTTCACGAAAGCGCAAAATGGCGGATGGACTGGAATTTTAAAAGGAGTATATTAGCAGTCTTTTGCAAACCTTGGAGTTGGGGAGAAACAGGTAGCCGGAAACATTAACAAATAAGCTACCAGAGTTGTTACGCTCGAGTCTACCGGCCATTTTGAATTCGTGAATGCAATATTAATTCTATTGAAATTCTATTTTCCTCGTTAAGCCTAGACTTGTGCATAGATTTGAATGCAATAAACTGCAATTTAACCAATTAATTGTGATTGACGAGTATACTCGTCCTGAATTTTTTGTCATGACGAGTATACACGTGATGCGTAAAAAGTAGTGACCATTGGCTATTTAAATTGGAAGTTTTGAGAATAACCACTCATAGTCTCAAATTTCAATATGTTTAGAATTTTTTGAGGCCAGGCCGAAGTATAGCAAATATAAATAAAAAACATAAAATTTTTTAAATGAACTCATGCGTTTTCGTATGCACCGGCTGAAACAGCGTATAAGTTCACATAAGGAATTTATTTGTGTGCGATAATAATGTTTTTTAGATGTTAAACTAAAAGGGGCTAATGCAAAAAGTTGGAAGGAAAGTTGATTTATAGTGAGATTCCTTCAGGTGTGGTCAGCCATGGGACAAATGCGTGACCAGTGACGTAACGGAGAATATTAGGGCCCCCTGCTAAGTCAGGTTTGGGGCCCCTAAACCCAAATACGCACTTGGCGTCAGTCGGGCTTTGGGCCCCTAGAATCCTTGCCCCCCCAGTTACGCCACTGTGCGTGACCCAGACCAGTCGAGATCATTGATAGCTGTTAGACCGAAGTTACCTAGTTATCGAGTGGTGTACATGTCAATTACTTGATGTTAGGACCATGTGCTGACATTAGAGTAATGGTCCGATGCCGTGTTGCCTAAAGAACAGTTATTTCATTGGGATGGGAAAGGCAAGGAGGCTTTCTGGTAAGGGGACTGTGATCAACCTTATAACACCTACTCCAGAACTTCCTTTGTGTTAAGATAGGTAGAAAATATTTTGTCAGTAAAGAAGGAAGTACATCCGGTCCGGGAAGTTTGACGGGTTCCTTAAATTCCTTGTTATCCATAAAAACTCTATGTTTACGTTTACCTAATAAATAAGTATTAGTAATAAAATAGGTTTAATTTATAAAATTGCCTAATCTTTTTTTTTTATCCAATCTTTTAACTGCGACACTTGCTTTGTGATTGACGAGTATACTCGTCATCGCTTGATTTCCGCATAGTTGAGTGCTCTCAAACTGGGGCGCCACACTTAACTGGTTAATGAAGGTTTTTTGAATTGAATTTTCCCTCTGATGCTTGAAAATATTTCTTAAAAACATAAAATTCCGTAAAGGAATTATTGAAGTAAACAAATTTTTTTTCTTAAAATTTCGAGGGAAAATGTTATTTTAGAGCAGAGGTCGCCAAAGTGGTAATCCGCGGACCATTCGCTGGTCCCCAGAAAAACGTGGAATATGCTCACTAATCACATTAAGTTATGTTTTAAGATGCATTGGTTGTGTTCCTAGATCACAATATTTTTTATAAATATATTTAAAACTTAAAAATTCCTATTAGTGGTTCGCGGGATTTAAATTATAATCTTACCGGTCCGTGAGGTCAAAAAGTTTGGCAAACGCTGTTCTAGAGAAATCTTCATTAATTTTTGCTGTTTCTAATGGACTTTATTGCATTCAAATCTATATTCTAGTTTAGGTTTAAGGTGATAGGTTCAGTTCAGTTTAGTTCAGTACAGTGATATCACTGTAAAAATGGAGACTTGGCCAACGCCTTATGCTCCGATAAAATTTTGATTCGTTTTTAACCTAAGTTGTAACGTACAGCTCGTGATTGTATTGTCCATCAGTAGTTTGAATTATCGCCTTGTGCTTCAACTGAGATTGATGAAAGTAGAGTATTGAAAAACTATTAGCTGGAATTTTAGAATCCATTGGATGATGTAAAAAATTTTTCAACTTTTTGAACATGCTCTATTGTTTTACATTTCGCTATTGAGGAATAAGACCTTCTCCGTGGTTGGAGATAAAATTTTTCAAAATTTCACGCTGCGATTTGTATTTGATACAGTTTAATATAAAATGTTCACTAGTTTCTGGTACTTTACAATCTGCACACAAAGGAGAATCTGTTTGTTTAAAAAGGAAATATATATCATTTAATGGTAATTTTTTAGCTCGAAACTTATTGATTAAAACTTCTGTAATTCTATTTTTTGCTGCCTGTCTGTTCCATTTTTCAAGATGAGAAATATAAAAATAATTTTTATGTCTTTTACTCTTTTTCCATATTTCTTCACTTTTATTTTTGTGTTGTTTTTTGAAATGTGTGTATGTAGGTCTTCCCAAGTTATCCAACAAATAATATTCCACGGCTCTGGAGAGGCTTTAGCTAATTTATCAACTTCTTCATTAATCCCTATTCCCTTGTGAGCTGGTACCCAAATGAATGTAATTGATTGAGCTATTTGGAGGCACTGATGTAAAGTTGAACTTAAATTTAATATTATCGTATTGGATTTTCTATTAATATTTTGGATGCTTTTTAGGACTGATAAGCTGTCCGTCAAGATGATATAGTTTTCTGTATCAGAAACCCAATTTTTTAACGCAGTCCATATGGTTATAGCTTTAGCTGTGAATATTGAAATCATTTCTTTCAGTATGAAATTTTGTCGATTTTTTTTCTTAGGGATCAAAATTCCTATTGATGTTTGATTAGTATTTTTTTAACCATCTGTTGCTATTATGATATTGTTATTAAATTTTGGCTGAATGCAATCATTAAACATATTTTGTACTATGTCATCTGGAAGATCCTTGTTTTGAAATGGTAGTTCATGAGTATAGATCTTTATTTTGCGATTTTCGTAGATTGGAGGAGGAGGGATCTATTGAAGAATATCTACTTTAGAGATGAGGTGATAGGTAGAATTTACATATAGGATTATAGTTACGGTTACGAATACAAAACGGCTGTTGGGTGAGTGAGTTTTTATAAACGTTGCGCTACAAAGCGGGGGCCGATGCACGTTATATATGTCGAGGTTTAAACGTCCTCCCATTGGTGCGGCAGGGAAATTAGAACAGGGAGTGCCCGATCAGGTGTCGTGCTCGTCACTTGACCATGCTTAAAAATTACGAGTTCCGCCTCCAAAAGCCCTTATGTAACTGAATAGTGTGAGATTAATATTCACTCACTCACTACAAAGTAACATGAGGGCTTTGGGCGATGAACCTCGTAATTTTAAACCTCGGTCAAGTGATGAGGATAGCATCATTATTGGCACCTTCTCTCCAAACTACCACATTACGCAAACGGGAGGATATTTGAGCCTTGACGGATTTAGCGTACATTCAGCCCCTCTACAGGACGGATCTTCAACGACACTTGGGTTCAAATTCAAGACAGGTCAACCACGAATTCATGACCATAATCACTATACTACCGCGGCCGTCAAAATGGTCGTTAGACGGAAGCCTTAATGATATTTTGAATAATACAGTAGAGTTTGGGTGAGTGAGTGAGTAATGACGTTGCACTGTTCAGCTACTTAAAGGATTTTGGCGACGGACCTCGTAATTTGAACCATGACCAAGTGACGAGGACGATACTCTGAGCTGGCATCCCCTCTCCTAACTTCCGCACCCCACCAACGAGAGGACGTTGGATCCCCAGCTGATTTAACGTGCATCGGCTCCTCTACACGGCGGGTCTTCAGCGGCACTGCGTTCGAACTCATGCCACACTGGCTATGAGTTCGTCACCTTGACCATTTCGCTACCGTGGCCGTACAGTCAAGTGAAGATGACAGCTCCTGGGCTGTCATCTCACTCTCCTAACTTCCACACTACGCCAAGAGAGGACTTTGAGCCACAACCGATGTAACGTGCATCCCCCTCTCTACATGGCGCATCTTCACTGACGTCAGGGCTCGAACCCGCAACTCAACAACGAGTTTGTGTCCGCGGCCACGTATCTAATGGTAGAGCAAAGGCATAAGGTCTATATTTCAATGACATAATTCCACAACAGATTGTATATTGACAGTATAATATTGAAGCATGGAATGTACAAACTGAAAAAATGGAACATCGTGAAAACACTTTACGAACGTATAAGACCAAATAATGAGTCAAGAAGGATTAATTGAAAGAGAAATTCTTATAACTGCATCTGATAATTTTTTTTAGCTCTCTTAACTATCAGACATGATGTTTGGATTGAACAGGCGAAGGATCCGAAACTATTCCATTTAGAAACAGGTTTGTCTATTTTAAATATAAAGTTAGAATGTCCTGATTTAAAATAATAACTGTCTAAAAGGAAACTATGTTTCATTCTTTGGGATTAGTAACAGGTTTGCAATGGGCGAAGCTTTGTAAAAACGTGATGTGCATATTTGTTTTAGCATGAGACGATCTCTAGATAACATATGAAGTTAAATAAAACTCCGTGTATGGAACTTGAAATTAAATTCCACATTGTTGTAAGGCTTTTCCATTTCCCAGATTTTTGCTTATCTCGAAATTTCGAAGCAAAAATGGTTCTCTTATCGAGATTTAGGGGTAGACTTAATTTAAAATGTGGAGAGAATTAATCTAGAAAGAGATGGGTATAATGTTACTTATTCTTTTTAATTCGTTCGCGAGTTTTCTTACTTAGAAAAACAAATATACAGTACCATGAAAATTACACGCTGAAATTATTTTTATATCCTGCAGAAAATTAGAAAAAAGTTGCATGTTTTTATGGAAAGCTACAAAAGAACAGAAAGAAAAACTGTATATATTTTGCTTTCTTATTTAATTAAAAGAGAATTAAAAGTTACTTTCAGATAAAAAGAGGAAGTAAATACAATAAAAAATATTATTTCGAAATGTTATGGTACATTTTTTGAAAGTAAAGATGATCATTATTTTCGACCAATTAATTTCACTTTGATTCTAATTAATAGATTCGGTTAACTGTATATTATTCCGAAGGGCTCTTTAAATACAATTAAATTAAAATTATTAAATCAAAACAATCTAACATAATAACATTTACATAAATAATCAACGAATCGGAAAGCAGACTACATGCAATTTTTTCTCTTCAAACGATTTAATGTTTCCAGCAATGGCATTCAATAATCTACTAAATAATTGTAAATTTATCTTTAGTTATCTTTCGAATTTTTTCATAATTCCGTAAATGGCCATAATTCTGAAAATGTTGTTAAATAAAGTCCATTACAAATTTATTAACTTCCATCCACTCAAAAGTTGACAAATTTGTAGAATAGTGTAGAGTGCCACTGAGAATTGTGCCGCGTGCCACAGGTTGCCGACCCCTGATCTAGCCCTCTGCTACGATGAATTTCGTGGGGCCTCGATTTGACACCGTCAGACAGCAACAACAACAGAATAAAATTTAAAGAATTGAGGCTGCGTGATATAAAGTAAGAAAAAGAATAAAATAAATGAAAATTTTAACCTAAACCATTTTGCGCAAATCTTCAATCTACCATCGCAGTCATAACTTAGTTATGCAAACTGTCTACCAACAAAATAAATATAAAGTACATTTTACAAAATCATAAAATCATCGGTGAGAATTTCGGTTTCAAATTTAAATCTAAACTGTAGTCTTTTTTTTTATCTTTACAATCTAGTTCTTTTATCGTGCAAAAAAATATATGTGATGGAACAGTGGCGCTCACAAGGGGGGCGTTGTAGGGGTCCGGACACCCCCATAGCCCTTGATTTTTTTTTCAATCGGTTATAATCCTGTGTATATATTACGTAAAATTTAATGAAATAATTGTTATTAATAATTACTTTTATTAATTAATGCTAATTATTTATTCAATAATTAATTTTATATTGTTTTTTTCCCGAAAATAGACAAAATCAAAAGAATATGTTGGATGGCATATTGGAGCATGATACCAAAATGGTGGACTTTCGACTCCTGACCCCCCTGAAAATTTTTTGTGTGCGCTACTGTGATGGAATAATTTTGATAACTATCAAAAACCGACACAGTAATTTCGCTTTTAGATACACTAAATAACGTGTATTGTGACGTCTCACGCGTCTTTTCTTTAACAAGTCCTTTGGGTTCTTTGGGCCAGAATTAATGGCAATTCTTTTCCAACCAAATCCAAGAAACGAAATGTGAACAAAAGATGCAAATGAACGGACTTTTAAATATCGGATCTTAAGAGTAAGCGCGATGGCAATGTAAAGGAATGTTAGACAATTGATGTTGGTTTGTGGCAGCTGATGGTTATTACAGTTCGTGTTTCAAGTTTGAATGAGTTTTGCGTGACGTGGATACATATATTAGTACTCGATTAGAAGGAACCTGCAAAGTTGCATACTATTGCATACAAAGACAAGATTGAGCGTTACTGCAAGCTGGAATAAGGTAGGATTGATTATTTAACACTAGCTGGTATACCCGTTCTTCGCACGGGTGAACTGAAAAATTAAACAACACAGATTGAAGGAAAAAGAAGTTTTTAATGAGATAATTTTATGTGAATTGCAAATTAAACAAAAAAAGCTTTTTGCATATCTCAGCTAAACAAAAAAAAAAAAAAAAAAAACACCTTTGTTAAATTTTAATGTAAATTTAAATTATGTAGATCTAATAGCTGATAAAAAGGATTTATTTTATTTATAATTCCTCGTAACACACTCTTGAGGGTAGATTTTTCAAAATACCTCCCTAAGCTGATCTCTGCTCAGCAAAAGTAACACATTGTTAAAAGCTTTGCGTAATGAACGCTTAAAGTAGTGTAAATAATTTATATCACTAACTGTGTATTTTTATCCAAAATAATAGACAATGTACTTTTTTAATTAACAAATAATTAATTCAGTAATGAATTATTAGAAATACTTTTAGAAAACATATATATATATATATATATATATATATATAAGTTATAAAGAAACAGTATGGGGGAAGCGTAGATATATATTTACATGTACTGAAAAAAAAACATTCAAAAAGAAAAAAAAACTAAATGATAAAAACATTCTGATATTTTATTTTAATTTCATAGTTTTCCTTCCACTGTCATAGTTACAAATTTTGTGTAATGAACGCTTAAAATAGTGTAAATAATTTATATTAGGAAGTGTAATACATTAATATGACTTTTTGTTGTATTTATTTTATGTTAAAATCTTGCCACCCCCTCTCCCTTCGAAATTTAGTTTTATTATGAAATAAAAACAGTGACGACACTGATGAACGAAGTAAATGAAAAGCGAAAGCGCACCGAGGTACGGCGTAGACAAAACAGAAGGGATAAAAAAAATAGATGAATGCTGCCATGGGCTTTTGCAAATGGCAGAATTTTTTCCTACTTTCTTGACAATTGTCATTATTTTTTGAAAACTTCTCACAATATCTTTATAAATTTTAGCCTATGTGTTATTCTGATGTATAAGCTATATTACTGTAAAGTTTCATCAAAATCCATTCAGTTGTTTTTGCGTGAAAGACCCACAAAGATACTCTCAAACTTTCGCATTTATAATATATATTAGATTAGAATCAGGAATTAGGCGGTTCACTTATAGATAGTGGTCTGAATTAGATTGTCTTATTATGAATATATATATTGTATGTTGCGTATTTCGTCATCGTAGATTCTCTCATATTAATTATTATAATTGAATTTGTTAAAGGTTTAAGTTGAATATCTTAATAAAGTCATATTAAGATAATGTTTGATCCTAGTTCTTTCGCTAATCCTACACCTCTAGCTCCCGCTGATACTTCGACAGATGTACTTCCAAGGGGAGGAACATCACAGTATTTTTACTTCTCACAATAATTTCAACGCTTCGGATATCTCACGGACACATTAAACATAATTATTCTTGAAGATGAATAGTTCAGTTTGCCTTTTTACTTTACTTTTTTACCATCTCAGGTAATAATAGCAGAAGCTTTGTTCATTACTCAAGGCATCTCGTCAAGGTTGATTAAACTTATGAACAAAAGGTACAAAGTATTATTAAAAAAGAGTAGCTAAGTTCAATTTTCCAAACTTCACTATCTTATTACACTTTAACCAAACCACGAATTAAGAGCGCCATTTTAGAATTCGAGCATGATTCGACTCAGAACCGAAGACCATTTTTTGAAACAAACAAATAAATAAAAACAAAGCGCGAGAACAGAGAAAGCCATCAAAAAACAATCGCCCGGTCGAGCACCTTCATTATATTCATTATACAGAGTGATGCACAAAAACGAAGAGGACTTCAACAACAACAATAAAAAAAGAAAAAACTCCAGAACAACTCAACACGATCATTGACTCCATAAAGATGGCACGATCATCACCTGCTTGCTTCCATATATCCGCTCGTGGAGGATTATGGGTACGCTTTACTCATCCGGGGTCAGAAACGAGATATATTTTATTTGTATTTTTATTCCAGAGTTTCTCTATTCTCTGTGGACCGTAGAGAAGTCATTCATGGTGAAACGGACTCAGTGGCCGAGTAGATTGGATTGTGACCTAAGGCCATCGTGTTGGAAGTGGAAGGATTGAGATTGGTGAGTGGTTGGGGTGGATAAATCGGCCTGATAGGGATTAAAGTGGGCCAGAGGGCCATATTGAAGTCGGTCCACTAGAGATTTGAAAAGTTCTTGCGGGAGTACTTTGGTTTAACTAAGTGGTGTGGTGAGGCTTAAAAGACTGTATTGCTTCAAAACAGTTTCTATTCTTACCGTTTAAGGTATCCGACTACGTTCGGAACCGTGATTTTGCAAAAGCGTATAAACGGATAATATTTATGATATTTAGTGTCACTTTGATTAGAAAATGTATATAAAACTATTTTAAGAATAGTATTACAATAAAAAATTATTTAAGTACAATATTTTGACAAAAAATGAACATAGAATGACCCTTTTTCAAAATATTCTTCTTTTGCTAGAAATGCTTCTATTGTAATAATATTTTGCCTGTATATAGCTCAGACCTCTGTACAGAGGCCCAACTAGAATTTTTGAAATGCATAACTTTTCCAAGTGGGTTTATCCATATTTTATGACAACAGAGAGGGGAGAAATTTTAAGAAAAAAACGCCGATAAGTATTTCAATGGGTTGTAACTGAAAATAATGTGAATTTTTCAAATATCATAGTTGAACCTCTGTACAGAGATCTGAGCGATATACAGGCAAAATATTATCATAAAAGAAACATTTTTTTATAAAAGGAGAACATTTTGAAAAAAGGTTATTCTAAGTTAATTTTTTGCCAAAATATTGTATTTAAATAAATTTTTTTTTGTCAAAATGTTCTTAAAACAATTTTATGCATGTATTCTAATCTAAGTGACACTAAATATTATGAAAAATATCCATTTATGCGCTTTTTTAAAATCACGGTTCCGAATGTAGTCGGATACCTTAACATTGTAGTGTTTATATACAGTACCCGATTTAATAAGCCCCTATTTAACAAATTTCGTGATTTAACGAATTTTTCTCTTTCCCCGATTGAAATGAAGGCACCTCCCTCCCCCGATTTAACGAATTATCTCAACAGTTGGAACAAATTTTTATTAGCTTGCATTAGAAAAAATCGGATTTTTTTTTTCCAAATATCCTTTTCGTCCGGGGCAGAAGAAGGATTTTTCTTGTTTATAGCAAATTTCGATGGGAAAGGGAGCAGACCATTATTAGACTTTACAGTCGCAGATGAGTCATGAGTGCAACCTATCGTATGAGTTTTGCAGAGGACAGGAACTCTTCTTATCTCAACACACTCTACAACACAAAGGATATTTTAAGTTTTTAACGATTATGTTAAATTTGATGACAGACTGCATATTTGTGTGCAATAATAGTTCAGGAAATTGTTGATTTGAATAGCAATTTTGATGCAGAAATTGATAATGAAACTCTTATAATAACTGTTACATTTTTAATGCCTTATATTGTTTGTGGAAAGTGTGAAAAAATACCTCAAGCAGCAGGATGTAAATGAAGCAGTATTTTCTTTTTTGCATAAAGTTGAAGCAGAATTCTTTCAAGTCAGAAAATAAAGAGAGATAATAGAGACGCGATCTGTGGGACCTCTATTTAACGAAATAGCTAAATCCCGCTAAAAGGTTCGCAATGTGGAAAATTCGTTAAATAGAGATTCATCTTTTAATATATTTTATTAACCCTTTATGTACCGCATTACGATTTACTGCAGTTTTTTTTATGGAATAATTTTTTTTTTGGATCACTACATTGAAAATTAAGGGATATACATAAGCAAAATACTCAACTTTGGAAAGTTTAATCCGTTAGAGCTAATTAATTAGTTAAAGATATTCAACTGTAAAATTAATTATATACACTGTTCACTTAAAATAAATAGTCAAATCGTTTTCTAAAGTCTTCATCAACATACGAAAAAAATAAGACACTTAAATTTTGACACTCTTTTTTCGGGACAAAAGTGATAATCTTCGCAATTCACTGAAAACGCAATTTCTGCTATAAAACTATTCGCCTTCCCCAATAAAATACTCATCATAGAACCCTTGCTTAAATATATCTTAAAAGAGTGGATTTAAAAGAATATTTCTGTTAAGTATCGTCAGAATATTCGCAAAAATGGTTATTCTATGTAATTTTAAAGTGAGTGGTACTTATAAGTACCGTCGGTACATAAAGGGTTAAACTCCATAAAACAAAATTTGAATTTATAAACTCCGTGCAGTGTTCTATTAAAAAAATTATTCCTTTATTATTATTAGCATTTTTTTTTGTAAATTAATATCTATTTGTTTTATATATCTTACCCATTAAAAAGAAATCTGTGTGGAAAACAAGGAAGGAAAAAGAAAACATTGATCGGGAATACGCTGTGTATTTCTAAAATTAAATAATAATTTTATATTAAAATTAATGAATTTAATGACATTTCTAATTTTAAAATTACAACTAATTTTAGAAATAAATTTCATTTATAACCAGTCATTTTCAGTACACATTACCCACTCAGTCCTTAAATTTAATTACTGATAAAATCTGTAAATTTTCGTTTGAGTTTTTTGTTAAAAAAATTGCAGCAATTTTATTGCTCTCAGAGAATTGGGCACTTGGTAAAACTAGTTTAAGGTCATTGATTCCCATAAAACGTATTAAAAGAGAGAATAATTTGAAATATCCAGAAATATTTTTAAAAAAAGGGAGAAAAAAAATCGAATCGCAAACGAAAAAGTTCGTTAAATAGAAAATACACTTTACGATTTGGAGGTCATTTTACTAAGAAAATAGTGAAATGTTCATGGTTCCGGAAAAAGTTCGCAAAATAAAGGTTCATACACTGGTGTGCAAAAATTAAGGACGAAGTCGAAAAATTAGCATATCAGCTGAACGAAGAGGCAGAGCGGACAGAAAGACCAATCAGGAGATTAAGTAAGGTGATGTACGGTAGCACATGCGCAGATATGCAGGTAGACGTAATGGGGGAGTGTCTGAGTAGTATAAAGCATGTTGTCGGTGTAAGATCAGTATTTCTGGCAAAGAGATTGCACGCCGTATAGCAGTTAAAATCACATCCAGTTGCTCCCTCAGCGAGAAATGGCGAATAATCAATCTGTTAGACGACATCTGGATGCTTTTACCCGAGGTCGAATCATTGGGAAGTTGGAGGAAGGCCGCAGTGTGACAAGTGTGTCTGCAGAGTTCGGAATTGCTCACAGCATCGTTTCACGATTTTGGAGACAATTTCAAACTACAGGAACAGCTATCCGGGGGGTTCAGTAGTGGTCGTCCACGAGGAACCACACCCGCAGATGACCGGTACATTGTCTTACAGGCCAGAAGAAACAGGCGGCAGACAGCGGGAGAAATCGATAGCCACACGACACAGGCGACTGTACGACCGATATCGCGTTTTACCGTGGCCAGAAGACTGCACGGTGGTGGTCTGTTTGCACGACGCCCTGTACGGTGTGTACCTTTAACGCCTGCCCATCAGAGAAGGCGTTCTCTGTGGTGCCGGGAACACAGGAATTGGAAAGACAATGAATGGGGACGAGTACTCTTTACAGATGAGAGCAGATTCAGTTTGAGTAGCGATTCTCATCGCATACTCATCTGGAGAGAGCGGGGAAACCGCAATCATCCCTCGAACATCATTGAAAGGGACAGGTATGGAGGTCGTGGTGTTCTCGTTTGGGGAGGCATCATGCTTGGTAGTCGTACAGACCTTCACATCTTCGACGCAGGTTCAGTCAGCGGGACCCGTTATTGTAACGAGATTCTTCTTCCATATGTGCGTCTTTTTAGAGGCACTATGGGTCTGCAGTTCCTTTTCATGGACGACAATGCACCATGCCATCGCACAGTAGCTGCCGAACAGCTCTTAGAGAGTGAAGATATTGAACGTATGGATTGGCCGGCACGATCTCCGGATCTCAATCCCATCGAGCATGTATGGGATTTTCTAGGCAGACGCTTGGCAGCTCGTACCTTACGACCAATAGCGATTCGGGAGCTCCCATTGGCGCTACAAGACGAATGGGCAGCAATGCCTCAACAGCTCATTGACACCCTCATTCTCAGCATGGGCAGACGCTGTGAAACCTGCCTAGCAGTCAGGGGAGATCATATCCCCTACTAAAGACCGGATGTTTCTTGCTGGACACCCATCAAAGGGATGTTTCGGCCTTCAGTCGCATTGCGCTCCATGCTACTTTTTCAATAAAGCTTCTTTTTATCCCTCTGATTTCTCTTTTAGTAAGTGTTGCTTACATATTACACATGTCCTTACGTATTGGGGATCTTATGGTATTAAATGTGTTGATTTGGAAAGCTTTTGTACAAAGTTATATTGAAAAAACTGTCTCGTCCTTAATTTTTGCACACCAGTGTAGAGTGGCGGTCTGACTGTATTTCAATGTGCTTATTCCACCTCCTTCGCGGTGGTCATGGTCATGGTCCCGAGCTCGTGGCCGGTGTGTCATGAATTCGAGCCCTGGTGACACTGAAGACCAGCCGCGTCGAAGGGCTGATGCAAGTATAATCTGTCGGGGTTTAGTCCTCTCGCTGACGTAGTGTTGTAGTTTGGAGAGGCAGGTGGCAGCTCAAGTGTCTTCCATGGTTCTAAGCAGTGGCGTAACGGAGAACTTTTGGGCCCCCTGAAAAGTCAGGTTTGGGGCCCCCATGTTGAATTCTACAAAGGGTAGGCACTTGCGTCAGTCAGGCTTTGGGCCCCTTTAGAACCCTGCCCCCCGCGATGCTGGGGTTGCGGGGGTGCACGTTACGCCACGGGTTCTAAGGTCCATCGCCTATAGTGTGACGTTAATTAGTACTCATTCACTCCTCGCCTTCCGCGCCACTTATGACCCTCTGTAATGTAAAAGGACTGATACATGCTAAATATGGTGAGTATATCAAAGTTCTCCCATTAACTTAGTGTGGATATTTGGAGAGTGAGATTCCAGCTTAGGTGTCGTCTCGCCACTTGACCTTAGCTCAAAATTACCAAGTTCGCTGTCAATAGCCTTCCTGTTACTTTATAGAGCAACGTTATTCAACATTCTTCACCTCCCCCTTCCACCCAAAAGCCCTCGTTTAGTTGAATAGGGCGATGCCAATCCCATTCTGTTTGGAAACCACTTCACTATGATATTTTAAACTTGCAAAGTTAATATATGATACTCATAATCTAAAATAAAACAGAAATGAAGTTATGTAACGAAGTAGTGAAATAGAATACTGAAACACACTACGTACATTGTTTTCCACGCAACAACTCTAGCATTGTGAAAAAATTGAGTTTTACAGGCAAAACTCGTGTATAAGCATGTTTTGAAAAATAAGATTATGGCAACCCCAGAAGATGTGAACAGAGTGATTGGATTGGCAACCTTATCGCCCTTGGCAACAAATTTGGCAATATATATACGATATTGTCAAGGAATCATCGTGAAGACTCTGGGATCGATCCTTCTAGAAATTTCCATGAAGCTATACAAAGGGCCTTTGAAACAAAAGTCGGGAGAGAGTTCAGTCGTGTGCATTGACTGCGACCAGAGAAAGACTATTTGTCTAAGTTCTTATTAGGGGAACTGTTCAAGAGATCCATTTTTGGAACGTTGTAAAGTTCGTTTATAATGAGAGCGTTTTGCGCTATTGTAAATAATCGGTTATAATATTTCTTTAGGTACCGGGGGGGGGTTATAATTAAAATTATACTATTCAGAGGCTTCTAGAACCCGTTCTGCTTATCGGATTTTGATGAAACTTAGAATATAAGCTATGTGGACCGCTGGGAAAAGGTTTCTGCATTAAAAAAAATAATAAAAAGTTCAAATTTTGACCTCTAGGAGGAAATGTGATGTCCAAAGAAGGACAAAAAATATGTTAGAATCGTTAAAATCTGTTCAGTTACAGAATATGCTCAATATGTGCTCCACTGACATAAATAACGTGTTGAAAGCGCATTATAACGTTTTCAATGGTAGCGCGAAGCAACTCACAAGGGATTTCAACCACATGGCGCATAATGTTAGCTTTCAAATCAAGTAAAGTCCTAATTCCTTCTCTATAAACACTGTCTTATAGAAATACCCCCAAACCAGAAATCACGGGGATTTAAGTCGGGTGAGTGAGAAGGCCATGTATCCGGAAAATATCTAGATGTTACACGATAATCTCTAAAGTTAACATTAAATAGCGCTTTGACGGCGCCCAATGTGAGGAGTTGCTTCATCTTGCATAAAGATAATGGTTCGCTAATATTGTTGCTCTTGAAAAGCAGGAAGGATTAACGATGACAAACGCTTGTTGAATGATTATCTGGCTATGACTGCTAGTTCATATAGAGATTTTACGGGTTTTCTCTAAGAATATTCGATAAAAGCCACCTGGTGGTCAAAATTTGTACTATTTTTTATTGCGTAAATTTTTTTCCTTTGATCCATATAGCATATATTCCAAGTTTCATCAAAATCCGATAAGCAGAACACGTTCTATAGGCCTCTGTGAGTAGTGTAACTTTAATTATAACCACCCGGTATGTAATTCAATTTGTCTTCGTGAAGTCATCTGTGTTTGTCCTTGTTCCTTAATAAATCTGTTACTATTAAAATAATTGTAATCACATAGGTTACTTTTTTCCACACAAATTTGCAACAATAATAACTAAACAAAGATACAATAAGATAACATATTCGTCACTGTACAATTTCAGATTTGCCGGTTATCAAACAAAAAAAAAAAAAAAAAATGCGGCGAGATATTTCTACTTTTATTTCGTTTCCTGAAAAAGGGGAAAACAAGTCACTTAACTCAAAAACCTTTTTTTAATGATTTGTTTGGGGTGATGGGGAAGTTCTTTTCTTTCACTCATGCAGAAAAAAGAATCATTCATGTTCATAAAGAGACAGAATTTATCGGAGGTATTCTATCACAAACTGTTTATATTTTGTTTCTGCGCAGATCTTTATTAATGCTATTACTTTTAAAATTCACCATTAACCGGCACGTTCCGCAATCGATTGTTTAAACAATGACGCATGTGTATGTTAGAAACGAATTTATGGAGCGAAAAAATAAAACAGGAAATGTAGTAGTAACTTAGACAGCAATGAGGAAAACTGGATTTAATTACACTACTTTTTCTGTTTCATCATTTACTGTACAGAAATCATATAAATTCTTAAAATATCTTTATACCTCAAACTAAAAGTTAGTGGAAAAAAAGATGTTATTAGAAGACAAAATAATGAAGCATTTATTGCCCAAATAAAGACGAATACTTCAATTAAGATTTAATTATTGTCGAATACAAATGCAGTAGTTGTGTACTGATGTGATTTTAGCTGTTTCCACCATTATTAAAGCCATTTTAGAGAATCCAATGCAATAAAAGCATTAAAAACTGCCAAACGGCGTGGCTACAGGCCTTGTTTTAAGGCTCATACCCAGCAAAGGTCACCAAAGTGGTGGTCCACGTGGTCCGCGAGAAAATTTTACTGGTCCACAGAAAAATGTGTGGAACATACTTACTCATCACGTTAAATTATGTTTTAAGATACATTGAAACATAATTCGATTCATAACAATAATGTAATACTTAAAAAATCCTATTACTGGACCGCGGGATTTAAATTATGAATTTACTGGTCCGTGAGGTCAAAATATTTGACGACCGTTGATATATAGGGTTTTGCCGAATTCGACTGACAAAATCAGAGGATGTATGGCAAGGGCGTAGCTACCACCACATTAAGGATACGGGCCCCCAAATTACAGGGGCCCCAACAAGTGTAATTATAGTTCCGTTAACAGGGTTCCCATACCTACAGAAGGGCCCCGAAGGAATTTTGATGCAGGGTTCCCTCAGAGCTAGCTACACCAATGATGTATGGTAGGCAGCAGGAGGACGACAAATCAACATAGAACATGGGGTCGCAAACAACGTTTAGTGGGAGTAATTTGCAACAAGAGTTGTGAAGGATGTGATGCAGCGGCGTAACCTACACCCCAGCAACCCCAACACTGCGGGGGTCTAGCATCCAAGGGGGCCCAAAGCCTAATGTTATGATTTTGCAATCCTTTGTAAGATTAAGTTTGGGATCCCAAACCTTGCTTTGCAGTGTGTGTGTGTGTGGGGGGGTGCTTATATTCGTTACGCCACTGGTATTATGTATAGTGGAATGAAAAGGGTCTCAATAAAAGGAAAGAAATACATTTATTAGACGAATAGCATGCTCTTAGAATACTAACAATGCATCTTAGCTCGATGTAGAAGGGAAAGCGGATTTGTTTGAACGCATCCCCCACAATCCTTCGTCCATCAATGTCGGCTGTGCTACGACCTACGCGGCCGAAACTTCGAACAATTCCTGTGAATTCTTTTGGAAATCGTATTTATAATAAAAACTCCGTTTTTACTCATTGAGATTTATTCTTTAAATTTGTCACGCATGTTTATTTTACGGAGTAGAGATCCACTGATAATTGCTTTTGTGGAAATACACTTGGTTATTGGGTTACGAGAGCGTGCAAGAATATATATGTATATATAAACAGTATATATTTATACAGCATCATGAAATACCTAGTGGAGCGGGTGGGTAACGGCTAGTATATAAATATAAAGGAGAAAAAAGATTCACACTCACTCATTACGCTATTTTAGGAACTATTTTAGACCCAGACTTGAAATTTGGCAGGAGTGTTCTTTTCATGGTGTAGAGATCCGCTAAGAACCAATTTTGGACCTCCAAAGGGAGTTGAGATGACTTAAGGGTCATTTTGGATAAATATACCCGTTTTTTGAACTATTAGGCCTACAGACTTGAAATTTGGCTGGCATGTTTTTTTTCATGGAGTAGAGATCTACTACAAGAGAAGTTTTGCAGAAATTGACCCCCAAGGGGGTAAAGGGACGTTATAGATAAAATATTCCCGTTTTTGAACTATTAGACCTACAAACGAAATTTGGCAGGCATGTTCCTTTTATGCAGAAAAGATCCGCTAAAAATGGTTCTGTGAAAATCGCTTCGCCTAAAGCAGTGCCGATTTAAGCTCATTTCAGGCCCTGGGCGCAGAAGATCTAGGGGCTCCTTCGCTCTGGTCGATCGAAATTTATAACCAAAGAATCTGGTTTAGTCTAGCTTATCCGGGCCCTTTCGCGCCCGGCAAGCGCCCAATGAATAAACCGGCACTGGCCCTAGGGCTATTTATAAACAGTATATATTAATGCAGCATCATGAAATACCCAGAGAAGCGGGCAGGTAATGATTAATAATTGTACAATAAATATCGTTTAATGACTCCAAAAATAACCAGTTGACCAGCAGTAAATTTGACTCTTTCATGTAGCAAAATTTGACCAATGGCGTTACGTATTCCTCTACATCGTGGGGTAGTCGAGGTTTCTAGATGCCCCAAAGCGTGACTGATGCCAAGTACGTATTTGGGCTTGGAGTATTAGGCTCCCCTTTTGACTTAGCAGGGGGGGGCTAATATTCTTCGTTACTCCACTGAGCTTGACACATTGAAATTTCCTGTTAACAATCATATTTATGTATTAGACTTATTTATGCATTGTCAGTCTTTGAGATACAAAGTAAAGAATTGATCCTTTTTTTTTAGATGAATAACAATGGAATCACAGGGGCATGGCTACCGCCGTATCATTGATGTGGGGCCCCAACATTCATAACTGAGCTCACCAATCTAAAAAAGGGCCCCGAAGGAATTTTGAAACAGATCCCCCCTCAGACTACGCAAGTGAATGGGGATATATAAACTTTTCTTCCTATTTACAACAGATTAAATATTTATTAATAATACAATTGCAATTCTTTTGACTGAAATGATCAGAATGTTTTTCTTGTTGACTTAATAGTTCGAAAAGTACCATCAAGAAATTCGACAATCCCTTATCAAATACCCCGTTGATCGATATAGAACACGAAGGTCGTTCGACTAATTTTCTTTATGTATCAGAACACAGAATTCTGACACAGACGGTCATACATGGCTCATAGATATCAAACTCATCACAGTGAAAGTGTAGTTTCAGCTCATTGAACAAGTGGGTGACCAACTAGAAGGTGGGGAGGGAGGGGGAAGAGAAGGACATGTAGGAAGGTAAGCAGAGCAACGACACAAGGCTTGGAATGAGGCCACTACTAGTTGCACACCACGTTATCTTTTCCAAGTTCTTCTCTTTTTCTTTTTTTTTCGTTCAGGGTAAATTGAACAATGGCAACGCAACGTTTGCTATCTATATTGTAATTTTCTTTTCTTTTCGTTTTGTAATTTTCAAGTCTGGTTTTTGTTGGAACGTATAGAGGTATAGGGGTTCTAAAAGTTTATGAAAAGGTAATAATTTGATCGACATAAAATGAACAACAGCAAAAAAATAAAAAACGTAAATTATTTTCTTGTTATCATTTGACAATGATCGATGTATTGCAAGGAAAAAAATGTATTTCGAAAATTTGTAAAAAAGAGAAGGTAAGAAGATTGATTCAAAAATTAATTTTTATTAAAAGAATTTTAAGTTGCATTGTTTAAAAAATAATTCTTTTAAAAATGAGAAATTCGCTTGAAAGTCAAATTCTTTATATTATTTATCGACATGAAATGAAAAACAATTCCACGTAAATTAATTTTATGAATTTACAATCAATTAAATTATTTGATGACGTTTGGCAATGTTCAAAATGTTGCAAAAAAAATGAGTTAAAAATTTGTGGAAAAAAAAAGAGAGAATTTGATTACAAAATTAGTTTATAAAAGGCGAATTTTTGTTAAAATAATTTCAAATTTAAAGCACACATAATATATATACTATATATTAAAAATGGAAAATTCTCTTGAAAGTCGAATTCTGTTAAAATGAATAAATAATCGTCTGTCGGTAAAGAATCATTGATGCATTATTTTTGAAGAACTTTAAAAAAATATGATAATCTTCTGTAGTAACAAGATTTCTGGAATTGTTGGCTGAGAATTATAGAGATTGAAAAACAAAATTTATTTCCTTTGAAATAAATAATTTTCAGCCATTAAAAAAAATTTTTTTTCTCAATTTTAAATTAAAAATATTCTTAAGAATCTTCGGGAGTCTTTTATAAAAAATTCTAAATCTAATTAACGACGTCCATTTTAAATTTCTTAAAATGTTATAAAATGCTCTTGTAAAATAATTAATGCAAAATGTGAATGGAGTTCTTAATTTTAGTCATCGTTTAAAAAATATGTGTGATTTCACTTTTATTTTTTAATCCTATTAATAATAGACAAGAAAAGTTTATGAAGATGAATTTAGAATTTTCAAATAATTTATAAACAGAAGTTATTTTTTTTATTTTTTTTTTATTTCATTTATTCCATTCCATCAATACACGAACACATAATAATCCGAACACGTTGAAAATGACCAAATTCGGTCAAGACAGATATTTTTTATTTTTTTTTTCTTCTTTTGGCTTACGAAACACACTTTGTTTTTTCTTTCTACGCTAGCTAGAGCCAAGTTACACTCCATTTTATAAAGTTGGAAAAACCGGAAGTGGGTTTTTGCTCAAAACCTATCATGGCGAGTCTGATAACTCAAAATGTTACGAATGTATTTCTATACAACTTTTTAACCTGATATTTATATTATTTTCTATAGAATGTACTAAAATATTTTTTATTCAATGAATACTTTTTGAATTATGGCTTGTTATTTAAATAATGGTCTCGTAAAGAATGTAATATTTCTTATAGTGTTTACTCGATCAGAGCTCTAAAAATTTCAAATTTTAATAAAACATTAAAATTTTAGTATTTTCTAGATAAATGCATCTAATTTGTTTTAGTAATACTTCTACTAATATATGTTTATTACTTTTTTCTTTAACTGCTTTGAAGTTTTTCAAAAACATTGCTAAAATTTCACTTGGAACTGTGATTTTTGTAAAATTTAGGTAATTTATTTTAAATATTGTTAGTTAAATAGTAGATTTTATTGGTATTGAGTCATAAAAAGTATTTATAATTATTCAATATGTTATTTTTTGTTAAAAATTACTCCGAACGTGTTCAGATACCTTAACACGAAACTGAGGGTACTGAAATATTTCTTCCTGTTAAACGATATTGCAAGGGAAAAAAACCACATATTCAGCAAAATTAAGTTTTTTAGAGTACATTTTATTCACATAGATATGTATATATGCACGTGTTTAATAAAAATCAATGAAACAAAACCATTCACAGGAACTTAATAAAATTTAATGTACAATTTTCTCAAGTTTTTTCAAAAACAAAACATCTATGAATATTTTGGAAAATAATCTGGTATTTTTTTTTGCATTGGCTGTTTTAGCATCAAATTTTGTTAACAAATTGTTCGATGTCGCTTACTTTGTTAATCATTTCACCATTGAAATGTACGTCTAAAGAACTGTGCATACTTTTCATGATGTTCCTCATTTCGTATAACGTGAGAACAGAAGCTGCATTATTCATTTCATTTTCTCGTCGTTGGAATCTGCATCAATATTTTTCCGAGTTTTGAAAAAAACTCCAAAATTACTTTGTCTGCCATAATTGGGGCTGCACACACATATTATTATCATCTACTGTAACGAATTCTTTCGACTATCTAGTAGGATAGTCTAATAATACAGAAACTTTCTCAAACATTTCATTAAGTGTCGTCTTATTTATAATGTCCTCCTTCTCCACCTTTTTGTGTTAAGCGATTTTCGTTTCGTGTTAAAAGAAAAAATACGGTAAAATACATAGTAGCTTGTCCGGTTCGTTGTATTATTTCGTGTAAACCGATATTTCGTCTTAAGCGCTTTAGCTTTAAACGTATTTTACTGTATTTACCAAATGCGATGCTAAATTTTAGCACATAAATCCATCAATGGAGAAAGTACATTAAAATTTTCTCAAAAGAATTAATAAAAAAACTCATGCTTGAAAAAAGATTAAAAAATTATCTTTTTCTTTCAGTTAGTTCTTTAACTTAAAAAGCAAACGCGATTTCAAACCAGTCGATTTCATTCAACCTTGGAATATAACACCATCGAATATTCTAAGAAATAAATTCACTTTTCGACCACGGAGACGGTTAGCAACCAAATGAATGTTACCATGGCAACGTTTACGAATACTAAATTTTATTTCTCTACGGTTTCAAGGATTTTAGAACTACAGTTAGCTTCCTTTTTTTCTCGAAACTAATGACTTGGAACAAATGATCTCGGTTCTTATTCTTCTGGAGAATTTTCTTTTATTAATTGCATTCGAGCGTTTTCACGTGAAATGCTAATATCGCCTTAGTGCGTCGTTTTTTTAGTACATTATTAAAAAAGAAAAAAAAATTTTTTTCTAATATTTTTGTGTTGAACAGAACAATTGAAACTGAAGAACAATAAGAAATTTCAATATGACATCACTCGTGGCAGAAGAATATTTTGATTTTTTTTTTTTTTTTTTTTTTTTTGTTCTTATCGTTTGCTCAGACGATTACAGAAAGAGAACCTCAAAAATAATGCTGCATTTGTGTGAAATTTTTTAAACTATTTCGCGACATTTCACTGTTAAAACTTTTCTGGATATTTATTGTTTATTATTCTTATATTTCACCTGTTAGTAATATGTGCAATTCACTCCATACGCGTTCTAGTTTCTATGGTTACGCTTCTTCCTGCTTGTTATATTTTTAAAATTTTCTTTTCACTTCAGTTAGTGATCAGTTAAATAACTCTTTTTTATTTGAACACCTTTTCTTTAACGAGAGAAAATAAACTTACGTACTCATATAATATATCTTTAAAAGAAACAGAACTAGTAACGTGTTTTTTAAAGAAAAAATATGTTTTCCAATTACCGAGTTTGTATGTAACCCTCCTCTGCCTTGGGAATACATTTTCAATAAAAAAAACTGTTCTTAGTTGGTTTCTACGCAACAGAAGGAAGATGTTTGCTAAATTTTAAGTTTGTAAGTCTAACAGTTTAAAACATAATTTTTTTTTGTATAATACCTCTTTAACACTCCTTTTTCATATGAGTCGATTTCCACAAAACCCTTTACCAGATCTCTACTCAACAAAGGGAACATGCTAGCCGAATTTCAAGATTGTAGATCTAACAATTCTGGAGATATCTGGATGCATGAAAAAGTGAGTCGCTTTTCTCCTTTAACATACAGATATATATCAGTGGACCACAAAGGAATTTTTCAAGGACGGGGGAATTCAAGGTTGAAAGTCCACCATTCTCATATTATACCTCAATACATCCCATCAAACGCATTCTTTTGATTTTGTCGATTTTTGGGAACAAAAAACAGTGAAAAATAAATTGTGCGGACCCGGGGAATCAACTTCCCTTGTGTGCGCCATTGATATATATATATTCCGAAAAATTAGGAAAATTTTAGACTTCTGGATTCCCCATCCTTATCTGAAAATTGTATGTTAAAATTTTATTTTTCCATTCAACATAATGCGTAAATGATTTAATTAGACTAATAAAAAAATCTAACATATCATTTAAAAATCTAGCTATATGAACACACACACACACACACACACACAAACACCTTTTTCCAATTCCTATTATTATTCACTCTTACTATATTTATATTTTTATATATACATATACTGTTCAAATTTTCAATCGTTAATAAAATACCTCTCAAGTTCAAATACATTTTTTTAAACTTGTAGTTGATGACACTTGATGTTAATGCAGTTTTTTCAACTATTAATTCATTAATTCTATGTAATTAATGAATAAATAGTAACAAAAATAATAGTCCAACACTATATATAAAAAGGAAAATTCCTGTTTGTGTCCCTGCGGCGCAATGGATAGAGTGTTGATCTTCTAATCCAAAGGTCGTGGATTCGAATCCTACCTGGGATGGCCTAACTTCTGAGAATGTGATTTCTTTTTACTATACGATTTTATTGGAAGAATTAAATTTAATTAATGAATAAAAATAGAAATAAACAAAAATATAATAGTCCAGCACTCTATATAAAAAGAAAAATGGAAAACCGCTTTCTATTTTGCCACTTAATATTACGATTCTGTCATATGTATATTCGTATTTATATTAATTGTAATTATTTAATAAAAAAGTAACTAAAATAAATTTTTTCTGTTGATCTAAGTAGGAATTGACTCAAATTTTTTTTGTTTATATTAATTGTTATTTTAGAAAAGTACATAAATTTAGACGTCTTTTCATTTCTTAATAGAAATTTTAGCATCAATAAATGTTGAATTATATATTGGGTTGGAGGGAAAGTTCTGTCGTATTTTAAATAGGCAGGTGATTTTTGTTTTAAACAACAACAAAAAAAAAAACATCTGGCTAGTGAGTCATTTGGATTTTTTTTTGTATCTTTAGCTGATGTATAATATAAAAGGAGTCCTTTTTTACCGTTCATCATTTACTTGTAATACTTAAACTGGAACGCAACATACTGCTTCCAGTTCCTTTTACACCTTAGTACTATTTTTTAAAATTATCTGGCAATCACTTAAATTATTTATATTGTATTATTTTTTAAATTTAAAAATGGGCAAACAACCAATGTGAAAGTAACATCCATATTGTGAACGACAGGAGATGAAGATCTCAGCACGAGATCAGGAGCTCCAGCCCCATCGATTCAACACCTTGTAATACTTAAAGTGAAAAACATGTTAGTAGATAAAGTGCATTTATATATTTATATATATATATGTGGGAGACAACAAGGGGTCCAAGACGTTGGTCTTTCTTCTATTTTATTTTAACATTAAACAAAAATTAATTAAAAAAGGTAGCTAAGTTTACAGAAAGGTTTGACGATGATATTCAGAAGGTAACGCCTGCTCGCGCACCTCTCGCGTTCTCCTTTTTTCTCTCTAATGTCTCAAAGTTTTTGTTTCACTTTCACTAGTTCAAGTTTCAGTTCTGCTTTTACTTTGATGCGCCTGCGCGCGAAGACTGCTTGGTTTTGGCTGCATGTCACAACGGCCAGCCTGACTGTACGCTGTCCGCACCGGTATTTCCATGGAGACCAGAGGAGAATCTGAAACATACAAAAAAAAAACGGAACAGACAAGGACTATACGACAAATATATAGAGATTAAACATATCAAAATTTTGTTGAATTAGACAGTTTCTCCATCATGTGAAGGCAACATCCGGAAGGTTCCACAGGAAAACATTGTGTTTCACAGGCATAAGAACGTCTTTTTTAACAAGTTGATCTTTGGTTGAACGCATCGATATTTTCCTCTGTAGAGTTCTGGACGTCTGTTCAAAACGATTTCTCTTTTTCCTTCGTTTCCACTGCCAAGGCTCAAAAATTTTTCGGAGCAACACAAATCGTCGATAATTACTTTCCATAGGTGAAGGGGTAGGTGAGCGGGAGATGAATTCCACGGAACTCGTTTTCATGGCACCATTGGCTTTCTTACACAATACTATATCAGAACAATAATCAAAAACACTCTCTTTTATAATACCTTGTCGTAACCAATCATCAATTTGATTGTTTACCTGTAATTTCTCAGAACAAGATAAACGTCTGGCTCTCTGACACACAGGAATATCATTTTTCAATTTAATACACATTTTTAACTTAGTACTCTTAATGTTATTACATTTATAATCCTTAATTAGAGAACTCAAATCATTCCTAGTATTAAAGTTCTTAACATATGGCAAATCATAACTAGAGTTTTCTATCACATTTGAAACAGAAACATTTGGAAAAGAAATAGCACTTGAATAAGCATAAGCATGAGCACCTAAAGAGGATTCACTTTCATTCAATAAAACATCGCTCTTTGCGTGGCCTAGTTTCTTTATTTCAGAATATACACTGGGATGTATAATAAATTCTTCGGTCAAGGTCGGTGATATCGCCGTTCTCACACTTAAGCTAGTAGAGTGTTGATTAAGAGAAATATTTATGGGTTTAACTTCTACCATTCGCTCTTCGCCAAAACATGAACTTAATGTTATGATTTCTTCGGAAGGTGTTTGTACTTTAATTAGTGAGGAATTTAAAACTGGGAAACCTGAATCAATCAAAGCTGTTACGGGCTGATTTTCTACAAAAATGTTTACGTATTGTAATTGTTGTGCGAATTCATCGCTATCTTGTTTTTCGTTCTCGATTTTCAAAGTATTCACGTTTATTCTATTATGGATGTGGTCGTTAGATTCTTTAGATTTAAAACGCTTCTCACAGTCTCTTGCGTAATGAGATGAATCGCCGCATATAAAGCAATTTTTATTTTCTCTTTCATGATATTGGGGATAGTTCTCTTTAATCTTTGGTTTCAAGTTTTGTGATTTATTTTTAAAGGGGTCTTGGGTATATCCATAAGTAATAGGAATTTCTTTATGTGATCCGCTTCTAGATGAAATATAAATATCACACTCTTTAGCTAAATCAATAGGCCTAAACCAATCTTCTGCTTCTCGAATGCCAATATGAGTTGCAGTTTCCTTATTTAAAGTTTCAAATAATTTATCAGAAATTATAAGATCACATAGAGATTCAAAGGAATTAACTTTTCTTAATGAACAATAATATTGGAAGTTTGCCGTCAATCTTGCAGCAAATTGGATGTATGTCTCGCCTGATGATTTTACAGCATTTTTAAATGAATTTAAACACTCGCGAGGGGTTAATTGGAATTCTCTGAGTACTATAGATTTTAGTTTTTCATAGTCATTTAATTCCTCTTCTTTAATATACAGTAAGACGTTATGAGCTCTTTCGCCCAGAAGATTTATTAAAATTTCAATTTATATTCGTCATTTATTTTCTTGGTTAAAAATGCGCGTTCTAATGATTGGAAGAACAGATTAAAATTTTCAGATCTGGTGGGAACAGGAAGAGATAAAGTTTTTATACTTTTTATCATATTTTCTATGTTAGTTTCGAACTGTTTTTCTTCGACTTTAGCTACAGGATTTAAACTTAATGCTTTATTTTTAACCCTTTGAAGTTCGACTTCTTTTTCCAACTGTGCTAACTCTAGTTTCGCGAGCTCAATTTTCTGTTTTCCTGAAGTTACTTCTCTTTTGTTTCGCGATACCCTCTCATCTATACAGTTTTGAATTAAAGATTTTAACGAAATCTGGATCACTTTCAAATGTACTACTGTTCTCAATTTTAGTCTTTAGTTTAACTATAGTGTCAATTTTCCACAATACCGTTTAGTTTCTCAACAACTCTTATGAAATCCTCTTTAAGAGCGTTTTTATACATTTTAGAAATGGAAAGATCCTACCTTTTTTTTTTCTGGCTCCCTTGTTGCTCGCACGTACGATGTATCCAATGAAGAAAAAAATTTCGATTCCACTGATTTCACCTCTTCGCAAATATAGTTGAAATTGTGGTTCCGGCCTCTACACAGGCGGATTATTCACACTGAGTTAGTTCCAACCTCTACACAGGCGGGATTTTCGTCGATGGGTTTTCCAACCTCTACACAGGCGGAATATTTGTCGATGGTTCGTTGAAAATAAACCTCTACACAGGTTATTTTGTTATTTGTTCCGACCTCTACACAGGCGGAATGAAGTTGAAAAATTTAACCTCTACACAGGTTGAACGAAGTTTCCGAAAAATGGCGGAGCGTCTCCTTCACGGACGCTGTTGTTCATTGTCCAGACTTTGGTTCAAAATCGAAAGTTTATCGATCCTTCGCGGCCGAGCCCCCATAATTTGTGGGAGACAACAAGGGGTCCAAGACGTTGGTCTTTCTTCTATTTTATTTTAACATTAAACAAAAATTAATTAAAAAAGGTAGCTAAGTTTACAGAAAGGTTTGACGATGATATTCAGAAGGTAACGCCTGCTCGCGCACCTCTCGCGTTCTCCTTTTTTCTGTCTAATGTCTCAAAGTTTTTGTTTCACTTTCACTAGTTCAAGTTTCAGTTCTGCTTTTACTTTGATGCGCCTGCGCGCGAAGACTGCTTGGTTTTGGCTGCATGTCACATATATATATATATATATATATATATATATATATATATATATATATATATACGACACTGCATTTTGTATGAATTCCAAAAAGAAAGCAACGCATCGGTTGCATGTAAAAATTTATGTGCGGTATTTGGAAAAGATATTGTACACGTTCGTACTTGTCAAATATGGTTTAGCAAATTTCGTTCCGGGGATCTGAGCCTCCAAGAAAGTGATCGATCTGGACGACCATCCAAGATCGATAATGATGTTTTGTGATCCATGTTGGAAAATAATCCACATTTAACAAGTCAAGAAATTTCTGAAGAGTTTGGCATTCATCATACAACAGTTGGATATCACATTAAATCTCTTGGGTTTGTGTTAAAGCGAAGTGTTTGGGTTCCACATGAATTAACGGAAAAGAATTTGATCGTGTAAGAATGTGTTCATCACATTTGATTAGACAGAATGTGGAGCCGTTTCTGGACAAGATGATTACTGGAGATGAAAAGTGGATTCTTTACGAGAATATTAAGAGAAAAAAATCTTACTGCAAACCAGGAACATCATCAGCAACAGTTCCAAAACCAAGTATCCATCAACGAAAAGTACTGATTTGCTTGTGGTGGGATAAGAAAGGTCTAGTGTACTATACGAGTTGCTGAAACAGGGAAAAACCATCAAAGCGGATCTGTACTGCAATCAACTGGATAAATTGAATGCAGCTATCAAAGAAAAAAGGCCACCATTAGCGTCCAGAAAAGGAATAGTGTTCCACCATGATAATGCTCGACCACATACTGCAATGGTGACACAACAAAAATTGAATGCGTTAGGATGGGAAGTCCTTGGTCACCCACCGTATAAACCTGACATTGCACCATCTGATTATTACCTGTTCAGGTTCTCTGCAAAATTATCTAACGGAAAAAAAATTCAAGTCTTTTGAAAGTGTTTCTAAGGCTGTTGCTGACTATTTTAACTTCAAGCACGAGAACTTCTACAAAATAAGAATTTATATGTTACCTAAAAGATGGCAACAAGTTGTAACAAATAATGGAGCATGTATAATTGATTAATATTAAACACATATTTTTATAAATGCATTCAAATATTTTCTTTAAAATACGACAGAACTTTCCCTCCAACCCGATATATTGGATTGTCAACCAAAATATAGTCCAACATCATTAGAAAGGAAAATGGAAAATTGCAAGGAAAAAATCGCTTTCTATTTTGTCACTTAACAGTGGGATTCTGTCACATGTATATGCATATGTTTATATTAATTGTAATTATTTAATAAAAAATAATAATAAAATTTTTCATTTTTGATCTAAGTAGGGATTGACTAAAAAAATTTTTTTTTTGTTTTATATTACTTGTTTAACTAGACCTGGTCTATGCTCTAATTAGAGCAGACTAGGTCTAGTATTCAAAATGTAAACACGGAGACGGTTTTCTTCCTAAACCTGCTCTAAATCTATTACCCAATTCAAACAGAACTTGGCACTCAAGCAAAATGCAACAGACCGTAAAAACCTCGCGAGGAAATTTAAAAAAAAGAAAAAAAGTCGGCAAAAGTGTCATTAATTGGGCTAGGGAAAAAAATGTCATTAAAGGGAATTGAATCTTTTCCTGTATTACGAAATTGTTTCTAAAAATAATACCGTTGAGACCAAAAGACGAAAAATCATTCGAAACAATTCCAGGTACAGTGGAAGTAAAAGTGATAGATGTAAACAGGATATATTACACAAAATTCGATAGGAGGTTGATTAAGCAATAGAATTTTGGATTGCAACAGAAGAAATAATAGCTTAATTTTTTACGGGTTGAAAAAGAAATCGGTGATATTGTCGTTCTAATGAGCTTTTTGTTGTATAAATCAGATTACATATAAATAATGCAGGTAGACCTAAATATCAAAGGCAGATATTATCGTTCACCAGTAGCGCACATAGGAATTTTTCAAGGGGGGGTCCGGGGTTGAAAGTTCAACATTCTTGTATCATGCTCCTTTTGATTTTGTCGATTTTCGGGAACAAAACACAGTAAAAAACTAATTATTGAATAAATAATTAGCATTAATTAATAAAATTATTCATTAATAACAAATACTTAATTAAATTTTACGTACTATATACTTAGAATTATAATCAATCGGGAAAAATATCAAGGGCTTTTGGGGGGTCCGGACCCCCCCTTGTGTGCGCCACTGTCGTTTACTGTTACTTTTTCAATTCCTACTATTAGTTCACTCTCTCCCCTATATGTATTTATTTATAAATATATATGTATCTTGTTAAAATTTTCAATCGTTACTAAAATACTTTCTATTCATCCATTCAAGTTCAAATACATTTTTTTAAACTTGTAGTGGATGTTAATGCAGTTTTCTTATATTAATTCATTAATTAAGCTAAAAATGAATAAATATAGTTAAACTAAAGTGAATAACTAACAAAAATAATTGTCTAAAATCATATTTAGAAAGGAAAATCATTCATTGTGTTCCTGTACCGCAATGGATAGCGCGTTGGACTTCTAATCCATATGTCGTGGGTTTGAATCCACCTTGAGATGGCCTAATTTCTGAGAATCTGATTTCTTTTTTTACTGTGCTGTTTTATTACAATAATTAAATTTAATGAATGAAATGAAATGAAATTTAATAATGGAAAAATTGCAAGGAAAATTGCTTTCCACTTAATACTGTGATTCTGTCATATGTAAAATACATATTTTTATATTATAATTGCAATTATTTAATAAAAATGTAACTAAAATAATTTTTTAAAATAAATTTCTAAGTAAGAATTGACTTCAAATTTTTTTGTTTACATTACTTATTATTTTAGAAAAGTGCATAAATTTAGACATCTTTACATTTCCTAATAGAAATTTTAACATCAACGAATGTTGAATTATATATATCGGGTTGTTCGGAAAGTAATTTCATTTTTTTCCGAGCGAGGATTTAATCGTTACTTTTCACACCTAACTTCAAGCCGCCTAATCATTATATGTTTTAAGAGCTGATATAGTAAGGGTTTTTTTGGGAAAAAGTCCAATTGATTCTACGCAGTTTCCGGTTGGTACCCTTATAAATATGGAGTGAAATGCAGTATTTTTGGCATATTTTACTTTTTTACTATAAAAATGCTGTTCAAGCAAGAACAAAAATTAGCCAATGTATACGGACAAGATGTACTTACAGTGTGCCAGTGCTATATAAAACTGGTTTACAAAATTTCGATCAGGCAATTTTGATTTTGAAGATGCACCACGTTCTGGAAGGCCAGTTGAAGCTGATAAAGACACAATAAAGGCATTAATTGGTGCAAACTGGCGAAAAACAACTTGTGAGATCGCTGAGAGGTTGTATATACCTAACTTAACTGTTCATGACCACTTGTAAGGCCTAGGTTTAACCTCAAAGTGCGACATATGGGTTCTTATGTTCTCACAATAAGAAATTTGTGTCGTCACGTTGAAATCTGTGATTTGCTTATTAAGCGTCAAAAAAGTGATCCATTTTTTTAAGTGCATCATCACTGTGGGCGAGAAATAGGTTTTCTATAACAATGTCAAATGCAAGAGGTAGTGGGAAAACTTCTAATGCCAATATTCATAAAAAAAAAGGTGATTGATCAACAGAAAGGTTGTAGTATTTCATCAAGATAATACGAGACCTCATATAAGTTCGGTAACTCTCCCAAAACTTTTACAACTTAAATGGGATATACTGTCCCACCCACTATATTCTCCTGATATGGCACCTTCTCATTATTGTTTGTTCCAGTCTCTACAAAATTTTTTAGACTTTAAAATTTTTACTTCAAATGAGGTAATCAAAAATCACATGGATGAGTTTTTTTCCAGCAAAGAACAAAAATTTTATGAGCGTGGAATCATGCTACTGCCAGAAAGATGGCGCAAGGTATTGGACCAAAATGGACAATATACAATTTAATAAAATATTTATTCACTACATGAAAATTGTCTTTGATTTTCACAAATAAACAGCCCCTCAGGGGCTCACCTTCTTTAGGTGAGTACGGGTGTCACAACCCCGAGGTACCCTAGTGATCTTTTCCTTTTCCCAAGGGGTTTACTATCTTTGGTAAACACGGGTCTCACGAACCTGGGGTACCCTAGTGATCCTTCTCTATTTTCGACCCTCCTTTTTGTCATTCAATTTATCCTTTCTTTCTTTTCCCGTCTAGATCACAGATTTTCACAAATGTTTGGCGCAGTATAGCCAGATTTGGCTTTTGCGCCATAAAATCTCACATTCATTCGTTCACAAATAAACAGAAAATTAAATTACTTTCCGAACAATCTAATACTTCGGAAATGAGATTTATTTATTTATCGCCCGTGCTAGGCTTCTTGATCATGTGACGTCGAGCCTCCCAATACCGACTGACGATGTCGTCAGTCGGGTATTTATCGAGTCTAGTGCATACAGAAATAAGAATATTTGATGTTTTGTAGTGTTTCGTGATATTTTTTCTGTATTATATGTTAAATTGTAGCAAAAAACTTTCCATAGTACATTTTTCCTCAATTTAACGGAAGCTATTGATGACGACAATAAATGCGATCGGCTGCATCTAGTTGAGATAGCGGATCTATTTGACACATGCGCAATATCCATTGAGATCGTTAATGATTTAAGGCCTTTTCACATGAGGCAACTTGTGTCGCACAGAACTGAAGAAACAGATAGTCGGGAGGTAGTTTTGGATAAAAATCGTCCGAGTTCCTCCACACGTGGTCAATTCACACTCCTTACTGTACCACTCTCTCAAGCTCGTCATTTGTACGTGGTTCAAAATTACGTGATCTATTTCTAATTCTAAACAAGCACTCCAGACATGTAATTAATATTAAGAAGTAATTCAGGATAATTTATAAGAGTTTTCGATAGTATTCAAAGTTTATCAATGGATTGTCTATGACTATATAAATTATACTTGCGCGACTTAAATTGATTGGCCTTTTACATTTCATTAATATGCTAAGGCATCGGTTCTTAAGTTTTCGATCGCAGCGGGCCCACTTTACATAGTAGCCTGACAACGTGCCCCCAGTGGCGAAGGCGTGGCCATTTTGCATTAAAATTTTGTTTTCTTTCCTTAACACTGGCTTTCGATACCATAACCCTCTTTAAAAATATATGGCAGATTACTATTTTTACTACAAAAATACAAGTAACACAAAATTGTCAAGTTGAATGCCTGAACAACTATGAGAAAGTGACTGCTAGACCGTGGACGTATTCAATGCAACGAGCAGAAAACATACGTGAACCGATAAATCTGAAACCGACGTATGCACTTAGTCTGTTCACTGCCTAGTCTCATGTCATCTCAGGACATGGCATAAACACGAGAACGCAATCCCGTGGAAGCGCGGGATGTGGAATGATGTCTCGATAACCAATCCCTTACTTTCGCGAGAAGCGCTGATCCTTAACATTTATTCTCCCCTTTAGTCGGCATGTGGGGAGAAACATTCATTTATACGATTGGCATCGCAGTGATAACTTTTTACCCCCTACAGTGGCAGTGAACGTGTTAAGCGTCATCGTTCACTTCCAATGAAGGTACGTCATCTGCACATTGATCGAATCATCGCATCGATTTTGAAAAGCCGATTGTTCAAGCTAGCTGGCAGCGGTGTTCCATAAATATGTTTCTTTTAGTACGCGCGTCTTTGGTCTTAATAAAGGTGGTCACCCTAAAATGTCTTCGCGGTCTAACGGTCGATTGTGATCGACTTAATGCTCATCCCTGAATTAAAGGTTCCTCAATAATTCTAAGGCTGCTTATGCTAGTTATAATCGAAATACTTATTCTAATAAAGGTTTTTTAGTAGGGTAATTTAGTGATCTAGTTTAGGATGGCACATCTTTCAATTTTTCCACAGTCTATAAAAGAGGGAAATAGCACTACATGAGATACCTTCACGGACACTCCCCCTCAGAAAAAGCCGAGAATCCCCGGGGGTCGACGGACCACAGTTTAAAAACTGCTGAGCTAAGATATGCTTGCAGAAAAGGTTATTCACAGAAATGGTATAGCTATTTTTATTATTAGGTCATTTCCGGAAACACTGTCACGGGCTCTTATCCCATGCGTTAAAATAAACATAAACAAAAGTTTTATAAAATAAAAAATAATAACAATAAATTTCTTTATTTAATTTCACTGTCTTATGCATTCCATGAGAGAATTTATTTAAATTAGTAAAACTGAGTATAGATATTTATCGAAAATGTTCAGTAGTAAAGGTGTTTTTTTTTTCCTGGCAGGCAGTAAACGTTTCTGTCTCGCTGTCAATATAACAAATCTTTTGAATATATTCTACTTATGTGACATATAATTTCTTCAGGAAGTGAAATTCCTTTTGGGGGTTTGAAAGTGAATTTTTCTTTAAATCAAAGTTCGTTTTAATCGTTCCGGAGTGTATTTAATTTAGAAAAGAAATTAAGTCGAATAAAAATAGAACGGTTTTACTTAAATTACGCATGACGAGAAATATTGTCAAGCTTTGCTGTTCTTGAAAGTTTCAGTGCGAAAAAAAATCAATAAAAAGTAACTAAATTGTATAAAATCAGTTTTCCAAGCATCACGACAAAGTAGGGAGAGAAGGAAGGGAAAAAACTTTTTTTTCGCCTGTAAAATTTACTCACTTCACTTCCTCGAAGGAAAAAAAGAGCACACACAGATAATTTATACGGCAAAAAAATTAACAACTCTTAAAAGCAGCCATTAATCATTAGTAAGGGTTTTTTTTCTTTCTGTTTGAAAAAAAAGGCGTCAGTTACTTCATCAAACATGTTAAAATTGGAAATTGATTAGTAAATTTTACCTTCTAGTAGCAACAAATTTCAAAAAAATAGAATGAAATATTATAAGTTAGCCCGAAACTGGCAGCAGCAACTAATCTCTCAACTTAATTCCCAGCGTTTGGGTAGTGCTGAAAAATTCTTGGAGGGTTGAGTGGTGGTTCAATAATCTTTTTGAATAAAGGTACAACGCATAAACAGCTGTTTGTAACCTTATCACACTTTCGTACCCCAAAACCTCTTTAGGGAATAACGGACTTGAATCAGATTTTACAGATTATTCTAAAAAAATATTCCGTTGCATTTTGATTTGAAGAGCTTGACAGACTTGAATAACATCACAATAATTCTATTTTTATTACTATGTTTAAGAAAACTACTCTTCAGATATTTATAATTTAATAATTATGTTCCAACAACTGGCACATTAGAGTTATTTATCTTTCAATAATTTTTCTTTTTTTTACAAGTACGAGAGCAAATTGAAGCGTGTTCGAAATAAAATTCTTTTTATCAGATAAACGAGTTTAAGCTTTATAAGAGTTTTAAATAAATGTATTCATTTTCTTTTTTTATGAATGACATTTTAGAATAATGATGTTTGTCTGCAATGTTAAAGGAAATTATTTTTATGAATATTATCTATTCATTTTGTATATACATTTAGCATGTGTATGGTTGTTATATACCACATTTAATTTTTGAATTTACAAATTTAATTTCTTAAGTAAATTCTATTTCTTTAAGTAAGTTCTTTCTATCTATTTGTTAAATTTTGCCATTTCCTTTTTTGATGAAATTACGAGGTTGAATAATTAAAAGAAAAGAACATTATACATAATATTAACGAATTATTGTGATTAAAATATACTATTGGAAAATTTTTTTCTTCCAAAATATATATCGTTTGTATTAATATTCGGCTGGCATAAAATTTTTCGCATGAAATGTTCTATAAGAGTATAAAAAAATAATATTCTTTTTGCTTTGAGAATATATAAATATATACATAGTTCTCAAAGCAACTAATTGTCGTAGAATAATTTTTAATAAACTGTTAATTAATTTTGAAATCGTTTTTAAAAATTCTCTTTTTATGAATATTTTTTTAAAAAAAATCAACAAATAACAATTTGAAAATTTCCACCCTTTTGAAGCCATTAATAAAACAGTGAATTTATTTTAGCAAGGTTTTGACTATTTTTTGTTTAAATATGCTTAAAATCTATTTACTTCGAATTAAATTTGATTTGTAAAGAATTAGAGTATTATATTTTTATAGAAACTCTCTCTCCCTTGAGAGAAATACCACCGTTAATCTTCATTATCAAAAAGAAATTGTAATTATAAATTCAATTAAAATTCATGGCTTTTTTTATAATTTTGATATGTATAATCAAGTCTAACTATTGTAAATTGTATTTTTTTAAGCAAATTGTAATTTTGTGGATTGCCAATTTTTTTTAATTAAAAGTTTCTCTTTTTATATGTAAATATTTTCAGCTTTTCAAAACATACACATCCAATAAAAGCTTTTAATTCTAATAAAACCTGTCATAGAAAATAATATAGCTGCATTCTCATAATTGCTTAATATCGCTTCATTTTAAATAATTAAAACATATTAAATAATGAATGCAACAAAAATAAATCAGGTTGCAAACAATTCATGGAACTCCGTCCTTCACAGTAATTGTTTACTTTTTGCAAACTCTATTAACGGAACTATTTTATTTTGAAATGAAGAACAATTTTATTTCCTGTAAGAGCTTGGCAATTTCGCCATCAAATCGTGTACAAAACTTAAATATTATAAAATATTTGTGTTTGCAATTTATTTTCAAATAAATACATTTATGCAAATTTCATGTTTGAAAACTTAAATTACTTTCCATTGTTTGTAAGCCGAAACGCCATCGGCTCGAAATCTTAAGGCTTAAGTTCAATGTTGTAATCCCTCCCACGTATTTTTTACTGTTTACGCTTTCCAAGAAATTAACAAATCTAACCTTGAATACATTTTTCATCGTTAATAACTCTCTGCCTTTTGTATATCATCTTTTCAAAATACTAATTACTTTCCCCCCAAAATTAAACGCGAAAAAAAGTTCGAATATTAATCATAAAAAATTTAATTTTTTAAAGAAGAGAATTGAGGAATTCTTTTCAGAATTATCGTTTGGGCCTTGCATATATGGAAGGTGTGTGGAAATACTTGGAAAACCGTAGCCTGTGGTTCACCTTGGCCAGGCTCAATGTAAGACCAGGTGTAGATGAGGCACCGGAACCACATTCGTAGTTTCCCTGCCCTTCCTCTCACCTGCTGCCCATCACTGCACGTACGCCAGCTGTTAGAGATCGAGTCTATTCTAAACTGTCTGGCGCCATCTATAGGAGATTAGGGAAACGAAAAAGGTAAATATTCCAATGCTGATGGTGTTCAGGAATTTTTAGTTCTTTTCTGTAGAATGTTTTTTTTAAAAATGAATTTGTTTTATTTTGATAATTAATAAGCTTATTTATTAGACAAGAAATTTAATAGTTTTTGTGAGAAAACAAATTGTCTTCATTGAAATAAATATTTGTTTATGTAATTGTCGTATTTTTTTTTTCTGTTTTCAGAACATTTAAATTTTCAATTTTGAACAATTTCAAAATTAAAAAAAAATTTTTTTTACTCAGCAAAAATTTTTTTAAAAACAAAATGCTGTTATTCAATCCATTCAGAATAATTTCATTTTGTCTTCAAGTCGAAATTTAACTTCTATTCAAGAATTTGCAAAAAGTTTGAGCTTGCGTACATTTAATCTACTAAAAGTAAGAGTAAAACAACTACATCTAAAATCGTTACAATGAAAAAAATAAAAAAATACATTTTTTTTAAAGGTTCATAAGCAGGTGTTTAAATTTCATAAATACATATTGAACAGTTTGGTACTGTATAAGTTACTTTTAAATAATTAAAATAAATTTTAAAACAAAACTAAAACTCGTGATTTGTTTTAAAAATCTCGCGAGTAAAATTTTGTTAAGAGGGACACAGTACGATTCTATTGACAAAAATCGGTCAAAAAATTTAATCTAATTTTTTTTAGCCTAAATTATTCTTCATATACTTTTCTATAACGACACAAAATTTGAAAGCTTTAAACTTAAAAATCGTAGAATTATGATAGCTTTTACGTTCGTTGTTATTCACATCCCTTTGGCAAATCAAAACTTTAAACGTACTTATCTCAGAAAGATAAAATAACTAGTTTGGCTTCATTGAAAATGTTAAAGTTTTTTTTTTCTTTTGTGCCTAATGTTTTGAATGTTTTTTTTTACCTATTACCAGTAGCGCACACATGAATTTTTCAAGGGGGGGGTCCGGGGTCGAAAGTTCACCATTCTTGTATCATGTTCCTTTTGATTTTGTCGATTTTCGGGAACAAAACACAGTAAAAAACTAATTTTTGAATAAATAATTAGCATTAATTACTAAAATTAATCATTAATGACATGTAATTAATTAAATTTTACGTACTATATACTTAGAATTATAATCAATTGGAAAACAAATCAAGGGCTTTGGGGGGTTCGAGCCCCCATGATCCCCCCCCCTTGTGTGCGCCACTGCCTATTACTAATGGTAAATGTAACAAAAGTTGGTATGTATTTTTGAACAAAAAGCAATACTTATTTTTTTAAAAATAATTGAACTCAGAATTTATAAATTTTTTAAGGAATTTTCAATAAGCATTCATAAAAAGAAGTATTGTACGAATACAAATCATGTTAACGCAAAAAACCCATAGTTTGCGATAAACTATGCAACGATGCACCTTTTGTTACCCAAACTATGCAACTTTTGTTATGCATAGTTTGACATACTTGTAAATCAAATTGTATGCGTGTACGTAAATTTTTGTATATAGGAGGAGTAATCTTAAAATCCCTTCTCGAATTTTAAGTTTTTTCCTTGAAAAATTAAATGGTTAGCTTTTGTCTGAAATTTTGAGCACAAAACCTGTTTTACAATAGTATACGCACATAGGAGGCAACCAACACAATTTAGAAAATCCTTAAATTAAAAATTTTTGTGGAAATCGTATCATGTCCCTTTAACATGTAATAAGATTACATCATTTAATTTCAGTCAAAATTTCACCGATTTAAAAAAAAAAAAAAAACGTGTGAAATACTTTTATGAAATTTTTTTTTTATTCAACGTTGCACTGAAAAATGTATAACTGAATGTATTAAAAAAAACACAGAAATCATCATTATTAATATTAAATTTCGGCTTCATTATGACATATGCGTTACGGTGGATCGAAAACCTTTTTTTCAGAGTGTCAAAATCTGCCTGTGTGGAAAAGATGTCCTATGGCAATGGTTCTTAAACTATAGTCTGTGGACCCCTGGGGGTCTGCAGCGCCTTTCTAAGGGGTCCGCGAAGGTCTCGTCTAATGTTAATCCGGTATAGTGGTTAGTGACCCTGACTGCGGTGCCGTTGGGTCTGGGTTTGAATCCCGGGTAAGATACGGATGTTTGTGTTGTAATCCTTCTCTTCTTTGTGATGTGCGCTTCACTCTTACTTCTATGTAAGCCCCCCGTATGATATTTTGTAGTGCACGAGGTTATGAATGTTCTCAATAATAATATGATTTTCTCCATTTGCAGACTCTGAAAGACCTCGTAGAAAAATTGAAAGGTGTGTTAGCCTGGACAGGGATATGGGCCAACTCGTCTAGGGTCTCGTCTCGCCCCTAATAAGATAATGATTCGAATAATTTCAGTGGTCAAGTGTTTTTTTCCCAATTGTATCCTCCGTAAAAATGGGAATTTCGGACGATATGTCAACTGGCCGCATGTGATGACCGTCGTCCATGTATAGACCTAGGCCTGCCACCATATATCATCATTACTCCTTGAGTTAAACGGTGGCAGTCGGTCTAGCTGATCTGTGTGATTGTAAGTCACGTACACATTTGTTTCAGGTTATTCAGTTAGCAATTAGCTATTCATTCTATTAGCTCACACTCTCTACATATTTATTTACTTATCTTGGTGGAATTTTCAATCGCGCGTTAATAAAATACATTTTAAAGCGCTCAATTGAGCTGAAATTTTATATACATGATTATTTCGGATGACAATGCTGTAATTTAATTCTAATTAATAAAAATTAATTGATTAAAACTAATTATTAAAAGAATTACAAATACAGCCACGTTGACATCATTTTTTAGCGACTTGTGTCAAAACTCGAAAAGGTTTTTTTCGCACGTTTTAAAGTATTCATCTGAACTGAAATTTTATATACACGATTGTTTTGGATGACAATACGATACTCTAATGATAATTAATAAAAATTAATAGAAATTAAATACCACTGAATGCTGTGATTCTGTCCTATGTATATACATATATTTATATTAATTGGAACTATTTAATAAAAAGTAATAAAAATAAAATTTTTCTTTTTTGATCTAAGTAGGAATTGACTTAAATTTTTTTTTTATATATTACACTTGTTTTTGTACGAGTAATGACAATGTATAATATGTACTGTTTATTTAAGCGTCATATGTGGGGCCTACATTTATGTAGGGCCCAGGGTATCAAGAAGTCTTAAGACGGTCCTGATCCCGTACTAGATCACTTAATTGCCCTCAATAAAAACATTAACTAGAATATGTACTTCCATCACGAATATTAATTCAGTTTTTTTTATTGTTTATAGCTACAGAGCCATTAATAAAACGTAATATTTACAAAAAATATATAGTAGAAACCACATGTGCAAAGATTAAGAACTGAATTCACATAGCGTGCCAATACGATAACGATTGCATCCATCTCTATTTTCCAATCGAATTGCAATTGTATTATTTATTTATGCCATATTATTTATTTATTTGATTATTTTGTAATATTCTTATATACATATATGTATAATTAGATGTTTACTGTTTTTTTAAAGGAAAAAAAGAAGTGCTAAAAAATCTATATAAATAACAAAGGCAGTCTTACAACTATTGAGGAACCTTTAAATCACTCAGCCATGAGTTGAGAGTCAGGGTAGAGGGGTCGAAAATTTTTTTTTTTTTGGGGGAGTTGTCCACATTGTCAGGCTGATATATAAGGGGGCGTGGTGATCGAAAGTTTAAGAACCGCTTTTCTATAGTATATAGACGAAGGGAAAATTTGAATAAAAAGTTAACTTTTATGTTTACTGCCAAAACGGGAATAAAACATAGGTATTTGAGTTTTTTTATGGAAAATTTGCATTTATTTAGATGATAGAACACGTATCACTTAGTTACAAGAAAAAAAACCCAGGTGCATTTAAGATATCCAAACACGTGCAGAGTACTTTTTTTTTAAAAAAAAAAATAGCATACTAAAACATTATAAATGCTTTTTCAGGAATCGATACCAATAAATATATACTAATATTTAACATTAATATTTAAATTTTTCAAAAATCACAATTATAAGTGAAATTTTAGCAAAATTTTTGAAAAACTTCAAATCAATTAGGCAAAAAGTATTAAATTTATATCAGTAAAAGTATTATTAAAACAAATTAGATGCATTCAGTGGCGCACACAAGAGGAGGGGGTGGGGGTTCTGGGGGTCCAGACCCCATAAAGCCCTTGATTTTTTTCCCGATTGATTATAATTCTAAGTATATAGTACGTAAATTTTAATTAATTACTTGTTATTAATGATTAATTTTATTAATTAATGCTAATTATTTATTCAAAAATTAGTTTTTTACTGTGTTTTGTTCCCCAAAATCGACAAAATCAAAAGGAGCATGATACAAGAATGGTGAACTTTCGACCCCGGACCCTCCCCTTGAAAAATTCCTGTGTGCGCTACTGGATGCATTTATACAGAAAATGTACCAAAGTTTTAATGTTTTATTGAAATTTAAAAATTTTAGAGCTGATCGAGTGACATTTTTTTCCCTTTATGAGACCATTATTTAAATAACAGCCCATAACTCAAAAATATTCATACACTTAAGAAATATTTTAGTAAATCCTATAGAAAATAACGTAAATATATATCAGGTTCAAAAAGTTGCTTAGATATACATTTATAACATTCTCAGTCATGATAGATTTTGAAACATTTAAATACCCATTTATAAGTTGAATAGTCCCGCAGGGAAGCTCAAAACCCTGTCATTGGAAAAATACCCACTTCTGGTAGATTAAAGTCCCACTTCCGTCTTTTCAAATTTTATAAAATTGATTTAGCTCGGCCTTTGGGAAGCGTAGAAACAAAACAAAGTATGTAATGTAAAGCCAAAAGATAGCTCTATTTAATATATAAAATAAAAAATATATGTGTTCTGACCGAATTTGGTCATTTCAACGTGTTCGAATACCTTAAAAGCTTTTACTGAATTATATATAGAGTCGAACCTCTATTTAACGAACTTCTATAATGCGAATGTTTCTACAAAGCGAACTTTTCCTGGAACTTTGAACATTTCACGATTTTCTTCGTTAAATAACCTTTCTATTGCGAAGTGCATTTTCTATATAGCGAACTTTTTCTTTTGAGATTCAATTTTTGTTCTTCCTTTTTTTTAAAGTATTTCTGAAATAATTTCAAGTTATTCTCTCTTTAACACATTTTATGATGGTCATAAATCTTGAACTGGTTTTATTAGATCCTAACTCGCCGAGAGCAATAGAGTTCTAGACGTTTCATCCAAGAAATGCAACCTTTCACCCCCCCATTGCCTAGTTCACTAGAAACATATTCGATATACTCTTTAAGCCTCAGTGGAGTTGTCTCGTATCCCCGTGTTCTAATTATAAAACAACTTATGTTTCATATTACTTGTTTGCTTTAAATTATAAAATGTCCATAAAAAAATTCATTGATTTTAGTATAAAATTAATTTCTTAGTATTGAAAATACAGTAAATTCTTCGGCATTCTTTTTTCTTGTTTTCCTTGCAGTTTCTTTTCCTTTCTTTCTTCTTTGATGGGTAAGATACATAAAATAAACAAATATTAATTTAAAAATGGTGTGAAGTGATTACTTTTTCTTAATGTATGTAGGATTTTCCCTTTGAAACATTTTGTTAAAAGGTTGAGTCATATCCTTTTCAGAGGACCATTAATGTCAATTTTGTTTATTATCGCATTCCGAAGCAGCGCCGTCTAGTGAGCTTTCGTAGCTCCGGCTTGAATAATTTTTCGGCAGAGGCCTACTAACCACTGCTTGTTCAACACGTCACGTCTTTACCGCATTTTCGCGCCCTGCGCGGTTTTACCAGTCCTAACGTCCAAGAATGAGAAAAGTAGTTAAAGTTCCCCGTCTTCTAAAGGTATAACTCAACTTTCAATTAACCTAATTCCTGCATGTCTTTCTCTTTGTAAATATCCCCTTTTGTAAATATTTCCCTTTAACTTTAAATAAATTCTTTTTTACTTAAATGAAGTATCTGTGTTTAAATGACTTTGATTCAATTAATTCATCACTCACCCTTAAATACTTACCCCTAGACAACCCACCTCGCCAATCTAAAATCCCGCCTTCTGAAGAGTGATTTTTATTCCAAGATTTATTCGGACTCCCATATATATATATATATACAAAGAATTGCAAAACTATAACATAATGTACCTTTACACATCACGTAAAAAAATTTAAATATTAAAACTCCTAACTGAATATAAAATCAACCTGTGTCTGAGTAAACAAAGTAAATAACGTTTAACATTAGAGAGTATTTATAGTATTTAAAAAATGGAAAATCTAATAACAGTCGACTGATAACCTGGTAACTTAAATAAAAACGATACACTAGTAATATTTTTGTTTTCAGATCCTTATGATAGAAAAAAGGTATCACTTACCAAATTCTTCGTTTATGAATCCCGGGATGAGCTTGACCTTGTTCATCAAGTTTCCTGGCATTACTACTTCTAGAACTTGCACAAGATGATGAACTTGCGGATATTAAAAAGTTATCTAATTTTGCATATTTGCTATTAATATTATACTCCTTTTCTTTTCGTTTTTGAGAACCACTCATTTTAGGGCCGCGTTTCTTCTTGTCTTAATTACAAAATAACAATATAAGAACCAGAAGAATCACTCCCTATATTGAAGTGCATTGAATATAAAAATATATATGTTCTAAAAACAATTTTGTGATACATTTCTCATTATGCTTTATTTGACTGAATACTCATAAATCTACGGAAATTTCTGTGGACATATGGGTTTCTAAATCATAAATCTAGACCATGTAATCTTTTAAAATGCTCTCTATGCGTTTTCAAGTATCGCAATACTATTTTTCATGAAAAAAGCATAACAGATGTGCGTTATTTACGAGTTCGCTAAATGAAAATGAAATACATGTGGCGGGGAGCTAAAGACGCCAATAAGTTTACTTTGCTACTTCAGTAAAAAGTAACATCTTTTTTTCTTCCTAGATTTGGAAAGAAAACCCACTAAAGAGAAAAGTATCTCTTTCGTCGCGGGGATTACAGCAAATTAAAATGTTTTTTGATTTGGTTATTGGATCTAAGATATCTAATAAGCGATCAAAGTTTTGATTTTGAATGATGTTAGATCGCCAATTTGAAAATCGCTTAAAAATTGGAATAAAAAAATGTAAAGCTAATTTTTTGAAATTCTACGTTAATGGCGTCAGTCTAGCTTTGCGGGGGTGAACGTTACGCCACTGAAGTAATATTATAAATGCGAAAGTATATAATATATATATATATATATATATATATATATATATATATATATATATATATGTTTGGTAGTCTTTCAAGGAAAAACAACTGAATGAATTTTAATGAAACTTTACAATAATATAGCTTATACATCAGAATAACACACAGGCCATTGTTTATAAAGATATTGTGTGAGGTGTCCAAAATATAACGATAATTGTCACATAAGTAGGAGAAATTTTTGCCATCTGCAAGCAATTCTGGGGTGCACTGCAAAAATACCCGCGACAGCATATATTTATCTTTTGTGTATGAAGAAACCTTTTTGTTTTGTCTACGCCATGCCTCAGTGCGCGCTCGCTTTTCATTTATTCCGTTGATCAATGTAATCACTATTTTTTTATTTCATAATAAAACTAGATTTCGAAGGGAGAAGTTGTGGCAAGATTTTAACATAAAATAAATATACAACCGAAGGTAATATTAATGTATTACACTTCCAGATATTTTTCTCTTTTACTTCTACTTCTTAAGCCAACGGTATGTCACAATTATTTGCTAAATTTTTTAATCCCTTTTTTTATTTTAAAACCTAAGAAGGAAATTATTGTTAAAATAATGAATATGTTAGTTTTGTATAATATACTTTTTTTCGTCCGATACACGTTTAAATAATTTACTAAACGCAGTGGAATGAAAAACTATAAAATTAAAATAAAATATCAAAATGTTTTTATCAGGTAGTTTTTTTTTCTTTTTGAATGTTTTTTTTTCAGTACATGTAAATATATATCTAGGCTTTCCCCCATACTGTTTTTTTATAACTTACATATATGTGTGTCCGTTATTTAAATACTTCAAAAAAGGGAGACTTCTTAAGTTAATTACTTTAATATAGAAAATAAAGGACATTATAGGACGGACACACAGGTAAAAAAAAGAAAATAAGGCTATCTGCCTTTACATAGTTAGATTTAAAACATCACGCGTGTTAGAGGTTTTTCATCTTGTGCTTATGGCGGCGGGAAGAGAACTGTCTCGCCATCTCGCTGACTACCTCGAGTCACTTCAGTTCTATCATGGCTTAGGAAGTGGTCTGCGAGTAGCTGATTTCCACACGGGCATCCTGATGACCACGCCGTCCTCGGCGCTGGGGAACAAGTGAACTGAAATAATAAAAAAAAACAGCAGAAAAAGGAAAATACAAAATAACAAATAGCTTTGGTGATGGTAGCTTCTCAATGTATACACCACTTTTCATTTTATCAGCTGAAGTTGAGGTTACATTTGGACCTTCATGTTGTCCAAACTTCATAACGATCGTGTTTGTTGAACTTCATATGGTCCAAAAAGTATTTAGGTCGAAGTTTTCAATCCAGTTCCGAACTGTGCACGCTGTATCGCAACTGTGTCACCTGGTTTGTAGTTATAAGCGGGTTTACGATGTTTATTGTACTGTTTCTTGTTTTCAGCCTGTAAACGTAGGATATTTTCTTTTAGCTTCATTACGTAGTGTCTCTCGTTTGTTAATAAACTGTTCGCTAAGTTCGTCTTCAAGAAGGTGTTTAATTTGAAGGTCCTCTTTTGTTTCATTTTTACTCCAATTAAAACTTCAAAGGGTGTAAATTTTGTGCTACGTGTGTGGTACTATTCATAATGCGTTGTAATTTGTACAAAATTTCGTTTTTTTTAGAGAATATTCATCGGAAGGTGTAATTTTGATTGCTGAAAGTTGAGAAATGAATTCATCTTTATTTTGAGCTTTTTAATCTTTTGTGTAATATCATGAGAGGAAATCATCATAATGGGGTAACGACTTAATGCATCAACGTGTTTCATTTGTCTACCGGGTCTGTGACAGACTTCATAATCAAATTCTTCTAGCATCAACGCCCAACGAGCAATTTTAGCAGGCAAATCTTTTTTGTGCATTGTCTTTTGGAATGCATCACAGTCTGTGATAATTTTGAATTTTGTACCTAACAGGTAACTTCTAAACTTTTTCAGCGCTTCAATAATAGCTAGTACTTCTAATTCATAGCTGCTATATTTCTCCTGTTGAACTGTAGTTTTGCGACTAAAATAATGGATAGGATGAAATAGTCCATCATCAGATTTCTGTAATAGGACAGCGCAAAACCTAGAGCTTGCATCTGTGTGGAGTTCTAAAGGGTAACCTTGTTGAAAAACATGGAGAACTGGGTTCTCTGAAAGAATGTTTTTCAATTCTTGAAAAGATGCTATTTCTGTAGGGCCAAATTTAAATTTAACATTATCACGAAGAAGATCACTTAAAGGTCTTGCAATTCGAGCGTAATTTGGAATAAACTTCCGAAATAACTTGTTAATCCTATAAAACTTTGAAGTTGTCTCGGGGTTTGAGGTTGTGGAAAGTTTTGGACAGCTTGTGTTTAGATGGTGAAGGTTTTAGTGTTCCGTTTTCGATTATGTATCCAAGAAATTCTATTTTGCGTTGTAAGAAATTACATTTCTTTAAGTTTAACTCAAGACCGAAGTCTGCAGCTGTTTGGAGAACTAGTCGTAATTTATTTAATCCTTCTGCTTCATTTTGTGATGGAATGAGCAGATCATCCATATACACAATTAGAATGTTGTCACGTATGAGTTTTCGGAAGACAGTGTAAATAAATCGTTGGAATACACTTGGACTGTTTGACAATCCAAAAGGAACACGTAAAAATTCGTATTGTCCTTCATGCGTCACAAACGAAGTGTATTTTGTACTGTTAGGATCCATGGGTACATGAAAGAATCCATTTTTAAGGTCGAGTGAAGTGTAGACTTTAGAGTTTTCGAGTTTATCTAACACTTCTTCTATCAATGGCAAGGGGAATTTATCTTTAATCATTTTTTTCTATTCAAATTGCGATAATCTACACAAAGTCTGTGTTCTCCGTTTTTCTTTTGCATAAAACGATTGGTGCTACGTAATCAGAACAGCTAGGTTTTATAATGTTAGTGTTTAACCATTCCTGAATTTGGTTTTCTACAATTTTTTGCTCTACGAAAGGAAGTCGACGAGAACGTTGGCTAACTGGGATATCATCACTCAATAAAATTGTCATTTTAAGATCAGTATCGTAAATTTTTTTTAGGTTTGTAAGAGTTTACAAGTTGTTCAACATCATTACGAATTTTAGAGTTCGATATATGTGGAAGATCAAGTTTACATTGTTGTTCATCAAAAAAGGTTGGCAAGGTTTACCAGAACATCATCATTTTTGCATTCATCAACATCTCGGAATATACGAATTCCATCACGTCCGAACGTGAATTTAGCTTTTGTTGTAAAAAATCAATCCTATAATTGCATCTAAAGGGATCGTTTCATCATTAACGACATGAATTTTTGCGGGTAATGCAGTGTTCTGAATTGTTATGAAATTTTTAAAATAACCTTTGCTTTTGACTCTGTCTCGGCCTATTCCTGAAAATGTACATTGTGATGGGTTCAATGTAGGGTAACCAAGTTTTTGATATGTTTTCTCATTAATTATGGTGGCTTGTGAACCAGTGTCACAAAGTGCTGTAATAGGAATTTTGAAATGGTTATGTCAACGTGCATGAGATTTTTCGGTGGTGTTAATATCGAAATGGAATTTACAGTTCTATCAACTTGCGTATTGATTTTGTGATTGGTTATCGGTGTAATCTTTCGAGAATTCTTGGGGCATTCGGCCTGAACATGACCAAAGTTTTTACATCCATAACATTTTTTCCGCGTTCTTTATTCGGACATAGGGTACTTTTATGGCCTTTCAATCCACAGAGGTAACAAATTGGTTGTTGGTTTGTAAAGCGCTTGTGTTCAATTCTATGCTGATTAGATGTTGAATTTTCATAATCTCGAAATCGTTTATCTGGAAATTGCTTATTATGTTTTGAGTTTAAAAGTGTTTCGTAAATTTTTAATTTATCCTTGAATTCACTAAGTGTTTTAGAACCGTACAAAATTATTTTATTGTTAGAAGAATCAGGGATACCATCAATAATATAATCAATTAGAAAGAATCATCAACCGCACCCTTGTGAGCTAAATCTCGCATTGTTAAGAAATATTCTTGCAACGTTTCGGTTGGTTTCAAACGTCTAGCTTGCATCATATTGTGTAATTGTGCACTATTGATTCTATCAGAAAATTCGTTTAATAAATGTTCTTTCATTTGTGACCAATTTGTGATTCCACGAATCGATCGGATTAAATTTTCGGCTGGACCCTTTAAACATTTCTTTACGAAAATTATTTGATGAATAGGATTTGTGATCTGATATAATCGAAACATGTCTTCTATATCAGAAATGAAAGTTTCAATTGAATAACTGTCTCGAGAAGTGAATGGTTTAACTAGTTCCAGTAGATCTCGTAAATTAAAAGATAGGAAAGAGTTACAAGTATTCTGTTTATCAAACAACGGCAATAAATTTTGAGCTGAATCATTTAAATCAAGAGATTTCATGTTTTCGGAACGTAAATCGTTACTTGCTGAGTCCGACGTAATTGGCTGCGAATGATGGTTTTCGGGCGGAGATTTTTCGTTGAGTTCAAGGTCGCTTTCGCTTCCAGAGTTGAGAACAGATTTAAATAAAGTGAGATCACATAAATGCGTTAAAATTATGTCACAGCAAGATTCTAATTCAGTGGTAAATTCTAGATGCAATAAATTACAAACAGCAATTAATTCCTTAAGAGTGAATTCTTTAATTATTTTAGTTTTTGTTTCTTCAACATTAAAATCAGTGGGAAATCCGGAAAATTCTCGTAATCTGGAACGATTTTTTCTTTCACCAAAAATTAAACGATGTAGAATTTTAATGTTATTTGTGCTACTAGATTTTAATGATAGAGAAATCTTTGGATAATCATTTAGGGTACTCATACTGATAATTATTCAAATAAAACACAAATATACAAATCTTATAATACCAAAACGAATTCTATGATTTGAAAATATGATAAAATACTTATATATTCATCAATTCAAGTTTTAAAATATAAAATGATAACTCATAATCATCAAAAATTTAAATGCAAAATAGTATCATATGCAATATCAATATTATATAGTATAGTCAACACAAGTTTTATATCTGAAAAAGATACTCAGTTCTATTTCACACATGTAATTAATTTAAGCATTTTATTTCAAAATATCAAGTTCTTATCTTCAAAATATAATGTTCTATTCTAGAAATATTAACTCAAAATCTTTCAACTTTCGTTTCCACAAAAATTTTAAATATTCTTCAAAATAAAAAAAAAAATCACAACTTCAAATACAAAACTAATTTAAATCATCAAAATACGAATGCTATATATTATCAAATATACTCTAAAAAAATATAAGCAAAGTTTCATTTCAATTAAAATTCCTGATTATCTTCAAAATTTGTCGTCAACATCAAAATTTATAGCTTCAAGTTTCAAATATTTTATTATCTTCAAAAGTTACTTCAAATAACCAATATTAGCATCACAATTGTCATTTCAAAAGAATACTTCAATATGCTTCAATTTAGTTTTTCATCAAATGTTGGCATGAGACAATAGGAGAATCAAATTCGACATCAATTAAAATGCTGCATCAAATACCATCAAATAGCAAAAAATATATTCAAACCATCAAAAGAATAAATTATCGCTATAAAAACATCGACAAGAAACAAACAGTTTCGTTTTCGGCGTTATTCTTCACAAAGAAATTTTTTACATCAAATAAATTTCTTTTTCAAATTAGAAGATAACTCTCCAATTTTCTCATGGGTCATACTTTTTGTTGAAGCATTCTTAATTTCATTTTTTGAACATCGAAATGGCTACTTACAGTTTTGAGTAGTTTCTGAAGTAAAGGATTCCACTTGAAAAGCGAAAGTCATCTCATTATTAACGGCTTAGGAAACTCGTATATCAGGCACTGATGGCAGAATGATGTTGTCTAGGGGGTTTCGTTTCAATTTTAAAAAATTAGGCATTGGCCGAGCCCTCATGTGAGTGTGTCCGTTATTTAAATACTTCAAAAAGGGAGACTTCTTAAGTTAATTACTTTAATATAGAAAATAAAGGACATTATAGGACGGACACACAGGTAAAAAAAAGAAAATAAGGCTATCTGCCTTTACATAGTTAGATTTAAAACATCACGCGTGTTAGAGGTTTTTCATCTTGTGCTTATGGCGGCGGGAAGAGAACTGTCTCGCCATCTCGCTGACTACCTCGAGTCACTTCAGTTCTATCATGGCTTAGGAAGTGGTCTGCGAGTAGCTGATTTCCACATATATATATATATATATATATATATATATATATATATATATATATATATATGTTTATTCAAGCATTAAAAAAAGCAATCGTTTTAATAGATATCTGTAAATTTTTCTTTTATTTATTACTTATAGAAATTAGATTTTAATAAATTATATATGTTTTTTTAAAAGGATTATTTCTATTATTTTATTACTAAATTAATTATTTGTTAATTAAAAAGTGGATCGTCTATTATTTTGGATAAAAAATATTTTAGAGACATTTTTAAGCTAACTATATGTAACGATTGATTGATTCATGAAAATCTGAAATTTATTTTATCATTTTAGATTCTTAGAAACTATTATTAAAAAAATGATGAAAGTTTTTTGCTTTACTCGTAGAGCATCACAATCGTTTTCTTTTTATTGCTTCACATAAATAATTTTTTAAGTAACGCAATATTGTTTTTATAAATCATACATCGAAATTTAAAGCTATATCTTATCTGTGAGGGAGAGGTTAAGAGGGAACAATAATTTTACACTAAAAAAACCCCGTGTTATGCCGGGATAAAGAGAGGGAAAAAACCTGTCTTAAATTGAAAATAAGTGGAACAAATTTCATAAAAGCGAAATTTAATGAAATAATTTTAAAAATCCCTCACATTATACAAACACACACACATAATTGCTGGCGTCATAAGGGAAAGAGAAAGCCCGTGCAACGCCGGGCCCTGCAGCTAGTGTAAATATATTCCGAACCTGTAGTGAATGCTGATACACATGTGGCATTTCGAAGTTGTACGTAGTAGGATTCAAAAGTTCCCGGACAGATTCTATAACTAAAAAATATTATTAATTAATCTGTTGAAACACATCCTCCTTCAAAAAAAGACACTTGAGCAAGGGTGGCCAACTCAAATGACCTCGGCCACTTCGGAAGAGCTTTACAATCCGGCGGGCCGCATATAAAAATATAAATTTTTATATTAGATTTGGATCCTCTACAAACATTTATTGGAGTGAAAAATTAGAGTGAACAGACTGATATATTATTATTGTTTTCATTGGTTTATATGTATACAAACATAGATAATATTATAATAATAATGCAAGGATAAAATAATGTTTAATTTAGTAAATTAGTGAGATATCTGTTTCTCAACTATTTCACTTAATTTTTGGCAAGTCGATCTCAATGCATGTGTATTTGTGTATCTTAACTGATGTTGCAGATTTTCGTGCGTTAAGCTTGATCACCACACATTTTATGTGTGTGTGTGTGTGTTTGATAAACTTCAATTTAGAAAAAAAAAGATATTCGCAGTAACAGAAGCAACGTGATAAAATAATAATAGCTATATGTTTTATTTTTTACAAAAAAAAAAGAAAAAAAAAGGGGGGAAAAGAGAAACTCTTTAAGCAAAAAAATATTGTGCAAAATAGTCGAATTTCGTAAAGTTTTAAAGAATCTTGCGGGCCGCAAAATTATTCAAGGTGGGCCGCGGGCTGGACACCCCTGCCCTTGAGTAACAACACACTTTTGCCATGGCTTGTGAAGGTCATCGAAACATTTCTGGAATCCATTCTTAGCCATGTACTTTAAATCACTTTTAACTTCATCTACATATTGGTATTTGTTTTGTATGTGGGCACACCTTTTGCATATTAAGATCCTTAGTCAGTATCCGTTGACCTGTGGCCGAGGTTGACTGATTGAATATTAACGTCGCACTGTTCAGCTACACGAGGGCTTTTGGCGACGGACCACGTAATTTTGAGCCATGGTCAAGTGACGTGGACGACACCTGAGCTGGCACCCCCTCTCCTAACTACCACACCACACCAACGGGAGGACGTTTCAGCTCTCGACAGATTTAACGTGCATCGCTGCCCTACACGGCGGGTCTTTAGTGGTACTGGGCTCGAACCCGTGACAAAGCAAGCCATGGTCCGATACCTATACCACTCGGCTACCGCGGCCGCCATGTGGCCGAGGTAGGGACGTCTTAAGACTCTTTGAAGCCCTGGCCCAGAGAAGAATTTTCGATGTCCTGGGCCCCTATGCAAAGGTAGGACCTACCTGAGATCTTTAAAAGTAGACAGTAGCATGCATTGTAAAACACTCGTTCAAACGATAATTTGAAGCAAATAATTGTGCACGAATCACAATCTTAAAAAAAAGGCACAAACCGGCTCGACCGTTGGCCGTATATCGACTAAATGAGTTAAATGATTGCTTATGGTATTAGGCCTAGGCCTAGACATGGACAACTGTCACCACATAATAATACAGTCTTACCACTGTTGCCGGTTGAAATATAGTTTGAAATTCCTTGTTTTGCAGAGAATATGTACGGGAATAATATTTGACCATTAAAACTATCTGGTAAGACAGAGCCGAGAACGAAACGAGTCCCCCCCAAAGGGTAAGGCCTTGGGCCCGGGGTAGTTGGCGTCCTGGGCCAAGGATATCCAACTGATTCTGTTATTGTTTATTGTTTGAAGCCTGTTTTTACATACCGCCACAGAAACCTTTTCGATGTTTTCAGCGGTGCAGGAAGTCAGCGGACGTTCAGAGCGTTTGTCGTCTTCGACACTTTCCTTGGCTTCTCCGAAACGTCAATGCCACTCAAAAGCTTGCGTTCGTGATAATGTATCATAGCCTTACACCTGCTTCAAAATTTCTTAAGTCTTCGTAGCACTTTTTGCTAAGCGAACACAAAAATTGATATCAATTATCCGCTCAACAAAAGCAGTTTCTTTCAATCGCCGACGACTAAATACATCCTCCTGCAAAATACGACACCGTGGCGACCCACCGACCACGTGATTTGGGACAAGCATTTTTTACAAAAGGGGAAAAATATAATAACACAGAAATGTTACTGTAGTCCCTCTACTGCAAAAAATTTTCACGTTGTAGGCTCAGTCCGGGAATTTTTGATTCCTACTAGTATATGCACACTATATGCAGTCAAATCTCGATATAACGAACCTGTATTTTGCGAACTTTCCTCGGAACCAAGAACATTTTACTATGTAAAATAACCTGCAAATAGCGAAGGGTATTTTCTATTTAAAGAGCTTTTTCTCTTGAACTTCGATTTTATTTCTCCCTATATTTAAGACATTTCAGGATATTTTCCAAATTATTCTCTCTTTTAACACATTTTATGGTGAACAATGGCCTTGAACGGGTTTTACCAGGTGCCTAACTCGCATAGACCAATGAAACTGCCGTAATATTTTAAACAACAGAATCAAGTAAAATTAACAGATTTTATCAATAATTGAATTTAAGGACGCAAGGGGTAGTGTATGCTTAACATTACCGTTTTTAAATAATGCATGTTTAAAATTACTTGTAGGCTTAAAATTAAAAAAATATCGTTACAAAAATTCTGTTATATAAAATTATTTTTTAAAATAGAAGATGCTGGGTATTTCTTGGACAATGTTTCTTTTTTCTTGTTCTTCTTGCAGATTTTTTTAATGGGTAAAATATGTAAAATGAACAGATATTAATTTTTTTTAAGACAAGTAATATAAAAAAAATTTGTTAAGTCAATTCTTACTTAGATCAACAAAGAAAATTTTTATTTTAGCTACTTTTTATTAAATAGTTACAATTAATATAAATATGTATATACTTGTTACAGAATCACAACATTATATGGTAATTAATTTCTATTCATTATCATTAAAGTATCGTATTGTCATCCAAAACAATCGTGTCTATAAAATTTCAGTTCAACTGAATGCTTTCAAACGTGAAGAAAAAAATCTGTTCAAGTTTTGACCCAAGTCGCTAAAAATGAAACCAACGTGCCTGTATCTGTAATTCTTTAAATAATTAGTTTCAGTCAATTAATTTTAATTAATTATAATTAAATTATCGTATTTTTACCCAAAATAATAGTATATGGAAAATTTCAGCTCAAATGAGCGCTTTAAAATGTGAGGAAAAAACCTTTTCAAGTTTTGACACAAGTCACCAAAAGGGTCGCTAAGTCGCCAAAAATGATGCCAACGTGGCTGTTTTAGTATTTTTTTTGAATAATTAGTTTTAATCAATGAATTTTTATTAACTAAATTAAATTACTGTATTCTCGTCTAAAATAAGGATGTATATAAAATTTCAGCTCAATCGAGTGCTTTAAATTGTATTTTATTAACAATTGAAAATTCCACCAAGATAAATAAATATAAAGAGAGTATAAGCTGATAGTAGGAATTGAAAAAAGTAGGAATAATTAATTTTTTTAAATAATATTTAGTGATTATGAACTTAAAATTTATTTCAGATGGTCTCTAAAGTTTTTTTAAAGATGAATCTCTAATGAATTTTCCACAAAACGAACTTTTTTTTTCTGGAATGACTTCGTTAAACTGAGCTCTGCAGTGGTGTAAGGTACACCCCCCCCCCATTGCCCGGGGGGCCCTAATATTCTCCGTTACGCAAATAGAGGTCTGACTGTATATGAATAATATCAGACCAAAGGTGCATTTTTCGATTAACTTGTTTCCTTTTGTCATCGAACAAAATTATTACAAAATATTTATTGGAGTCGAATTATAAACGAGTAGGAAATGAATGAGTGACGCTTACTTTCATATTTCAGAGACTTGCTTCTGTAAGTAAGACTTAATTACACTCCATCGATTCTATCTCTACCTGCAAGCCCATGCTTCTGCTTCTCATTTCCTACGTTTGTTTATGCAAATATGCAGAGTTGAAGTGAATTAAATTTTCTACTCTTGTATTTAACGACGCTCTGGTAATTAGTCTAGAAGTAGATTAATATTTTGAATTGCATTGTTGTTGCCAACCACCATTGTAGCTGTTTCGTGGATTTAACTTTGAATGCGACGAGTTAGGGATAGTTTCTGAAGTATTTCGTTTTACAAATTATTTAGCTGAAACTTGAAGAATGTTGTGCTATTTTCTGTTCAATTATTCTGTTTACGAGATTTACTGATATTTTACTTCCCAAGCGGAGAATCTTGAGAGATTTTATCCTGTAAAATACAAACACTATTTTAGTTCTGAGTATCACGAAAGCATTGGCTTTATTGTTAGAATCTGTAACTAACATAAATACGTTGCTGGTAGGGACGTCTTAAGACTTCTTGAGGCCCTGGGCCCCTACTCAAAAGTAGACCCGGGCCCCTACACAAATGTAGGCCCCAACTATGACCCTTAAAAGTAGACAGTATATAGCATGCGTAGTCAAATACTCGTACAAGCAATAACCCGAAGCAAATAAATGTATCTTCAAGTCAAGAATACTGGCTTTACTGATTACCGTCTTTTGACTGCAGGAGTAAGGATGGTGATTTTTGGAAGGCGTAAACACAGTGGCGTAACGCACACCCCTGCAATGTGGAGAAGGCGCAGGGATTCTAGGAGGCCTAAAGTTTGACTGACGCCAATTAAGTATTAGGGCTCGGGGTCAAAAAGCTGATTTTGCAGGGAGGGGAACCTAACACTCTGCCTAGACCTGTACGTGGACCATAGTCATCACATTTAGCCAGTTAACATACCGTCCGAAATTCCGAGTTGTTCGTATAATACAACCGGAAATAATATTTGACCGTTAAAATTATTCGAATCATGATCTTATTAAGGCTGAGTCGAGAATGAGACGAGGCCCTTGGCCCGAGCCCATTTGGCCTCCACCTCGAGACGTCCCTGATTGCTGGTCATCCAAAACGCCCCACCACTCAACCAAAAGTCGTGAAAGTTGCCATTATATGGGGCGTTGATAAGGTATACAGAAGATTATTGTTCATGCAAATCATGTATACTACATAAAAAGAGAACAGAGGGCTGTTTTAAAGTATCAAAATTTAAGATTTCCCACTTTTTTCGTTTCAGAATGTTTTATATAGACTGACATTAAAGTCAGTTAAGCTAGTCTCTGAGCTATAGGAAAAAGTGAGGTTTAAGCTCGAATTATCAAAACTCGTGTTAGAAGAAATCATTCCAGAGTAATACGAATATAGAGTCAGTGGGTGAAGGAGGGATGAATGGACAGATGGTAAGGATTGCTCCTGCCCATTTATACCATAAGGCGGGAAAATAGGCATATTGTCCACAGGGCAACGACGGGTAGCTCGGTAACATCGAGAACCTAAGCTCAAGAATTAGATCTGTTGCGCGACAATCTTCGTTCGATCGTACTATTCGACATTATTTGTAACAGAAGGAAATTTCCTCAAGGTGTCTATTGTTGCAGTTACTTTTGACTATACCCCCCACAGGCATATTCAGCTTCAATGATGTACTGAACGCTGGATGGATAAAATAATAATACAATGTTGTTTCAGGTGAATCTCGACGATTATATTCGAATCTAGCGACACCGTGCCGAGAGATTGTATAACAATACATATTTGCAAGAGTCGTATAAGTCCTTTACCTGGCTTTATGGTTTGGAGTGCCGTTGGATTCATCCACCGTGTTTTCCCTATTAAGTATTACCAATACACTCAATAACCCCATCGTTATATCTTAAAACTTGCTTTAGTTTCGTCCACTTATCTTCAAGGCCTGTCTGCAGCCAAGTTTTAGCACGATAGGACGAGACTGCAGATGACACACATTGTATAATACTTCATTGTCCATCTATATAGATGGGTCTATCTTTTTCATCCTATCTTCGCCAACCTGTTCTTCTGATATGTCGCCATCGATGGTTAGCAAACAATTGGCTTAGCATACACCACCCGCTGCTCCTCCAGATGAATTTTAGCAATATGTATTTGACAACATGCAATTAAGAACCCCTTTAAAGCATTTTCTCCAATGGCAAGGTATGTCACATTAATAATTACCAGCTATGGGGATTACACAGAATACTAATTTCTCCGTGTTTCGCAAGTCGAACAAGAGGTTAGTATTTCAATCATTTTTATCTTTGTACTATAAGTTATCCTCTAATAAATTCAGTTTTAATGTCTCTTGCCTTTACCGATACTGCATTTTGGAGAGCCAGAAGTGCATTAAAAATTAAGTCCAAAAGTTGTAATATATTTCTAGAAAATGTTTTCCAGAATTATTGCAGGAAGTATTTGAAAGTTAAGCACCAGAACCTTTAATTCCGTGATAACAAGTCATTATTTGGTATATTCTATAAAACTAGTGTTATTCCTTGTAATAACGGAGACAAATCCCTTTTTGAATTCTCCACCTTATAAAATTTTCCTTTCAGAAGATTAACAAAGAACTATTTCGTGTTACTCTATATTAAGTCATATTTTTCTTTAAAATTTGCCGCAGATCTTTTCAAAGTAACACGAGAAGGGGCATTAAAATATTTTAAAAGAAAATTTTAAATCATGTTTTAAAATATAAATTTCATATAACAACAAAGAATGATAAAATGACAGCTTTGTAAAATAGCTAATACCATATTTACTCGAATCTAAGCCACACTATTTTTCCAATGTCATTGCTGCTGAAAATCGGGTGCGGCTTAGAATCGAAGACAAAACATTTCTTGGATGGGAGAAATTGAGTTTCCACCCTTTCCAAAAGGAGAAGTGTAACCGTCCATTATGGTCACTTGCATCGATGACTTATCCCATTCTGCTGTTTATCTTCGGTATTCAGTCTGCTGCTTTTTAGGAATTTTTTTTGTATACGTTGTTGTTGTTGTTGTGGCTAATGCCACCTGTTTGACGTTGTCAGAACGAGGCCCACGAATTCATCGTGGCAAGGGGCTAGAAGTAGGCCTGTCGTTGGCCTTGAGCACCATACAGGTGACAGTACGAATTAGCTCGGCGAAATTCCCCGAAGGGACGATAGATGGCGTAGCGATTCCATGCTGTATTAGGCCTAAGCTACCATTTTGACTAGCAAAGTGAGTTTAAAACTATAACACAAACTAATCTAACTTACTATCAGTAAGGTTTCCAGATGTACATTTTAAAGATACAGGTTTAAAGAATCAATTCTGCATCATTAAAAAAATAATATTTAATATAAATCAAGTAACATTTGAATTAGCGTAACTAGTTACATCGGAAAACGAAAAGATAGAATTCCAAAAATATGTTGGTACGTAAATCCAAAAGTGTAATCCTAATAAAAGATATACACATTTTTCAGTCTCTTCCTATTGGCCGGGAAGGAACGTGACACAAACAACTTTGAATAAAAATCGTTTTCAGATTCAACTGTGATGCCACAATGGCGACACCACCTATCTCCACAATTTTGCCATGGGACTGGAGGGGAGGGAAATATATTCTCCAGTCTCCTGCACTCGTGATTCATCCCACAAGACTTTCGTACCCACTGATTTAACGAGCACGTACTCCGTGTGTACTCGGAGGATATTTGGTGGCATCGGGCATCGAACCCAGGCCTTCCGGTCTGGAGTCCGATGCTCTAACCACCAGGCTACCCACTCTTTCTGTTAATCATCTAAACATTAGAGATTTCGGTAATAGCATCAAGACGAATTCACTATGACGCAAGTATAAAAAGGAAAACGATTTTATATGTAGAAGAAAAGGAAATAGAGCTGCGGTTACTGAAAGCTTGATAAGGATGAAACAAATATACGACGATGGCGTAAGCAAAATGATATATTTTTTGCTTGTAAATGTTCAACAGTCTTGAATAATTCTTTTACAATCTTCTATAATACATTCTTTTAATAAAATGCTGCATAACAAATGCATTGGATAGCACGGAAGACGACACCGTGTGGAAAAATAGTGACTCCGGCATCCATTCCAAAGTCAGGAGTGACAATGGGAGTGACGAATCATTTTCGAAACATGATACTGATGGTTAGAGTTCGTATACGTGTTTGAAAGTTTTTAAGAATGGTAAAATAAATTGATTATTAACTCTTTATACTTATTTTTTTTAAATTCAAGTATCGGATTTCGATGAACCTTTAACACAATTTTTTTATTTTTCTCAAAAACGAGTAGAGAATTCGGGATACGGCTTAAAATCGATGACGGCTTAGATTCAAGTAAATAAGGTAATTGCAAAGTTATACCATTGCTGTGTGACGAAGTTATACCTTTATCGTTGAAGCTGCAATCATTGTTTCAAATACGCAGGCGTCATATAAATAGTTAAGAAGAGATACAAGAAAATTTTGTAGACATTAATTTAAACGAAGAAAAAAATGTAGAACATTAAAAAAATTTTTAATGTTGTTCTAAATATTTCAGTTTTAGAGACTGTTATTAAATATTTTTCACAAAATATATTTAGTCACATTCATTTGTTTTAATGTTGCTTAAAAAAATGAGAAATGTACTTTAAAAAATAACTATTTTTCTTCAATATCGTTTGGAAGAATATTTTTATTTTCAAAGTCTTTTGGTTATAGAACACGCTTAAAATTGTGCTATTAAGTCCTGACAATGAACCTTTCTTCGAGAATGTGTCCTCTTACAAGAAGTAAGAACCGAAGTACAAAATATCGAACAAAACAATTTAATGATTTACATTAACAGTAGTAGCATGCTTATGGCATTTTCAAATTATAATTATTTCTCCTTTTAGTCATATTTGGATCCGTCAGATTACATAACATAAAAAATATGAATTGTAAGTGCATAATATGTACATTACAATTTTGTACAATGTAGAATGATATTAATTCAAAATAAACTAATGCACAGTGTTATAATTAAATAATATAAAATTTGAATTTTTTTTCTTAGATACACAGTCAGACCTCTATTTAACGAAGTTGCTAAATCCTGAAAAAAGTTCGTTATGTGGAAAATTTGTTAAGAGAGTCATCTTTTAATGTATTTTAGAAACCGCATTAAACAAATTTTAAATTTTTACACACACTATATATTATTAAAAAGTAATCATTCACACTTTTTTGTAAATTAATGTCTATTTATTTCATATACATCTTACCCATAAAAAAAACTGCAAGGAAAGCAAGGGATAAAAAGACATTGTCCTGGAATATACACTGTGTAACGTTTGAAAGAATAACGGTAGCGTATTCTTGGTTAATTTAAATATGGAATTTATTTACGTGAATATTATTTACAGAATGATACATTACAGTTATTAAAAGTTAATTATAGATTGTTAGAGTCCACTATTTTGTGAGAGGAGGATTCGTTGGTTACCGCTCCCGTGCAAGTTCAAAGCATCTCTCCTCTCATCTTCCGGTCGACGGGGCTAGATTCCTCGGGGGTCAAAAAGGGGTTGCGTTGCAGCTGCAAGATGCACGTGTGGGTGTCGGGTCCAACAAAAGATGCTGACTAGATGTTGATGTTCGGAGAAGCGACGTTACAACTGCACACATTTTCAATTTTAAAAAACAATTTTATGTTAAAATTACCGTAAAATCCGGCGTATAACCTGCACCTATACTTTGAAGATGCATTTTTTAAAATTTTTAAGTATATTCGCCGTATAACGCGCACCCTCTTTGTTACGAAGAAACCTGAAATGTACGCGCACAATGCTCTTATGTTTTGAAGTCATTTATTCGAGGTATTATTCCAAGATTTATATAGTAAAAAAATAGTATACTTTTATTAGAATTGTAACCCTTTACGTTTATGTCATTTCTTTTAAACAAACGGTATTTCGATTTATGTAGAAGTCTAATTTTTTTCTATGCATACCTTTTTTTTATTTTTAAAGCTCTCATTCTTGTACCCGGCGTATAACCGTGCACCCGTAAATTTCGATCTTATTTTTTGTGTTAAAAGTGAGCGCTGTACGCAGGATTTTGTGATAATTAATTTTAATGAAATTTTCTAATTTGAAGCCTACAAGTTTTAAGCCTATTTTATAACCAGTAATTTTAAGCATATATAACCACATGTGACCCTAAATTTAATTACTGGTAAAATCTGTTAATTTTATTTGAGTTTTTTTATTTTAAAAATTATGGCAATTTTATTGCTCTAAGTGAGTTAGGCACCCGTCAAACTATTTCAAGCCATTCATCACCAAAAAATGTGTTGAACGAGAGAAAAATTTGAAATATCCTGGAATGTCTTAAAAATAGGGAGAAAAAGCATCGAATCACAAGAGAAAAAATTTGCAAAATAGAAAATACACTTTGCTATTTGGAAGTTATTTGGTGCAATGACAACTGATTGTCACAGGAATTGCACGAAGTTGCGGCCGTATAGGTTACAGCACAGCCGACACCGACAGACGAAGGATTGAGGGATGCGTTCAAATTAATCCGTTTGCGAAAGCCTTTTCATCACATTCCCCTCCAAAAGGGCACTCTCGGCAGTATCGCATTTGCCCCGATTGAAAAGGCAGAGGTAATTGCGGACAGCCTTCAAAAACAATTTGAACAAAATACTGATGTAGTGAATCTTAGATTCTCTGCACATATACAAAAAGGAGGGTCCAAAGATTCCTTGACTCCCCTATCTGTATGGATCTGGAAAAAACATCTCCCTCTGAAATACAGGAATTCATTAAAAATCTCAAACCAAAGAAATCTCCTTGTATTAATCTCATTGCAAGTCATATTCTAAAAAATCTTCCCACTAAATTTATCATTTTCATTGCTTTGCTGTTCAACATGCTTTTGGAAAATTGCTACTTCCCTAAAAGTTGGAGGATGGCCGCGGCGATCCCCATTCTTAAACCCAATTCTGATTACTCTAATCCACAAAATTATCGTCCAATCTCACTACTCAGTAGCTTGAGCAAAGCATACGAATTGGTGATTTTGAACCGCCTGAACCAACACTGCTTAGCAAGGAATATTATTATTACAGAACAGCATGGCTTTGTTACTAAGTGCTCTACAGTAACCCAGTTACTCAGAGTCACTGAATTGGTTCACACAGGCTTCCAAAACCATCAGGCCACGAGTATGCTATATGTGGACATAGCCAAAACCTTTGACAAAATTTGGCATGATGGCTTAGTATCCACGATGATGAGACTTGGATTTTCTGGCCAAATCCTAAAAATTATTCACTCATACCTAAACTCGAGAGAGTTAAAAGTTAGAGTCAAAAATTGTTTCTCCAGCCCTCGTCCAGTAAAAAGTGGAATTCCTCAAGGAAGTTTGCTTGGACCAAGACTTTTTAACCTATTATTAACCTATTTTAACCTATATATTAACGACATTCTGAAGGCTGTCAATGTCCATTTAGCTATGTATGCGGATGACACTGCTATCATTAGTCAACACACTTGTAATCTCAAAATTATTGAAAGATTACAAAATTACATCACAAGGCTTCAGCTCTGACTCGTTGCTTGTAAGATCAAAGTTAATGCATCAAAAAGCGCAAGCCTCCTCTTTACGAATCAAAGGTGTATAGGAAACTTACCCAATATCATCATTATTGACCAACCCGTACCCTGGGTCACTGAATTTAAGTACCTAGGGTTCATTTTCGACACAAAATTGAACTTATCCCCCCACATCCGTGCTGCACTTCAAAAAGCGGCAGGAATTAGCCAAACGCTCAATTGCTTAATTTCTCGAAAGAGTAAGCTCCCAATCAGACGCAAGATTTTGCTCTATAAATTATTTCTCTGACCTATTTTGTTATATGCATCTCCCATCTGGGTTTCTGCTGCAGTAAATCACTTGAAAAAGTTGCACGTTTTTCAAAATAAACACTTTAGAAAAATTACTAATGCTCCCTGGTTTGTCAGAAACGAAATCTTGCACAAAGATTTCAAAATTGATCCGATTCTAGATTTCATTAAAAATCAGTCCACAAAGTTTTTTGACAGATTACCTCAAATTCCTAACCAATCTATCCGAATCATCCCTGCCTATGATAATTCGGTCCCAAGCTCTGCAAAAAGACATAGAGCTGCTCTTCTCCACCTATATCAGCATTTCCCAGTCCTTAAAAGACTTTGGAGATCCTGAATATAGTCTTAGATAACTCTGTTCAAAATTTTTGTTTTTGTTATTTTAAAAATCTCTCTCTAATTTTAACTTTCATCATTTTTGTGTGTGCAAGATTTCATCTCCATTAAATTACCTCGACTTAAACCTAAATTCTTTTGAATTGGTCTTACGTGGTAGTTTAATTTCATGTCAATTATTCTCCTTTTCTACATCTTTTGTGGATCCCTCTTTTATTTTACTCATCTTCCAGCAGATGGCACCACATTATGGACACTTTCTGTGCCAACGCCTTCTCCTTTCGTTCGAAGCGACACTCCCACCTGTCATCACTACACGATTCAGCAGTGTTTGTCCTTCCCCTTTATTTTAACATCATGTACCACGAGCACCATGGCATTATTTGCATTCATTCTCCATTTTATCTTTTTCTTTTCCATATTCTGTGTCTACTTCCTTATTTCGTTCTGCAAAAAAAAAAAAAAAAAAAGAACAAATCAGAGAAGAGCACAGATTTCTGCTACCTCCCTACGGGATGGTGCCTCATTAAATAGGTTCCATACTTGCCAATTGAATTGTTTCTCGCTCTCTCACCGGTAGTATGTCCTCAGCTACAGGTGAGAAGCTTTCTATTAGAACGGCTCTGAGCTGTTGTTAATAATTTTGATAGCATCTTTTGAAATTTTATGTAACTTTCAATTAAGTATTCTCTTTTTTTCTTATTAATTATGATGAGAGAGTAATACCATTTTTTGGTAAGGTGCCTCGTATTTTGAAGCCGTGGGTAATCCGTTTACATTTCTGAGGTCAAGCTGTTATGCATTGTTCGTATTTTAAACATGCTTTACGTCTAATAAATGTATTTCTTACCTCCTATTGTTCCTTTTCATTTCTCTAAACTTCACACACTTCATAACTGTTTTTGCGAATTACTCCGACTAAACGTAGCTTGCGACCTCATGTTCTAAAGCAACGATACTCAACCTATGGGCCACCGAGCCTTTTTAAGTGTCTCTACCATGGCCAATTCCTCTGTGAAATTTACTTATTTAAGAACATGGTATTAAAAATTTGTTGAGAAATTCTTTGTCAAGAAATCAAATATACTAATTTTGCTTTTTGCTGTCGGTTCCGTACGAATACGAATTGATCTTTTTCTATTTGGAACGGTTACGGTTAGTGATGACAGATTTTCTTGAATAATCTTTGCAACAGCAACAAAGTGTTTTGCCAGTGGTAATATCACATCGGTAACAAAGACATCCTTTGAAGTTAGCTATATTATTGGTAATCATATGAAACCGTTGATTGATGCAGGTAATGTGAAGGAGCGTTTCTTAAATGCTTCTAATTTAGTGTTAGTGACAAAAATAAAAAACATAAAAAATGATTAAAAAAGGCAAAACAGGAGTTATAATATTTTGATCAATATATTTTCCACATTTTAAATTTCTAATGTTATCTTGGTCTTAAAGCATTTATCTCCCCTTCCCCTCCCCCATTTATCCTCATTTTGCGGCCCGCATGAAACAACTAACTTATGTCTACGACCCGCGTGAAATTGCTGACACAAGTATGCGGCCCAGCAGAAAAAAAGGTTGAGTACCTCTGATCTAAGGGGATTTCACGTCTCTATGCTACCTACTATCAGCCCTCGGAATTTGTCGGTCGCATTTGGAGATACTTTTATTTATATCTATCATGTTTTTTTTAAACACAAGTCCATGAACTTCTGTTACAGGGTTATCAAACCCGCAATCCAAGAAGCAAATTCGGAACGAAAGAAATATTAATATCCCACCCCGGTGATTATTTTTTATTCTTGCGTGTTTACTGTAGCGATTAGATGACAATGAGAATGTGGCGCTCGATGTATCTCGCACATCTCGTTATTTTCACGGATTTTTGCAACCCCACCGAAACGGAAGATCACAAGCGTCGGGGAAAAGCATGGACGACGATACTAAGATAGGAATAGACTACAAAAGGGCGGTGTGATGCAAGTTTCAAAATATGTGATACCCCCCCTCCGCCCCGGGGGTATCATTTCTTTATCTACGCGATCTAGATTTGTGGGATAAAATGATTGATCCCCCAAATTCGCCATAATAAATCTAATTTATTATTGTCTAAATATATTGATCAACACCACACAAGTCTTACTATAGGGATTGAATTAGGAGTGATACAACGCAATCCTAAATTCTACGTAAATAGCGCCTGAAATCTTAATCACTATCTTTATGAGAAGTTACCCTAAAAATCTTTATCTACCTTCGATTCCTTAACACACTAAAGTCCGTTCTATAATTACACTTCTATATTTAATATCTTACCAATAACTCACGGTAAATAGTATCTCAGCTTTCTGCCTCCTTCTTCTATTCTACCATTCCTACTATTCTTCTCATATTCTACTACTATCCTTCTACCACGCGAATATTAAAGCTCCATTATATATCTATTAACTATTCTGCATATCGCAATTTCTTCTTCAGAGGATTAGATTGACATAACTCAATTCTGACCCCAAAGATTCCCCAAGTGGATTAGTGTGAAGACGCGATAAAGCCACAATTATCGCGTGGAATTGTGGAATATACGATTTATCGCGTAAATTCCACAAACAGGCCATTCTTCTTAAGGAATATATAGAAATTTTAAACAGTAATTCTCAATAAATTAGGCAAACTTGAGTCAAGCGCCAAAATCTGCATATTAGTATTAGTGGTGAGGTTTCAATTTTGCTTAGTAAATGAGAACTATGAAAAAAAATGTCATAAGAAAAAAATTTTTGTTTGTGGTGCTAACATAATTATTAAAATGTCTACCATATCATCGACAAGAAAAATTATCCGTTCGTGGAAGTTTACAGGAAATGGAATATTTTCAAATTGAAACTCCCGCCACACACGATGCTGTTTTCTCATTAGTCTATTGCGATCTTCGCCCGTGCTGTTCCTTCATACGTCCTGATAACCAGCCAATCTGTCGGACGCTCAGGTCTTAAACCATATGGCTAGTTCAGTTTCAACTGTGAGACTAGAGACGAATAATAATATTTAAGAACTAAAATATTAGAAAAAATTCTGTTATATTTTTGGGTGGTTGGTCTTCCTACATTTATATAACAAGGCAGAGTTGCAAATGTTTTGGTAAATTTATTGAGAAAACAAAATGATATGAAAAATGTCAGAGTTTGATATAGTTTTCTTTTAAGGAGAAGTCGTCACGGTAGCTGAGAAGTAGCGTTGTTCGATCCGGGCTGGAGTTGATAGATTTTCTGGATGTGAAAATCGTCGGCGCGCATACAATATGATTATGTGACATCTAAAAGATCCCTTGAGTATCAATTTGGCTCTGGTTCTCCTGGCCAAATTAAACCATAGCAATATTTAGCTTCTGACGAGAGGTTGAATTAAATTAATTCAATCGTCCAAATTTGGTAGCGAGAGCCGCCACTAGATGGTGCCACTATTGAAATGGCTTTCAAATTGGGGGACTTGCCGTGTCTGCAAAGGCTTAGTTGCTAATATGCAACCCATAAGAAAAAAAATATTTTAAGGAGAATTAAGTAGATTTTTGTTCTTCGTTATTGAATTTTGCTTTCTATAATTTTGAAGTTCTTTAATGAAAATAAATATTATCATTTATTTCAATTATTAATCTTATCTTTGTTTTTACTCTATAAATAACTTGAATTTTTTTTTAAAATTTCAGCTTGACTTCTACATTTTAATAACAGTGACACACAAAAAAACCTAAAAGAAGATTATTTAATGAAAGCTGGACAAAGTGAATAGTGAAGAACACACTGCTGAATTAAACCTGTTCCCGTACTTTTCTTTAAAGAGGCATTGAAAGGAAAATACTTTCATATAAGTATTGGCGTAACAGAGAATATTAAGGCTTTCCCTGTAAATGACAGGTTTTGCTTTTAATGTTTTATGAATTGGTTAAATACGCACTTGGCATCAGTCAGGCTCTGGGCCCCTAGAACCACGTTCCCCTGTAATGTGCTCATGTTTGCACATAAGCATGTTTCCAAATTCGATGTGTCCCAAAGTAAATGTCGTAAAGATAAAATAACAGTACTAAAAAGGCCAACATTTTTTAAATAACATTACAACTTAGAGTCTGTTGTGAAGGCTAATTACGTAACCACACACACACACTTTAATTTAATCAATAAAAAAATTTGGAACTATTTTTAAGGGCGAATTGATCGTAGAGACCTTAGGAAGCGTGTCACATACAATATGCTCAGAATCAATTTGTCTCGTCAAAATCTATCTAGGAGAATTGACGAACTTGTGATAGCTGTAGAAAAAAATTTGATCTCTCTCTCTTATACCTTTAAATTTCATTCTTTTGGGAATTAATGAAAATATTGATGCCAATACAGCTCAATTCGCTATTTTTAAGGGGTGTTATTAATGAATATAATGTTACTAATGCCGCCTGTCTGACGATGCCAGATCAAGGCCCACGAAATTTATAGTTGCGAAGGGTTAGATTTTTACGCCTGTCGTTAGCCTTAGCTTTAAGCACCATGTAGTTGACAGAACGATTTTGCTCGATTCCATCCCAATTTTTAGAGAGAGGTGTGGGGCCCCAGGGGATTGTCAGGGGCCCCAACCTCTCTTCCCTTTCCACCAACCTCACGCGATGATTTGCGGCTCGACGGCTATTTAGAGTACCACCATGCCGCAAAGGCACTGTACATTTACAAACAACCATGCCTTCTCCGGGATTCGAACCCACACCCTACGGTGACGGTAGTCTACGTCGCTAACCACTAAATTGGACGGGCGACTTGAATTTAACGTTACTGGAGAGAGCGATGGCTTCTTTATTACTATTAAAATACAGTCGGACCCCGATTTACTGAACCCCTATTTAACGAATTTCTTTATTTGACGAATTTTTCTCTTTCCTCGAATAAAAAAACTCCCTATTTAACGAATAACAAACCCCAAATCAATGAATTATTTCAACAGCCGAATTTTTTTTTTTTTTTTTATTAATTTAAATAAGAAAAAATTCGATTTCTTTTCAAATGATGTATTCTTTTTTGTTCAGAACAGAAAAAGACTTTTCTTGTTTGCACCAAATTTCTACAGAAGAGGGTGCAGCCCGTTATTAGGCTTTACAGGTGCAAATAGGCCATGAGTGTAATCTATTGCGTGAGTTTTAAATAGGACAGGAAATTCCTTGCTTTTCTCATCCCACTCCAGGGTTGGATCGATCTTTTAAGAAAAGATGCGATGTGTAAGATTATCAAACATCTATTAGTCAGTATTTTAAAATTTCCAATTAACTGGTGAGTAATAATTTCCTAATAGTATTTTTAGCTGTAGTAAAAATGTGTAATTTCTAACTATGGATATTTTTGGTGTAATTGCTTATCATAGAATTTTCAAAAGTGAGGGCAAAAAAATTTGTTTTTTTTAACCCCGATACATTGGGGTAGGTAGTCCTAAGGGGGCCCTGTATCAGGGGCGTAGCTACTACCGTATCAATGATATGAGGCTCCCAGGCTACAGGGGCCCCCAATTGTAAAATTTTAACGCTTTTAAATAAATTTTATTATTGGAAAAGGGCCCCCAAGCAATTTTGATACAGGGCCCACTCAGGACTAGCTACGCCAATGCCCTGTATCAAAATTCCTCCAGGGCCCTTTTTAGATAAGAGAACCCTGTTAGTTCGACTGTAGCTATACATGTTGGGGCCCCGTATTATTGATATGGCGGTAGCTACGCCCCTGTCCCGATACAACGAATAACCCCGAATTAACGAATAAAATGTTCAGTCGAGATGAATTCGTTAAATCGGGGTCCGACTGTATTTATGTTTCTTTTACAAACAACTCAATTTTTCTTTTTATTTGCGAAATTTTTAAACGAATGATCCCCACATAGTCAAAAACCACGTGTTTCTTTTCATTGAACTTGTCTTGCATAATTTTAAAATACTACGACTTCCAATGATAATTTGAATGACAGGGAGTATTTTGTACTTGAAAAAATCATTTTGAGTAAGGAAAGGAAAGTATATATGATTTTTCAAAAAAGAGCCAGTGTAGGAAAGCCCAAACATTATTGTATATGTTATGAACGTTTGGTTCTATAACATTTAAAAAAATAGAAAGTTGCTTCAAAGAATTCGAAGAGCACGTTTATTCCATTAGGCTTAGCTGAGCTAGCACCAAAACATTGCAACAAGTCTAATCAAGATATACCGATTGTTGCCAATCGGGTAATCTGAAGAAGGTTACAAGAAATTGTTTCCAGATTTACAAATATAAATATAAATACAGTTTGATTACATAAAATACAAAATATAGTAAATTGCAAATGCCTAAATATAAAATTCATTTTAAAATTAATTATTTTTCAAAGTATAATGTTCTATAATTTTATTATATTTTTCTTTGTTGAGTTTAATAATATTTGTCTCAACATTACTCCCCTACCAGTAACTGAGTTACGAACTGAGAAGTATGGCAGGAGTAGTGTTAGATGTTAAGAATTTTTTTTTTCCTTAAATATGCCTTTTAAACAATACATTATAAATACACAAAATTAAATATTTGTCTCAACTCATACAAGCACAAGAAATCCAATTTGAATAATTCTTCCTGCTAATGATGTATAGCAATCTACCTACAGCAATTTTTTATAATAAAAAAATAGCTTTTTATATTCGTGTTTTTTGTGCATCTTGTGAGGAAATTTAGAATTTTTTTCAAAGTGTAATATTTTAGGTAAGGCATAAAAAATTCCGCTCACTAATTTTTATTGGCTACTTCTCTGATAAACGTAATTCTTTTATAAATTACTTCAAAAAATTATCTTTATGTGCCAGAATTTAAATTTTCATCCAGTCGGAAGCTCGAAAAGGAAATAATTCTCGAAATTTTTTTTCCAAAAGAAATCTTTTTATATTCATTCAATATTAGGAAAACAGGAGACAGAAAATAAACATTTTGAACGAAAATTGTATTTCTTCTACCATCCTTTTTTAGTGAGTGCTTATTATTTATATGTATCTTTCATGTTTATGAACATTAAATTCCAGATTATTTCATCTCTACTCAGGTACAACCAGACCTATAAAAATTAAGTCATCCTTTGAGTTGGAAGAAAGGAAAAGCTAGGAACTGTCAGTACCCATGGTGTAGTGGTTATCACATCTGCCTAACACGCAGAAGGTCCCAGGTTCGAAACCTGGTGGGTACAGAATTATAATAGATATTCCTTTTTTTTTCACAGCGTAAAAAGCTGTTTATATTTAATTTTTTCCCCATTAATACAACTATTCCATTTCATCTTTAAATTTTTTAAAACGAGTATGAACGAAATTTTTTAAAACGAGTGATTATGGATATCTCAGTATAAGATGAAATCTATCGGAATCAGTTATATAAGGATAATTTGTTTTTCACGTTCGAAATGTCTTAAATACTTAAAAAAAGGCTGCTGGTTTCGAAGAAAACGAGCAGGCATTATTTTCAGGCTTAATTCATATAGATACACCCCCTTCCCTCTAACTACACCCGACAGAGAGAGCTTTACATTTTGGAAGGGGTTTGTGTTAGACTTGACAGGTGCAGATGGGTCATAAGATTAACTTATCGTGTGAGTCTTAAGTAGGACAGGAAATTCCTTTCTCGTCACATTCCACTCCTCAACGCAGGGGATATTTAAAGATTACGTTTAGGGATTGCAATATCGGACCAAAAGTTAATTACCGGCAGTAGCGCACACAAGAATTTTTCAAGGGGGAGGGGGTCCGGGGTCGAAAGTTCACCATTCTTGCATCATGCTCCTTTTGATTTTGTCAATTTTCGGGAACAAAACACAGTAAAAAACTAATTTTTGAATAAATAATGAGCATTAATTAATAAAATTAATCATTAATAACAAGTAATTAATTAAATTTTACGTACTATATACTTAGAGTTATAATTAATCGGAAAAAAAATTAAGGGCTTTGAGGGGTCCCGACCCCCAGGACCCCCCTTTGTGTGCGCCTCTGATTACCGGTATTCGGTATTTTTAGATCTTAATCCTGGATACCGGTTTTAATACCGATAGTAGAAATTTTAGAAAAAGAATGGAAACACGGGTGTGTGTGTTCTTTGTTTTATTTGCCAGTTTTATTAGAGGGTGTAAATATCCTAAAAAATAATTTGTAACAAAGAATCACAAAAAGTAAAGGTACATCCAATTTATTTGAATTATAAAAAGTGTAAATATCACTATTCAGTCTGTGATACTATTACAAATTTTTGAAATGTGATCTTAAATCTTATTCATTATTATCTTATTCTTATTTATTATTATGGGTTATTATTTATCAGTATATTTTATGAATCTGAAAAATATTTTGAACCCTAAAGTATGATATGCAAATACAATGTAAATAACAAACTCACCAATTTAAAAAGAAATATGGAAATATTACGCACTTTCTTCAGAACTACAACCTTGTTTTTACAGATACGAATATGAGACTACGAATCCTGCGCGTGTGCAGCATCTCTCTGAGCTGCACTAGGATAGTTTTAGCTCGCCTCCCCTAGGATGATTCACATATTTTATTGATTGTAAAGAGTGTTTTTTTTTTTTTTTCCAGGTATAGAAGTTTAAGTTGGCATTACTTTCCAAGATGGCGACCGATTTAACAGCTGTCAAGTGATTTATTCTCAGTTTGGTTTGGCAATTCATCATGAATAGACTCACGCCTGAACAACGCTTTTAGATTCGTCGAATGGACCCAAAACGAGATTGCCGTTATTCCCCATTTTCAAAAGCGAATTTTGTTTAGCGATGAAGCGCACTTGTGGTTGAGTGACTACGTCAACAAACAAAACTGCCGCATTTGGAGTGAAGCTAATCCACAAGTGTATTTCGAAACACCGTTACATCCAGAAAAACTGACTGTTTGGTGCGCTTTATGGGCTGGTGGAATCCTTCTTCAAAAACGATGAAGGCCACAACGTTACAGTCAATGGTGATCGGTAGAGAGCCATGATTACTAACTTTTTCATTCCTGAATTGAACAATCATGATGTCGTGGAGCTGTGGTTCCAACAAGACGGCGCAACATGTCACACAGCTCGTGCCACAATCGATTTATTGAAAGACACGTTGGGTGACCGCCTAATTTCACGTTTTGGACCTGTGAATTGGCCTCCAAGATCTGGTGATTTAACACCGCTAGACTATTTTCTGTGGGGCTATGTAAAGTCATTGGTCTATGCGGATAAGCCACAAACGCTTGACCATTTGGAAGACAACATTCGCCGTGTTATTGCCGATATACGGCCACAAATGTTGGAAAAAGTCATCGAAAATTGGACGTCCAGATTGGACTACATCCGAGCCAGCCATGGCAGTCCTATGCCAGAAATCATATTTAAAATGTAATGCCACAAGATTATCTGTCGAATAAAAAAAAATCATGTCAATCGAATAATACATCGTTGTTTTATTGCAATTTAAAGTTATATACCTCTAAAAAAAACACCCTTTACGAGGCTCTTTTATATCCAATCTAATTAATTTCGCCCGTTTGGGAGACATCAAAACAAAAATGTATACCACTTTGCTATATTGGTGATCCTTGAACATGTAGTGGAAACAATTTTAAAAATTTCTAGTAAATACCGAAAAACCGGTATTTTAACTTGTGAATACCGGTATTACAAAATTGTACAAATGGCTCAAAATACCGGTATTCGGTATCCTGGTATACCGGTATTGCAATCCCTAATTACGTTCATTTTGATGACGCACTGCCTATCTATGCAACTGAAGTTGAGGAAATCGTTGATTTGTCGAAGCCAATGGTAATCAAATTTGTTGCAGAAATAGATATAGGAACTCCTATCAAAAACCGTTACTTTTTCTAATGCTTTACATTGTTTAGAAACTGAAAACATACCTCATGCAGCAGGATGTAAATGACGTAGTATTTTCTTCTCTACATAAAATCGAAAAAAGAACTTTTTCTAGCCAGGATTCAAAAAGATTGTATGTGTCAAACATCTATTTTAAAATTTCCAATTAACTGGTGCTTAATGATTCACTATAAGTATTTTTAGCTGTTGAATGAAAAGGGAGTAATTTTTAACTATATATATACACTCTGTCGCAAAAAAAAATATATGCACCCAGAAGAAATTGAGCTACATTCACGAAATTTGGTATGCATGTAGTGTATATGAAAATAAACAAATGATTAAAAATTCAGAACAAAATATCATTTTATTAAGCGGTTACAGCTTGCAAAAGGTTAAAAATCAGTAAGTAGTAAAGCCACCTCTGGCAGCTATACAAGCCGAAATTCGGCGTGGCATCGATTCAATTAGATCACTTATGACCCCCTGTGGAAGATCCTGCCATAGTCTTTGCATCTGCGCAGTTAATTCTCCTGTATCTCGGGACGGCTGCAGTTGCCTTCCCAGCGCGTCCAGACATGCTCTATTGGCGAAAGATCTGGTGTCCTGGCAGGCCATGGTAGGACGTCATATCCTTGAAGACATTGTTGGGAGAGTCGCGCAGTATGTGGACGAGCATTATCCTGTTGATAAATGGCACCTGGGCGACTTGATAGCATGGGTAGCACAATCGGCGTTAAAATATCGTCCACGTATCTGCGAGCTGTCAAAGTGCCTTGAAGGACCACTAAAGATTATCGTGTGTCCCAAGAAATTGCTTCCCACACTGTCACACCTTGTGAAATTGCTGTATGTCACTCGACAATAAATGCCGGATCGGACCGCTGGCCGGTGCTCCTCCAGACACGTGTGCGGTGGTCATCAGCACTGAGACTGAATCGGGATTCATCACTGAAGATGACACGTCTCCAGTCTGTCACACTCCAAGTTGCCCGAGGTCGGCAAAAATCCAGTCGACACTGCCTATGATGTGGGGTCAGTGGTAAGCGTCTTAGCGGACGTCGGCTCCTCAAGCCAACTTCGGTCAGTCGTCTCCTTATGGTTTCTCTTGATGGCACTGGATGTCTGGAAGGAGGTAAGTGGCGTTGAATCGATGCTAGCGACGTTGTTGGTGCCGAAGTGGCCACTCTTCTGATTGCACGATCCTCGCGATCATTTGTGTTCCTGGGACGTCCTGACCCTCCGCGACGGTACACTCTACCTTCTGTGATCCACTGTTGCCAACACCGAGCAACTACCATATCGCTCCGACCGAGGTGGCGGCCGATACGTCTATTCGACCAACCTGCTTCTCTGAGGCCTATTATACGGCCCCTATCAAAGTCCGTCAGCTGCTCGTACTGCCGCCGGTTACGTCTTAGAGGCATCCTAAGTCTCAATATCGTCTATCAAAGTCATCAGATTCGTTTGGATAGCCGTACGGCGCTCGTACTCATGCTTTTAAACTCTCCCAGTTGCGCAACTAATATGCGCATAGCACACTTAGCCTTGTCTCATTGGCTTCGAAATTTTAATCATTTGCATATCTCTTACCAGACTACATTCTTGCCGAGTTTCGTGATTGTAGCTTGATTTCTTCTGGGTGCATATATTTTTTTGCGACAGAGTGTATATAGGTATATTTTAACTATATATATATATAGGTATTTTTTACGTAGGTGCTTATTATAAAATTTCCAAACTGTTAGAGTAAAAATTTTACATACCCGGATATAACGAGTAGCCCTGAATTAACGAATAAATTGTTCAGTCCCAATGAATTCATTAAATCGGGATCTGTCTGTATATAATATCAAAAAATTGGGTACTAGGTGGTAAATGGCGTCGACCATTTAGCACCTAGAAATTTTTCAAGAGAGGGTGGGGATCTAAGATCGAAAGTCCACCATTCTCGTATCATGCTCCAATACGCCACCCGACATATTTTGATTTTGTCGATTTTCGGGAACCAAAAACAGTAAAAAATTAGTTATTGAATACATAATTAGCATTAATTAATAAAATTAATTGTTAATTACAAATACATAATTAAATTTTACGTACTATATACATAGAATTATAATAAATCGAAAAAAATGAAGGGCTTTGGGAGGGGGGGGGGTCTGAACCCGGGGAGCCTCTCTTGTATGCGCCGCTGCCGTCGACCCATTTCGCCAAATCAAAGGCGTCATCGTTATTATTGTTTTAAAACATGCTCCGGCACGGTTTTCTATTATTGGCGACATCTCACGACATTTGATGATGTCATTTGATTTAAAGAAATTGTTAACGGTTTAATACATAAATTTACACATAAAATGACAATATATAATATAAACAGTGTCAAGCGAATTCCATCTTGTTCTTTTAATTACAAATCAATACATTTTAAAGGTATCGATGTATTATACCGTCAATCAATTTCGCTATATTCTTGCCTATCGGTTTACTTATTTTTTGTGATCTCGATAGATGACTTTAATCTAATTTAAAGTTGCTTAGAATTTTCCAGCAATAATTATCAGACGAGGACAATTACATTCATTTCTTCCAATTTATATATTTTCTATAACTCCCAAAACATCCGCAGTCCGTAACCAGAAGAAAACCTACATTTTTACACCATACTCAGTTTTTTGTGTGTTACAGTTAACACATTAATTACAATTATCAAGTTATTAATATATGAAAATACAAAAAAAAAATATAAATTGATAAAAAAATTAAAAAAATTAATAAAAATTGTTTTTTAAATTATATGATGTATCCATAATATTTTTAAAAGGCTATTGTTAAATTATACTTAATTAATAATTAGTTTTCTTTTCCCTCTTAACTACAAGCCACTAGTTTGGTTAGACTTGTGCAGCCATCTAGTTAGGGAAACCTGAACCAATACTGTCCCTACAACTGTATCAAAAGCAGCTCGAACGAGACACACGATATAGAGAGAAGGATCTGGCAACGACAGAGGAGAGGGGGTCGGAACGAGGGAAAAAAGGAAAGCGGTGACGAAAAAAAACGTGGTTGAAAAAAGAAGATACGGCTGGACGATGTATACAAGATTACAATATATTGTAATCTTGTAGCATCTTAATATATTCTTTATTTTAAGAAATGTCCCATAGAAGGTGTGGAATAAAAAAGGAGGGACAAAATCCTGACTGCGATTATTTTCTTTTCACAATTCGAACATGATCCGAAAAGAGAACCCACAAGTTTACAGAATTATTAAAAAATCTGGAAGATAACTCTAATGATAAATTGACTGCTAATTTAAATTGTTGGATGTCATTAAAGGGAAGATTCAATTGTTTGAAGAGAAAATTGCATATGCTCTGTTGTCCCCTTTTGGTTCTACATTTCTCTGTAAACAAATCTTTTCTCATACCAAAAGTATTTCGAGTCTGCAAAGAAGTTCTTAAACAACTTCTTCGTGGACTCAACTGGACATTCAATACACTGGCATAGCTACTTCTGAATGGGCCCTGTATCAAGATTCCTTTGGGGACCCTTTTAAGAAATGAGTGCTCTGTTAGTGGGACTGTAATTACACATATTAGGGCCCCTGTAGCTTGGGGGCCCCGAAACATTGATATGGCTGATACGGTGGTAGCTACGCCCCTGATTCAGTATCGCGGGAAATACACTGATGAAATAAATTAAGAGAATATGCATATTTTACCGAATTTCTTGAAAAGAACTGAACAGAATGAAAAACCATTGTTTTTAGATAAAAATGATAAGCTTTTACTGCAAATACTTAAGCGTACACGTGTGTGCAGGCGGAGACAGCAGAAAAACAGGCTTTATAACAGCGTGTAAGTTAAGACGTATTTCGTTCGCCATCATACCTCGATGATTTCTTGGTGTTATTTTGAAGTATTCGGTTCTATTCAAATTGTAACAATAAAAATGAGTAACCACCAACATTAAGATGATGGAATGAGGTGGTGAATTGTGCGGAGGCTATATATATAATGTCAAGTCCAAATTTGTAGAGAGTTCAATTTAACGCCCAACGTCGTGTGTAACTTATGGAAATAGTTCCATGAGATACTGGATCCATCGAGAGAAAGCCTGGGAAAGGTCGTCCAAGTGCCATGATGGCCAGAGAAGATCGCCATTTGTCGATTTTAGCGAGACGTAACAAAAGAGTTACATCTTCTCAGCTGTCTCGTTACTTGTATGCAGCCACAGGAATCCGCGTATCAAGGGTGACTGTTTCAAAAAGACTTCATGAGAGAGGATTGTTTGCCAGAAGACCTGCTGTTTGCATACGAACAGGAGAGTTGCTTAGCATGGTGCAGACAGCATAGAGATTGGAGTATAGATCAATGGGCGACCGTTCTGTTCACCGATGAGTCCCGTTTCGACCTTACCGATTCTCGCTGTACGTTCATAAGGAGAGAACCAGGGACCAATGTCCTCTACTCTCCAATCTCCGCAAAATCGACAATTATGGCGGAAGAGGTTGAATAGTCTGGACAGGCATCATGTTGGAGGGCCGTACACGTCTCCATGTCTTTCAAAAAGGCTCTGTGACTAGTGTGAGGTATAAGAATAAGATCTTGCCCTATGTTCGCTTTTTCAGGGGTGCATGTGGCCCCCGAGTTCATTTTAATGGACGATGACGTGAGGCCACATAGAGCTCTTCGGTCGACGAATTTCTAGAGAGTGAGGATATTCGCCATATGTATTGGCCAGCCAGGTCTCCAGACCTCAACCCTATAGAACACGTCTGGGACGCTCTAGGGAGGGCAATTTGCAATCTCCATCCGATAACCATCCAGGGAATGAAAACAGCGTTGCTGAACGAGTGGGACCAATTGCCACACAAGAACTGATAAACGGCCTTATTTCAAGTATGACATCACGCTGCGAGGCCTGTACAGCAGTAGGAGGGGGCCATTTTAACCCTCTTTTAACTCATTTATTCTGTTTATTCTGCAACCGCTGTTTCATACCTTTCAACTCCAACGAGTGTTACGCACGATCATGCATGTGTATTGCAATTTTTAAATGGTTATTTGTTTTATATTGTATCAATGTATGTACATATCAAATTTCATTAAAATCGGTCAAGTAGCTCTATAGATAATCGACCAAGTCTGCAAATTCTCTTAATTTCTTACACCAGCGTATAAAATCACAAATTATATATGAGAGTCGCGAATACCATTTATATATATATATATATATATATATATATATATATATATATATATATATATATATATACATTTATAAAAATAACTTTATTGGTGTTTGATAAAAATCTTCTAAATCATCATGGATATATACTGTAAACAATTGTAAGGATTTATCAGTTTTAAAAAAAGATTATTTTGATGTAATAAAAAAAATATTTCTATAAAAAAATGATAATTGGAAGATATGAAATCTCATCGGGTAACATGGAATAGGTGTCTTAAACGGAAAACTAAGTAAGACTTCATAAAACGTAGTTATTTTTAACTATAAAAGTCATATTTTTAAGAAGGCGTGAAAGTAATTTCTGTTTAGAATTTATATATATAAGCAAACGTCACAGTTCTTGTGCAGTCAAGGTGAGCCCACAAAAAAACAGCTGAAGCATTGAATTAAAATTTTTCCTGTTTGATCTTCGGAGAATTTTCCGTCACAAAGATCCATTCAGTTTCTTTTTTTTCTGATGCTTTAGCTGATGGCATGAAATCTATAACAAGTGATACATCAGAATGGAATATGTCAGGTATTATGGAATATCTAGTATTTCATAATACCCGACATGCTGTCTTGGAAAATGATCCTTTAAATTGAAGGACAAAACACGGTCAGCTAAAAAACGACCACAGTATTAAAAACTACAATTCTTTTAGTATACGTTATGCTTAATTTTAATGTCCAAGTCACATGTGTACTAGTAGATTAAAATGTTTGAAAACTTACCGGCAAATGTTTGCGGCTGTGGTATCTATATAAGACAGTAATAGTCTTCATGTTACGACGATCATTTTAGCATGATGGCGAAAGTTCTCGTTTACGGAACAGAAGGTACTGATTTCTATCCTCCTTCATTGGTGACCCTGGCCGTGCAAAGAGAACCGCAGCAGTCGGGGCGCCATCTATCCTCCGCAAATGCAACCAAGCCGTCAGACACATGACGCAACCCACAAACCGTCACGCATGAATGACGCAACGTACAAGCCGTCGCACTGAAAATGACGCAAATCCTCACACGCTCGCCACAAATATGGTATCGTTCGTTCCCCTATTCGCCAAATCACTGACAGGAGAGTGTGTGACGGTCGAATCTATATAAGCCAGTAATAGTCTCCATGCTACGCGGATCATTTTAATGTGATGGCTGAAGTACTTGCTTATGGAACAAAAGGTGCTGAGTTCTATCCTCCTTCATGTTTTCGAAAATTGCAAAACACACTTTGTTCTGTAGCGAGTGATATGGCAACAAGTGGCCAACGCTCACTGCAATGTATCGTGAGAGTCTTTCTTCAGTATTTTAAGGTTACACATTAGCAGCCACAAACAGAGCCAAAACCTCGGCATTCCATATTATTCGTCTATTTCATAATATCCGAATCTCATCTACCCGTGACATTGCAGTACAAAATAGAGAAGTGCAGAGACAAAATGTTCACATTAAAATATTTAATTATATGGAAGGCATACTTATATTTTGTTGTTTATTTCTTATTTTAATGATTCTCTATCTCAGTTCAAAAAATACATAATACAAAATATATCAATAATTATCTTTTATGCTTATTTTTATGTTAATAGATATATTTAAATAATGCATAATTAATATAATATAAAACTATGATATCTGTATTCTTGACCTCTATTCCCTAACTTTCTGCATACATTGCCGAAGGAATTGAATTATTTCAAATATTTCCTAATGTGTGGCAACTTGAATCATATTAATAGATTGGTTTAGCACACTATAAAGGCCGTATCACGCGTACACACTTTTCAAGCAATTTTTCGTCCAATTCGTGCAATTTTTACTCAGTTGCCATAGCAACCGCTTTAGAACAATTTTCTGCTAGCGAGCTCAAAGAGTTGTTCCAAATAAAAATTGCTTGAAATTCCAGCCAATGGGGTTCTTCGGCGCCTTACGTCATAAACAAGATGGCGGCTTCGGTTTCGTCTAACACTTCAGATATGCCGTATAATATTTTAATGGTGGATAATATTTTAACGGCGTATAATGTTTTAAATAGAGTGGTGCTCTATTTCTGTTTACACCTATCAACAAAAGCGCAAGCGAAATGAAAGAAATAATTTTGGATGTTCGTTTTCCGATGCAGAAAAATCGGCGAGTAATTTTTCAATGTAGAGATAGAGCGTGGCTGACGTCAGAGCATGTCGCTTTGTTTACGGCAATCCTTCCCCCTCAGATTCGGCCAAAAATTGGACGAAAGAATTATATGAAAAATATACGTGTGATGCGGCCTTAACGCAACAAGGTTGCCGACCCCTGACCAAGAGTCTTACAATATATATTTCAGTGAAAAACATGACCCTCAAAAATATGGAAAGTATATTCAATAAATATTTTTGTTTCCATGAGGTGTTTTTAGTTACATATTTATATCTTCAAATAGGTAGTTGCATTTTTCTCTTTATTTTGCTTTCTGACGCAGTAAACACAATTTTGGCAAAACTCTGATATATCATTCTCTTGTCAGATTTGTGTTTGATAATTCTTCAATAGTTAAAGTAAGTTTTCGCAGGCATCGTTTTTTTATATCATTTAGAAATACATACACGAAATGTTTTTAACAATTTTGTTTTCTTTAAGTTATTGAAACAGATGTTGTTATGTACATTCGCAAGTGATAACATATGTTATATTTTCTGATAAACACTTCTGGGTGTATTTTCATTGCTCGCTTATTTGAATAAAAACGAATCATTTGTCAGCGAGCCCTTGAAAATAAGGAAATGCAGTTCTACAAACGTGATTTGCAATCGTTAACTCTATCTTTTTTTAAACAGTTAATCCTTGTGACTATTTAAAGCGAAATAATGTTTTAGTTTATTTTAATCAATTATAAGTCTGCCTCTGCTTTTGTATTTCTATACAAAATTTTCCGGTTGTGATTTTATTCAATCCAGTTTTACACAAATGATATATTATTGTATTGCACCGGTGGGAAAAGATTCCGAACGAGGATTTTTTTTCTGATGTAATATTGTGTAAAAGTAGTCCAAATTGACTCAATGTAATAAAATAAGATCCCCATAATGTAAAAACATGAGAAAAGGCAATCAAAATTTTCCAAAATAGAAATTCAAAGGATAAAAAGGGACTTTATTGAAAAACTGGCTTCGAGCACAGTTGGACAGAAGACCTAAAAGTCAGTGTGATCTGGCAAAAATAAATAAAACTGAAAAAACTCATTAATTATCTAAAAAACGAGCCTTTAATGAATGAAAGGAACACTTTTGAGACTTCTGTGCAGGGTTTACATCGTCTTTCTTTGCCGAGTTCAAGGCTGTCAACAAGCTGATGAAGCATTGTTCCCCCATTCCTTTTGTTGCACCAATCGCAGTTCCAGAATAATTATTTATGACTAATATTATGCTGTCAAGCTTCTCTCAGTGGTTCCCAATCAGTTGTTCAGGGTTTCTCAGGGGTTATAAAAAGGGTTCGGTGAAAATAATACTGTACTAACGAAATTTTCAACCACTAACGAAATTTTCAACCACTAACTCAAAATAAAATGAATAATTAGCTGGCATATATGTGTACTATGAAGCCCAGTGGCTGAGTTGTAGCGTTTCGCGCTTTCACACCGCAGGTCTGGGGATCAAACCCTGTGCTACGCAAGTTGATTCAGTTTTTCATCCCTTCAGTGGATCGGTAAATGGTACCAAGCTTGTTTGGTGGGGGTTTCGCTTTAGACTGACCACCTGACCGGAGCATCTGCTCATGCACCTCTGTGCACCAGGTCATGGAAACTGACATGAGCACAGTAGGCTTTAGCCCTCATGAACTGTTCCGTCACTGAGTTAAGTTTAATTTATGTGTACTATATTGCTAATAATTCGAAGATAAAAAATTTAAATGGTTTTTTATTGTACGGATATTGAAAACGCGTGTTATCGTATTATGAGTGTATAAGTCGCTGATAAAAGAAACAAGATGATATGTCTCATGCAGTGATTTTTCTGCATTTTCGTTGTACCATTAAATTAATATTAAATGAGGAATGGATGTAATACTATCTTACATCTCTATTACATTTAAGATAGTGTAATTTCCATTGGTGAGAACTCCCCAAGTTTTATAACCTTAGTAAGGAGTTTTGTTAACTTAACAAATATCAAGGTACATGAAGAGGAGATGCTTGAATCTCCAACAGACAAATCCAACTCAAAACCAGAGGTGTTGAATCGATGGGGCTGGAGCGCCTGATCTCATTCCGAGATCTTTATCTCCTGTCATTCTAGATATGGTTAGTTGCTTTCACGTTGGTAGTTTGCCCTTTTTTAATTTTTAAAAAATATGCAAGTTTGAGATTTAAAGTGATTGCCAATAAGTTTAAAAAAAATAGTGCATAGGTGTGTAAGGAATGCTGGAAACAGGTGTTTGCGTTTGGCTGTCGTGTGTGTGAGAAAAGATTTGACTGACTGACTTTCGGCGACCATCTCTCTATTTATATCCCTAGCGGATAATTCGAGGAAAGACCCACTTGCGTCATAGATCTTGAAATTGGTGGTTTTCTCTACTAATGTCTAGAAGAATCCAGAGGGTTCTGAACTCGCCAAAAATGATCGCCAACATGATCGTCAAGTCGCCAACTTGATAACCAAAAATGCCGCCAACTTGGCTCTTTCGCCAAGTCCCTATTGAATCACCATTATAACGTAAAGGACGGCGTTTGCTTGTGAATATTACAACTTAAAAGTAAATTAAGTATAATTTAAAGGCATTACACATCCAAATACAAATTACTTATATTATTTGACACAAAATTCGTAACAATACTTTTACACGATTTTTTAAACACGTATGCCTTGGGAACATATCCATCGTGTAAAAGCAGGATCAGGTGTGAATTAGATTTTTATAAAACATAAAAAGCGACATTCTACGAAAGAGTTAACCGAACGGGACGAAAATTTGTGACATTTGTTCATTCAGTCACATGAGCAGATGTCACGATTTGAGAGAAGGCATGCAATTAGACCAAAGAATGCAGGGAGATCACATCGGAGGATCACTCAACGTCTGGGTTGGAGCATTGTCACCATTCGACGATGTTGGAAGATATGGATGAACCACGGTCTCACAAAACATCAAGATGCTGGAAATGGTTGGCCGAAAGTGAAGATAGAGGGATCGCGTTCGATTGGTGTTTACAGCCTCTGATGCGTCCTTATCAACGATCAAACGTTTAAGCAGGACTCCAGCAACCAAAATGACTACTGACAGATGAGTCAGCAAAGGGGACTGCGGTCATGAAGCCTATTGCCCCTTACTGTTACACATCGCCAGGCGCATTTGTTACGGTGCATTCAATCTGGAATCTCATGAACTGGGGCGTAGAATTATTTTCAGTGATTAGTTACGCTTTGAATGCAACACCGATTACCACAGAAGTCATGTCTTGAGACGTCCAGGACAGCAGTAGTTTACACACCTGTCCACCACAAACGCGACATCAAGAGTATGGGATGACATTTCATTCAACAGCCAGATGACAAGCCTTGGGTTGTCATCCGTTCCACTTTTGTAATAGAGTTTTTCGCTAACAGCACAACTTACCCCATGGGACAAAAGTATGCTCTGAGAGAATTTTGAGTAGAATTAAATTAATTTTTGAGCATTATAGAACCTTATGATAATGAACTCGATCAAACGATAATGTTGACATTTGAGTTGTTACAATTAGAGACAGTTAGAGACAGACTAATTAGCATATAGTCATTTGATAGATAATTTTAATATGTAGCAAATTATCTTTGTCCATGGCTAATAGATGTCCTAATGGAATACGAATATGAAAAAGTGAATTTAATTTTAAAAAAAAGGTTCTATTGTACAAAAGTCATTTAAGATCAGTACTAACTTATGCATGTGAAACTTGGTCCATGTCTCGAACAGATGAGAACATGATGAGTATCTACGAAAGAAAGATTTTAAAATTTATTTTTGTAGGAATTCAGGAAAAGGGAACGTGGCGAATAAGATCAAATTTCGAGCTCTATCATTCACATAAAGAATCTGACATCGTTCACTTCATTAATATACATCGAATTATATAGGCAGGTTACGTTGTCAGAATGGATGAAGACCACACCACTAAAAAAGGCCTGAATGCCCAACCGATTGGCACACGGAGAAAAGGTAGACCAAATCTTAGATGGATTGATGGCTTGGAAAAAGATCTCCTACTTTTGAGAACTAACAATTGGAGAACACACTAGCAGGAAGAAGGCCACCGGGGGGCTGTCGAGTCACAGAGGAAAGAGGAAATTATCTTTGCTCCACTCAGCTAATACCTTGGATGGAATTTGGATTGAAATTCGTGATATTTTGTATTTCTTTGATACATCGTTTATCTCAGTCCCATCTTTTGATTTTGTGAAATCCTTATTTACAGTTAAATTTCGAAATTAATTGTTTGTATAATTAATTTGAGTGCATCCAATTGATTCTGCTCCTGAGTAATTCTTATTTCAACCATATCGATAGCTTATCCAACTTTGTAAAATGACAGAAAACAATGTAATTGAAACACCGCGTTTTCCTTCTTAGTCTGTTCTAAAATTTATTTTATCTAGAATCAAAATGGCTACAAGAAATTAAAAATAATGAGTTTATCCCATTCTAAGCGTTTAGCTTTATTGACACTATATCTTCAAAAAAATCGTGAAGTAATTAATTATTTTGTAAGGTTAACATTGTTGTTAATTTTTAAGCAATTTATCGGAATAGAGAGGCGATTCATGAATAGGTAAGTTATCGCCATTTTTATTAAGGGGTGTTGGAAAGCTAAAATCTTATTTTTTTCACAATTTGAGATTTTTACATTTTCCAATTGTATAGATTTTAAACTTTCTAAAAATACCTTACTTGAACCTCTGGGGTATTTAGAAGCCTTTAAAACGTATTTTTAAATATTCGTTGAATTTGGGCCACACCCATTTTAATGGCGAAAATTGTAAACAAATTACTTTGTTTTGCTTAAAAGTGTGACGATTGATATAAACCAAAACATGTATCTTTTATTTTAAATTGAGCCTTTTATTTTTTTATTTCCTAGCCGATTAGAAGCCTCACTGTATACATTAAAATCAATTTATCTCAAAATGTAAATTTTAATGTGTGATGTACCTTTTCTGAGAAACTACTGTTCACAGGTATGTAAATTTTTTACGAATTATTTATAATGATGTCTAATATATACTAAAATGAGCTTTTTTTAAAACACTGAAAAATTTAATTTTTACAAATTTTTTAAGTAAAAAATGGGTCAAATTTCGCAAGGTTTGATAAAATATTTCATAATTTCTTAAAAAATTCAAAATTAGCTAAAAGCTCATTTTAGTATAATAAGAGAGGTGTACTTTAATAGTATGAAAAATTTCAAGCATGTACATAAAACAGATTTTGAGAAAAGGTACATCGAAAACAGCCCATTTAACATTGTCAGTATATATATAGAGAGAGGTTTCCAACTCCCCTTAAAAAGAAAATGAGAGAGAAAGAGAGAGTTATATTGATATAAAGCTGCACTATAAAGCTGCACGTGGGTTATTGGCAACGAACCTCGTAATTTTGAACCATGGTCAAGTGACGAGGGTGACTCCTAAGTTGACACCCCCTCTCTTAATATTAGTGTATTTGAGTGATCAAAATATTGTTCTCAAGAAAGATATTTTGAGTCCACAAAGAAGTTGTTTAACAACTGAATGTACAGAATCGGGTCAAACTGAACGTCCTTAGTTATATCCCTGATATTGCGATATGAAAGTATAGCTGAACAGGGTTGACATTAAAATATTTATTTTTCATTTAACGATATGCAAAGGAAATATTTCTATTTTATGTTATTTATCTCTTATTTTAATAACTATGTTTAAAAGATAAATAATATGTACATAATATACACTCATGGACAAAAAAAAAAAAAAAAAATTAGCGCACTAAGAAGGAATCGTCAAAATGAAACAAAATTTTACGTAATGACTACTTTGATATAAGTAAATGATTAGAAAATAAAAGAAAAAGAATTATTTATTTCATAGAAAAAGGCAAAAGAACGGAGGATTTAATGACCTGTCAAACCCCCTCTAGCGCCAATGCACGAAGCGATACGATCGGGCATTGAGGCATACAAGTTCTGCATGTCTTGAGACATTTCGTTCCATATTTACTGTAACCTTGCTTCTAGTTCGTTCAAACTCGTGGGATGTCCAACTCACCGTCCCAATTGATCCCAGATATGCTCGATTGGAGACAAATCTGGGGATCGGGCAGGTGAAGGAAGGGTAGTAACAGTGCGGAGACAGTCTTGTGACACCCTTGTCGTGTGAGGCCGAGCATTGTCTTGTTGAAAAATGGCTCCCGAGAGCCGTTGCATGAGTAACAACACATGTGGTTGCAGGATGTCATAGACATACCACTGGGCTGTCATGGTGCTACGGATCAATACTAGGGGTGACCATGTATTGCAAGCAATGGCATTCCATACTATTACACCAGCTGTGGGAGCGGTGTGTCGCTGTAAAGCAAAGGCAAGATTGAGGCGTTCACCACGGGGTCTCCACACACGAACACTATTGTCATCACTGTTGATATTGAATCTGGATTCGTCGTAGACACCGACAATCAACACCTTGCCAATAGTCTCCGACGGCTTCCTGACATCTAGCAAAATATTATTTGCTGGTTTACATAGAAAGAATGTAATGCCTCGAAAGTTCTTGTAAGTTCATTAAAAATTGATTTATATTTTTGTTGATATTATTTAATTTACAAGAAGAATCGAATTATTTCAAATGTTCCGTGCAACGTGGCACACTGAATCATGTTGGTGTATTGGCTTGGCATGCCACAGCTACAAGGTTGCCGAATCCTTCCCTAGAATATGATACATTTGAAGTAGTGGAATGCGAAAAAGGATTCTTGCGAATTGTATTGAAAAATTTAAATAAGAAATTATGATTTTCTTTTAGATCGAGACGTTGTGTCTAAAGAAGATAATGAACATAATGTCGAAGTTGCGTGTTAAGTTCATGCACGAAAATAAATTATGCAACCAAAAATATGGCAAAATATGAGAATAAAATATTGTTATTCTGTTACTAAAATTAGATGCTCTTTTATTTAAATGTGTGGGAACCTCCCTGGGTTCCACCCTGGACACCAAGATTGAATTGAGGCAAAGAATTACCAGACGACATTTTTACAATAACAAATAATATTTATTCACTTGAATCAATTATCAACCTTCTAAATACAAGGATGAATCAATATGTCTACGTCAATGGGATTGAACTTTACTATTAAATTAAATCACGAAATATTACACTAATCAACTATTAAATTCAGCATCGAACGGGTTTACCGGAATAAGAGGACCGAGAGATATACGCAATTTGAATTACTAGCAATCATTAACTTTACACTAACTCTAATATTTATTTAATCTTATTATCCGATAATTGAATTTTAAATATCATCTGACTTTTACTACTTCACTCCTTTCCAGTCGGCTTAAATTTTCCGAATGTAGATCGCTGCCTGACAATCAGCCAGAAACTAATCACACAATCAACTTGAATCTTCTTAGCGCTCCGTCTATGTATCTCTTGGCTCATAAGCCTTCACCGCTAACCTTCAACACTCTCCTTATATACTTTGATTCATTTGCATATCCCGTTTCCTCCTTTTAGAGCTGGTTGGAAATATACGCGAATTTACAATCCCCAAAGACGCCCAAGAGTATTAGTGATAAAATGCCGTATAGACTCGTCACAAATGTTTATCCAAAGGGTCTGAGATTTTAGGAATTACGAAGAAAAAGCAAGTTATGGTAGTCGGGTATGTTTGTGAAGCCAAAAATAGGTAATTTTTACTCTGTCTATATTTGTTGCATTTTAATTGGTGAAGTAAACAAAAAATTGGACATTCCTAATGCTTATTTTTGCAATGAAACAAAATCTATAGCCATTTGGTTTCGTGTACACTTTAGCTTGTTTTAGATGCTGGTGTATTTGCTCTGTAAACGTCATTACATATTCCCATATTTATGTTGAAACATGTTCGATCGCTAGTATCACGTTTTTGTCAACCAACTTGCAAAGACTTCTCACCTTCAAACTGAACGAACCTAATTGATGCCAAATGCTAATTTAAATTTATATTGCTTATCTTAGATAGCTACATGAAATATGTATTCATGAAAAGAATAGATATTTTAAAAATATTTTATTATTTTCATTTCCTAAGCAGGTGGGTACTCCACACAGCCTCCTTTCTTGTCTATCTCAATCCCCCTAAAGCAACGACATTCAATCTGTGGCACACCGAGCCTTTTTAAGTGGCCCACTCATGGCCCATTGCTCTGAGAAATTTACTTATTTAAGAACATTGTATTAAAAATTTTGTGGGAAATTCTTCGTCAAGAAATCAAATATATCAGTTTTGCTTTTTGCTGTCGGTGTCGAACGGGTACGAATTGATATTCTTTTTCTGTTTGGAATAGTTACGGTTAGTGATAACAGACAACAGTGGAATAGAGATAATTTTATGGGTGGAACTAATTTGTAACTATCTTTCAAATCTTGCAAGCGAAAAACATTGTTTCAAGACGATTGGGAGGTTGACTATTTTGTAGTGAAAAACAAACATGGATCAGTAACTGTTTGATTTGTCACGGAAGTGCTGTATTTAAAAAATACCAATAAACAAGAATCATTCAATGACACTTTTCCTCGAAGATCTCTTTCAATAGGTGATAAGTAGGCTTTCTTGAATAGTCTTTGCAACACCAACAAAGTGTTTTGTCAGTGGTAATAACACCGCGGTAACGAAGACATATCCAATCAAGTTTGTTATAAATATTATTGGTAATCATATGAAACCATTTACTGATGCAGAAATTGTGAAGGAGTGTTTCTTAAATGTTTCTAATTCAGTGTTAGAGACCTAAATAAAAAAAAATAATTATTAAGAAGGGCCAAACAGAAGTTATAATATTTTAATCAATTTTCCACATTTTAAATTACCAATGTTGTCTTGGGGTCTTAAAGCATCCCTCTCCTCCATCACTTATCCTCATGTTGCGGTCCGCGTGAAATAGTTGACATATGTATGCGGCCCAGCAGAAAAAAAGGTTGAGTACCCCTGACCTAAAATGTTTCAGCTCTCACTAAAGATCAGTGACTCCTACACTGGGAACTACTCTCTCTTATAAATTAAATCTATAAGCTGGCTACTCCAGGGAACTATCACCCTTCACTCAATTTCTATTGAGCAAAAATCTATCGGCGATGGACTTCGTGATTTTGAATTTGCGAAGTGACGAAGGACGCGATACTTAAGCTGGTACTCCACTGGTACGGCTACAAGAGAGATTTGGGCTTTAAAGTGTATCAGCTTCTCCTCACGACTTCAATGATAAAAAGACTAGAACTCACGACTCACAGGCTATATGGTCGTGACCGTAATTCCTCTGCTACCACCCCCACTTTATGTTAGATATATGAATTCTGATTAGTAAAGCATAAGGGGAAAAGTTTCAAAGATTTCTGAATAAAATTTCCCAATTTCTGTACATCTGCTGTTTCTAGTTTTGTAATTTATGTTAAGTATCATGTAAGTATGATTGGTTGTACATTTTTAATCTCCTCAAGAAATATGAATTTCATGAAAATATACTGATAACTTTCATATGCAGTGCCGCATACAAGGGTGAATTTGTATATGGCAAACAGACCCTCAGACAAAAAGATTCTCCATTTTTAGCATAAAGGTTATGCCTCTGCGCTTTTGTCTACTGTAACGATTCCCGCCACACAGCTATGAATCGGCTTCTTTGTAGAAATAATCACCACACGTGCATTCTGCAGCTGCATCTTGAAACTTATTGCGTGGTTCCACCTTGGACCTCCCCCGCAACCTTTGACACCCCGAGGGACTGTTTTCCCGCCACTAGCAGGTTGTAATTGGATGCTAAAGACACCGGCCCCTTATACCCGAAGCTAGAAAAGAGAGAGAGAGAGAGAGAACAGGAATTGATTTGAAACCTTCGAATAGAGCGGACCTCGAAAGAGAACTCCTCTCTCACAAACCACATCATTTGAACTCTAATAATCATTTAATAAGTTTAATAACTTCAATGTATAATCTGTAAATAATAGCTGGGACGTAAATTAACTGAATGTTTAAATTAATCAATGTCACGCTACCTTTATTTATCTTAAACGGTACACTACGTGCTTTTTTAAAATATAGCTTCTCATCTAGAGTTTCTTTCCAGGATTCCCGGGAAATCATCAGATTTTCGTACTTTTTGTATTCCCGGGAATGGCAATGGGCTTAAATAATCTATGAGGTAGTAATTTCTGACTTAACAGTAGATTTCAACCTCGGATATAAATTTTAGCTTGACCGTAGTGTGGTAATTTGCAATCGTTTACCCCGAACTTCCTGAACGAAGGAATTTTCGTTATCCCAGCAGTGGGGTAAGAGTGTAATACACTGCTGGACAATTGCTAAGGACGGATCACAAATTGCTATGTAGCATAACATTAAGCGAGACATGAGGCCTAGTAGGATAAAATATAGTTGCCACACTGTTCAGACATTAGAATAAAGAATATTTATTGTTTCGGAAAGTACAAAAGCTGTGAAACATCTGAAAGAAAAAAAAATGTTCATTTGATCTGCGTACGGAGAAATGGAACAATGCATCTAAAAGTCAGCAGGCACCTTAAAGAAAGGTATCAGTACGGGATATGTCCACCGTGGAGTGTGATGCAACATTCCACACGTCGTACCATACTTTGCACAACATCATCCAGCAGCTGTTGAGGCAAGTTATCCTATTCCTCTGTGAGTGCACGGATGAGGGTGTTCTTGTTTGTCGGAGGATAGTTTCGACCAGCAACTTGCCTCCCCAAAGCATCCCACACATTTTTAATGGGGTTTAGATCTGGAGAACGCGCTGGCCATACGAGACGTTGAATACCCTCGCTGTCTAGACAATCCTGAACAGCGAGTGTTCGATGACATGTTGCGTTGTCGTCCATAAAAACAAATTTATCACCGACAGCACCACGGAAAAGACGAACATGAGGAAGTAGAACTTCATCAATGTATGGTTGCCCCGTCATAGTCCCATTCGCAACCACATGTAGGCGCGTGCGGCCATTGATCACGATGCCGGCCCACACCATGATACTGTATGTCGGATATCGGTCCTTTTCCTGGATATTTTCTGGACGATAAGCAGTACCACTCTCGCGCCAGATCAATGACGTCTACAATCCGATGACAGACTGAACCTACTCTCATCTGAGAATAGTACGCATGCCCAGTCCTTTTCAGTCCGATTGTGATGCTCGCGACACCATTGCAAACGGGCAGTACGGTGCTGTCTGGTCAATGGGACACACACAACAGGTCTGCGTGCGTATAGTCTTCCTCCCTTCAAACGTCTGGCAACAGTTTTTCTGGAGATCTGCTTTCCTGAGGCAGCAAGAAACTGATTTGCCACCTGCTCAGCTGTGGTGCGCCTGTTCCTTTTTGCTGATAGGACGATATATCTGTCTTCTGCAGGCGTCGTACTTCTAACACGACCTCCCCCGTGCCGTCTACTACACATTCCAGTAGTTTTAAATGACTTCCACAGCCGTGAAACAACGCTGTGAGCGATGTCGAACTCCCTGGCAACATCTGTTATTTTTCGCCCTTCTTCGATCTTTCCAATAATTCGGCCACGCATAAAATCATCTATGTGATGTCGGGAAGACATGCCAAAATTTTTAAGTTCGTCTATTAAATCTTTCCTGTAAAACTTTGACTTGAAACAACAACTGTCCACACCCGTCAAAACCTTTAAAGCTCTTATGAACGCTATCACGTGATGAACAGACGTGGAAAAAAAATTTGCATACTCATACTTCTTCTTACTAATATCCCGCACTTATTCTAATTTTCCACATTTTGTTTCCTTTCATTTTGTGGTTGCTATGGATGATAGTGTTATCCGTCCTTAGCAATTGTCCAGCAGTGTATAAGGAAAAGTAACTCCCAAGAAGGGTTGGTAAAGATTCTTCCAGCTTATCGTGGGAAAGAGTAAATCGTTGAATCTTTTTGGCCAAATCAGTTCCTGTCTGTCTATAGAACATCGCTTCATCAACTAAAAGTATTTAGTTTTTAAAGGAATCGCATTTCGTAGCCTACCAGCAAAAACAATCTGATCAAAATTCCGAGATCTTGATTTACGTGGATACCCACACACACACACACTTATATACTAGTAATTGAAACTATTTAAAAAACTTTTTCGGATACGTGTTTTTATTATGATCTATTTTATAATTGAATCAGCAATTTGAAGAAGGGAATGAACCCCCATATTGTTTGAGAGAGAATATTTTTAAGCAATCTAGCAACTTTTCTTATTCATTATTTTTTTTCAATTCCTACTATTAGCTCACACTCTCTATATATTTATTTATCTTCGTGGAATTTTCAATCGTTAATAAAATACATTTTAAAGCGTTCAATTGAGCTGAAATTTTAAACACATGATTATTTCGGACGACAATACAGTAATTTAATTATAATTAATGAAAATTGAATGATTAAAACTATTTATTAAAAGAATTACAAATACAACCACGTTGGCATCATTTTTGGTGACTTTGTGACCATTTTGGCGACTTGTGTCAAAACATGAAAAAGTTTTCTTTCTCACATTTTAAAGCACACATTTGAGCTGAAATTTTCTATACACCATTGTTTTGAGTAAAAATACGGTAATTTAATTATAATTAATTAAAATTAATTGACTGAAACTAGTTATTTAAAGAATTACAGATACAGCCACGTTGGTTTCATTTTTAGCGATTTGGGTCAAAACTTTAAAAGATTTTTTTTTCTCACATTCAGTTGAACTGAAATTTTATATACACGATTGTTTTGGATGACAATACGATACTTTAATGATAATTAATAAAAATTAATTACCACTTAATGTTGTGATTCTGTCACATGTATTACATATTTATATTAATTGTAACTATTTAATAAAAAGTAGCTAAAATAAAAATTTTCTTTGTTGATCTAAGTAGGAAATGACTTAAAATTTTTTTTTATATTACTTTTTTTTTTTTTTTTGTTAACCATGCTTTCGTGTCAGATTCTTGCATTATTATTTATTTATAGTTATGTAACAATAATAATGTAATTCCATAAACAAGTAATCGGTTATACAAATAAAATCTCTTAAATATAGTAATTAATATTTTTAACGTACAGAATCGTTACTTCAGCAGCAAATAATTTTTTAAAATATTTATGTATAAGGTTATTCGGGGGAAGACGCCATAGTTAAGGATTTTTCGATTAGTACATTGACAATTGAAATGACAAGACCATGAAAAAAGTACACCTTATTTTTCAATATTTAATTGGTTATGTATACAAGTTAATTCTCTTCTTAGTATGAAAATAAATAAGAAATTTAATGTTAAAGAAATTCATTTAATTGTGGCATCTTCCCCCATATATGATGGGCTGAAGTAGTAGTCGACTTCATCCCTGCACATCCTCGTCCTGTGGCAGTGCTTCTCAAACTGTGGGGCGCCCCCCAGGGGGGCGTGATAACCCTAGGAGGGGGGCACGAACATATTGAAAAGTCGGAAACAAAAAATTATTTAAAAAATTATTAAATTATTGAAAGCAAACAAAAAAAATTCATTCTGACGTAATATAAAAACATTTACAGTGATATAATACACCTATAAATGTATCAGTACTGCACAATGTATTTTATAATTAATTTAACAAAACTAAGTTAAGAACAAGTTTAATAATTACCAGTGACCCCATGGGCTTGTCATATATAAAATTATATTCAAAAATTGACACTTATCTTGATAGTTTGTACAGTTTATAATTAATTCCTTGAATGCCGTTTAAACGTTAAGCGATTTGCTCCCCAATGCCCCCGTTTTGAACGGATGATTTTGTCAAAAGGCGTCTAGGCTGCGCCAGCAGCCTTCTATCCTCTATCTAGAACTGCGATGTTCGTGGTGTTAGAAGCATGGGTTTGAAGGAGGGCGTGACTTCAGGGGAGGAGGTCCAATGGGAGTGCAGGTGAATCGGCTTTGGAAGTGATCGTTGATTGGAGGATGGTAGTGAGCTTTTAAGAGTGAAATCATGGTTGTGGGAATAGAAGTTAACTTTTAAAAATAAAAAGAAAGTATTGATAAAAATTAAGGTGAGGATTTTACAAATTTAAAAAATAATTAGGAGAGAATTTTTTAAGGTTGAGATATGTAAGAGTAGGGAAATTTAGACATTATTCATTATTGCTTCTGCCAGAAGGCAGGTTTTTTCTTCGTCGGAATTAGAATTTTTAAATTTGGAGAGGAGATCGAGGATTTTAGGGTTTTTCTTAACTAATTTTGAAATAATATTAAAGAGCTCTAAAACTTGTGCTAGATCTGAAGTATTATTATCTTGGCTAAGGAATTCACGTGTAGAGTCTTCCTTTTTATAATTATTATTTTCGGGTGGGGTTTGGCTGGGGATTTCCCCACTAACAATGCCCCCGTTTTTAGACGATTGACTTTTGGGCGTCTGGACTGTAACACAGTCCTCAATCCCTTGTCGTGATAACTTGGATGTGGGGCTTGGCGAAGGTGGGGTTTTACATTCTGCTTAGTGGCATGGCTGTGATTGGTTGGTCGATGGAATCTGGGAGGCGTGGCAAACGTGCTTCATCAGGGTGGGAGATGTTCAAAGTTTTTTGGCATGGCTGAGAGCTTAGAGGCTGCTCTCTGATTGGATGCTGGTAAAGTGATAGTTGACTCTGATTGGCTGCCCTCAGGGCTAGGATTTAATAAATGGGGAGGAGCAAGTCCAGTGGGGAGAGCCGGAGAAGATTAATGACAAAAAATTTTAAAAAGATAAATTTTAGCAAATAGGGTGTGCAATATTAAATTGCACAAGATTAAAAAATTATGGAGGATTGTATGCCCCCGTTTTGCACGTATGGGGTGTTTTTTTAGGGGAGGGGGGAGAAAGGGAATAACAAAGTTCCACAGAAATAGGTAAACCCTTCGCAAACACTACCAAGGTCCTTTTATTGCATTCCAGAGCCTTCTGAAAAATATTATGGATAGCAGTAAGCCGAAAAGATTGTATTTTTGAAAGACGTATATATACGCCTAGAGCAATTAACGCTTTGGCTGAGCGAGACGTATATATACGCCGGCAGCACTTGAGAGGTTAAAGTCGTCTTGTAGCTTTAGCATCAAAGTATCGTATTACTGAATTCAATGCATTGTTATTGTAGGGAGGGGAGAGCGATGAAAATGATGATTGGGGCGCAAGTATTGAAAGTATGAGGACCACCATCCTATGGAGATCCCCTGCGTCATCCTCGCAGCCTAATTATTAATTGCAGTTATATTTTATACTATAATATACAGTGTTACATAATGAAAAAAAATTTAAAGTTCATTTCATTTATTTCTGTACCATGTGGCATCTTCTCCCAAGTATAGGGGGGAGATGCCACTCGCGCTTATTGCCTTATTGCTGCAATGTCATGGCCCTTTTTACATGCGTCGTATGTGTAACATTATTCGTAACTCAATTATATTGCTAATATCTTATTAAAAAATAATAAGTACGTTTATGGACTTTAAATATGAGGAATGGAATATTATAAAAGTTGTACTCATCACTATAAATGCTCACAAGATCGAAAAATAAGGCCGGTTAAAGACGATTCATTCAGATAAATTCACAAGCCACACTCAATGTCGGATCAGTTATCACTTATGGTTCACCCGTATGGGGAGCCGCAGCCGCCACCCACATGAAAAAGATTCAAGTAATGCAAAACAAGATACTCCGCGTCATGACGAACGCACCTTGGTACGTCCGAAATGACGTGATACACAACGATCTACAAATGGAGCCGATTTCTAATTACATCACTAAACTCTCTAGAAATGTCTTTAAATCTATCGAATATCATGACAATCCAATTATCAAAGCACAAACACTGTTTACGTATCCTCATCCTAAAATTAAATATTCATACTCTTCGACGAAGTGGAGAAACCCGCTCCGCCCCCCCATAACTCAACAAAAAACACTCTTTTCACACTCTTAACAATACGATTTAGCTGCACTGCGTCTTTTACTCTGGGTTCTTGGGTGATATCTCACCGCCTTGATTTACTGCCTTCGGCCGTCCCGCTTTCCTTCCTACGTTCTTCCCCTCGCCCCGCCGGCGCTCTGCTTCGATAGAGCGTTCGTGCTTTGGGGTACGTCCTCCCTCCCCGTTTTGTCGTGGGAGTTTTCTTGATTAGATCCATCCTCACATCATGGTTTACCTTTTTCTCCCATCCTTCTGGGAATAGGCGCCCGCGTCCATCTAATTTTAGTTTAGTAGTTATGTCGGATCAGACTCTTCACATAAGTGGCTCAAAATTGCCATCTAACGACGCATGAAAGTACTATTTACAAGCTGGAACCTTCCCTCGAATTACCTTATATATTAATATCTATCGTTTAGTAGAGCAATATTTAGAGAAATAATTGATTCAGCTTCGACTGATTTATTTTCAAACTCATGTAAGTCTGCAAAGGAACATTAAATTTAGTAATTATTTTTTGAATGTGAATTTTTTTTTCGAAATTTTCAATTTACAATATCTTTAATTGTGCCATTTTTTCTATGTTGTTAACGATTTTTGCTTTTAGTGCTAAAAAAATGATACGCTTCATTATGAAAAATTACAACTTGTACTTTGGAGAAAGACTTTTCCTCTTTGTGTATACATGATAAAGTTGAAAATAAAAAAAATCGAGGCGGTAACAGCATCTACAAAATAAAGACAGTGCGGCATTTTTATTTATTGTAAACTCAGTAAATTCTTTTCTATTCGAATTTGTAATAATTTGTTTCGTCAAAATAATTATTCCTTCGAAATACTTCTTTCTGCAGATTTAGTTACTAAATACATTTGAAAATTATTATCGAAACATCTGGGTGATTTCATAGGAATACAAAAAGGTAGATTTTAAAATTTCTGCCTGCCTCAAAAATTTTACTAATTTTGCACAGGTAGCATGAATGAAAATATATTTGATACACTATTTACCCTTTTAACCTTTTTTTAGTGTTATTAATCATTATATGACATACATTTTAAATTTTTAATACAAATACAAACGTTCAGGGTTGACTTAAGCTCATTTCGGGTCCTGGGCGCAGATCTACAGGTTTCTTTGGCACAGGCAGATCCAAATTTATAACCAGAAAATATGATTAGTTCCAGCTTATCCAGGCCCCGGGCTCCTGGGCCTCAAGAGCTCAATGGATAATTCGGTGCAGTAAATGTTTAAAAATCTGAAAACTTATGATTTGAAGCTTAATCGATAAAAGAATGAAAAAAAACGGTATTTTTCTTATTTTAAATAATTATTAAGGATATTATTTAAAAATAACTTGTTTTTAATTTTTCAAAATTTTGATATATTCCGGGAATCCCGGGAACGATAATTACATTACCGGGATTTCCCGGAAATTCCCGGGAATCAGAAACTCTGCTCCCCCTATAAAAGAAGTTAATGTGTGTCATTGCTCATATCAATACTTTCAATATTAGCAACTCTTTTTGTTCCTATATTATTTTAGAAACAAAATTTATATTTTATGATTTTTCAATTCCTACTATTAACTCCACAGTCTCCATATATTTATTTATTTATTTGTTTATTTATTTATCTTGGTGGAATTTTCGATCGTTAATAAAATACATTTTAAAGCGCTCAATTGAGCTGAAATTTAATATACATGATTATTTTGGATGACAATACAATAATTTAATTATAATTGATAAAAATTAATTGATTAAAACTAATTATTTAAAGAATTACTAATACAGCCACGTACCCGACTTGGCGACCGTTTTGGCGACTTGTGTCAAAACTTGAAAAGATTTTTTTCTCACGTTTTAGAACATTCAGTTGAACTGAAATTTTATATACACGATTGTTTTGGATGACAATACGATACTTTAATGATAATTAATAAAAATTAATCATCACTTAATATTGTGATTCTGTCATATGTATATACATATTTATATTAATTGTAACTGTTTAATAAAAAGTAGCTAAAATAAAACTTTTCTTTGTTGATCTAAGTAGGAATTGACTTAAATTTTTTTTTATATTACTTTTTTTTTTTTTTTTTTTTTGTTTAAAACAATTTTCATTTGAGTATCTATAGTAAATGCAAGCTTCAATACATTAAAAATAATGTTCAACTCAACACGGAAGATTAATCTTTTATGAATCAACGCATTCTTACGTTCTAACTGTATTTGAAGGCTACTTTTCAATTTCTGTTTTTCAAAAAAGCAAGTTTTCTGTATTTATTTACGCTTATCTATTGAAATATGATTTCAATTCTACAAGTGTAATATATATTAGGCAAATAATGTAATAAGTGTTGCAGAAAAATCGATTTAAAGTAATGTAACGGTGCGTTTATGTTATTACTGGGTTATGCCTAAAAGTAATGATCAAGATCTCGGGGGTAAAGTAATACATTTAATAACATAAAATATCACAATTACAAAGGACGTCTAACAAGAAAAATACAGTTAAACATTTAGAGGAAAAAATTAAAGTAAATTTTAGTTTAAATATATAAGTCCAGGATTGAACGGCGAGTTGGGTGATCCTAACTCATTGGGACCTGGGCTCTCTCTGCGGGAAAAGCAGTGTGCTGAGAGTAAACGTGTTGTTGTTACCAATGCCACCTGATAGGCAAAGGTCAGATCAAGGCCCACGAAATTCATCATGGCAAAGGGCTAAGTAACGCTTGTCGTTAGCCGTAGCTTTGAGCACCATACAGGTGACAGAACGATTTAGCTCGGTTTCACCCCAATTTTGAGGAAAAACACCCTGAGGGTGGTCAGAGGCCTCCCACCTCTCTTCCCCTTCCACTAACCTCACGAGAAGACTTGCGGCTCGACGGCTATTTAAAGTACCCCCATGCTGCGAAGGCACTATATTCGGGATTCGAAGCCAGGCCCAACGGCACAGCAGTCAGCGTCGCTAACCACTATACCCGATTGGCGACGAGAGTAAACGTTACGGTTATAAAATGTGACCATAACGTGGCGACATCTACATTCGAGTCTGGGAAATATAGCATACGTTACAGTAATAATTTGGCAATTTTATCAGATTCTATCAAACTATTACACAGTATCTCGTATTCTTATCCCATTGTTTTTGATATCAAATGTATATTACACGCTATTAAGAATTTATTAATTTTTATTAGCATATATAGAATGAAGGTGGAAAGATGACTTGTATTTTCTCGCCTGAAAAGGAGAAATTATTTTGTTTTCTTTCCTTCTTTCATAGATTACCCTGCTTACTCTTCTAGCTATAATATTTCAAAACTAATAAAAAAACAAATGAATAATTATTTGAAGGAACATAAGGAAGGAAGGCTTCTCTGGATTTTATTTATTTTTTTGATAATTAAAAACCTTAAATTATTTTGGTTCTTCCAATATAGTTATTCAGATCTTTGATAAGTATCTAAAAGTACTTGCAAAAGTTAGAAAAATAAAATGAATCCGGCTAGAGAATTTTCCTTTTTTTTTTTTTTTTTTTGATTGCTTCAAATGGATTTTATTTTGTTTAACTTAAAACAATTATCAAGGCTTGAGACGGAAAGAGCCAAGCTTATTCCGAAGGATTATTATCGTTACGTTAAAAATTCCTGAGAGGTGGTATGAGCTTTAATATTTTATTTAAAAAAAACTTTTTAAAGACTAATAAATACATTAATAATTTAAGAAAAATTGTATTGTTTGGCAAGAGGACGTTTTTAACAGTTATTATAATTCGTCTAATGGTATCGATTTATGGTCTGATCGAAATATTTTAATTTTTGAAAATAGTTCTAAATAACCCCACATCCATTATTACAGTAGTCTAGCAGCCTCAATAATTTGTACCTGCTCTTCCACTTCTTACAACGGTCACGAATACGTGACCGCAATGTCATGGGTTCGAGTCCTGGTGCCACTAAAGACGAGTTGCGTACAGGGAGCCGATGTATGTTAAATCTGTCGAGACTTAATGTCCTCCAATTGGTGTTGTAGTTAGGAGAAGTGGTGCTAATTCAAATGTCGTTCTTGTTACTCGACCGAGGGTCAAAATTACGAGGTCTGTGCCAATAGCCCTCGTGTTGCTTCGACCTTAATATTACTCTCACTCTCCACTTTTATGACCATGTTAATGATACTTTCTAGCAACTATGTTGGTTTATTATAACTATGCTCAGTTAAGTTAACTAATAGTATGTTGTAATAGTAGCAAAAAGAAAAACAATTTTTTCCAGGGTTTGTAAGCAAAATTAAATGCATATATTTCATATATTTAATCACTATTAAAATCTTTTGTATTTGAAAGTATGATCAGAGCTTGAATGATCCAAGAAAACAAATAAAAATGCAAGCAATTTATTTAAAATTATTGACATTTACTTTTAGAATGCCTCACTATCACAGAATTAATAAATTTGAATTTCTCCCCATGTGTTGTTTTTTTACATTCTTTACCACAAAGATTTTCTCTCTTATCAGATTCGACTTCCCTGGTAACTTTTTCTCGACATAAGTGTTCAATAATTAACTGCAATCCACTACACATTAGAAATGAATTTAAATAAAAGCAAATATTAAGCCACTAAAGAACTGTAAGGTCATTTGTCGCTCTAACTGCAACTGTCCGGATTCTGTACTAACGCAAAGATTAACACTTCTTGTTGTGGTTATTGAAACTTGTACAATGTATTAGTGCCTAATTATGATCAGTTATGTGTTACATGTGTTTCGTATTAATAATTAATTATGTGAATTATGGCAGATTGTGATATTGCTAAGCATGCTTTGAAAGTAGTTGTTGCACAAATATGTCAAAACATCGGTTGGCATGCTGTTCAGACTTCACCGATGGACATTCTTGTTGATGTCTTGCAACGATATGTTGTAGAGATCTCCAAATCTGCACATCAGTATAGCACGCAATGTAAGTAAGTTTTCTTTTTATTTCCTAAAAAGATTTGTATTTTGTTACTTATTTATTCTACAGGTGATGGTTTTATCCTCACTTTTGTAACATTATTACTACATAGCATTTTGACAAAATGGCATGTTGTGTTGATAGCGTTTTGTTGATATTTGAATCATGACATTATCATCTGTGTTACTTAATTGCTAGAAACAAAGTAAAATTTAAATTTTATTACCACCATCTGTATTATCCTCTAGTATATTAACAAATTTGGCCTTTTAAAATATCTAATTGTTTGATAGGAAACATACTCGCCAAATTTGGCGCCACTTTGTGAAGTCGAAGTATGTTCTTCTCTTTTTGTGTATGTGCATGCTAAGTGAATCATGTCTGTGGCATATACTTTTTTTTACAAGCAATAATCACATATCTTATGATATTAAAATAAAGTATGATTTTTATAAATTTAATTTAATTAAGATAAAATGTTGCAAATGGTCTATGATGGGTTCTTCCTTTTGAAAATAAGAATTTTTATTACAGTAAAAGAATTAATAAGTACACTTAATTTAAATATTTTTTAAAACTCATTTTGGGAAGTTTTGGTTAATTTTTAACCTTAAAATTAAAAGGGATTTAATTTTTGTTAGAAATATAATGAATTTATAACTATTTTTGTATTTAGTATATCATTCCTATCCATTTCAGAAGTGAAATCACATTATTTTTATTAAATTTTATTAAGTTCACAATAAAAAAGATTTTCAATTGACTAATTCATAAAATAATATGTCATGTAGACTATAGTAATTTTACTCCTTTCATTTAAGTTTGATTTATTTCTCACACTTAATTATTATACAATTATGCAGCAAAGGGCTAAGAGAAAAGCTGTTCCAAAAGCTGAACTCATGTAACCACCCAGTTATTCACGAAAGGAGATTGAGCTTCCGTGCGGGAAGCAGGTTCTCCAATAATCCTTCAACTTGTATATTTAAGTTTGAATTGAAATATTGATAATTTTAGTTAGTGGTTATGAAGTTAGTGGTGTGGAGTTAATTGTTATGTAATTAGCAAATTCAAAATTTAATGTAGAAGCTAGTTTTACATATTTGTTTCAATTCCATCAAGATTGTTATAATTGATATACATTCAAAAATACAAAAAAAAGTAGAAGTGTTTGTTATTTATAAGAAACTATAAAAGTTGTGCTGTAGGCCTAGAAAGTTTCTTATTTTTTTAAAAAAAATTCTTTACATTTTGTTTATGATTTGCCAAGTTAAGCTTGTGATATACCATACATAATGATCAATCTAAATATAAAAATCTAAACTTAATTATGTATTTAACCTAATCTCACATTTATCATACATTCTGGCTTATAACACTTTTACCAAAAGAATAATATTGAATCTTACGGGTGGGCATTATACTTCTGATATTATAATGATATCTTTAAAAATAAAGAAAAATGGGCATCATTTTAATTTCTGCATATATCTAAATACTGTTTATTTAATAGAAGAGACATACCATATGAGCTTTCATTATTGGATTACATGAAAAATCAGTCAAACTTGTCTTTATATTTTCAGACACATCATCAAATTCTGTTTCATTCCTCACCATTATTGTTACTTTGATCCACAAACAATCATCTTCTGTTCAACCTAGATTGTTAGATGTATTACATTTTAAAATGACTATTGAATTACATCAGGTTTAATTTCTCATTCCATACTTTTATTATCCACTTACTCACTCTCTCTGTATTGGCATAACACATTTGGCCTCTTTTTATAAATATTTTTTCACCTTTTAATATACACATCCTTCTAGCACCTCTTTTCCTTTCACTTAAGACTTTTAGTTCTGAAAGTACATTGTTGTTGAAAAGCCAGATATAATATTTGGAATGAATGTTTTTAAAACAGTGTTTCTCAGCCTTTTTTTTTACTATGTCCCAATAAGCATTTTAAAACTTCTGATGTCCCCCTCCCATACATATATAGGTGTATGCGTACATACATACATACATAAATGAAACTTTAAGGTTTTAGGAAATCTCTAGAAAATTATTATTACTACAGTAAGTTAATTTTCAAAGATAACTGAAATGGAAAAAAAAAACTTAATGAGATCCTTGCACTTGATGTTTGTTGTAAAGAGATGCATATTAAAGTATACCCAAAGGCAAAAAAAAACCCTTTTATTTTTTATATGAAAAATATTTCTAGTAAATATTGCTTCTAAAAATTAATATAAATTACCAAATTTACTTACCATTCATATATCACTAATATTTATTCAATTTATGTATTTTTATAAACAATGGAACTTTTATAACTATTTTACAGACGTTTATTTTGAATTAGCTCTCAATGAGTACTAATAAATAATACTGCAAAACATTGCAGAAACTTAGATTCCAACATTAATTATTTCATACCATTTAAAACAAATAACGTGATTGTGTTCGGAAAGAATATTTCATCGTCACGAGAAAGTAGCAGAAAAGTGTGTAAAAGTTTTGTGTAGAAGTAAAAAAATACTAGTAGAGAAAAATATTTTTTATAAGTGGCTATATTACACTCTGAATGAGTCCTATTTTGAATCGTCCCATTGTGGGGCGTAGGCCCCACGTTGATAAGCACTGCTTTAAAAGATAAAGCATTGCACATGTACATTTCAGGTTTCTTCGTAAAAAAAGGGTGCATGCTATACCTACAAATTAAGAAATACAGTTTAAATGTATCATTCCCTCCTTCCTTCTTCAATGGTATGATAGCCCAGGGTTGGTGGGCCTTGGCCTTCCTGTTGGCCTGATTTCTCCAGTTTCTGACGGACCTTTTTCTTGGCAATCGATCCACTTGAGTCTTGGTCTCCCAGTTTTATTATATAGGTGCATGTAATATTTGCTAATTAAGAAGCATTAAAACTCATTTATAGGAAATAAATATGAAAAATAAATAAATATTAAAATTTGTGGAAAATGTACAATTAGTCACTAAGTTGATATACATCTATTAATATTATACAATTCAAGAAGTAATAAATATTTTTAAAAAATATTAAACTTGTTGCAGTATTACATTTTAAGCAATATTTTTCAAGAGTAAATGATAAATCAAATTACCTTTCTTCAGAATATGTAAAAAGTTGTTCATGTGACAAAATTGGTCATGCGAGATGTTTTTGTAGGGCATCGTCTGTTTTCTTATTTAAGTAGGAACAAAAATAAAAATTATGTCTTTATTTAATGGGAACCTTTGACATTCATTAACCAATTTGTGTTCTTATTGTTCCAGTCACCATAGCTTAAAGGAAAAAAATACGTGCTTATATATGTCAAAAAAAAGGGGAAAAATTTTTTTATTAAAGAAAGCTGGACTGATTAATTAGATTTTTGGGGTACATGTATTATCACAACCTATTGATGACATTATAAAGCACATGATTTCCACATCAGTGCATGTGACACCTGTGTAATCGAGTTTGCCAACTTGACGAGTTATTTTGAACGTTGCTGATTGTTGCGATAATACATTAATACCGAATTTTGATTGATGGTTAACCAACCTTTTTCATATATAATGCATTTGAAAGTGAAGGACATGTTATAATTTGGTGACACAGAAACCAAGAACTTAATGTTGTTCGTTTAGGGAAGTAGTATGTTGGAAGAATGGCACGACTCGGAAGTCAAGTGTTTGTTGGTGTTAAGAAGTTAAGGCAACGCAGTATGATTCAATTGTCAAAAATTGGACAAAAAACCTAATTTTTTTAGCTTAAATTATTCTTTATATATTTTTCTATAATTTCTCAAAATTTGAAAGCTCTAAATTAAAAAATCCAGAGTAGGGGGAAACCTGTGTACCTAGGGCCACTTTTTTTCAATGCTCAAAAACAGAGCCACTGGCCTCTTTAAAAATGTGAAACTGATGTGCATTCATCATTATACTAACTACCATCCAATAGGAGTTAATATAAGTACTTAAAATAATAAATTTTGTGAAATAAAAGGTTGTTTAAAAATTTCACAATGATATCATTGTACCTAGGGCCAACAGCTGCTGTATCTAGGGCCTTTCCCTGGAACTTAGGTTTCACTCTGTAATTAATAGAAAACAAACATACACACATGAATTTAATAAAAGAAACAATATCAGCTAATATATTGATTTATCATGTAACTGTTTAATTTACAATGTGTAAATTATTAATGAATTACACATATTTTCATTCAATATTATAATTTAAAAAACTGGTTCCAAAAGTGAGCTGCATACATTGTTCCTCTGAAGCACCAACAGATTGTGGTTTGGGCAATTTGAATACAATATTTCTGTTGTGAATTTCATAAGTTTCTTCTTTATTATAAAGAAACTTATTTGATGTGCAATATTCTTCAGAAACTTAACACTATAATGTTCTTCTTTAACATCCATTATTTCTAACACATAAAAATGTTCAGTTTTTTTTGCCTTGTATTTTTGTTAAACAAAAATCCTCCTTTTTCAGTAGTAGGTATCCCTTACTGTAGAATTTGCATCATCAGTGGAATGAGAATCTACAATATCTGATAATTCTTCAGATGAAGTTGCCTTAATTTCAAACTCAGGCTTTTTCACAAGTTTCCTTTTTCTTTTTTGGCTATTTTAATAGCATGGTGATTTTTTATTTTTATTTTCTGTGTCAGTCAAGAAAGATTCCATGTCTCCCTGGTTTTCGGCCACCTCTGTTGGATTTACTTCGAGAATTATGCTTGTTAGAAATTATTTAGAATTATGCTTCTGTTTTTTTTTAATTATAAAGGATTGTTCTTTTTTATTAAATGGATTCTTATGTTTGTACAAACAAAATAATAATCCTGAATAATAACAATAATGATAGCAAACATATTTTTTATAAATCAAGCATATTGAAAGTTTCAGAACAAAATATACACTCCTCTCATTTAAATAACATCCAATTATAATTAAAAAAAACTTGAATAAATCAATGATTCAGGTAATTAAGGCCAATTTCCTCCTTTTATTATAAAAACTTTTTTTAATAAAATAATTACAAAGAATATTAATTGCAATTGTACCTAGGTACAAGGCAACTATGTGGCCCTAGGTACAAGACTAGGTAATTTTATGCAAAATCTCTTCTGCAGAAAACCCCACATGGAGCGGGGATTTATTTAAAATCTAATTTAGTACTTAATGTTATAAACAAAATTATGTACTAGAATTCAAAGAAAAACATTTCACATCTTTTGTTCAACAATAAAATGAGATGAACTGTAAAATTTTACTTTAGACCATGTAAAACTGTTTCTCATTTATAACTTGCTACATCCTTCTTTTGCAAAATTTCAAAATGAATGCCAAAGTAGGAATTGGTGTTGTCACCCACCCAACTGAGTTATAAAACTTAGAGCTAAATACTATTCAAATAAAATGGGGTTGCCCTAGGTACATAGGTCTCCCCTAATGATAATTTTTGTTTTTATACACATCCCAATGGCAAATAAAAATGTTAAGCTGCTTTATCTCGGAAAGAAAAATAACTAGTTTGTCTTTATTTAAAATGCTAAGGGTTTTTTCCTATTATGCCAAATGCTGTGCTATTTTTCTAGCTATTGCTATTAGTACATGTAACAAAAGTTTATGTGCATTTTTGAATCAGAGTGATACTTATTTTTTTAAAAAATACAGTCGGACCTCCGTATATTGAACCTCTATATTGCAAATTTTTCTATTTTGAAAACTTATTCCTGGAACCAAAAACATTTTACTATTTTCTTCGTAAAATCACCTCCAAATAATGAAGTATATTTTCTATTTAATAAACTTTTTCTGGGATTTGATTTTTTTCTCTCCTTGTTTTTAAAATATTTTAGGACATTTTTCAAATTATTCTCTCTTTTAACACATTTCATGGTGATCAATAATTTTGAACTGGTTTTTCCAGGTGCTGAACTCACATACAGCAATAAAATTGCCATAATTTTTCAAACAAAAACTTTTTTAACTGTAATTAAATTTAAGGAAGCATGTTATAATGTGTACTTAAAATTACTGGTTATAAAATAATGTATGTTTAAAATTATTTGTAGGCTTAAAATGAAAAAATGTCATTAAAAATTCCTTTAATTTTAATATAAAATTATTCTTTTAAGTTGAAAAAGCAGTGTATTTCTGGACTTTTTTTTTTGTTTTCCTTGCAGATTTTTTTTTTGTTGGGTAAAAATAGAAATTTACAAAAAATGTGCCAATAATTAATTTTTTTAAATAATATATAGAGTTTTTGAATTTAAAATTTGTTTTATATGGTTTCCAAAGTATACATTAAAAGATGAATCTCGTAACAAATTTTCCACATAACGAGCTGAAATTTTCTATACACTATTGTTTTGGGTGACAATACAATAATTTAATTATAATTGACTGAAACTCTGGTTTCATTTTTAGCTACTTGGGTCAAAACTTTAAAGGATTTTTTTTCTCGCATTTTAAAGCATTCAGTTCAACTGAAATTTTACATAAATGATTGGTTTGAATGACAATACGATACTGTAATGATAATTAATAAAAATTAATTGCCACTTAATGTGATTCTGTCATATGTATATACATATTTATATTAATTGTAACTACAGTCAGACCTGTATTTAACGAAGTCGCTAAATCCCGAAAAAAAGTTAGTTATATGGAAAATTTGTTATATAGACGTTCATCTTTCAATATACTTTATAAACCACATAAACAAATTTTTAAATTCCTAAACATTGTATATTGAAAAAAATAATTATTCACACTTTTTGTAAATTAATATCTATTTATTTTATATATATTTTACCCATCAAAAAAAGAAAGAACTGCAGGAAAAACAAGAAAAAGAATGTTGAGGAAATACGCTGTATTTTCAATGAATTGTAAGGATATTTTCTCATTTAAAGAACATAAGTAATTTTAAACATACATTATTCTATAACAAGATACTAAAACGTGTTAAAGGAGAATAACTTGAAATCTCCAGAAAAACTTTAAAAATAGGGAGAGAAAAATTGAGTCACAAGAGAAAAAGTTCGTAAAATAAAAAATGCGTTTTGTGTGTGTGTGCTATTGGGAGGTTATTTTACGAAGAAAATCCTGAAATGTTCTTGGTTCCAGAAAAAAGTTAACTATATAAGTAAAATTCGCAATATAGAGCAATAGCAATAATTCGTAATATGGAAGTTCGACTGTATTTAATAAAAAGTAACTAAAATAAATTTTTTCTTTGTTGATCTAAGTAGGAATTGACTTAAATTTTTTTTACATTACTAGTTGTTTTCATTCTGCACCGCTTCTTAGGCTATATTGCCCTTTCTGCTCTTTGAATGATATAGCCCACACAATTAAAGCATTTTTCATGTTTGAGGATCTTCTTTTCAGATTTTGATTGAAAGCAGTTCCATCCTTTACTTTTAAATCAGAAAATCTTACTTTATTGTAATTATCGAGACAGAATTACAGAAGTTGAAAATGAAAGTTTTCGTAGTTTTTTCCATTGTTACATAATAATAGGTAAAGTAATTACGTGTATGGAAACTCTTAGTAGAATATTGTGTACTCTTTATTTCTGCCTATGAATAATTCTTTTACTTATTAATAAGTGTCAATTTTCGTTGATAAATTTTTTTGTAGCTTGTAAATAACTAAATTTTTCATGGATAAATAAAAATTAATGTTTTTCATGTACTTTGCTTTAGAAAAATATTGAAGATGACGAATTTTTAAGTGAATTGCTTATGTATTATCATGTAATATATGGTTTGTAAATAGTTAGTTATGTTTGCATGTAATGCAGAAAATTTGAATACCTTTACATGTAAAAATTCTGTCTAATTTTCTTCCTTTTTAAAAGCAAAATCTTATCTTCTCTTTCATTGCATTACATCTTAAATTTCTACATAAACCTCGTTTCTTTTTGCCTATTTGTTTAAATTCTTATAACGAAGATTTTTCTCGCCTCTTAGTTGTAACTGTAATTACACATGTCAAATGAAAGAAAGTGTAATATTAAGCTGCTTTTATCCTTTTCTGCCAATGAATAAAGCAGGATTGCTCTGAATTCCTGTATAACATTGGCTGCTTTTACAAAAAAAAATGTGATGATGCAATTTTCTCTACATAAAGGGGAACATCTGAAATTTTACTTTTTTGTATATTACAAATTGATATTCTTCCATAGAAATGATAGACTGATTTTGCATCATTGATGAATGATTTTTTAGTGAATTTCTTTAGACTTCGTTTATAAGATGTACAAAATCTTTTATATGCTTGCTCTGTCTGTTAAATTAAATTTCATACTGATTTTTGAAAAACTTTTCCTGTTTTAGATAATCGGACAGAGCCAAATCTTGATGACCTTGGTCTCACTTTTCAGGACTTTGGCATTAATCTGCAAGAGATTGAGGAATATATAAACAATGTTGAACCTGTGCCACCCCCTTATAAAATTGCAGCTTTTCCAGTAAAGCATCCATCAAATTTACAACATCCAAAACCAGATAGCCGTGAACTTTTGGTGCGCCCGGAACATATTCCTAGCTACTTGCCTTTAATGCACCCTGATCTTGAAGGTACATAAAATGAATGCTGACTATTCTGTTATCATAACATTCTTTTCTGTATTAATTCTGCTATAGGATGTAGTTAGCCTATTTGCTTGAACTGGAATGAAAACTATAAATTTCTTATTTGTATATTAACAAATTAGCATGCAGTAAGTAGCTCAAATTTTCTGTATTGAAGCTGTCTAAATGAATTTCTAAAAATTAATAATAGTTTAATCCTTTATAGGGTCATTTTTTTCTTTCTTTTAGTAATGTCATGTTAAAATACAAAGTGAAATTTATTTAGTTTATTATCTGAAATTAATTTCATTTTCAAGGCCATTTTTTGTGTGTGTGGGAAGTATGTTTCTCACTGCTTACGGGGTTCAAAGGTAGGACACCTTATGTTTTGCATTTTTTTCTAATGTTGCATTTCATGAGATTTATAAAATTAAATTTTATAATTAAAATATACAAAAAAATCATAAATTAGATGTATTTTGCATTAAAAAAATTAAGAATTTATGCATATTACTTTCTATGAAATTTCAGAAAATCGAGATTAACACAAAGTGGGACATTGCAAACTGTGCAAATGTAATTTGTTTTCTTCTCATGTGCTTTAGTAGAATATAAATGAAAACATGTGCATGTTTTTTGTAAAAGTGGCATATGGTCGCCATTTTTAGTCAATCGTACATCATCTGAAATAGTTTTCTTACTACTTAGAAACTTTTTGGTTATCCTTTATGTTAAAGTCTCGAAAATTCAGAAATCGGTTGTGGTACTAGCCAAAGTGATAGCAGCACAAATTAAAAATGAAAAAACAGCTACCCATCGACTTTTAAAAATTACTAAAGTTGATGGGAAGTATACTTACCACACAATCTCTTACAAAGGGTTTTTGAGATTTTAAAATTGCTGAAATTCTAATGTGTGAGTTAAATGAATACTACTATCATTTAAACAATGCTATTTCATTTAATATGAGATTTCATTTTATAAGTACACCTGATGAAATGGTGTATAATATGAAAGAAAAAATTGTTTGTGGAGGATATAGAATTGCATCTTCTAAAGATCTTAAAATTTTGATATTAGTTTGTCATTGTATTTATTTTTATTTCTTATAACTTAAAAAAAATTGTTGACTGTTCATTTTGAAACTAGGTATTTTTAACAAAATTTTATTAGTTTAGAAGTAATAACACACTCTAAAAATTGTTAAGTTTCATTTAAATTTAATAACCTTATCTATGTTTTATTTTTTTTAAAAAAAAATTATATAGAACTTGGATATAACTTGGGAAATACGCATATAAAAATTATAGGAGAAAACATATCTTCTTCAAAGTATTCTTTTTGCTGTTCTGTATACTTATTCCAACAATCTTGCTTTGAAAAAGATGTCTTGAAATATTTTGTTTGATTATGCAGAGGACTTCTTCAAAATTCACTAGAAAAGGGAGGGGGGAGATTGTACAAAATAATTTTTTTTATATCTATTAAGTGTAAAATCGGATCAGTCAAGTAATTTTAATGCGATGCAGGCCAATTCATTCACTAAATTTTCCTGATTAATTTAAAAATGAATATAAGTTAACATTATTTGAAGATGGTGTTTTTTAATAGATTCTAAAAATCTTCCTCTAAATTTTAATGAATTTCTTTTTATCAAATCATTTAAGATTTTAATATTAGGAATATCAAAAGCAATAGCATATTTTGTTTTTAAACTATATTAGAGCTAGAATACTTGTTGTTTAGAAGTATATGTCATTCTAAAACTTATTGTATTTAGTTATTAAATTGGTTGTTTTTTAGAGGATGTAGTGTTTTCACAAAATTCTTCTGTTGATGGTGTAAAGAAAAATTCATTAGAAGCTGGTGCTAGTGGTGATTCTCCATCACCATTGAGCAGTCCAAAACATGGATCTAAACGCAATGATTGGCCTGGTGAAACTAATAAACGATCTAGGTATGAAAAAATTGTGATACATTTAAATAGTAATTAAATATTTTTTATCTGTGATTTATTTTATTAGCTTTTTAGTTATGAATAAAATACTAATTGTTAGTAAAATTAATTATTTCTTGAATTCTAAGTGCTCAAAATAATGTTGGAAGTGTTTTAATTTCTATAAAATTCAGAGGAAAAATGAAAGCAATTTTAGTCTGTTGAAATAATTCTAACATGTTTATATAAATTGAAGTTGAATGAAAACAAAGAATTTTGATAATTAATTTCATATAATGTTATTTTATAGCATGAAATTTAAAATGTTGCTATTTAGTAAATTTTAATATAAATTGTAGGGAAAAGTTATACACATGACTTGTATAAACAGTGTAATTCAGTGACAATTGTTTAAAAAACTTGTTCTTTTCTATAGCAGTTATTGCCTTTTAAAGATCTATGTAGATGTAAAGGAGAAAAGCAATTCACTCATCACGATATCATTTCAGGTAGTATTAGACCTACAGACTTGTGAAATTTGGCAAGCATTTTAATTTCGAGGAGTAAAGGTCTGCTAAAAGAAAGGGGTTTTGTGTTTCTAGGTTTAAAGGGTTGTTATATAGATAACCATTCCCATTTTGAATGATGAAATTTTCTATGCAGACTTGAAATTTGCTATGCATGTTTCTTTTGTTGAATAGAGATATGTTAAGAATGAGTTTTGCATAAATCAAATCCTTTGAGGAGGTTGCAGGAAGTCACTGGGGCATACAGATAAAAAAAATTCTCGTTTTCGAGCTACTAGACTAGTGATTCCCAAAGGGGTCCAAGTCAACGAAAAATTAATTTGAGGTTCATGAGGTGTAAGTGTGGGGGAGGGGGTCTATGATAGTGTGGCTCTTATTTAAATATATAATGACTTTAATTTGAGAAGGTAATTTAGTCAAATGGAATCTAAATTTTAACTACTAAACCGAATTATTTACTAAATTTAATGTTGTTAATTTTCGCTTACAAGGTGACAGCATAAATTTTATTAAAACGAGAACCATTTCAGCTTTTCTTTCCAGAATTAAGCTAAAGGAGTATAATACTGGAGGTCCTGAATTTGCTCAATTTTTGACAGACACTTTGTCTGGACGTTTTAACCTAAGTTCAACATTAAGTAGCTTTTACTTAGATTTTGAATCTTGGTTAAGGAATGCTTTGACTACGGTAATGCCACAATAGGCAAGAATTCATATGATCACATCGAAAAGAGAAATGTTACATTACAATAGAAATTGATTGGAATAAGCACTAATGAAAATCTTAAAGTAAAGTTTATAAACGGATGTCACTAATTTTGGCTTTAAAAAATACCTGTTATTTGTCCCCATTTATAGAATGTGAGAAAGTTTTTAATTGTTTTTCCAAGTGAGAAGGAGTTTCACTGTAGTTGCCAATCTCAAAAACAAAAGAAAGAAAAAACTGGACACTACTAACAGAGGAGATTTAAGGTTAAACTTGACAAGATTGATACCAGGTGTTGAAAATTTGTCATTGTAGCACCAGATTCATGCACACACACACATCCCTCCCACATTAAAATCATTTATTTGTTGTTTAGTTATTTTATGTAACAGATATTTCTGTGTTAATTAACTTTTAAATTAATTAACATGTTATTTTTAAGTTTTAAACACTGTATACTTCATTACAGCTAGAAATGTAACTCTTTTAAAGTAGTAGTTGTACCAGCAGTCAAAAACATTTAAATTGATAAATTTTCAAAAATTCAACTTTAAGTGCAGGGGTCTACCCCAAACTGAAAAACATGGCAAGGGTTCTATGAGACAAAAAAGTGTGGGAAACCTCTGTAATAGACCAATAATTCTCAATTTTTTTTTTTTTTTTGCTGAGGTACACTTTTGTCAATTTTAAAATTTGGTGGCATAGTAAAAAACAATAAAATGAGTTTAAAAGAATTTTACTTATCTGTAATACACTTCCATTTATCTATGAAGGAATAAGTTAAATATACCATAAATACCCTTAACTTATTTCTATAAAACACCAAATGATTTGGTTCCAGATTTTTTTTTCTCAGAGTATAATTAATAATTAAAAAAGAAATTGCTGGCACAGTGGTTGAGAATCTCTGTACTAGACCTACAGTAATGAAATTTGGTATGTATGTTTCTTTTGTTGAGTTGAAATCCACTAAGAACGGGTTTTACAGAAGTGTACTCTTAAGGCTGGTTACAAGGCATATTGATAAAATATTTCCGTTATTTTACAATAAGACTTCAACTTGAAATTTGGCAAGCATATTTATTTTGTTATACTGAGTTAGGCACAGTGTGTAGGCCTTGGCCCTCATGGGCTGTTGGGCCACTGAGTTAAGTATTTATTTTGTTGAATATAGATCCACTATAAAAATGGGTTTTGCAGAAATACAATTTGTATTAGAATGTTCCAGAAGCGTGAAAGATAATTTTTTTTAAAAAAAAATTAGATTCAAGTCTTGTTGTTTTTAAATCAATAAGTGAGGCTTATAAGAATGTTTTTCTATGCAATTGAAGGCTTAATGCTAGGACTTAGATATCAATAATTTATATATATATATATATATTCATATTCATAGAATTTCATGAAATACCTGTCGGGCAGGTATTGCCTAGTATTTTTATAAAAAGAATTTGACTAAATTTCTTCTGCTTTTGTTTATTTTTAGGTACTATACAGAAGAAGAGGGTAGGCCTATGAGAGAAGTGACAAGTGTGTTTATGACACCATCTGGTTTTATTTCACCTGTTCATGAAGGAAAAACAGCAGAAGCATCATTGCCTTGTTTAGTTGATTCGCCCCCACCCACACCAGAACAGCCATCACATTCTTTCACTACTGTGTCTTCAAAGAAAGATTCAAAATTCAAAGACATTAAAAAAGACAAATCAAAATCCAAAAAGGACAAAGAGGCTAGCAAGAAAGATCTAAAGAAAATAAAATCTTCCAAAAAAGAAAAAGAAAACAAAGAGAATGCAGTTGGCAAGCACGAAAAATCAGTGACATCTTCATCGAGTTCCAAAAAAGAGCACAGTAGTTCTCACAAGTCAGCCAAGTTGGAAAAGAGCATGAAATCAGATGATTCTGTCCGTCAAAAAAGCAAGAGTGATAAAATGAAACTGAAAACACAAAGAGATGAATTCCGTAAAGTTAAAGAAAGTTTTAAATTGAGTAAAATGAAAGCAAAATTGAAGCATTCTGGTGGATCTAGTTCCTCATCTCATATTAAGTCTTCAAAGCTGTCAAGCTCAAAGAAATTAAAGGCAGCACGAGTAGCAAAATCCATTAAACATTTTAAAGGTGAGCGAATGAAAAGTGCTGAGCCTGAACCAGTTCCTCCTCCTGAACCAGTGCTTCCTAAAATAATTCCTATTGAACCTAAGCCACCTCTGGTGGAAATTAAAGTGGAAAAGGAAATAATTGATGAGCCAATGGAGATGAATGAGTTAGATTTTAGAGAAGAATCTCCTGAATCCAGATTGGTCATCGATGATTCTCTTGAAACTCAAGCTCGTCAAGAAAGAGAATCTCGTTTAGAAGTCATCGATGAATGCATTGAAGCAGTCATTCGACGAGGAGAAGAAGAATCTGAGGTTGAAAATAAGGCCATGGATGAAACAATCAATTCTGTTGTTCGTGGTCCTCCAGTGATGAAAAAATTGGAACCAAAGGACATTTATGATTTCACAGACACTTCTGATAGTTCTTCATTGTCTTCTTGTGATATGACTCCTCACTCTCCAATACAGACTTCCATGAAAAAGGAGAAAAAGACTTCTGATTCAAATAAAAAGTCATCAGAGAGTCCTAAGAGGAGCAAAAAAGACAAAAATAAGAAGAAAGGATCTAAAGATTCTAGACCCAAGTCTCCTGCTCCATATTCTTCTCCAAAAAGCCAAAAATCTTCATCTTTCATGTTGAAAGTTGAGGACAGGACTCCATCTCCTATTCTCAAGGATGACTTATTGAGTAGTGATGGCTCAACTCCTAACTCATCTCCCAGGTCCAACAGTTTCTTTGACCACTCACCACAACCCTCGAGCCATGTTCATGCACCACCATTGCTCTCGCATGTTCCTCCACTTCCACCACCATTAGTTCCAGGTTCCAGTTATACATCGAGTCCTTTTGCCCCGATGCGTTCTCTTCCTTGCCACACAAATCCTCACTTTCCGACTCCACCCTTATTTGTTACTCCTTCCAAGACTGAAAGTGGGAACTCATTTCAGAATATGCCTTTGAACTTGGCCAAGTCAGGCCCTTCATCTCAGAAGAGTTCGCCTGAGAAACTGGAATCAAATACATCACATTCTTTGGTGAAAACAGATAACTCAGATCTTATAAAGAAAGCTGCGAACATCATTGATAAGGTTAGTTTAGATTGGGTATACCAGATTTTGCTTAGCTTTAATATTCATTTACATTTTATAATGTTCAAATTTATAATTTATAATCCAATGTTAAAAAATGAGTTAGGGTGTATGTGTTTTTATAACATTAGTCAGGAATATAGTTTTATCTTGGTTAATAATGCCTACTGGTTTAGATTCTCACACAATAACTTCAAATGCATCTTAGATAACTTTTATTTTTGGCCACCATTGTTACATCATCTGCTTATACCAGAACAGATTTTTTAAAAATACTGGCCTTGGGTGGTTCTGCTTTCTTTGTACAGACAGGTTTTTTTTTATGTCAGTGAACATTATTTTAAAGTATCAATTACTTGTTTCTGTCTTAGAAATTTTATTTTACATGTTTTATATTCATTCATTTCTAATAAATTTAGTGTATTCATATTTACTCAATAGAAAAATACATCTAAAATATTTCAAAACACTGGGGTAGTATTTAGTTTGAACTTGTATGACAGTAACAGAATGTATGTTTTCATGAATTAATACCCATATGTTTTTCAAATGATATTAAGAGTATTTTTTTAAAAAATGGATTTTAACTCTCAAATCTTACAACTTCTACTATTTGCATTCACTGTCTTTTATACACTGTCTCGCATTTGTACACTGTTATTTTTTATTTTCTGCTAAATAGTACTACTTTTTAACAACATTATCAAAATACTCTAAATGTGTGTTCTAAGAGATATTTCTCTCTCTAAAGAGCATGGCGATATTTATTTTTTAAAATCATTTTGGGAATTACAAAATATAGTTAACAATAAAAGATTTAACATGCATAAGTTTATTTGTAACTGTTAGCACATATGTATACACTTTTTAAACATAATCTAACTATTGTATTATTCATTATTTTGTTGGGTGTTTTGAATATTTATTATGAAACTAAAATACATCATTTAAAGAGTTTTTTATGGTTTAATTGGATGGAATTAGATTCATAGTTTGTATCAAATAATTTAATTTAAAAGAAAAACAACTATTTTCCAAAGTAAGTTAGAAATTGGTTTATGTGCTAGGTAATTTATCAGTTAAAATTAATAGATTTTGTTTCATGTCAATCAAAAATATTCAAAATTAAAGAGTAGGTCTGTTAAAAATATTAATTATTTCTTTTTATGTAAAGCAAGTTCAGTTGGATATTATTCTTAGATAGTGCATAAATTTTGGATATTTTAATTATTTGCATGAATAATTTCTTTTCCTTGATTCTTCATTTATTTTATATTTTTATATGCAATAAAATATTAGACAGTTGACTTGTATTGGCACTGTGAAATGTTTTTCTTTTTAACTTAGAAATTTAAAAATAAAGTATTAAAGCTGTTGACTCCAATTCTTTAAAGCAGGGGTGTCCTACCCAAATGACCTTGAGGGCCACTTCGGAAAATCATAATCTTGCAGGCCGCACATAAAAATATGTACCGTTATTTGGAAACAAAAAAACATTTATTGGAAGGAAAATTTAAAACAGAATGAATTATTATTGTTTTCATTATTTTTCATGTATACAGACATAGATAATATATAATGTTTATATAATACAATAATGCAATGATCAAATAATGCTTAAAATATTACAGATGCCATTTTCTTGAAAATTACAGTGTTCCTTTTGAATTGATCTTTCGTTACTCATTGTTGAAATTTGATAGTGCTTCTAGTAATAATTCACAAACGATTACGTACACATTGTCCTTTATCTTTACCGTCCTGAATTTCTTTTTTAAACTTTAAGAAATATATCTGACTGCCTCTTGCTTTTTGGGCACTCCAAACAGAGAAGGAGAAACAAAAGTCACATGCACAGAGAATCATGTACCATCCATAGTAAAGATGCGTAATGCACAATTCGAAATCTATTAAAAAAGTAATTTACTATAGTAAAATCAAGTGTAACTGTTTCGTAAAATATAAATCTATTTTAATCTAAAGGACATTTCTATTATTAAAAAGGATTTATTTTAAAACAAGAACAGATAACAGACAAATACATTGTATATATATATATATATTAATAAATTTCAAAATTAAAAAACTTTAATAATCTGATATTTAAAAAAAATTTTTAAGGAGAGTCGGCGGACCACATGCGGCCCGCAGGCCGCATGTTGGACACCCCTGCTTTAAAGTATAAAATTCAAAAAACATTGATTTTTGTTACTTAATGTTAGAAAAAATATACTAAATTTAAAACATATAGAGTGAAAATATTGCAATTTTCATGTAATTTTTTTTTGTCTTATACACATTTATTATACTTATTTAAAATTTATAAATGTGAGAGTATGCAATACTTTTTGATCATATGAAATTGAAGATTTGTTTATTATTATGCTATTGGAAAAAAATATGAAATATATTTTATGCAGAATAAAAATGATTGATTGAAATAGAAATAATTAGTATTGTGAATTGGTGTGCTTTTTTTTTGTATGTAAGCAATAAAAAAATTACGTAATAATGGAATATTTTTCTGTTTGAAAAACTGTCATGGGCTTAGTTTCTATATTCAATCATACTAAGTGAAGACATTCTTATTAATAAAAAAAATGTTTGCTCATATTAATTTGTTGATATAAACCATTATATGTTTGTGTGTGTGTATTTGATTGTTTTAATGGAATATTTGGAGGGGTAAAAAGTTTTATAAAAGAACACAGCACGATTTAATTGGTCAAAAGAATTTTTTTTAAGCCTTAATTATCTTTTATATGGTTTAGTGGTAGCATATTGTTCTTCCACACTACAGGTCCGGGTTCTGTTCCCGGGCTGGGCGAGGTTGACTCAGCCTTTCATCCCTACTACTGTTCTGATCACCTGATCGGGACATCTGCTCATGCACCTCAGCGCCCAATGGTCACATACACTGGGATGTGCACAGCAGGCCCTGGCACTCATGGGCTGTTGTGCCATTGAGTTTGAGTTTTATATACCTTTCTATAATCTCGCAAAATGTGAAAGCTCTAAGTTTAAAAAACGCAGAGTTTTGATAACTTATGTTCGTATTTATTCATGTCCCAAAGGCAAATCAAAACTTCAAATTGACTTATCTCAGAGATAAAGATTAAAAGATGAAATAACTAGTTTGTCTTCATTTAAATGCTAATGCTTTCTTTCCTTTGTGCCAAAGGCTTTAAAATTTTTTCTAACTATTACTATTAATACATGTAAAAAAAGTTGGTATACATTTTTTAATCAAAGCAATACGTATTTTAAAAAAATAATTGAATTTAAGAGTTTACACATTTTTTAAGAAATTTTTTATGAGCATTCAGAAAAAGAAGTATTGTTCAAATATCAATCAAAACCCATACCAACTTTTTTATGCAGAGCATGATATACTTTTAAGAGTTTACACATTTTTTAAGAAATTTTTGATGAGCATTCAGAAAAAGAAGTATTGTTCAAATATCAATCAAAACCCATACCAACTTTTTTAAGCAGAGCATGATATACTTGTTAATCAAATTTCATGTGTACATCAATTTTTGTAGGGGAGAAGTAGCATTTTAAAATCACTTCATAAATTTTAATGTTTTTTTATTAAAGCATTAATTGGATACAATTTTTTTTATAAAATTTTGAGCACAAAAAAACAACAAAAAATCTGTTTTACATAATACATACACATGGGGGCCAACCACTAAAATTTTGAAAATCCCTAAATAAAAATAAAAAATTGCAAATTGTACGATATCCCCTTAAGGTACACTTAAAGAGATATGAATAGGAAATACTTTTATTTATCGATGCTCTTAATATATAAACTTTTCAATTTACTTAAAAGTTATGTTTTTTTTAAAAATTTTAAGATATCGTTTTAGATAATATTGGATTTCAGGTGTTATTGGTTGGACCCGGTGGCTGATACTATATTGTGTCATTTTGCTACAAAAATTTGACAAGGTAGCACATTTTAAGAACTGAATTTATAATTAAAATTGTGTATTTGCCTGTTAAGTGTGTAAATAAAAAGAATTAAGCATCATTCAATGTCTTGGAGGGTTCTGGGCCAAAATGAATACAAGTCCCTCTAAAGAGAATTGAAATATATATATATATATAAATTTTGAAACTAATTTATTAACCTTTTAAATATTGTATGAGTACTTTTCACATGCTTCATGATAATTGCTTATTTAAAATATTCAGGCCAAAGCCAAGGATCACAAGAAAGATAAAATAAAGAAAAAAGGTAAAAAGGAATCCGAAAAAATGAAAAAGAAAGAAGAAAAAGAGGAGGTTAAAGAGAAGGAGAAACCAAAGCAAAAAGAAAAACCTAAAACAAAATCTGAAAAGAATGTAAAGGTTGAGAAAAGAAAATCAAAACCAGAGAAAAAGAAAATAAAGGAAAAGGAAGAAAAAGTGAGTTGGTGCTACATTTCTATGCAAAAAATTAATGTTTCTTTTTTTTGTTTTTGTTATTGAAACATTTATTCCATGGAAAAATATATCTTTTTTCTTTTCTTGTAATTTTTAAAAAAAACAAATTCAATTACAAACAATTTACTACTAATTTTTAATTGAGCAATGAATAATTAGTGCAAAAGAATAAAAACCAGTCTTTTATTTACTTCTTGAATTCATTAATATTGCTTTGTAAAAATTCTGTATGTATTTTAAATTAATGTGAAAGGAAAAAGAAAAATATTTACAATTTTTGAGTAATTCTGTTTAAATCTGTAACATATTTTCAGTTTTAAAGAAATCAACATTTAAATTTTATCTAAAATAGTTTCTGATTTTGCTGAGAAGATTATTATAACTGATTCAAATTACATTTTAATGAAAAAAATTTTTATATGCATTTATATTTGGTTGTAAAATAATTTAATTTAAAAGTTTATTTTATAAGTTTTTTTTATTTTATGAGAAAAAAATAGAAAGAATAGTCTAAAATAAAAATAATCATTGTATCTTTTTAACTTATCAAATTATTCAGGTGCAATAGTTCTTTTGCCTGTTTTATTTACTGTCTATAAACTTTTGGATATCTAATCTTGTTAAAAGTTATAAGATTGGATATTTGTCAAATATTTTGATGATAATATTTACTTGTATATTTATACATAGTCTGTTCATATTGTATCTTATTTTTGTATGTATTGTAGGACTATTTCTAAATTCTTTCATTTTTCTTAGTTAAAGGAAGATAGTACAGTGCCAAAAATGACTCTTAAATTGACAAGTGGATCTGGATCAACTAAAATGTATGTTAGAAAAATAATGGAAAAAAAATATTTTTTTCTGTTTTTTTAACTAAAATACCGTATTTACTTGAATCTAAGTTGCACTTTTTTTCCAATGTTAGTGCTATTGAAAATCGGGTGCAGCTTAGAATCGAATTAAAAAAAAATTCGTTTGATGGAGTAATTACAGGTTCATGTAACTATTTAAAAGTTTATAATACTAGTAAAATTACTAATTATTCACTTATTAGTTCTCATTTTAAATTTATTTAATTTTGGAAAATTGGAGATTGATAAACCATTTTATACTACTTTTAATTTTCCGCAAAAACTTGTTGAGAATTTGGAGTGCACCTTAGAATCGAGTAAATACTGTGTTCTTTTTTTTCCCCTTTGAATTTTGATCTTTATGAAATAATGGATTTTTATTACAAAACTTCTATTGATCAGGAAGTAATAGTAATATTACTTAGGTATTAGCAATATTTTTCTAAATTATTTGTTTATATGAAATTGTATATTTGTTTTCATACATAATATCTTATATAGATGCTAAATAATTAGTAAAATTAAAGTAACTTTTTTTTTGTATTTTGAATGTGAAGGAAAACTACTTTGTGAATTATTTCATTTCCTGTTAAACAGGGTATTTGTTGTTTTTGAACTTAATTGAATTGCATATTAATAGCCATTGCACTACAATAAACATGTAACGATCTTCATACAGAATTCAAAACTATTAAGATTATTATGTAGACATAGAATTTATAGAGATCAATTGTTCAAGAACGCAAAAAAAAAAGTAACAGCCTTGCGCCTTTTTTTTGTATTCATTTTTCTTAAGTTTAATAAGAAGTATCTCTTATTAAAGTCCAAATAATTCATGTTTCAAATTTTATATTAAGTACTTTACTCATCCTAAATGAGATCAGTTTAAAACTCTCCAGATTGGTGGAGTCTTTGGGAGATTTGAGGATTGGAATGACCAAAGCAGTTTTTCAGGTGCAAGAAAAGTGATTTAATTTAGAACAGTGATATTTGTAATAATAAAAATTTAGTACAGGAAGGTTTTTACATTTTGTTATTAATTCCATTTCTAACTCGAGACTTTTTAATTTGGATTTTTCTAATATAATCAAGAATACGTGGGTAGGGGATTATTTTCAATAAAAATAGTTTTGTTAGCTATGAAGTTATTAACAATGTTTTATTGTATTATCTTTACCTAGATAGCTTGTCTTTTAATTAAAATTTTTAAAAATTAATGCTAAGTTTTCTGTTTTGTCATTCATTGTCTCCTAAGGCATTACTATTTTGACCATTAAGAGGTGAGATACAGGAAGTTTGTAACCTGAAAACCCTGGCAGTTCTTCAAAGACAACTATCTGTGGCATTAATCGATATCAAAGTTTCTTACTGAACTTTTTGTCTGTTGATGTGGTCTTTGTATTTTGGTCTTTTGTTTAGCGACATTTAGCTCATGCTTATTATCAAGGTGTCTAGGAGATTGCAGGATTTTCTTGCTTTGTTTTTGTCTTTTATAAGTTGTTTTAATTAATCTCTAACAATCAGCTGATTGGAATATTAGTTTTGAGGCAATTGCATGAACATTCGGTAACTGTTCTGTAAGAGCATTTATTTGGTTATCAATATCACTGTTATTTTGTTACAATCAATTTAAAAGATTTTGTCTTTTGAACAGAAATGTTTACATTTCTGTTTTTTATTGTGTTATTGTGCAAATCTTTTATATGTGTACTGTAGGTGCTGTTTTGTTATTAATGGTAATTTTTAGTGTGATCCTTATGACTATTTCAATCCTTTGTGGCACTTTTAACTGTCATCGTCAAATGTATGAGATATGTACCTGAAGTACATTTCCAGACAGAAAAGTGCCTCAATTTTTATGAAAATTTGCTACATAGTAATTCTTACATCTGTAGTATATAGCATTTTTAAAATTTCAAAATATTCTGTAAATAATTATTTTTACCCTTTAACATGTAAAGAAATATTTCATTTAACATTATGGTGTAGGAGAAAAAAATGCAAAACACACATTTTATACCTGAAAAAAATGAATCAACTGAGTTAAAATTAAGCAGTGTGATGAAATACGCTTCTCTCTATAGGATAGTGAAGTCAGAATTTAGTAATTATGTTGGAATACTTTTTTTATCTGAAAAAATCTCCCAAATCTGGCTCCTATTCTTTAACATTGTACCAAAGACAGCCTTAATATATGTTTTTTCAACATATTAGGCCTTTTGCATGATATAAGCAATATAAAAAAAATTTATTAAAAACAACAGATTGATGCAAAATTGTATACTCCATCTGATTTTGTATCATATAGATAATATTCTTGAGTAATCTGCAAACTGTATTGATTACTGTGATTTCTAATTGAATTTTTTAACTGTCCCTCATTTGAATTAAATAAGATGTGTTCATTATAAATATTATGGAAATGTTTAAAAGAGCATGCTACTATAAATTTTTTTAAATAGATCTTGATCTACAGTGGTGGCAAAAAGTCCTGAACACACTCATTTTATAGCGTAATTTTTGTGTTTGACTTCATTTTTCGTTGTGAGATTATCGCACTATCTTAAATATTGTTATTGATTTTAATGTATTTTTTTATGCTGATTTCAAATCTACTACTAGTTTCTTAATGACAAAAATATTTTTTGTAGTAAAGCTGACTGAACACAATGATGTGAAATATATGCAGAATAAAACAATATAGAATTACATAATATGCAAAGAAAAATAACACGAAAATTGACAAATACGGTATATTTAATATAAGCATTTTGAAAATTACATTGTTGTCACATGTTAGAAAATCAATATTTTATGGGCCAGCCGTTTGCTTTAATTACGGCTGGACATCATTTTGGCATGGAATGCACCAATTTCAAAAGAAGATCTTTCGTGACAGTATGGTTGAAGGAAAATATTAAAGCTTCAATTAATTCACGTTTTTTGAAGGTTTTTTTCTTTGAAATTTGATAACCAATTCTATCTCTATCGGAGTTCTCTATCGGATTAAGGTTGAGAGACTGTCTTGGCCAGTTCATTCTATTCACAGTATAGTCTTTCAACCATTTCTGGACTACTTTTGCACGATGACAAGGGGTGTTATCGTCCTGAAAAATCCATGACTGATTCCCAAAAAGATCTCTCGCAGTTGGTAGCAATTTATTTTGTAGTATTTCAATGTAATCCATGGCTTTCACTGTTCCGCTAACGATGCAAAGTCTTCCAACACCATGAGAAGACATGCAACCCCATAACATCACTTTTGTCGGGTACTTTTACTGTGGGCTTCAGACACTGAGGGCTGAATTCCTCATGAGTGTGTCGTCTTACATAGCCACTACTTTGGTTGCCAGAAATACAAAACTTGACTCTCGTCACTAAATATTACCTTTTCCCAGTCTTTAATAGTCCATAATGAATGTTCCCTTGCCCACGTCAATTGCCTCTTGCATTGAAATTCAGTCAGTAATGGTTTTGGGCGCGCTTTACAGCCTCGTAACCCAATTTCCAGCAGTCTTCCTCTAACAGTTCTTGGGCACACACTCACATTTGATGTCAAAGTCCATTGTTTCAAAATTTACGAGGAATTAAGCTTTCTGTTTGAACGTGAAATTCTGTGCAATAACCTGTCTTCACGTAAAGATGTTTTTCTTGGTCGTGTCCTGATCACCCCCTGTCCGCGATAAAATTTGTTTCAGAAAATCTTTTCAAAGTTCTCACAACAGTAGAAAGGCCACATGGTACTTTAACAGCAATTTGGAGCATAGAATAACCTTCTTCCTTTAAATGTATTTTGTGCCTTTTATTCTCAAGTAGATATGGAAACTTAGCCATAATTCCAATATTTTCCACAAACGCACTTCAAATTGCTTTCAATATACTATTTTCCACAAGCACACAACTGCATTCAATACAATAAACCACGTTTGACCTTTTTCTTTCAACCCTTTATCGCTACTGCTCTCTGATTGGTTGAAATAACGGAACCTTTCATTGGTGGAAAACACACTCACTCATTCTTACAGTGACCTTGTGTGCTTTCTTGTCAAGGTTTTTTCAACATCAATCAAACTATTTACTTTAGATGAAATCTACAAACAGATTTAAAATCAGATACATTAAAATCAGTAACAATATTTAAGATAGTGCGATAATTTCATAACGAAAAGTGAAGTCAAACACAAAAATTACGCAAAAAAATGAGTGTGTTCAGGACTTTTTGCCACCACTGTATGCTTACTCTCTGAATGTATTTCTAAATATAGTTGCTCCTTGTTAATCTGTAGTTTTACCATGCCTCTCTCTCTTTTGATTAGCAGTCACTTGCAATATCCCTCTTAAGCATTGTGAAAAATTGTACTTATTTTATTTTATGAAATTTATAGAAATCTTTTATTCAGATATTACAACTTTCTATTTAAAGCTGACATTTTTGTCCTACCACCTTATACATATGAATCTTCATTTCTCAAAGAGTAAAATGTCTTAGCTTGTTTTGTTTTTTTTAAAAAAAATATTTTCAAGTTCTCATATTCAATTAAATTAGCTGTATTGTTCAATCATTTTGTATTGAACAAATTTTAAGAGTTAAAAATCCCCCCTGTTATAAGTGATAACAATAAAAGCTATTGTTGAATTAGTATAAACGTAAACAAAAGGCTTATGTAATCAAGGTTAAAAAAATGTACAGGACTATGTTTGAAAAGAAGCAAGACTAGCAGAAATTTCCTATTGCCTGTGAAATTAATCTATGCTATGTGGATGGTTAAAAAAATAAGGATAAACTTTGTTAGTTTTATAACATTGTAAGTGACAAAAGAATGATCAGAAAAAGACAGACACTAAAAAACACCAGTCTTGTTGTAGATATAAAATTATAAAAAAATTGTAATGAAAAAACTTTTGGTTAGTAACACTTATTTAAAAAAAATTATGTTTTTCATAATTTTATCAGTTGTAGTCTTATTTTTATAGTTTAAAAAAAAAAAAAAAAACTGTGATCTGCAAATTATGAAAATTATAATTACTGTTTTAAAAATTTGACTTTTCATTGACTTTATTTATTACAGTGTGTTTAATTAACAAGAACTTATTTAAGTTGAATATGAAAATGTCTTAAAATGTTATTTGTTGTGATATAAAAGGTTTTTATTTTCTCGGTAGACTGAAATCGAAAAAAACTACAAACCAAAAACATTTGTATTATAAGTTTTGTTGCATTTTTCAAAATATTTTATTTTCCTTTTTATCCTCAGATAATTTATAAAAGCAAATATATTTCCATTCTTTTATTTTTATTTTGCTTTTAGATTTGATAGAGTATTTATAGTAATTTTTGTTATTTTGTATTGATGTAGTTTGAGTAAAAATTTCTTTTTATCCCTCTAAGTTGTTTTACTGAATGGTGTATTGATCCTTAGCATGTCTTTAAATATTTATTTAATTTTATTATAGTGTTGTCAAAATCTATTTTTATTATCTGCATGAGTAGTTAAATATATTTTGTAAAATCGTGAGTTTGAAATGTTTTATTTTAGAGTAATCTCTGCATCTATCATAGAATGTAGTATTTATCAATTTATTTATCTGTTATTTATATGAAATATTTTTTGTTTTAATTAGCATGTTAAAAAAATTATTTCAAAAACCGATCCTGGCCTGATGTTTAAGACGTTCTGCATGCCTGCCTGGTTAATTTTCTTTATTTTTTCATTTTCTTCTTCCAGCTGTGTTAAATCTAATACAAAAAATTCAACATCATTATCTAGCAGCCCATCTCCATCTCATGATTCAGAGGAAGAACATACACGAACACCATCTCCTCCAGTACGTATACCTACGCCATCACCACCACGTGTTCCCACACCTCCTCCACCTCCGCGTTTACCAACGCCTCCCCCACCGAGTCCATCTCCTCCTCCAGTTGTCAAAGAAATTAAAGAAGAGGTACCAGTTCCTGTTCCACCTCCCCCAATTACTAAAACAACACATTCCAGAGGTCGGGGGAGAGGTAAAAAAGCTGCTGTGCCTGCACCAAGGACTGTTATCACAGAAACAGTTGGGACTATTGTTGTAAGTAGATGTATCTTTCTGCGAGGATATTGTACTGTTTTAAAGTCTGTAACATTCAGTCTTTTTAGGATGTGGAAGAATACATCTTGTGAATCAATTCAAATTTTACAGTATCTATCATATCATTTTTAGCTATGCATTTCTGTTCAGTTTTTATTCATTATTAACATAAATGTTTCGCAATTGTCTGCAAAAATTTCAGTTTATTTTAGTGTGGAAATAGTTATAGTATTAGCTTGTTTGTATGCCTTGTATATATGACATTCATGCTTGTGTTATCACTCTCACTGTATATCCTTCTCTCATATCAACAGGATACACTTTTCACTATTGTAATTTCAGTTATATTTTAGCAAAATTTTTGTGGTTAGTTTTTACTTTAAATTTTTAATTATTTTAATGAAACTTAAATTCAGTAAGAAGTATATTTTATATTTGTTAATTCAAGGATGCTAACAGATTTGCTTATGGTATTTTTCAATTTTAAACACACAACATAAGTAAATTTATGATTTTAAATTTTAAATTAATATTGACTTAAGGGGAATTCGATTTTGATATTTGGAGGTAAATATATGAAAATTTGGATTTCAGTTTTTCAAAACATAGAAAGTATAAAATTTCATTTTTACGTGGAAAAATATGTATGGATCTGACTGAATATCGGAAAAAATTTTTTGGAAGTTTTTATTCTTATCAAATATTTGAAATGCCCATTAAATACAGTAGAGTCCCAAAAATGTGGCCTAACAGTGCACCAAAGTGTGGTTGAATTTGTGAAAATTCTGGGTTATCAAGAATGGAAATGAAAAATAATGTGTTTTTCCTCAGCAAATATTGTATTGTTTGCTTGAGAACAACAGAAAATAAATTGCCCAAATACCCCTAAACAAAGGAGAAATAGACTTTATGAATGCATGGAGCATTTACTACATGAAAATGGAAATTAGGAATATACTTACCTGTACCACAGTAATTTACCTGATATTTCTCTGATATTCTAACCTAACTATATATATATTGCTGGTGAGATAGATTATGTGTTTGCAAGTAAGTTTAAAATTATTGTTCAGCTTTAAACTAATATGTTTGAAAACATTCAAAGGATTTAGGAAGAAATATTGCAGTCTGTTAAGAAAAATGTAGTGGTAAAACGCTCATATTTGTGAACCAAGAATTAGGAATATTCTTTTCCCTTCCTAATTCAAATAAATTTCTGAACATTATGTAACATGGTTTCCAACTATGTGTGTAATTTTTTTTAAAACTGATTCTATTCAGTGCTACCTGAAGCTTGATCTAACTGCAGTGGCACTAAATTTAGTAAGGAGATTAATGATGACATGTGAAATAAGATTCTGTTATGAAAAGAATTGTTTCAAAAATAGCTGATAGGGGTATTTATGGCGCTGTTGTAACTTGCCAAATTACAATTCTGTGTAAAACATAGGTATGAAGTGAAATCTAAATTTTTGCTTTCATAAGTGACAACTATGCCAGTAGTTTGGACTATAATACATGTAGACAGTTCGAAGATTATTTTTAGTTGAAGTGAGCCACCTCAAATGAATATGCAACTCACATTATGAGAATGTGCATTATTAGTATAGCTGTATTATCTTAATCATCCACTTCTCCTTGTAAACTTAGAACTTGACTGAAACTATGCAAAGGGACTGTATCACTTAATGCTTTGAAAAGGAGTATTAAGAAGTTCAGAGACACTGACAATTTGCCCAGGTGGAGGATGTAAACCTGTGTCAGAAAAGATGATAGCAGATGTTGTAATTGTTATTGTTGAGGAATTTCACCAGGAACTATTGTTGGTATACATATCACAGTGTAAAACATTCATTGTAACACATGGCAAACGACCCTAAGAAAAGTGCTGAGAATAGATGGTCTATGGTGGTTGATTTCCGTGCTGAGGAAATAAAAGTCGTGAATAAAACTTAACAGTTAACTTTTTTATTTTATTTATTTATTATTTTTTTACTTTTTTTTTGCTATTTTTGCATTGTGAAGCACCATGAATACCAATGCTTTAAAAGTGTTGTATGTAAAGTAAAACTTAGTTTGTACTTTAGTTGTTATATATATGCTGAAAGATTACTTCAGTATATGATGAAAAGGAAATTGTACTATTTTATTTTTAACCATAAATTTTAAAATGATTCTGGTGTACCAAAGGTGTACTTGGACAACAATGTCTTAAGAGAAATGCTTAATATCTTACTATTGAAAAAAAAAATACTTAAGAATACTCAATCCCATTGATATCATTTTAAGATATAAAAAATTGCTTTATCTTTATCAGGAAAAGTTTTTGTTAGATGAAAGAGAAATTTTTAACAAGTTTGATGCCTACCAGCTGGTGTAGGAAGCTATCCTCTGCTTCAGTTTGTGTCTTTGTAGAATTGTGGCTGGGAACAAGGCTAGTTTGATAAAAGAATAATTCTATGAAAAATTTGGTACATAGTGATAAAAAATTAAACTATTACTTATAGTCATACTTTTTGATTCCTGTGTGTTACACTTCATCTAGGACTCTGGGTATCATTATAATAATGCTGCTTTAAATCTAATTGTTTAGTGGACAATTATAAATTCTTTCTTTTGGATCAGAGATTGGAACATTTCTACTATTTTGGATGAGTATAACCTTAACCAATTTTAATTTTGAGAAATACCCTGATATTCTGTGACTAACAAACAAAATGTGAAAACTCTTGACAATGAAAAAAAAACATGTAAGTTGTTATCAGGGCAATTAGATTTCAATTTTTTTCTGGTAAATATATTTAGGAAAGTGAAATTTATATATATAAGAATACTATTTAGTTGAAATTAAATCTTGCTGGAAAGAATTTTACATGGCAATTTTACTAATAAAATAACTAGGTTTAGAATTTTCTAGTGAAAACTATTATTTGAATGAGTTTTTCAAAATGAAAAATGACTTATGCCATAATAGCAAAGCTACCTTTGAAATTAAATTGTAATCATTATTAGCTCAAAGTACTCAAAATGTCATGTATTTTGACATAATACCCCTGCAAAGTATGAAATGCATATAGCTTTTTTTAGCTTGACATGTTAGTAAATAATGAGTAGGCCAAAGTTTATATCAGCCTATTATTGTACTTATCACTCTTTTTTCGAATTATTAAATTGAAATTTCATTAATTATATATATATATATATATATATATATATATATATATATATATAGCTTTTAAAAGAAATTTGGTTATATGTTTTATCAGAATGTTATTTTTTTATTGAATTCAAATTATTAGGATGTTGTTGTCTAACATATCTTTAGTTTAAAATTATGGGATATGCTATATTGAGGAATATATTATAAAATTTCTTTTCTAGAGTATTTAGTTTGTGTGTATTAAAATTGATATAAACTTTTACATATAGCAAAATATCAAACTCAAAGTTTATAATAAATTTATATAAATTGTATTGTACATTAATTTATATTTATTTTGAACATTGCTATGCAAATTATTGGAGCAAGTAGGATTTTTTTGGAAATTGTTTTCGAATTGCTGTAAAACACTTAAACTGGTTTAATCTGCTTTGTGGTAGTATGACTGTTCAACTTTAACTATATCAAAGCAGTTTGACTGGTTAAGCTTAGTTTTTTGTAGGTGGGTGTTAGTTTTTTTGTAATACGCAATACTTTTGTTTTAAAAAAGGGACACTATTCCAAGGAAGCAAGCAAAAATGATAGCTTTGAAAGATCACACTTCTGACAGAGAGCTTTTGCATTTTTAGTAAACAAATTGTGTATTAAGAATTCTGACAGCATTAAATAGATCTGGATCATCAAATCGTTAAAAAAAAAAAAAAAAAAAAAAAAAAAAAAAAATGGGCACAAACGAGAAAATTCCAAAAACTGATGAAGTCCTAATAGGGAAGCATGCTCATACTTAAGAATAGGCTTATTGGCATCTGATTTTGATACTGATACACCATAAGCTTCTGGAAGCTAGCTAGAAGAGCAAGAAAGACCATCGAAAAAATCATTTTTATTTTTTAAAATGTTAAGAAAATGCTTTGTACGGTCAAAAAGCACTGTAAGCTTAGTTCCTGTTATTAGTATGATGAAATCAACCATGTGCATAGAAATATTACTACACAAATTTGTTTCATTTGTATAAACTTTTTCTGGGACATTTCAATATGACTTTCTCCCTTGTTGTAATTCAAAAACAGGAGGACTTTCATTCTAGAAAATCAGAATTAATATGCGTGATTGGTATGGAAATTAACCTGACTTAAACACTTGCGAAATAACTTTGAGAATCTTTTAGACAAAATGCACTGTAGGACAAATGAACACTTGATAGCTAATGTTATAAAAGTGTGGTTTAAAGATGATGAAGTCAAGAATATGTGCACTAAATCAAGGGGAGTCAATGCCAAAATGTATTCAAGAGGTCATTTTCGCTAAAGGAGAATGTATATATACTTCATACTAATGCTTGTATTTATCCAGTTTATATAAAGGCTTAGTATGACTGAAAGCATACTTTTCTTATAAAAAGTGATTTTTTTTTACTTTGGTTCAATTAATTTGCTCAGAATAACATATTTTAAATTAGCAGTATATATTCAGAGCTGACATTAATGAAGTTTTTCTTCTAGGATGAAAGTGGCAATAAAATATGGATTTGTCCTGCATGTTCTCGAGCTGACGATGGAAGTCCAATGATAGGTTGTGATGAATGTGATGACTGGTATCATTGGTATGTATAACAATTATGATTTATTTATCTAAATTACTTCAAAATGTGAATAGTTTTTAATTCAGTTAATTACATTTCTGTGTGTTTTATTTCTCCTTTCCATTAATTATTTAATAAATTCTGTTAATAAATTGCTATTTTTAGGGTTTGTGTTGGAATCGTCGTTCCTCCCAAAGAAGAGGAGAATTGGTTCTGTGTTCGCTGTATTGCTAAACGCCAAGGTCCTCCTATCAAACGGCGGAGAAAGAAGCACAAAAAGGATAAATAAATGTGACAACACATTTCTATTGTATTCTTCATGTACTTCTCTCTAAGATAGCAGCAATCACATAAGTAATTTATATAAAGCAAGAAGTACTACTCATTGATAACTATACACATCTCATATGATTGCTAATTGGACTGGTGTTCCTTTTGAATTTTTGTTACGTTTGCTTTGAGTAAGATGTTCGTATAATAATTTGATTGGAGAAGTAGTAGTTTCCTTTGGCAGCGTGAGACTATCAAAATTACAGCTTTTGCATTTTGCATATTTTAAAAGATGAAAGTGTAAGTGCTGGGCTCTGAGAAATATGGGTTGCCACGCAAGCTGCGAGCATAAGTTACTTGAAGATTATAATTAGTCTCTTTTCAGTATTTGAAGATACTTTTTAAAATTTACTTTGAAAGTTTTGGTTTTGTAAATGACATATACATAGCAAACTGTTAGGTGAGAACTTTGTTTTCAGTTTGAGATTGTTCAACTATTTGTAGTAGTAATTTCTTTATTTGTGTGATTTTTTAAGTAACATATTTGTTAAGTTTCATTTTAATTTGTCAAAACGTTCTGCTGCTTTTGTGATATTATTTATATGTATGTTGGAAGTCATACTTCTATGAAAAAATATTATAGCTTTCTTTTTGCAATGCATACTGTTGTAATCAAAATAAGTTCAAAGCATAAATGATTAGAATATCAAGATGCACAAAGATTATATATCAAGATGTATAGAATTAGATTGATTCTGTATTTCTTGATATGTGTGAAATAAATTCAAATTAATTAAAGCTGTTTGTACAATAAATATGTAAAATGTGTATTTTGTTTTTAAGCTGTATTATTATGGAATAAACATTTTGGACAATGTATTTATCTGAATACTGCTCAGCCATGTACGTCATTCACTGCTGTATTCCAAATAAGTTTTGAAAGAATTTAAAAAAATATATAAAAAATTTACAATTTCATTTCTTCTCTTTAGAAAGTAAAAAAGTATGAAATACACATTTTTAAATAATATAATTTTTTTTTCAGCAATATTTTTATTTTTTATAGTGTATCCCCCCTTTTTTTTTATTTCTTCCATAATCTGATTGCTATTTAAACTTGCTTTTAAATGCGTACTTTGATTTCTTCAAATTTGCCCAATATAATGTTTTAATTACTGCAATATAGCACATTTTAATCTATAAACAATGGTTATTTCATACTTAAAAATAAGTCATCTTTATTTGTTGTGAATATACTGTAAAGACCTGTATATAATTTTTAAATGCTGGCAGCAAGAAATATATTTGTAGTTGTGGCATAACCTTTATAAAAGTAAATGCTGAAATTATTTTATTAAATGGTTTTTTGTGCCTTTTTAACAACAGTTATCTTGGGTGAGCATGGCCGATTTCTATAGTAGAATATTTCTAAAGATATGTGCAATAATAGATTTTAGCATATTTATTTCTTGTATAAGAAAAAAATTATGCGTTAAGCATTAGATTAGGACATCTATTTTTTAATAAAATGGAATTCACATAAACAGCAGTGATAATGTATATTTTAATGATTGTCAGTAAGGATAGTAAAAGGCTTTATATCTGCTTGCTTTTCCTGTTTTATGGAACAAGTATTATAAATATTAACATATATTAGGAAGGATATTCTTCCAGAATTTTAATTTATCATGATAAGTTCTTATGTTTTTATTTTTAAATGAAAATGAATTTGATATGATATTTATTAACTTAATTTTAAAGATCCCAATTAAATGAAAATGTTTCACTTGAATTTAATTTATGTAAATGGTCAGATGTTCTCATTGTTCAATACTGTATCAGTATTGTTATATATTAGTGTGATTTTTAGTGTATACTTTTGCTACTTGTGTTTCATAATTAGACATTAAATACAAAGTTAAAAAATCATTTATGTAGAGCTTTATATTTATATGTAAAGTATTGAATACATGAAGATAAAATTTCAGTTATGAATTCTGGTTCTAAATAACTTGCAAAACAATCTTTTATATTGGTGCTTATATCTATCTTTTTCATAGTTACATTTTTGTTACATGAAGAACATTTTTTTAATTGTATGTACATTTGTAAAAAATAATTCATCTCATATTTATGTGAATAATTTGTTCATAAACTTTGGAAATGAATTTTTTCTTTAAAATGCTAAAGTGTATTTTTTTTAGTTATAATAATGAAGTACTAAAATCATTGGATTTTTAATTCTTATATAAATATTTTAGTGTTAAAGTTATTCACTCCTACCTAGAAATCTGTAGTAAAAATAAACAAGTCTTATGTAATGTAAGAAACAATTTTGTTTTTATACTTTTGAAGTAATATGAATATCAAATAGAATGTATGGTATTCTGGTGTGAAAGGGGTTTAGTTTATGTACTTTTCTACAACTTGCTAAATATTTTCATTGTTAATATTTCATAATTCAGATGCAAGAACGCACATCCTGCTTTTGAAAGGAGTGATTCAGAAAAATTTAAGGGTAAAAATAGATGAGAAATGTGAACAAATTATGATTGAATTAAAGAAATTAAACAATTTCGTCTTGATATATATATTTTCACATTTTAAGAAATTAGTTTTACTATTTTGTTTATAATACAGTAAAAAGTGAGGCACTAATTTTACCTTATACCTAAAGTAATTTATATTTCTGAATCTAATAAGAATTCAAAATGTCTTTCAGGCATCTTTTCTTTCTCATAATAAACATTATTAGCAATCTAAATAAAATGATGAATTGTTAGCTACTCTTGAAATGGAACAAAAACTGTTTGTATTCCTTGCCCTTGTGGTGCTAAATGTAACAAGAAGTAAATGTTTGATTTTAAATCCTGTTTATTAGTTAATAATTAATTGCTATGAATATTATTTTTGATACTTCCATGTAATGACTTTTTGTTAAAACTGAACTAAAAAAGTATAATTTTTATAGTTGTGATAAATCTGAAAAATTTAATTAGATCATGTTAAATATTTTTTTGTGTGTTCATCAATATTATGAAGAAAATTGTTATTAAAACAACATTTTATTTGAAAACTTGAATATTTGTATAGGTTTAAAATGTATAAAAATGTTTTTGTTTATGTATATATATGTTAGTAACCAGTTTTTTTGAGTATGATGATTTATTACTTAGTATCAAATAGGGTAACATATGTAAATATACATTTGATATTACAAAAAAGCAGAAAAGAACTTGAAGAATGAAATTTTATTGGATGTGGAACGACTCGAAATTGATGTTTTGAAAGTTTGATCAAGTCCCCAGCCTGTTTGTTCAATCTCTGATTTGCCGCTGAAAAGGAACTGGATGGCAAATATCGAAAGTTTGGTACGAAAAAACCAATTTGCTTTTTGTATACAAGATTTTAATCCACCATCTTGTTCTGTTGATGGAAAATTACCTGCTTGAAAGATTAAAGGAAAGAGAATTTATGCGTGTCATTTAACTTCATAAACTTTGATGTGGATTTTTACTGAATCATTGTAAATTTTTTTAAGTTTCTGTAGAAATTAGTGTCCCATCTCATATGTCCTTGTATGGCAACGAAGTGTAATGAATCAATAAACTGCATGTTAGTTTGTAATTTTGCATTATTGTTTAATTCATTATTTACAGTCAGACTTCATTTTAATGAATTCATGAGGACTAAACATTTTGTTTGTTAATTCAGGGTCAAGACAAAATGCAAATTTTTTGCTCTTCTCTTTTGAAAATTCTACAATGAGCAACTATATAACAAATATCCATAGTTAAAAATTATACACTTTTTTATTCAACAGCTAAAAATACTATTAGTAAATTATCACGCACCAGTTAATTGGAAATTTTAAAATTCTGACTACTGGATGTTCGACAGTCTTTTTGATTCTTGACTCGAAACAGTTATTTTTTGACTTGACATTTACATCCTACTGCATAAGGTATGTTTTCAGACTTTCCAAACGATATAATACATTAGAAAATGTAATATTTTTGATAGGAGTTTTATTATATTAATTTCTGCATCAGATTCGTTATTCATTGGCTCCGACAAGTCTACAATTTCCTCAGCTTCAGTTGCACAGATAGGCAGTTCAGTCCATCATCAAAAGTAACATAATCATTAAAATCTTAAAATATCGCCTGCATTGTGGAGTGGGATGAGATAAGAAAGGAATTTCCTGTTCTATTCAAAACTCACATGCTAAGTCTACTCATGACTCATTTGCACCAGTAAAGTGTAAAAATGATCTGCGCCCTTTCCCGTCAAAATTCGCTGCTTACAAGAAAGTCTATCTTTTCTGGAACAAAGGATAGGTCATTTGAAAAAATCCAGGGTTTTTTTTAGTAAAATATTTTTTAACCGTTGAAATGAAAATGACAAACTCTCTGAGTATCCCAACTAATGGTTTCTGTCTGTGACTTCGTCTTTTTTTATTGAGTAGGCAATTTGGTCTCAAAAATATTAATACCGTGGAGGTAGGGATTGCAATACTGGTATTTTGAGAGATTTTTACAATTTTGAAATACCAGTATTCACAAGTTTAAATACCGGTTTTTACTAGAAATTTCTTAAAATTGTCTCCACTATATGTTCAGGGATCACCAACATTGCAAAATTTTATGCGTTTTTATTTGTGTCTCCCTAACCGGCAAAATGAATTAAACTGTGAATACAAAGTTGTGTCGTACAGTTAAGAGAAGTGATAAAATATGTGAATCATCCAAAGATACGGGCCAAAAAGATCCTGTTACATCTCAGAGCGATACTGAACACGCTCGGGATTCGTAGACTGATATTCATATCTGTGAAAACAAGATCGTAATTATGAAAAAAATGCGTAATATTTTTTTAATTGGTGAATTTGTTATTTACGCTGTATTTGTATATCATACTTTAAGGTTCAAACTATTTTTTTATATTAATTATATATATATAATCATAAATAACTCAATAATGAATGAGAATAACTTTAAAGAACATAAAGAATCAGTTGATAATACTTCGGTTTGATTTCATTATTTATATGATGAAAAGAATATAGTGGCACAATGTAAAAAATGCTCTAGTGTTATTAAAATGAATGGATGAAGTACAAACGGGGACTCCATACACATTTAAAAACGAAACAATACAAAATTGTTAGAGGAAAGAATATAACTGCGATGTAGGTACAAATTTTAGCACACTTTCTAAGCCCAAGCCATCAGGGATTTTAGATTATTTTGATAAAAAGATAATTCGGATGAAATTATTGCACAAAATTACGTTCCAGGCTTAATGACAGTGCAATTGATGCATTGTTTTTTTAAGATATTTCAAAAATTTCTACTAGTATCACAAACTGAATAGCGATATTTACACTTTTTTGTGATTTAAATAAATAAGATGTTCCTTTATTCTTTTTTGTCTGTGTTCTTTATATAGTTATAATTTATAAGTTACAAATTATTTTTTGTGCTATTTACACTCTAATAAAACTGGCAAATATAAAACAAAGAAACACTACATTTTCGTGCTTTTCTAAACTTTCTAATACCGGTATTAAGATCTAAAAAATACTGGTATTGAACTTTATGGTCCGATATTGCATTCCCTACATGGAGGTAATCTGTAAAGCAGTCTTGACCCATAGCAAATCTAAATTTTGTGACATCTTTTCAACAGCATTTATCAGATATCACGAACTAAGCCATTCCTCCAACTTCTCGCAGAAACCCAAGAAATGAGCAATGCTTTCCAATTTAACCTCCTAAGATTTTGGATGTTCAGTTTTGAGGAATGAAAGTTATAAGTGTTTGGATGTTGAATAATTTCAATTCCCTTCTTAGATAGCAAGTCCGTTCACCACAATATCCTGGGATCCACTGAAGGGTTATTTGTTCTTATATCCTTAAACTCTCCAACCCAACAATTTAGGATATTCTTAGAGATGGACATTTCTTACACACAAAACTGACTCCATACATAAAGCTTACACAACTTGTATAAAAATTCTTTTTGTAAACTTTTCTCATAAATGTTTAGAATATTTGTTTACAAAATTACTTTTTAATCAGCTTCGTTCATTTTGGAGAAAAGAATTACACTTCAGACTTAATTGGTAGCCTTTTTAATGTTTATTTTCATTTGTAAGACAAAAAACAGGAATTGCAATTTACTACCTAGAATTAAAACTGAACAAATCTTAAGTATGCAACAGTTATTTACATAACTTGAATTTAAATGCATTTGACCAATAATTCTAAACCTAAAATGTTAGAGAAAAAAATTTAAGTAATGAAAATGAATTTCAGATAATCTAATATGCAGTACAAACTTTTGAATTCTAAAAATAATCAATTTAGGTTATAAAAGTCACAGGCAGTCTTTTTTTATCAATAATTAGGGATGTTAGAAAATATTTAAATTGCATGTACTTTTTTTATCCATTTATTAAAATTAACATCTCATGGGCACAAATGTTACTCTTTCAGTTCATACTTTTTGAGGATTTTGAATGACAATAGAAAGGACACAAGTTTACACCTTACCACAATCCAAATTCCAGTTTTAAAATTCATACATTAAAAGAAATTACATGGGTGTCAAACTTGCGACCTGGCCAGTATATCGGCACATAATAAAATATTGATTTCTTCCTAAATAGGAAAGATAATAGCAGAGAAGAGGTGTCAGGACAAACATAAAATTTTTCTTGTTCTTTTATTTACATTTATCGTAATGCATTATTCGAAAAAAAAACCTTGTTTCTATGAATATTGATTTTTTTTGCAGAATACTTTAAGTTGTACCTTGTTTGTTTGGTACCCTTGGTGTAATGTATACTTTTTCAGTTGTCATTTTTGGAATCTTCATTCTGATTGAATATCTTTTGAATCATTACATCTCAGATTTTTCTTAATTATGTCTTCTACAGTAAAATACTGTTTACAAATTAAGATTTTGGGGGGAACTTTAAAGAAATGTTTTTCAAATTTCAAAAATTATTTTTTTAATAAAAATGATATATACTATAAAATACAAAACTCCTTTATTTATACTTGAAAACTTCTAAATTTAAAAAGTTGTGTAGTATGCATTTTCTGAAGCTCTTCCTGTAAAATCTGAAACACATGTTCCCTTCATGAAATTTTTAAATATAAATGATAAATTGACTGTTTAAATGAATACATAAGATATTCTCAAGATTGAGAAGTAAATTAAAAGTCAAGTTTTTTAAAACACAAAATCAATTGTTGGGCTTTCACCACAATTCTATTAATCCTACAAGTCATTCACATTTAACAATCTTTGAGAACTGATTTCACTATCATTAATTTATAAAAAATGATTTAGGGTTATTTTTTAAGCCATCACTTTCTATCCAGGTTCTAATCATTTGCATAACAAAAATAATTGATGCAGTAACAACTTATGATAAACTCTATTTCTCTACTCCATCCCTTTAAAGATTTCTTCAATAACAAGTATAAATCTTGGTGGTATGTGTGTGTGGTTCTTTTTTAAATTAAATACAATTTCAAAATTTTAGAAAAGTTGAAATTGATTTTTATTACAAATATCCTTGAAATAAGCTTTTAAATTTACTCAAAAGAAAGTTTAGAATTCATGAATTCTTAATCAGTATTTTACTATAGAGATTAAAGAATTATATGGAAAAAAGTAAACATAGCAGCTGGGAAAAATATTATACGATCCCTCCGAGTACCATGTTTTATTTCACTTATGACCACTTTTAAAGAGGTAGAAAAATTTATGAACAGTTTAATTTTTGTCTTAACTTAATGTATAAGTGCTTTGAGAAGCCCAGTGGCTGAGTGGTTAATATATTGCGCTTCCATGCCACAGGTCCAAGGTTCAAACCCTGGGCTGGGAAAAGTTAAGTGCAGGGCAGCTAAAATGACCCTGAGCAAGTTGCTATTAAATTTAGTGTATGGACCAAGTACAAAATTCAGTAATTTAAACAAAAATCTAATTTGAAAATGTGGCATTTTGCATAGAAAAACCAAAAATTTTACAAAATAGATATACGAATAAATTTAACAAATTTATAAGTTGTAAAATCAAGAACAACATTGTGTGTGGATATCCATCCATTGGTTCTAGAGAAAAAAAAATCTGCAGTTTAACTGGGACTTTTGATTATGCAGTTACTTGAAATGATCTGGTGGATCGCAAAAGTGTGCATTATTGGTTTATTTGGAAAATTCCAACACACAAGATCAGTAGCAAACCGAACACTGTGTATTGTCTTTAAAAACTATTTGATATGTAGATAAAAATTTCACTAATGCTAATGATGGTATTGATTAGAAATTATAATCGAAGCCAACACAATTAAAACAGAAAAAATACTAAGTACCTAAAAGCAATTTCATATTTTATTAAAAATCAAAAAATAAATAAACCAGTTTAGTGTGAGTTTTTGCATAAAAAATTTAATTGGTATTTCCAAAATTATATCTCCATAAGGTGATCTGAACCTTGAAAAATTTCATAATTCAGCTTTGTCAAAGTTTTAATTGTTTGATCAGGTCCAATAATACTATTCTTCAAACTGCAATTATTTTCTATGGCAACATTGGAGCAAATAATACTATTTTGTATAACACATTCTTTCCCAAAAGTAACATTATCCATAACAATAGAATTTGTTATTTTAGTCTTTTCACCTAATTTACAATTGGAACCCAATGCAGTTTGTTTGATTGAAGCTTTGGGAAGTAATTCAGAGTTTTCCCCCACAACACTATCAGCATCTAATTGTGATTTTTGAAACTGCTGAGATTTAACTTGTTCAACACCCATTAGAGAAAAGTTTTTAGATACTTTTTTGTTAATGTCTGCATAAGCAACTAATGTATTAACTCGATAACAAAAGCAATCTCTGTCAATGTAAGAATAGCAAACCAAATTTTCTTCCATAGCAGACTGCGAATTATACATTGAAGCCTTTGCAGAGGATAACTCAAAAGCAAGATTTTTCAAATCAATACACTCTTGATTTAAAGTAGGAGCTAAAGATGATTCATTACATTCGGTATCACTGCTTTTTTTCTTGATATTAAATTGCTTTTTTACAGCAACAGGAAGAAATTCTCCTTTTATAGTAGAAATATGTGCATTGTGCAGAATGAAGCTTACTAAGTCTTTATTAATAATATAAACATGAGCATCCATTAAATTACCATAAACTTTTATCTCGCTGTTTTGTTCCAGAATGTATCTCTTAAATGGTACCGTTTCTTCAAAGTCAGCTTCTGCATTGATAAATATTAGTTTTCCTTGAGAATCCATTGCAATGATATCACGTTCAAATTTTGCTTTCTTTTTGGATCCAGGAACTTCAGCTTCTTTCAAAGAGTTTGGGAATGGCACCAACAAGACGGTTAATGAAGAGCATCGCATGCGGTGTAAATGTATCATGTTTTGAAGGGCAAAATCAGATACAATATCACAGCTTAGAACAATAACATTAAATGATTTGATTTTATCTTTTATGTGCCGTAGACTATCCGCTGTTCCCCAATCTTCATGTTTGGGTATACCAACAATATCCAGCTTCAAGTCAAACTTATTTTCAATTGCATTTTGAACTTTAGCCTTCTCATTTTCTCGAACTATTATTATAGCTTCCAAAAATCCAGCTTGTTTTAAAATATTCAGAGAGCAATAAATCAAAGGAACATTTCCTACAGGCAGCAAACATTTTGGAATTCCAGAAGTTATCTCTCTCATTCTGGATCCTGTCCCAGCTGCCATGACAACAGCTTTCAAATCCATCTGTAATAATAATATAATTATTTTAAAAAGTATGTATTAATTAAGACTTATGTATTAATGTCACTACAGTCAAATTTTCTCCATGAGAATCATGGGTACTGAAGTATTATCACAACATATTCAAACTCAAAGTCAGTGGTGCAGTCAAAGTCAGTGGCCAGGGCCTACTGTGCCCATCCCAGTATACGTGACAATTGGGCAATGAGGAGCATGAGCAGATGTCCTGATGAGGAGGTCAGTCTGAAGCGAGACCCCAGTGTTTAAGTCCCCAAGAAAGCTTGGTACTCATTTATTAACCCACTGCAGTAGGGATGAAAGGCTGAGTCGATTTTGCCCAGCCTGGAAATAGAACTTGTACTTGTGGTGTGGAAGCTCGATATGCTACCACTGGGCCTTCATCACAACCTATTGGTGACATAAAATGAAATGAAGCACATGGTTGCCAATTCAGCGAGTATGACACATAGGAAATCAGGGTACCAACTTGGCAAGTTATTAATAAAGTTGGCAATTGTTGTGATAATATATATAAGTACCAAATCATGTCATTTTCCACTCAAATCTGACTTTTTTCTCCAAATGAAACAAACGAGTAACAATTTTTTGTTGTTCACTTTTGCTGTTTTTATGTCATGGCACAAATTTGACTGTGGTGATGCTAACACATAAACACCGAAAATACATTTAATTGGTTCTATACACATTAGGTCATTATGTAGAGGCAAAACATTTTTAGTTTCTATAAAAGTTATAGATTTTGAATGAAAATCTGATTGGTTAGAAGGTGTTCTATGATGCAAGGGCCATGAGGTCATTATGCACCATGCGAGGCACATTCTCTGAAAATTCATATTCCCCTCAGCCTGCCCTCCAAAAGAGTATAAATTAGATACTTAAATTCATATTACATAAAGAACTTTAAAAGCAAAAATTGTACTATCTAAACAATACTTGCATGTTTAAGCCTTTGCAAAATAAAAATTGTAACTTGGTAACATTGAAAAATTCACCAGAAAAGTTATTGTATAGCTAAACTAGATTTATTTTTAAAAAATAATAAAAATTCACTCTTTATTCTTTGTGCAACTGATATTTATATTTAAATACTTTACGAGATTTGAAGAGATTTAAACATTTCAAAACAGGATCAAAATTTCATGAAAGCTCATCTTTACAATTTTGAAAATAAAATTCCATTTTGTTTATAAGTAATTAAATGTAATTTGATGGTTAAAACAACACACCAATAAAACCTTCAAATAATAATCTATTAAAAAATAAATTTCTATTATAGAAATATTGGAATGATAAAACAAATAGATACTAACATGATCAATCAGAAATGTTTAAACATTTTAAAATAGAAGTTCCAAAAATGAAAAATCAGTTTATAAAAAGGACAGTAATAAAAATGTTTAAAGAAAGGGAAAACCACTCTGAAGTAAATTTTTATTTAGTGTTAAAATCAGAAAACTAGAGTATTAATGAAACATAAGACAATCTTTTAACAAACCAACAATTACATTTTTGTTAGAGGCCAATGATATACATCTTACTAGATAACTAACTTGCGAGTAAAAAGTTTTTTTAACCTTTTAGAAAGAACAGCCTTCTTCTAGAGAGTTAAACTGATTGTCTTAATAAACCTTTTGTGTCAATTCTTTGTATAGAATATAATATGCTCATGCATTTAAAAAAGTAGGTACCTCATTACTATAAATATTATTTATATTCTTTTTACACATAACTTTATTTTCACAAAATCATACCAAATACCTTTTAAAAAGTATGTTTATTTTATATGTTTATATAAAAGTATTTTTTAAAACAGAAATGTCAGTAAAATTGAAAAAGCATGGATTTGAGTAAAAAGTCAATTCAAAATGCACCCTTTTTGCATAAAATATTGTCTTGCATGCCCAGTAATTTTTGTCAGAATTACAATTAACTCTGAAAATGTCGTGTTTAAATTAACATTTAAGGAACTTCAATAACTTTTTTTGAATAATTTAGTCTCATAATTCTTTTTTTTAAAGCTCAAGTTGTTTCAAGATTCAAATTCACACTTCAACACAATTTTTCGTGTGCTTCATAAGTTTGTTCGACACAACAATTATAAACTTTTGTACAAAATTTAAGAATTCTTCCCTTCGTGTCAAAGACAAATCTTTTCATAAAAGCTTGCGTGGGAATGTTTAACAAAGAGTATTTTTAATAATTATTGATTTTTAGGCAAAACATTTAAAATATAACGCTACATCGAGAATTTTAACAATATTCGAAGTCAAATTCCTGTGAATGTTTATTTAGTCAAATGCTTCCAAAATTTTGAATAGTTTCAATTTATGCTACATGATAGGTTAAAATTACCTTCTTTACGGCACGTGTCGGGGTAAAAAAAAAAGAGGTGGATCAAGAGTTGACTCAGTTCAAAACAGAAAATAAAACTTGGAGTAATCAGAAACAAAAAAAAAATATATTTCCATCAAACTTTTTTCAGATGTAACTACATTTATTTAGTTATTACTCAAAGAATTTTTTAAATGATGACTAAGTTTTTCACTTGACCTCACTTCCAGCACACAAACATATGGCATAATGTTAAAAGTAAAGCGAAATGTGATTCTATTTACTGCCACGACCATTCTTTTCAGCTCACTTAAAGAAAAATAATTTGCTATTCATTGGTGCGTATGTAATGATTAGGATCAGCAGGGTTGCCTGTTTGGCGCATTAGCTTATTTTTATATCTTTATAATTTCTCGATAAATGTTTGAAATGTGAATACGCTTTTGATTCTTATTAAAATTCATACACTCATTCATTCATACATTCATTATACATAATCTTCTGAATTTCTTTTAAATTAAAATTTTTGTCATGGATATATTTTCTAACATTTTAGATAAGTAAAGAGAGATAGAGAGAAGTAATTTGTATTATAAAGAAATTATAATAAATAATCTGTCTTACGATTATAATACTTTTATATATTGTTAAATATTTTTGTTGTATTTACATTTATAAGTTTTATTGCATATACCTATGAATATCTCAAATGTGAGAATTCTTACTTATATCAAGTTGAATCTTTATGTAAAACATATGAAAAGATATTAATTTTTAAAAATTCGTAATTATATATACAGCAATACCGAACATACGGGATAGGTGAGTGATAACCGCATAAGTCGAATTCGCGTAAGTCGGGGTATAATTTCTCATTAAATACACATAAATTATTTTTAGCTGGGACTGGAAACGAAAATAATAATAATAATTCAGAAAAAAAATTTTTTAATTAAATCTAAAATAACACAAATACAAAATTGCAAACTTAAGTTATTTTGTGATTGAAGGTTTCATAAAATTGACAAATCTGTTCATAAGTCCACTGGCTCAAATATTTTTGTACCGCAAAATTTCCTCGTAGCATGCTAATACTTTTTTTATTCCTTGTTTTGTTAAAAAAATACGCTCTTCGTTGGAGTCTATATGTTCTGAAATTTGTGTGTGTAACCGTTTTTCAGTTAAACTGAGGCCTTCTCTCAAATCCCCAATCGTCATTCGAGCTTCTGATTAAACTGGATCTAAAGGGTCAAGATCTTCAATGTCTTGCTCCTACTCGTGCATTTCTATGAGCGCATTAATTATCAGTTCCTGATTGTGGGGAAACCAGCAGTTCTTGAACATCATCATTACCCACTTCTAAATTTATTTGTCTGGCAGGATCGCCAATTTCTTTAATTAGTGGCGTAACGTACACCCCTTTCCATCACGGGAAAGGGACAGGTATCAGGGGGGGGGACAAAGCCTATGTTTTGTAATAGTTTCGCAATCCTTCGTAAGATCCGGTGGAGCCCCAAATTCGACTTTGCAGGAGAGACCTAATATTCTCCATTACGCCACTGCCTTTAATAACAATACCATTTTCCTCAGGCTCTGGCACTCATTCCATCTGAGTTTCAATGATGGGGAGGGGGAGGAGGAACGACGCAGTTTTTTTTCCAAGAAACTACAAACTAGAGACAAATCGACGAGATTTGAAAATCGCGTAACTCCGGGTTCGCGTAAGTCGGGGTAGATTAAGTTGAGGCATTAGTGTACATTTATCTAAAAGTTTATAATTATTGTGTTATTTCTATTATTTAACTATTCATAATGTATTTTTTCCCTCAAATGCAAAATACCTTCACTGGCGTAGCTAGTTCTGAGTAGGCCCTGTATCAAAATTCATTTTGGGCCCCTTTTCAGGTATGGAAGCCCTGTAAGCGCGACTGTATTTACACATATTGGGGCCCCCGTATCCTTGATACGGTGGTAGCTACGCCCATGAATTAATTACGCATTTCTTTATTTTTTGTAAAATAAATCTAATAAGTAAATGTAGTACATATCAATTAAAAGGACCATTTAAGCTGAACACAAATAAAAATTGCCGAATTTTGGTATATATACCTATTGATATTGTAATTATAACTTGTGGCTGTTTTTAAATATCATGCTTAGACCGGTTGCTGATATAATAAAGAGGTGCCAATATTTTCAACTATCGTCAATATAAGGTTTATCTGAATGCAGTGCCCTTTTCTTTCTGTTGCATTGTTATAGCTGGATTATTTTATCTTTTTTCCTAAAATGATGAAAATCTGGGTTTTGCCAATAAACAAAAAAAAAAAAGATGTAAGAAGCTTTTTTTCTTCTCAACACAACGATCACTTCAAGACGATGACAGTAGGCAAAAAAAAAAAAAATGTTGCTTTAGGTGTAATGTCCGTTGACTGTCAGCATACTATTGATATTTATGTAATGAATTGGATTTCGGATTTCATGTACAGAAGGAACGCTTCAGAAAAAGTCCCTTACATATAGTCTCTGTAACTTATATAAATATCACAAATATTTACAATTTTAAATTTTTTTGAGTTTTTAACTTATACTGAAATATAAGTGCAATTAAATGAAATGATTCATGCTTTTGGATGAAATATTTAGTAATGCATTAAATAATTTAAGTTTATTACTTTTCTCATTGACATTTAATACATTTTTATTTTTCGATTAAATTACAAAGTCTATTGTTTATAAAAATTATGATTTTGTTTAATTGAAACACGCTCAGGAACATTGGAAATAGCACAATAAGCAGTATGCTTTGGATTTAAATGAGCTTTAATATACATAATGACAGGGATTCAATTAATCCCATAGTCAAGACAATTGTAGTGTCGTGATCCCTTAACCCTCTATCTACCGCGTTATAATTTACTGAAGGTTTTGAAATGAGGACTTCTATTGGTGCACTTTGCTGGACAGTGAACTTGAATGAACGTCACGCTCGGGTATGTAACGCTCTTTCGGCTTTTTTCATCGGAAATCCTGCTCGTACAAGGTCGTCCTCGACAAACACACCGCTAAAAAGAAAAGGAGGGACGTTTCTCTCCTCCCGGCACTCTAAAACGTGATAGTTTGTCCCCCTACGAATACGCCGTAAAAGCAAAGTTCTTACCTCCGTTCTAAGTGGGCCGCTCCCCCCCCCTCCTGGCCGCCACCTCTTTCCACGAATGCCGGGGGATTTGTAATCGCCGTAGAAGTGGGAAAATGAAATGTAATATTTTTCAAAAATAGGCTTCGAGAGAGAGAAATCCTACACTAAAACTAAACAAAATGTAGAAAAAAGACAAATTTTTTAAAGAACTAAGTAAATAGTATAATTATTATTAACAATATTGCAGTGAATTTAAGAATAAAAATCTATTTTTGTAAGCGAATCAGAATAGCAATGAACAAATAGTTCTTAATAATACTTAATAATAATAATAATAATAATAGTTCTTACTTAAATATATACTTTGAGTCTAAAAACAAAATTAAAACAATTAAAAATTTAAAATAAAAAAAATTAAGCATACAGGTATTAAGAGAAAGTTACATGAAATACACTCTGTCGCAAAAAAATATATGCACCCAGAAGAAATCAAGCTACAATCACGAAACTCGGCAAGAATGTAGTCTGGTAAGAGATATGCAAATGATTAAAATTTCGAAGCCAATGAGACAAGGCTAAGTGTGCTATGCGCATATTAGTTGCGCAACTGGGAGAGTTTAAAAGCATGAGTACGAGCGCCGTACGGCTATCCAAACGAATCTGATGACTTTGATAGACGATATTGAGACTTAGGATGCCTCTAAGACGTAACCGGCGGCAGTACGAGCAGGTGACGGACTTTGATAGGGGCCGTATAATAGGCCTCAGAGAAGCAGGTTGGTCGAATAGACGTATCGGCCGCCACCTCGGTCGGAGCGATATGGTAGTTGCTCGGTGTTGGCAACAGTGGATCACAGAAGGTAGAGTGTACCGTCGTGGAGGGTCAGGACGTCCCAGGAACACAAATGATCGCGAGGATCGTGCAATCAAAAGAGTGGCCACTTCGGCACCAACAACGTCGCTAGCATCGATTCAACGCCACTTACCTCCTTCCAGACATCCAGTGCCATCAAGAGAAACCATAAGGAGACGACTGACCGAAGTTGGCTTGAGGAGCCGACGTCCGCTAAGACGCTTACCACTGACCCCACATCATAGGCAGTGTCGACTGGATTTTTGCCGACCTCGGGCAACTTGGAGTGTGACAGACTGGAGACGTGTCATCTTCAGTGATGAATCCCGATTCAGTCTCAGTGCTGATGACCACCGCACACGTGTCTGGAGGCGCACCGGCCAGCGGTCCGATCCGGCATTTATTGTCGAGCGGCATACAGCAATTTCACAAGGTGTGACAGTGTGGGGAGCAATTTCTTGGGACACACGATCATCTTTAGTGGTCCTTCAAGGCACTTTGACAGCTCGCAGATACGTGGACGATATTTTAACGCCGATTGTGCTACCCATGCTATCAAGTCGCCCAGGTGCCATTTATCAACAGGATAATGCTCGTCCACATACTGTGCGACTCTCCCAACAATGTCTTCAAGGATATGACGTCCTACCATGGCCTGCCAGGTCACCAGATCTTTCGCCAATAGAGCATGTCTGGGAAGGCAACTGCAGCCGTCCCGAGATACAGGAGAATTAACTGCGCAGATGCAAAGACTATGGCAGGATCTTCCACAGGGGGTCATAAGTGATCTAATTGAATCGATGCCACGCCGAATTTCGGCTTGTATAGCTGCCAGAGGTGGCTTTACTACTTACTGATTTTTAACCTTTTGCAAGCTGTAACCGCTTAATAAAATGATATTTTGTTCTGAATTTTTAATCATTTGTTTATTTTCATATACACTACATGCATACCAAATTTCGTGAATGTAGCTCAATTTCTTCTGGGTGCATATATTTTTTTGCGACAGAGTGTAATTTAAATACAAGAAAACAAAATATAATTAAGAAAACTTAGCTTGCAGCAACGCCGGATATATTTGTACAAAACTGCCATACAAGAACAAAAGAGCTGGTAAAAGTTTGAGATTATGTGATATGAATCTTCTGATTAAATCCCTTTGTAAAGGTTTTGACCTAGATTCCTCTCTTCCCAATCAACTGTCTCCCTATTCCTTTGCATAACTTAATTCATTCATGGAGGGAATTGACTATTCTTAACCCTTTTACGGGCAGTGGCGAATAGGTCTAGCCACATATTAAAAAAAATTTCTCCAAACAAAATTTTTAAAAAGTCAGACTAATTTTAAACTAAATTTTAATAATAAATAATATTTATGATCTCCTAATATTTATAAAGCATAAGTGCTTTATACTTACACATTGTAACTTAATCACTATGATTTATATTTTTTTTAAACGTAAAATTACGTATTCTTCCTTTATAGTGTTATTTTAATTCCTTAACTTTACGACTACAGTGTTACAAGAAAAGTTGTTTGGCTTTTTTTACTTTTGCCATCAAGTGTCCAAAATATTTTCCTTTCGTTTTATTTTTAAATTATTTAAATTTTTTATTTCCGTTTTCCTTTTTATCTCGCTTTAAATTTCATATTTCCGTTTTGCCCTCTAGAATTAATATTTTTATTTCCGTTTTGCCACCACTATAATTATTTCTTTTTTCTGTATTGCCATCAAAAATATAAATTCCTATTTTCCGTTTTGCCAACATATGTAAAATATTTTTTTCTCCCACTTCTCTATTCCTTAAAAAAAAAGTATAATTGCCAACACAGTAATGAATTTATTTTTTCCTGTTTGTATTTTCAGAAATAAATTTGATTCTTCTTTTTTTGTTATTAAACTGCGTCGTTTGCAATTCAATATTTAAACTAGGATCGTGAATGTAAATTTAATTTTTACCCTTCTTTTTTTCGCTCTTGCTTAAATTTGTTTTCTGAATATGAAAAAAAAATTGCTTAGGTAAATTTTATTGTTATTTTTGCTAATAATTTTTTGTTAAAGTACGTATAAGTGAGATAAGTATAGAAAAAAGTTTTCTTTTTATTACAATAAATTAACATATTGTCTGAAGAGATGATTTTTCGTATTTTTTACATTCTTTTCCAGTTAGAATTATTTTCTATTGTTGTTTATTTTTTAATAATTGTTCTTTAATGAAATACAGTGGCCCAGAATGGATTTTTATAACTAAAATTGCAGATTTAAAATTATTGTTTTTTTATGCTCTCTACTTCTATAGTTTTTTGTCTGTAGGAGAAAAAAATGCTTAAGAAATTTTTATTGTTTATTTTTACTTATTTTTTTATACAAGATAAATCTTCTTACTGCAGAAAGCTTCACTTTATTGCATTAAATTTAAAAATCAATAACCTCAAGAGATGAGTTTCTATTTTTTACATTCTTTAACAGTTTTTTTTTTTTTTTTTTTTTTGATTATTGTATTTCTTAGATAAAATACAGTGGAGAAAAACGGTTTCCAATAACGTAAAAAAGTGCAATTTTCGAATTCTAAAAATATATTTATAATTCATAGGAATGAATTCACCTTAGAAAAACATGATTTGGAAATGTTCCAAAAACTTTGTACGGTTTTATAACAAAGATGTAGATTAAAACCTAATACAGGAAAATGGTTAGCTACGGGATTTGATTTTGAATGAAAAGGATGTAAATTATGCTCGAGACATACTGCGATACTTACTAAACAATAATTAAAATGTGTTTAAACTATTGTTACATTACCAGTTACTATAGCAAGTGCTGGGTGCTCTTTCATCAAATTAAAGTTAATAAGGGACTAACTTCAATCAAGGACAGAACGTTTAAATGAAAATTTTTCTGAAGTAACTAATGTTTTAGCAAAAAGAATATCAAGCATTTAAAAACATGCAATAGAAATGTATATTTGTTATTGAAATTTTTTTACTTTACAAAAAAATTAATGGCTCCAAATGGACTTTTGCATCCATGCTCCTTTATAGAAAAGGCCGGTTCTTAACATGACTCGAAACCGCGACGCTGTGCCCATGAGTTTTTGACCGTAATTACTTGGCTTCCGTGGCCAGCAGGACTAGCATAAACTATGTTGAGAAGGATAAGTGAGCTTGAATTAAATATTATGAGTTATATAGACTGCAGTCATAAGTAAAATCTGGAATTACAAAGTCTCATGTAATTTATGTGTGCCTTGTGTGCCCAATATTTTAATTTTTTAAATTTGTGATGCTCTCTGCTTCCAGTAATATGTATTGTAAACGTTTTGGGAGGATAATCCAATGTTTATGTTGCTTGTTTTTTGCATCTAAAGATGATGGGAAATTCTACAAAAGCATTTAAGGTATCCGACTACCTTCGGAACCGTGATTTTGCAAAAGCGTATAAACGGGCAATGCTTATGATATTTAGTGTCACTTAGATTAGAAAACTTATATAATATTGTTTTAAGAATATTACAACAATAAAAAATTATTTAAGTACAATATTTTGACAAAAAATGAACATAGAATGACCAATTTTCAAAATATTCCCCTTTTATGATAAATGCTTCTATTATTATAATATTTTGTCTGTATAAAGCTCAAATCTCTGTACAGAGGTTGAAATAGAATTTTTAAAATATATAACTTAAAAGAGGATATATCCATATTTTACTACAACAGATGGTAGAAATTTTAAGAAAAAAACGCCTATAATTATTTTAATTATTTTTATTCATAGTCGAGCATAAATTTAGCTGTTTTAGTCATTCTTTCCAAGAAATAAAGGAATTAAATTGACAAATAGAGAGACATATGGTCTTGAATTACAGTTGACAGCATTTTCTCCAGTTTTTATAGTCATCTAAAAAGCCTGTTGGTTGTTCATTTACACTTCTTTTGAGAAGTACATAGTATTGAAGCGTAAATAAATTCATCGCTTACAGCAGTGCTTCTCAAACTTTCAATACTGGCGCCCCCCTTTTCAATCACAATTTTTATCGCGCCCCCCTTATACATAATAATTTACTGAATGCAATAATAGTGCACTTTTACGATAAAGCAACAATATTTATTATAAACCGTACAAATTCATGACATAAGTATTAAATTTTGTATATGTTACTTTTAAACAAAAAAAAGTTAAGTAATAGGATAATTACTAAGTTATTTTTCCTTTCTCTGATTTTTAAATTGGAACATATTACAAAATGTGGTGGTTGCTTAGAAGATAAGATATAGATATCAGCTAAATATAGAAAATGAACTCAGAGGGTCAATTTCTTATCTTAAAACTCCTTTCAAAAACTTTGCTCTGTAAGACAAGCCCATGGAAGTAGCTAATAATTATTAAACTTGTTCTTAATTTAGTATTAATTAATTAGTCATAAAATACTCTGTGCACCACTCATACATTAAAAGCAGTGTTTCTCAAACTTTCAATACTGGCGACCCAATTTTCAATCATAATTTTTGTCTCGCCCCCCTGTACAACAATAATGTATTTACTGCAATAAAAATGCACTTTGAGAGAGAGAGACGCTAAAGTTACAATACGATCTTAATTATAAACCGTACAAATTAATACGATAAGTATATTAAATTTTGTGTATATGTAACTTTTAAGTAATATATATTTTAAGAAAATTACTTAAAATATATATTACTTAGAATTATGTTATTTTTCTTTCTCTAATTTTTAAATTGGAACAGATCGCAAAATGATGTATTTAATTAAAGATTTATTTCCTTCAGCATATTCATTTCTCAAAGTACAAATGTCATTAGAAAAATAGTCTAGTCAATGTCGCTCTCTATCATATCCATCACATCTGGCATTATAGGGTACGTTTGCGTGAGTCTGGGCAACCTATCGGACGTTTGCGCAAAACATGTAAAAATTCTTTTCCTCGTACAATTCCAGTCAGTTTTGGTCGACTCGATACTCCTATAGCTACCGAATCTAGCTTGAATGTACATTTTTTTTTAAATTTCCACGTTAATTGTAATTCACGGTAATTAAGTATTTACGGCAGTAGATTAAAACAATATCATACATACATTTTTAAGTCGTAAGCAAACATTCGACCATAATAAAGAATCAACAACTACACAGACGAACGAGCATGGTTCCGAAAATTAAATCAAGGCGATCTTCTCAAAATTACTTAAATTTTGGATTTACCACTACTGAAGTAAATGATGGAAAAAAAGCCCCAGCTCGATATGTGTTAAAACTTACAAATCTGTAGAACAACATGTGAAAGTTGTTTTTAAAACATGTAAAATCATTTAGCTATGTTGGCAAAGAATTTTAAAAAGTATTTTCTGGATGAGGACAGCTTGGTAGCAAGTTACGAGTGGATTAGGGATCTATTTCAAGATACTCCAGAAGTGGTCTCAACTTCCGAAGAAGAAATCTTCATAGATTTCACATCCAGTGAAAAAATTTTGTAATAAATCGCTCTTTGAATTTTGGGTAGATGTGGATGAGGAATTATCTGTACTGAAAACAAAAGCACTTCGTATACTATTACCATTTTCAACATCCTACCTTTGTTAAACCGGATTTTCTGCGGTGGATGCTTTGAAGACAAAATATAGATCTCAGCTAAATATAGAAAAATAACTCTAAGTGTCAATTTCTGATATTAAACCTTCCTTTGAAAAACTTTCCTCTACAAGACAAGCCCGTGGAAGTCCCTAATAATTATTAAACTTGTTCTTAATTTAGTAATAAGATTGATTGATTGAATATTAACGTCGCACTGTTCAGCTGCACGAGGGCTTTTGACGACGGACCACGTAATTTTGAACCATGGTCAAGTGACGTGGATGACACCTGAGCTGGCACCCCTCTCTCCTAACTACCACACCACACCAACGGGAAAACGTTTCAACTCTCAACAGATTTAACGTGCATCGCTGCCCTACACGGCGGGTCTTTAGTGGTACTGGGCTCGAACTCGTGACAAGGCAAGCCACGATCCGATACTTATACCACTCGGCTACTGCGGCCAAATTCAGTAATAAGAAATTATTTATAAAATACCTTCTTCAGTACTGATACATCAAACGTATACTGGCTGAAACACCGACTCTTCGCACGAGTTCATTTTTTTAAAAAAAAACATTATTCTTGATATAATAGCTGAACTGTAAGGAGAGTAAAACTGTGTGCACGACATTGTATACAAAAATGTAAAATGATTTTTTTTTTAGATAAATGCTATAATTGTAAATAACTGTTTAAAAGAACTGTAATTTTAAACCTCACTCAATTAGCATTTAGAATTAATGTTAAATTATGAAAAAGAATATAAAATTCCGATGAAGAATAATTGTGTTACTTTTTAACATTTAAAGCGAGAAGACTTCAAAATGTTTTAACCCGGGAGCAGGCGCGTACTCGATACTAACATTAATGGTAGTGCGGGGGGACTCAGTCACCCCAATCATTTGTTTAGAATTATTTTTACTGTACACGATACAAATCGGAATTCTAGTGAATATTTTAATTTATAGAAAGTATACTTACCTTCTTTCAAGGACTATTCAATTCTTTGATGATTTGAGAAAAAAATCCAATAAAACTGAACTAAAATGATTCAAAAGTACAAGACCAGAATAAAGGACGCAAATCAGACACTTTTCAATTATCCTACAGAAATGTTAAACCAATCAATTCTTTTCCAAATATCGCAAAATTCAATTATTTACAATTTCCCTAAGCGAAAAGCAAACGCATAAAAGATGGGAGGGAACTAATATTGATAATAACCATATAAGATTGAAGGTCAATCAAATGATTAGCAAACGTACTATGCAGCCTGGCTGAAAAGTGAATCATGACTTCCTTTTCTTTTTCTACAACTAATGTACAGTATTTCAATAATAATTACAGTGTTGAATTGTTTATCTTCTTAGAATTTTTCTCAGGGTCTGGGTTTCGTTTTTTCTTTTAACGAGTAATATTTTATGTTAAAACGTAATAAAAAAAATCTCTCATTGAGAAAATACAGCAAATAAAACAAAATGTTTTTTTTTTTAATTTGGTTTTGGGATCAAAGATAGCTATTTGATGACGGAAAAAAGCCAGATAAAACATAAATTATGTTAGTGTTGTTGTGTGTATTTTTTTTTATTATGGAAGAAAGCATTTTGTTTTACTTCTCTTTCCGGTTATTTTTTTTTAAAAAAATCTTTAAATTTTCGATACGCTCGCGCCCCACACTTTGAGAAACACTGGCTTACAGCAATCGTTTTACAGTATTATTAGACGAATAGGAAGGAACTTATCGGCAGATTAAAATGTACTCGGCATTTATTTACTTTTTCTGTGCAAATCGAAACTTTTCCACCTTTGTTATTCCGATAAATATATTTACAATATTTTCAGCTGGCACGCTGCCAACCAATAAAAGATGCAACCGCTACGGTAAATAACAAGTCTCTAACTTACATTTTTGAAAAAAAATTAACCAGCTACGAATCTAGATTTCACCTTTTGGCATTTTTTTGAAGTAGTGTGAAGTGAAAAATATGATCACGTTCTAAACTTAAGTCATAATCATCAAGAATTAGTTTGAAGATTGTAGAAAATCAGAGATCTACGATAATAATGTTTACGATAGGTTGTACTTTTCATCATACTGAAAAAAAAATGGAGATTTGTCAAGTTTTCACATTCAAGTATACACCATTTCAGTTCTTGATTATGTTGGGGTTTCTTCAATCGTGGGCCCCCAGGGCATAGCATCCGCCGTACCCCCTAGATGGCCGGCCCGGATCCTAGAATGAGTTACTGGGGAATCCATGAGCACTTATCGCAACAACCATCGATCCATATGCTTGTTTGCTTTCCTTGTCACTCCAAAGCTGGTTCTCCGTATTTGGTTACCATATTGTTACGAATTTTGTGTAAATAGTGTAAATAGTTTGTATTTGGATGTGTAATGCATTTATATGTTAAATTTAGTGTAACATACGCAAGCAACGTTACAAACAAGTGTAATATGAACATTGCTTTATAATATCGATTCAATGGGATCTTGGCGAAATCTTGGCAATAAAGCCACGTTGGAATCATTTTTAGCGACCAAGAAGGCGATTTGCTGACCATGTTGGCGAACATTTGTAGTGAGTTCGGGACCTTATGGATCCTTCTAGAAGTTAGTGGAGAAATCCACTAATCTATCTTTCTATCGATCTATCTTTCGATCTGTGACGCAAGCGGATCTTTCTTGAAGGAGGTGGTATGGTTTTGACCAGCGATGAGTTAGTCTTGTTTTGACTAGCTATTAGTAGATTTGCCTTGACCGTGATTACTGCTTAGCTCGGCAGTGCTTGTGAATAATCTTTTACATATGTGTATTTTAGACACTGATAATTGTGTCTGAGTGCTGTTTAAGGTGTGAAGACCTTCTGAGATTTATTCTGAGAATATTGCTGTTAATCGTGTATTTCACGGATTGGATTTTCGACAATAAATTCTCTTCGCTCTTAAGGAACTGTCTTGTTCTTTGCTACTGATTTGCGTAAAATCCTCGAACCCCAATTAATGTAACAATATCATGTCCATTCCTCCTAAAATGTTCTGGTGGCCGTTTCCAAACAATTGACCTGCGAGCATTACAGTGCGTCAACCAGCCTGTTGTTTTTGTATCGATAATCGAGCCCCTCTCAAACTCGTCTAACTGAGCGCAAAGTCTCCTCACGTTCTACCTGGCACACATTTTTCACTTAATAAAGTCTTCGTAGAGGTAGAATGGGCTCGTTACGCTTATGAATCTTTTACAATTTAACCGTTTACATAGGATTCACTTCCTGATTGCAGTACCAGTGCAAGTTGTATGGTCATGTGCTACTTGGATAATTTCCATAGCAGACATCAGTAAACTGCTTTGCAAAGTTTCGCGATTATTGCTCGTTTTTTTTGTGCTCCAATTTTAATGTTCTTGAATGTATATTCTTAAAGTAAGAGAAAGCTGTGATAAAAATTAAGAAAAAATAAAAATAAGATATAAACGTCATTTCATCATGTTCGATTGTTCAGGTAGTTCGGTTTCGCAATCAATCCCCTTTCCACGTATTTTTTTAAGTAACCAATTTTACTTTATTTGTTCAAATGAACATTCTCAATTAATGGTTACAATTTCTAATAATTAGTTTAATTTCGTAAATTCAAATCCTCAGCTCTTCAGTGAAACTAATGAATTTCGATAAAGCTATGACAGAGTAAAATCAAACTTATACATATTCCAAATTTTAAATATTACATGAATGATAAGAAATTTCATTAAAATTTTGTGATGAAAAATTTAAAAAGTGCGTACAAACCCATGCCATCCCAAAGAAGGAGAAGGAGATTATAATATAATGGATTCAATTAGACAATAAAAGGGCTGTAATATGAAGAACAATTGAATGTAACAATTTTCATTCAATCAGATTTTCTTAAAATTTTACTCTGTTAATGACCATATACAGTAGCGCACGCAAGAATTTTTCAAGGAGAGGGGGTCTGGGGTCGAAAGTTCACCATTCTTGTATCATGCTCCTTTTCATTTTGTCGATTTTCGGGAACAAAACACAGTAAAAAATTAATTATTGAATAAATAATTAGCATTAATTAATAAAATTAATCATTAATAACAAATACTTAATTAAATTTTATGTGCTATGTACTTAGAATTATAATCAATCGGAAAAAAAATCAAGGGCTTTGGGGGGTCCGGACCCCTGACCCCCTTGTGTGCGCCACTGACCATAAACGGACAACTAAAATTGACATTTTATAGAAACTGCAATCTTTACTATCATATATAAATGTGCCCACAACACGTATTATACTTGCACATTTTGAAAATCTTTATGTAATTGAAAAAAAAGAAATGCTATAGAAATTCTATTTCTGTTTCCATTTCATTGAATATTCATGACCGTAGTAGTCGTGTGGGTCATGAGCTCGCATTTTGAGCACTTTTTATTTCGAATCGTAATGTTTATAATTGTTACAAAAAAATGTGGTTTTAAAAAGATGGAGAAAGAAGTCGACATACACACAATCAATTGACTTATTTAATTTGAGATACATAGAACATCTGGGCTTATGCATACAAAGAAAAAAGGAGCCGCTGGTGTTAGTGAATGGATTGATTGGCTCTATAACCCTGCAGAGTGCTACTCCTCTTTTTTCTCTCTCCTCAACAACTTGAGACACAAATCGTCATCATGAGGCTTTGTGTGTAACATGGTCCCTTATTTATTTATTTTTTTTCTTAAACAAGTATTAAAAATTAAATACGAAAAGCAGGCTTTCTAAAATTGTTTTCTTTAAGTTACTTGGGAAATATACTTGAGTTTAATTCAATTATGAGTTAATTCAAGAAATATTTTAGATAATCGAATATAGTTAGTCTTGATTAATTGGCAATACATTAAGTTTGTATTTTCCGCGCAAGTTGTTCGTGCTTTCAAACATTTGTTATTTAAAGAATTTTTTTAATCTTTTCTTTTTGGAGTGCACTTTTTATTCACATAGGCGTATTAATTTTCTTAAAATCAGTTCTACAATTTTGACGAATAGTTAGTGTAAGCTTAGTATATTTATCGAGAAATGAATTTTCCGCATGTGGAAGAATGAAATGAAGCAACATAGAATACCATTTTCTGAAACAGACTTTTTATACCCATTTAGTGAAATAACACAACTGCTGATTTTATATCACATTATTATCATTGGAATATCTCTTACTATCTGTTTTTGACTGTTGCTTGCAATCGTATTCTTTTTATTCGATGGTATTGAAAATAAGTTCATTCTGGATCTCCGAAGTAAAGTGTTGAGCATCAGAGATGATTACTCTGATGCTGTGTTTTCAACAATGAAATCTCCTCTTCCAACTCCAAAATTTTATGCCGAAAAATCATTTTCATCTAAAAAAGTAAGTTGATTTTACGCTGGTTAAAGATTTAATTTCTCGGGAATTAATCTAAGTTGTTCAATTTATCATGTGATTATAATTTCATTTTATTTTGCAAATAACATTACTTTTGAATAGTTATACACTTTATAATTGTAAATAGGCAGAATGTAGATATTTTCTTTAAGTCTTAAATCAGTTTAATAATGGTTATAATTTTATAGATTTTAGTTTTGTGAAATTTTTTAAATGATAGATGCCAGTTGAGACAAACATTTTAGAAGATTGGTTTTGTATTATTATTATTGGATATTATTAATGGATTTTGATATCCTTGGTGACAGAAAGTGATAAATGCATCAAAAAAACAAACGAGTCAGTTTTTTCCTGGATACTCTAACTAACTATATATGATGAAATTATGATTAGTGAGAATAATTCTTTTGAGTATGCGACTCATAATGCAAAACATTCATTTACTGGAATAATTTTACCCTTATAAATTCATGTTATGTACAATAATATGCAATGGCATTTATCCTTAAGAAATTATTTATTCATTTTTAAGGAGTATGAATCATTTTCATCTTTTCTACTGCATGATCAGATTTATGAATTTGATTTCAGAAAACAAAATAATCAGAATAATTAGTGGTACTTATGTATTATCTCAACCTATTGGCACCTTATATGCTACAAAGCACATGATTGCCAATTTTGCTACACATGCGAAATGGGCGTTGCCAACTTCGTGAGTTATCTTGAATGTTGGCGATTGCTGTGATAATATGTAAGTACCTAAATAGTTTATTTCTTCATAGATACATAATTTTGGTACTTTGGCAACTTTGTCAACATTCAAGATGACTGACCTATTCGTAAAACCAATTTTGTATGTGTTGTTAACGCTGAATTGGCAACCATGTGCTTCGTTTCATATAATGGGGGGAGAAGGGGGGATGAAATGGGCGTTTTGCAAAGATGAAATCGAATAAATACATTAAATTAATCATTATATAAAGAAAAAAACGGAGAAAGCAATGAAATTCATTTTAAAAAGCATTCTAAAACCAGTGTGTACAACATGATTTACATTTTTAAAAAGGGGCGTTTCGCAAAGATAAAATCGAAGAAATACATGAAATCAATCATTTTAAAAAATGTTAAAAAGCACTTACCTTACGCTTGCATTTCGTCATGATCTGTTGGTGGATACACCCTTGCGATGGATGCAAGGAATTTATGAAAATTCTCATCCACCAACTTGTGACCGTTAGATCGCCACCACATGTATTCCGCAAGGTAAGAATCAAATTGACCCTTGACGTGCGCTTTATGAAGGCCCTTTTTAAATGCAGACCAGGTGCCTTCAATGGATTCATGCTCTTGCCAAACCAATATCTCGTCAAACGCAAGATAATAGTTATAGCAAGTTTGCTTTCGCTAAACCAAGTGCCCTTTCTCACACTCCGAACGATGTCGTGGCGATTATCTTTCGACTGGTTGTGACAACGCCATTCGTAGCCGTCAACCGTTCCCTTTCGCTTTTGCAAACAGATATTTTTTTTACACCTAGGACATTCATAACGAGAAGCAATTAAATTAGCTTTCATACACCATTCTAACGTCTCTTTCTTCCCCTTTGTGCCCAGGAGCACAAAGAAACCTGTCGTAGCCTCACTTTCAAGTAATTTCCTTTCACACGCCATTCTTAACAACAACCGGTGGAGAGCAAACCTTCTCCAGTGAAGTCAAATGTCAAAATGACGTTTTTTCGGAAAAGGCGAAAAACGTTGAACTTTTTTTAGGGTTGCCATTTTTTTCGGTGATTTGAAAATCCAAATTTTTTTGATGAAATGGAAGGGTTACCATATTGTAACCTTTATCGCTCAAAATTTGGCGACCAAAAGTGGGTCCTCCTGGGACTCAACCCAAATTTTAAAAAAGCCTTAAAGGTCTCATCACTAAGTGAATGACCATGTGAGCGCCATCATTTATATTCTGCGAGGTTTTGGTCGAACATACCTTTGGCGTGGCTGGTACGATTTCGAAGAAAGTGTTTCATTGCTGACCATGTTACATCGTGTTGATCATTACATTTAGGACATTCATAACTCAAAGCAATTAATCCTTCCTTCATGCACCAGTCAATCAATTCTTTCTTACCTTTTGTGCTTAACAAAGTAAAAAAATTATAAAGTATATTCACTCACACACACAGCCATAATTCCAGCCCGGAGCCCAACAACAAAAGGAAATTTGAAATGCCCGCCGATAAAATATGAAAATTCCAGAAATAGTTAGGGTTACCATATCTAGTATGTCAAAGTAGGGTTACCAAGATGGCACAATTATTGCCAACCAAAATAATTTGTGCCAAGGGTGTGGGCTCTCCTAGGACCAAATCAGGATGGATTGCTGCAAATGTTAAATATATGGTAGGTAAGAATGCAATATGTTTAATTAAAAAGAGCAATCCTTGGAGCAATAGATATAATTCGGACTGTTGAAAGACAAGAATGAATGCCCATAATATTTGAAGAATTGGGTTAAAATGTAGAATGGGGTGGGGAGTACCTTGGCGATGTAAATTTCTTTTAGTGATCAGAATTGGTATTAAACTTAGTGTATCATAGACAATTTCTCCTTTTGTTCCAAATCATGAAAAAAAACACACACACACACAAATCATATCTTTCAGACATACTTACCAGGATAAGTCAAACTAAAAACAGGGAAGTCAAATACTAAAAAAAGGGCAGAAAAGTTCAAAATATCCGCTAAGGACAAAATCTAAATGCAAAATGAAAATTAAAAAGAAATAGAATTGTTAATTTGAAAAACGTCTGCTCGTGTTGAAAACATCCACAATTTTTTAAAATTAACTAACAATTTATTAAGAACACGTGACCTTATCTGCGTAAGACCGCTTATTAAAAATCAAGGGTTATCAAACTATACAGTGTGGCAGAATGAATTCGTTATCTCACCATGACATCTAAAAATCGCCAAATCCAAAGCCCTCCTCACTATTCTACACTTTAGCCAAAGGTTTGTGCAAAAGAATGTCTGGTTTGAGGAAAGCATGATAAGTATGCTTCAGATTTTGATATGGAATGAGCATCAGTTCAGTTCTTTACTTTGCAGAGCTCACGTAGAGAAAAAAGCAAACAATTCAGCAATTTGATTTGTTTTTACTTTTTCTTAAAACTGTCAAATAGATTTATTTCCTTCCGAGCAACTTCTCTTCTAAGCAAAGATAAGCCATTTTCTTTAATTTTCTAATATGTATATCCTTTGTTATGTGACTCGCAGGGGACAAATTTTGCTACAGTGACGTTAAAGCTGTCTTCCCCAAATGTACGAGAGCCTGAACTAAACACGGAACACATTTTCAAACAGAAAAATGAGTTTTCATGAAAATTTGTAACCTTATAATTGATATTCCAGGTGTCCATAATTAAAGAAATTTGCAAGCAGTCTGTAGCAAAAACTATGCAGCTGAACTTCATGAAAATTTGGTAATGGCAGAATGAAATGATGGGGATTTTATTAAGCAAAGAAAAAACAACGAGTTTCAAAAATCACTCGTATTTCGTCACCCGTGGCATATCATAGCTTTGGTTGTGAAAATAGCCTTGCTTTGAATGGCTCTGGTGTGGAGTGATGTCCTGCCCCCACCCCTATGATGTAATGCCCTTTTTCAGGCACTCCGATTTTAGCAGGCAGAGAGTGACGTCATTGCTCTACTGCCTTGCAGTGTAAATGAAGCATTTTTAATGGACCTATCTGGAACTCTTTTAAGAAAACCAACAGCACCCAGCATCGGGTAAATTTAGTGCATTGTGTGGAGGAGCATCATCCTGTATAAACACTGGTTATTTCACATTGCCTTGCCTGAATAGCCATAATAATGGATTGCTCTACGGCTACAACATTTTCATACGGTAATAGTTTACACTGCACAATGCCACCTAGTGGTCGTTTTTGAAATTCATTGTTTTTTGTTCCTCGATCGATCATCGATTATCCAATTTTCATGCAATTCTGCTGCATAGTTTTTGCTACAGACTGTTTGCAAATTTCAAGTTTAATTATGGACACCAGTTATCTGCTCATAACATAGTTTTTTAAATCTCAAAATATTCCATAAAAAATTATTTTTGTTAAGATGTATAAAGGGATAGCTCTCATTTAGCATTATGATATAGGAGAAAAAAAAAGATGTTTCTTTACAAAACACAATATCCTTTTTTTTCTTTTTAAGTACATTCTTTAGAGTGAAAGATTTAGTTTTACATGTTGGATTTACAAATATTTTTTTGTTTACCTTTTAATGAAAATTAGAATTTTTAAATAATTTTTTCTCTCTTCTTAAAGGAAAGACGTGGCTTTCGTAGTGAGAAACCACCACCAACACCTCGAATTAAACTTTCAAACACAAGTTGCTCATCAGCCAGAGGTCTCTTTTCACACTCAAGCAACAACTCGGATCGTGCTCAAAGCATCAGTTTTCGAGATTCACGATCATGTATCTTTTTAATATATTTCTCTCTTAAATTATTTATGAATAACAATTGTAAAATTTACTTTTGTTATTAAGGCATTGTGTTTTTTTTACTGCTGATTTTCTTAAAATGATAACGCTGTTTTTTTGTTTAGCTCTTTATTTATTTTGGGTTGAATGAAGATATGTATATTTTTAAAATAAAAATAACCTTTTTAAAAATACAAAATCTGAGTGAAAGGGTTTGTGTATAATTTGCTATCTACTCTTATTTTTTTTTCATGAAAAATTACTAAAATTTGGGTTTTATTTTCTACGGAAGTGAACGCAACGGAGTAGTTTAAAAATACAGTTTTAATATCTAAATATTTGATAGACTGAGATTTACTAAAATGGTCGAACTCTGTACACATTCAGATTCATGTTTATCTGATTAATATAGTGTCTATATAAAGAAGACTTAATTTGTCACAATTTTGATCACCTGAATAATGTATGTTAGATAATTCGTTTATTCAAAATGCTTGTGTATTTTTTTAAGTACAGTATTTAATTCTTCTAAATCTGCATCAATTTATTTGTTGACTGATTTACATCAAAGGAATGTGTGGAATTTGTTTTTCGTGCATGTTCAGAAGTGATGACAATATTTGGTATTTCTCAGTTTAGCAAAATTAGTTGAAGGTATAATATGTAAATACAGAAAATTAATTAGTTACTTATGTATTATTGCAACCTATTGGTGATATTATATTAAACAAAGCACATGATTGCTAATTCAGTGCATACAACACATGCAAAATTGGTGTTGCCAATCTGGTGAGTTACCTTGAACGTTGACAATTGTTGCAATAATATCCAAGTACACTGCTGGCTACCATAAATGCAACACCCTGAAAGAAGCATGCAAATAACATGGAATTTACCACATGCATTAGCGGAGGTGTGATATGCAAATTATTAGAATTTCAGTACAGACACACCACGCACGCCTACGGTGCCACCTCAAAGTGCTATTTAAGGTTTGGAGATTTCGACGATTTCAAGTTCAGCAATTGTGTTTTTCTTGTGGTTTTTTCAAAAAATGATCAGTTATGTCTCGTAGAAAACAGTGATCAGCTTTTGATCAAGTATCCGAGATCAACAGAAAAAGGATAGTGGCCTACCGAGATTGTGGATTATCTTTCAGGGAAATCGGTAGTCGTGTTGGACGAAACCAAACGACTGTTATGCGGATATGTGACCGTTGGATGCAGGAGGGTACGGCGGACCGACGTAGTCGATCGCATCCACCTCAGTGCACCACTTCACGTGAGGACAGGCAAATTGTGGGCATGGCAGTGACGGATCGCTCAGTCACATCACAAACCATAGCACAGCACATTGAGTCTGTAACGCATCATTCAGTGTCTGTGCGTACCATTCAACGCCGTTTACAGCAAAGTGGTCTATCCGCAAGATGTCCATTGCTTGGTCTACCCTTGACGCAGAACCACAGACGTCTCTGCTGCCAATGGTGCGATGAAAGAAGGATGTGGGCGGCAGAATGGAATGAAGTTTTCTTTACTGACGAGTCACGCATCTGTCTGCAACACCACGATGGTCGGATTTGAGTCTGGAGACACCGTGGAGAGAGGATGCTGAACAGTTGCGTTATGCACCGACACACTGGTCCTGCACTGGGTATTATGGTATGGGGCGGTATTGGATATCACTCTTGCACTCCTTTAGTACGCATTGCCGGCACTTTAAGCAGCGAGCGCTACATCTCCTAGTTGTTGGAGCCAGTTGTCCTTCCTTACCTTCAGGTCTTGGCAACAGTCATATTTCAACAGGATAATGTGCGACCACACGTGGCATGCATTGTCCAAAGGTTCTTCATAAATCACCAGATTGAACTGCTTCCCTGGCCGGCTCGCTCTCTGGATCTTTTGCCTATAGAAAACATGTGGTCCATGGTTGCTGAACGATTGACCCAGATTACACCCCCAGCGGCCACACCAGATCAACTTTGGCAACATGTGGAAGCTGCTTGGTCTGCCTGTACCCCAAGAACACATCTAAAGTCTCTTTGAATCAATGCCGAGGCATGTGGCAGCGGTGATCTCCAACAATGGCGGCTACTCTGGCTACTGATTCTGGCAGGAACCACACTTCACAGAAGTCTATAAATTTAATCATTTGATACTTGGTCAACATGTTATCTACAAAATAAATTTTGTTGTGCTATCTCTTGTCTTGGTGTTGCATTTACGGTGGCCAGCAGTGTACCATTAATTATTTGGCAAAAATTATTTTGAATGTTAAGACAATCAATACATGTACAAAATCCAGTAGGCCATTTTTACAAAAGTGAAAAAAGGTTTTTTTTATTGTATCCCCATCTTTGGCATCTCTGCCATCAATCAGCAAGCTGCCCAATAAAATGATGATAAAGGTTAAAAAATTAAAATTTGCCTCCATACAGTTGTCTACAAAAAACTTTAAAACAATAGGGCAGTGCTTGAGGTGGTCACCATCTATTTCACTCTGATGGCACAGTGGGCAGCAAGCCGAATCTTTTACTCCAATGCGATTCCAGCAATGTTACAATGGCTGGAAATCCACTAGAGTGCAATGCTTTCTTAAGACTTTCCAAGTTCAAATAACTTCCTTCTAAAGGAATAAACTAGTGCATCATCATTATACCTGGAGCTTATTAGAGACAAAATGGCAGCTTGAGAATTTATAAAAAACACAATATTGCATTCGGAACAGCTTTTCAATTTATCGATTGCAAATGATATTGCTGCTATCTCACTGTCTAAATTGTCACAGTACTTTCCAAAAGGATAACTAATACTGAAAGCACTTGAATAGGCTCCAGCACCAGCATTTTTTATAGCATCTTCTGCTGAACAATTTGTATACATGGAACCATTTGTCAAGAGGATATCTGCAACATACAGTAACAAGAGCAGCACTTATGAAGTTACTTCGTATAGAAAAAAGGTTGTCAAATGGTCTTTACAATAAATGTTTTGAATAGTATTAGCTTGGTATTATGACAACTTTTGTGCTTAACAGGATTTTACCCTTACATGAGATAATCTTTGTTTTTAAAGACTTGTTTTTTTATTTAAGACTTGAGTTTTTTAATCTGTGATTTATGACTGATGATTTAATATAAAATCCTTTAGTTAATGTATTCCCTTATGTAAATATGTTATTGTGTAATGTGGCTCTTTCCTTCTCATTGCTAAAATTGTAATGTGTCATTTTTAGAAATGTATTATAAAAATGTTGATATAATAAATTTTTTATTTGAGCTTTGCTTTACTGGCAAAATGAATAATTTTTCTTAATTTTATAAGCTCTCTCATCAAAATATGATTCTACTGGTGATCTATTATATTTTCATCAGTGTTTCGAAATCATTAGTAAAATTGGATCTGGATCTTTTGGCGATGTAAGTTATAATTTTAAATTAATATTTCTATTATCTTTTTAATTCAAATCCTGTACTTCTTAAATCAAGAAAAAAGGACCCTAAGACCTTTTTTAATACTGTCAAAAGTTTAATGCTAAGATTTAGAAATCAATAACTTAAAAACAATAGAATCTCTCATGCATTATGATATACTCAGCATAGTGGGTGGGTAATAGCTAGTTTTATATAAGGTGCAAACATTAGAAACATCCGATATTCCCCTCCCCCTTTATGATTCACTTGCATTTTATTGTGATTATATTAGACATGTAAGTTTCTCATGAGAGCCCAGTGGTTGAGTGGTAGTGCATTGCACTTCCACACTACAGGTCCGAGGCTCCAACCTCAAGCTGGGCAAGGTCGACTCAGCTCCTCATCCCTTCAGTGGGTGAATAAATGAGTACCAAGCTTGCTTGGGAACAAAACACTGGAGGTTTCATGTCAGGCTAACCACCTGACAAGAAACATTTGGTCATGCACCTCGATGCTCAAGGTCATGAAAACTGAGATGTGCACAGTCGACCTTGGCCCTCATGGGCTGTCGTGCCATTGAGTTAAGTTTTAAGTTAAAATAATCAAATTCATTGTTTTAGAAAGCATTTATGCAAAATTGTGTTTCAAGCTTTTATTCCTTTCTTGAATTATAGGTTTTCAAAGTTAAATGTATTGAGGATGGTAATTTTTATGCTGTTAAAAGAGCTAAACAGAAATTTGCTGGAAAAGCTGATAGGTAAAAGGGAAAAAAGTTTATTTTAATTAAATACTTTATTTTTTTAAGTTGATTGCATTTAAGTTACATTTTTCATCTATATTTTAGAGAGCGGAAATTGCAAGAAGTTCAGAAGCATGAGCAATTACCTTACCATCCAAATTGTGTGAGATTTTATGCAGCTTGGGAAGAACAACAGATTCTTTACATACAAATTGAACTGTGTAAATACAGGTGAAGTTAAAATTTCTTATTTCTTTGAAACATTGAAAATGTTTTAAAGTTTCTTATTGGATTGGATTTTTGTTCTTTTTCCCACTCTGAATATACTTTAGTCACAGCTATAAATCAGTCCTAACAGTGTTGAAATAACAGTTATGTATATGACCCATAACTATTATAAACATTAATATGCGAAAAATATGTTGAATTTTAAAATTATTAAGCTTTTTACAGAGACAACCATTTTAATGTATATAAGACATTTTCTCCCCCCTCTGTGGTAAATTGAAAATGACTATTACTGTTATTGTATATACCTTAAAATTTTAGTTTTTTTCCCCCTTCCTATTTTACTACATAATTGTTAATTTGATTATTAATTTTTATGAGGCATTTCTATTTTAGTGAAAATTTTTGCTTTAACTAAACAATAAAACTACAGTAAGATATACTCAGAAAATTCTAAAATAAAAAAATAAATAAAATTTTGTTTTTACACATATTGATATTTTCTCCCTTTCCGTAAACAATTAATTGACTTGCTGGATTTGGTGTGATACATTTTCATGTATTTGTATAAAATTTATATAGTGAACAAATGGAAGTTTTGAATAAGGAAATTAAGCTTTTCTTTAATTCTAGTTTAAGTTTTAATTCTGTTTAAAGTATGATATATCTAGACCCTAATTCATATTTTGTAAAACAAATTACTTTGGTAATTTTTATAATTTTTCTTTTTTTCTCCTGCATTTTTCATATTTTTTGAATTTGTTTATTTATATTAGTAACATTTAAATCACCTGTGGAATTTTAGGTTTAATTTATTGGGGAATACGATTTGAATATTTTGGTATACCTTTAACAATTATTGTTTTAATCTTGCAATCCTAACAAAAGTATTAGTAAATTGATAATTCTCATTCTGCTACTGGAATTGTTAGTCTTGGGGGTAGTTGTGCAAACGTTTCTTGTTTTATAAATGATGAAATTGTTTATGATAAATATTTGGATCAGCTTACAATATACAGACACATTGAGTGGCCCAAAAATTAGACTGGCTCTAATGACAAGTTGATCCATTTTTAGTTCTGATCATGTTCAATATTATTCTTGCCATGGACTCAAGTTGCAAGCATCATTGCTGAGGAATGTTGGCTCATGCTGACATAATGACAGCTCTAAGTTGAGTCAGATTGGATGGTGGCATTTCGAAGTTTTAAAGTAATCTTTTGACTTCACACAATTCTTAATAGGATTGAGGTCAGTGGACTGATCTTGTCATGGAAGTATGTTAAACTTGTATGTTCCTCAAATTAGTTTGAGGCTGATTAAGTGGTGAGACAGTGTATTATTCTGCTGAAAATGATCTTCTCCATCAGGAAACATAGCCATAAGTGAGTGTGAGTGATCAGTAATGATATTGGGGGATACTGTGCTTAGAGTTGTGACCACAGATATGATGCGCCTGGTGTACTCCAGGAAAACATTCACCACACCTTAATTTCACTGCTACTAATCTGAAGAATTGTTATTGGAGTAAAGACCCATGAGTTACACCATATTCTGATCCTGCCAACTGCATGATGGAGCAGGAAACAAAATTAATTGGACTAGATCGCTTTTTCCTGTTCTCAAGTGACTTATATTTGTTCTTCCTGTGTACAACAAGTGAATTTTCTTACTTTTCTGTAGTACCAAGGGCACTTTTGATGATCTTGTTTCTTAAGTTTATTCTTTGCAAAATCTATCATGTTTTACATTGGAATAGATTTCATGTGCACCTACATTGAATTTAGCTGTAATTTGTTGCTCTTCCTTTGCTGTTAACTATGCATGCTACTTGCCATTCACCCCTCTCCTTTGCTAGCCGTTTTTGACCAGATTAATCCTTATCACTTGAAATTTTTATACTCGGTTACCACTCTCTGAATACACAAGATACTGCTGGGAGGAATTTCTAACGGAACAATCTTTCAGAGATGCAGATGCAGACTAAATATTCTTCTATCGATGATCAAAGTCACTTAAACTTTTTGTCTTACGCATTTTGTCATTAATTTATCTGATAATTATGTTATCCAAAGCTGAGCATTCCTTATATTAGCAAAACTTTGCATTGTTATGTCGTCATTGGACTGCCTTAATTTCAAATAAGGGGATGTCTCAAATTTGTTGCCCACTCAGTGTGTTTGTACTTATAAAGGCTACATATAGCAAAACTGAATTGAGCTAAAAGAAAGGATGCCAGTATATTGATTATTGTAGGATTGACAAACATTGTATTGAGATCGTTCAGAATTCTTTTTTTCCATGTCATTTCATAATGCTTGTGTAAAAAAAATTGTTCTCTGCAATTCAGATGCACTGGACATAAAAAAGTAAATCAACAGTTTTGATTCTGTCAAAGGAATTTGCATTAGGGATATTAAACTTCAAATATTTAACTTTTAAAATATGACTATCTGCAAACATCAAGAGTTGATTTTAAAAAAATCAAACTTAATAAGAAATGTACTTGACTAAAAGAATGCATGAGTGTATGAAAAAAGTTCTGACATTACTGTTAAGAGTATCATTGATGGGGTTTTTGTTTTAGGCTTTAAAAATATAGTCCTATGTATACATACAGGGCCGGACCATGACCTTTGGGAGCCCTGGGCTAACGATATCTGTGGGCCTCCCTAAATAATTGAACTTTTGCCACTTTCCTAAAAAAATTTTGTGCGGGTACATTTAAAATATACGAAATTTAAGGGTTTTTTTTAAAAAAAATTTTTCTTACCAGGATAAGTCAAACTAAAAACAGGGAAGTCAAATACTAAAAAAAGGGTAGAAAAGTTCAAAATATCCGCTAAGGACAAAATCTAAATGCAAAATGAAAAAAAGAAATAGAATTGTTAATTTGAAAAACGTCTGCTCGTGTTGAAAACATCCACAATTCTTTAAAATTAACTAACAATTTATTAAGAACACGTGACCTTATCTGCGTAAGACCGCTTATTAAAAATCAAGGGTTACCATACTAATACATTATAAACAATAACATATTTTACAAAAAAACTTTTCTACATTTTTGTGCAGCAAATTCTTTTATTTGCTCATCACATTTTAAGTTTTGGGTGAGATCAGTATTAACAGAAAGAAGTGATAAATAATTAAGCCTAGTATTTGTCATTGATGTCCTATATTTGTTTTCTATGTAGAACATTTTAGAGAAAGCACGCTCTGCTTCACAACGGTGCTTCTGCTTCAATAAGGGAGTGTTAGAAAAATCTCTTTAAAATGATATAAAAGTTTGTAAAAACGCCAACAAGTTTCTTTTCAAAAATTAAATTGAATATATCTCTACAAGCATAGGACTCTAGCTCAGTTTCTTTTAGATAAGTTTTGCATTGAATACCTTCTTTTACTAAATGTTGGTCTATGTCATCTGAATAGTAATTAATAATAGCGTGTACACTCCAGGTCGATGTTCTTCTTACTTAGTGGGATTTTGCAAATCCATAAAAAATTTAAATTTCTTACTATATTCTGCATATACTTGACTTCTTCTATTTAAATCAAGGATTAGCTTATCTAAAGCAACAATAAGTGTGTCTCTTTTGAATTTTTCTGCCCCATACACAGCCTTTTCTGTGGATTTGTCTGCAAATTTTGAAATAACCCGTCTCTTGTTCACATTGCTATGTTCCGTTTCTACACTAGGACTTAATTTTTTGGCTGCGTCTTGATACTCCTTTAGTTTTTATCTGATTCATGTTGTACATTGCTTATAAACGTTTTTAATGACATAATAAACTTATTCCCTTCACAGACGTCCAAACCAGGAGTCTGTAATTTTTTGTTAACTGAATTAAATCTTTCTAATATTTCTTTCCAAAGTATAATTAAAATGGCAGTTTTGAGTTTTGTTAATTTATTATATAAATTTACTGCCTCTTTTCGAAAATCAATTTTCTCATTTTCATTGTCACTAAATGTTTTTAAGAATATTCTTGTTATTATCATAATTATCTTTTAAGGCTTCAACAGCATAGTAATGACAAGATCATCTGGTCTGACTTAAACTTTTTAAAGTAAATTTCAGTTTAGTTTCATGATTTAGAGGCTCCCACCTATGGGTCGAAGCAGAAAAGAAAACATTTTATTGCACTAATCCAAAGAAGTTCATGATTGCAGTTGCAACCTTAACTAATTCTGCACGAGCCAGATTAAGAGAATGTGCAGCACATGGCACATAATTAGGGAATATATTTTTTTCTTTTGGAAGAGCTTGCACACTATTAGATTGACCGGACATATTGGCAGCGTTGTCAAATGACTGTCCCCTACAATTATCCAACAATATTCCATTTGTTTCTAAAAATTCTTGTAGAGAATTAAATAAGTATAAGTCAATGTGACTACTAATCTTAATTAATGGGGCACACCTTTCATACTTTTCCCCGAAAACAATATCGTAGTACAATAGCAAGTTGATCAGTGTGGGACAAATCTGGTGCTGAATCCATCACAATTGAATAGTACTTTGTGTCATCGTTGTTTATCTGAGTTGTAATTGTTTTAATGATTTTCTTGCCCATGATCTTAATTATTTACTCATATATTCTTTTTGATAAGTACGGTATTAGCGATTTTGGTTGTAATTTTCGTTGTTCAATAAGTTCACAAATGAATGGATCGAACTCATCTAGCAGTTCCAGGGCACCCATAAAATTACCATTATGAGGAGAACCAAAAACTTCCTCCGTACCTTTAAATACTAAACCTATTATAGCCAAATACTTTACTGCCGCAATAACACGTTTGAGGACATTATGGTAGCATTCTGTATCTTTTCTTAGTTGCTCCTGTAACTGTTTATCTAAAACACTTATTTTCTTTTCGTGTCAAACAAACTAATATTGAATTTTTATGTTCAATAGAATTTTCATGATTTTCTAAACAACTTGTAAATTGTTTCCAATCAGAAAAGCCAGTTGTGTATTGAGAATTTGTTTTAGAAAAACAGTTTGCAGGTTAAACAAAAAACACTACTAATACTGGTTGAATAACACAGCCAAGATCTTTCTAGTACTTGGTCATTTTTAAGTTTTTAATGAAATTATTGTTCGAAAATGATCTCTTTCGATCTTTGTATTCTCTTAAGGAAACAGGACATATATTTTTTGGATATTTATTTTGAGAATAACTCATTTCATGTGAAAGGATATAATCAATAAAATTATTACTTAGCAAGTAAGGCCACAATCCCATGTCAATGTATTTCTTAAACTCCACATTTTCTTAACACTTTTCTGTCAGGGCATTACTGATGCCCTCTGGCTGAACAATATCTTTTTTCAGAAGGCTGCTGGTCATCGAGATCTTGCATATTTTCATCATTAATATTTGTTTGTTGTGTTTCTCCGTTTTCTTTGGCTAAGTTTCTTCCCCTTTCACTTGCTAATGTATCTGCATTTGTTATATTCTTGTTACTTTACTCCATTGTAAGAAAATTTAAAATTTTGACATTTAATTTTTTTCTTTTTCTCGATTTAACAGTAATTTTCTTTTTTCCACTACACTTTTATATTTTCTGCCAGACATATTTATATTGTTAACTAAGGACTTGATTTTACTGAAAATAAATTTAAAAGGTCACGTCATAGAATTACAATAACACAACCGACTGTGCTTAAATTAAAAATATTATAAAATTTTTTTACAAAACAATATAGCATATTTCTGAGATAATTTTTTTTAAAAAAGCATCTAATTTTTTAAAAAAAATATAAATAAATCATTGTCTATACTCGCTAAAACCTAAAACGCTGATGATAATCATTTATTGGCCCATCAGTTTAAAGGGATTTTTCATAATAAATCCTGATCAATTCCTTTTCTCCTGTTCAATTCTGATCTTTTCTGTCCAAGTGAATCATTCAATGTATCCTGCTGATGACAGTAATGATTTTGTTGTCCAGTAAAAGCTAAAAAAATATTGATTCCTTTGAAATCTCACCTAACAGATAGCGTCACTTTTTTTTGATGAATATTGACTCAAGAAGTTTTGCCACCTGGGACAAAAATGCATAATGCCACCCCTCCTCAAAATAAAAAAAAATATTATGGAAAAGGATAAATTGTTCATAGATACACTCCTACAAAATCAGAATAGTTCGCACCAACAGAAATTACAAATAAACAAAAATTACAAATCTTCCTTTTCTGCATATAATTCTAAAATCTTTCTGATCAATTTCTTATAATCCATTTGTTCAGCTAATTTATGTTCGATAGTCAATACAGCTGAATCATTTAATCTCTTAAAGTTGTGAATGGTAAGAATTTGTTGATGAATTTTAATATTGAAGAACTCATCTCTCCATTTACTACACTTATTTACAAACAAAGCAAAAATTTTAATACAGTAGAAAAATTTGGTGAAAATTCTAAAGTTGTAATAAGTTTTATAACTTCAATTGGATTTTCTTTTTTGCCTAATAAAATAGAAACTGTTTTTCAATGCCCATATAAACACGAGGAAAAAAGAATCCAGAAGATGCTGTCGTAGACCCATATTTTCGCTTCATGTCCCCCCCCCAATTTTTTTTCACTGTCACAGACCCCTGGGGTCCATATAGACCACTTAGGGAATCATTGGTATAAACGCTCGGTGCTTGTTGGTGCCGCTCTATGATAGAGCCTCTGTCTATAAATTATTAATTTCTGCGTATTTGGTGGTAGGGAGGAACAAAAGTAAATTGCTCTTGCTCTCGAGAAATAAAAATAAATTTGATATCGCATTTCGAGTATTTTATTTCTGATTTGCACTTTTTTACTGGTTTATTATTTCATTACTATTTTAAGTGTAAGCATCTTTTTCTGTTTGTTATCTTCAATGAGGAGCATGGGCCCCTGGGCTGCAGCCCATTTAGCCCATATGTAGATCTGGCCTTGTATACATATCATGTTTAAATTTACAGCAGTTTTATGGTAGCATTTAAAATTTTAAATGATTATATGTATAAAAATTGATTTTAACATTTTTACATCAATGATTTTAAAATTTTAGATTGCTTTTATTGAAAAAAAAATATATATATTCATTTTGTATGAAATAACATATTTTGCTATTTGATGATTAGATTTCAAAAACGATATCTTTGATTGTTAATTGTTAATAAAAACGAAGTCCTTTTTTCCTTATACTTTAGCTTAAGTCAGTATGCTGATGAAAATCATAATATAACAGAAACTACAGTTTGGAATTTTTTAATTGATTTATTATTGGTAAGTAATTATTATTATTATTTAAGTATTATTATATATACAATTTTAAAAATAAATATTTTAAACATTTTTTCAAGTATTAAATAAGCATTATATATATATATATATATATATATTTTTCAGGCTGTGAAACATTTGCATGATCATAATCTAGTCCATTTGGATATAAAACCAGATAATATTTTTATATCTAAATATAACATATGTAAACTTGGAGATTTTGGACTTGTTTTGGATCTCTCAAAGGTAAGGTCATATCTTTTGAACCTTATAAAATCTGTTGCAATCAGTTTAATTGGTTAGAGCCAACCAGCAAACATTTGAGATTTATGGAAAGATTTTAGCAAAACAGAATCTATGTGCTTGGATGAGGACAAGATTAAATTTTAATCTTAATTTCAGTGACAAACAACTAAATCTTGCACTTCTTTTTCTTATACATATGTTTGAAAAAATGCAGTGTTATGCATTATGTTATTTCTATCGTTTTGCATACCAAGTAAAGAATTTTTCAAAATGCTTGAAATGTATTTGAATAGTCACCAGAAAGGGAAGAAACAACGGCAGTAACTTCTGCAAATTTTATTGCTTCTGCAATCGTGTAATGGCTTAAAGGGACTCATAGTGTGACTTAACCTCCTAGTTAACATGTTTAATGCTGTAACGGTGGCTGGTTCTAGACTTGGCTACAGTCCTGTGGGCAGGACTGGAGACATGACATACATAATTATGAGAGTATAAAATACATAATTAGAGTAAATATCGATACTGATACATTTCTCGGTTATACATTCATTTTTTACTATAATGGTTTGAAGAAAAAAAATAGTTTTATTAATGCGTGAAATATATACATAATATTTGTGCATACTATGACACTGAAACACTTGATGCAAAGAAAAGGTGAGCCAGTACAATCTGTTCAATATGTCACCACTTTTCATGTACATTTCTTTGCACTTATTCTCCCTAGCTACTTTGAATTTTTTTTTCGTGTTATATTATATCAGATAAACTTTTCTCACTATCTGAGAAGGCACACTACAAACACACTTAACTGATTGTAGGACATTGAATATAACTAAGTAAACAGAGTAACTGCTTAGCTACTGAAGCACAACAGTTTGCAACAATCTGACCAATCTAGCTTTGTAGATCTCTTCCAGAGAGAAATTCATAACATTGAAATTTCTAAATTGTTCAAACAACCTAAGACATCCTTGGAAAAGCATAATGGTGTCAAATGGTGGATGGAGGGATGAGAACAATGGATAAGCATAAAATTATAGCTGTAAATGAACGTATTCTGTTAAGAAAAATGCCAATTCTTAAATATATATATAAAAAAAAAATAAAGCTAAATTTGTGGCTTCAGGATTCAAAGAAAAATTTGGGTTATATAAACATATTTTTATCTATTTAAAATATTTCATTAGTATAACTACTTTTTATTATTCTAGATTCTAATAATTTTAATTCTTTTAAAACTGGATGCAAAAACATCACAGCATGTTCATATTGCAAATAACTTGAGAAAACCTTTAAGCACTAACTATCAGGTTATGTTGAAAAGGGAAGGGAATATCCGAGGTATGCCTACGGCAAAAATCATTGGTTTTCATCACATCAGTAGAATTTGGAATATGCACCTTGTTAGAATCATTTAGTTTTAATAAACTGAAACATTGTTTTGTGTTTATTTGAAAAATCATGTAATATTATTTGTACATATTGATAGAGTTGTGATATTTAATAAAAATGAAAATATTGGATGCATCATTTCAAATCTGAAAACAAAATTGGATATTGATGAATTTAAATATATTTTAGGTGAAAGTTTTGAGAAGGACAATAACATGCATTTACACCAGATAAAGTGTATTAATTAACTTAAAGATTTTTTTTAAAGATATTCCATGAAGTTAAATTAAATTACCATTTATATTAGTTTCTTTCGAAAACAAATGAAAGGGAGATTATTAAAAATGGAAGTATGCAAAAGTATTCCTATCAATGAATGTCATTTTTGACTGACAGAAGCCTCTCTTGAGATAGCTTTCAGCATAAATATGTCACAATTTTGCAATGGTTATATATAGCATTGTGTTCTATACTGGTTAATTTTCTGCAGATTTTTGGCAGCACTGTATTCGTCTCATCCAAAGTTAATATATGATCATCACAAATAGTTTCTTCAATCTTGTGCATCTTCTCATGTCGCGATTGATGGGCATTCACTTCTTTTTTCATCATGACATTCATACTGCTGATTTTAAACTCACAACAACACATATACATATTAATTGGGCTATAAAATCTTCCTTGTAACCATTTTTGTGTTACAATTCTGGAATAATGTATTTACCTTCGCAGGAAGAAACCAGGCTTCAATCCTCAACTTGAAATTGATGAGATGTTAAATCAAAACACTCATTTCAGCTCAGTAGTACAAAAAGTGTTTTCAGCTGAAGTGCATGAACATGTATTCTACCTCTAAGACATTTGAATTTGGACCAAGGGCCATCAATTTTGTTGAAAAACTTTTCTTGAGAGAGAGAGAGAATCAGAAACTAAGTGCTTTTACTTTCTGGACATGTCTCATACATTATCAATGTCTCTTATAAATATTGCTTTCTAACCGTTTCAATTGATTTTCTTATTTCATCAATTTACTTAGCTATAGCTTAATGAAACAAATTCATTTTTGAAAAGATATTTTTTCATCAAAACAAATTATATGGTTTTTCATCAATTGTTTCACAACTCACTGTCAGTTTATGATTTCGATATTTTGCTGTATAATATGGAATTAATAATCAATTTTCAAAATAAAATCTATTTAAGTTTTTTCTTTTAAAGAAAAAAAAGATCGAGGTAATAGATTTATACCTCAGAAGTTTAACAGTGGGCTCATTAATGCGCAAAGAGATATTTACAATGAAGTAATAACTTAAAAGTAATAGCATTAGTAGACCATTTAGTTGGTATGTCAGCAATTTTGAATAAATACATGCCAGCAGGCAGTTTCGCCGCCCCGGGCAAAGAAGTAAAATACCACCTGTTTATAACAAAAATTAAAAGAGATAACCTAAACCCTTCCCACGCTTAATAATAAAATAAAACATGAGCAAAAAATTGTTATCAATAAGTTTTGATTAGAAAAAAATACTGATTTATTAATTTGTTTTTGGCACTAATTTAAAATTAGGGATGCACACAAAAAAAGAAAAGAGTCATTTCTAGTGTATAATGATAAAATACAGGTATTAAAAAATACTAAAAGAAAATTATAGAGAGAGAACTACTAAATATTAAAACTTAATTACATGTTAAAAATACTTTTAAGCCGAGAGTTAAACTCTTAAAAGTATTTCTTTCCCACTTTTAATTCTGAGATTTTTTTTATAATTTCTTTAACAATAATTTCTTCAGCCAATTCATGTTCAATGGCTATTGCTGTCAGGCCGCTTAGCTGATCCTCGGTAGTTGTGGAGTGTAAAAATTCTTTAATTAATTTTAATTTAGAGAAACTCCTTTTCCACATTCCACACTTATTGGGAGAGTAAGGAATATCCTTAAAACTAGACCGAGATCTGGAGCAAAATCCAGGTTCGGTAAGAATTTTAAAATCTTGATTAGACTTTTTTATTTAGCAAAGCCAAAACTGCTACTATCGCCAGGTCCAGCACGTTTATATCTGATGAATTCCCATCAGTTAACACTGCTTCTTGATCTTTACAACACTTAAGTTCGTCGTTTGGAGGAGTATTTTTTAAATCATAAATATTGTATAAAAATTGGAAATAGTTGCTGTGGGTACTAATCAAATCAAACCTGGATTCAAATGCATTGATAGCTTTATCTAATGTGAAAAAATAAACTCTACCTTATATTTCAAAGTGATCTTCTGTCGGATAATCTCGTGCCTCATAGTCGAAATTGACATTCCCTCTTCGAACTGTATGATGTGGCTGGGTGAGCTCAAAATTAGCCGGTATGTCAATTTCGTCGTCGAGTTCTCGGGCATCGCAAAGCATTTCATTATAGGTTGTGTCAAATCCAAGATCCTTGGAAAAAATTTTTTCAAGAGCTCTCTATAGCAGATAGTAAATCATAGTCTTCTGTTTGCAAGAGCTTACTTATAGGATTGATATAATTTAAGATTTTATACCAAATTACAGTGCAGCATAAGAACTTAAATTGTTTAACACAACTTAATAGTCCAGAAGCCTCAACTCTTATAGAGTTGTCAATCTCCGAAGTATTACAAACAGCAAGTAAAGCATCGTATACCCCTCTTACTTGATACCTTAGTGGTTTTAATGCATCTATTCTGCTTTCCTAACGATTTTGTTTGAAATCCATTATCTTTATAAATTGTGTTCATCATATTTTTATTTCTGTAATGCACATTTTGTTTCCACTTTAATTAAATGGTTTTATATTAGGAACAACAACAACAAAATAGTACCTATATTCTTCCACATTAATTATTGTTCTGTAACAATAAAATTTAATTAAATCCTTTTTTTGTTGCTTTTTATAAGAAATTTCTTTCATAATTTTGACATTCTTATTGTTGCCTTTTTTAAAGATTTTAAATATTGCTATAGATTGGAACCTATTATTACCAGGATTTTTTTCTTAAATATACATACTAACACTTTTAAACCTTTTCACAATCACGAAAAATACATTTTAAAGAATTTTTGAAAAATATAATACTAAAATGAAACAGTAAATAAAAACTATTGCGAACTGAAAACACCAACTTTTTAATTTGTAGTGCACCAGTGCTCTACAGAACACTGATTAAAAGCCTCTCGTTTATGTCTTGGATGAGTGGTTATGTTCTGAAACGTTTTTGGTAGGATATTAAAATAGGAATTCGAAGTATTTTATATTTGTAAGCGTTGCAATTAAACGATTGAGAATTAAAGCCTTTATGTATTAATCACAAATAAAACATATTTTAATAAGATTGAAACTTAATTTTAAAAATGCTTTGGAAGTTATTCAGGCTTAATGTCATTGTTGTTTGCTTATTAGGGCTGTTAATTCTATGTTATTTTGATATCACTATATATTCAAATTAATTATCTATTTAATAATCGTCTTTCGAAATTTAAAATTCACGCCTGAAGTTTTACAATTTATTTATCTAAAGGATGTTTTAGCATTGAGTTAAAAATTTGTATTTTTTAAAACATTTATATTTATTTTGGTTTAAAATCAAAAAGTCTTTTAAATATGTTCTTAAAATTTCTTCATATTAAACTGCAGATAATTTATTAACTCAATTTTTAAATTTTTCGAAATATGCATTTTGATGAACTTTATTAGTAGTATACAGAATATTTTACAATATTTTAAGCATATTATACATTTTTTATGTATTTTTATAATTAATTATACACACAATTATGTACATAATATATATAATTAATTGTACACACAATTATATATATAATTAATTATACACATAATATATATAACTAATTATACACATAATTATACACGTGATTAATTATATACGTAATATATATAATTAATTACATAATTATGAGACTGCATTAAATATTCCTTCAAATTGTGCATGTAAAACAGAGGTTCCCAAACTTTTTTGTCCCTTGCCATGTTTTTCGGTTTGGGGTAAACCCCTGCTTAATTAATATGGAATTATTGCAAATTTATCACCTTAAATGTTTTTTTTTACAGCTAGTACTGCTACTACTTTAAAAGAATTCAATTTATAACTAATGAAGTATAGAGTTAAAAGTTTAAAGAGCATACATTAATTAAATTAAAAGTTAATTAATGTATAAGATAACTGTTAAATAAAGTAACCAAACAACACATTTGATTTTAAATGGAGGGAGAAATCTGGCGTTACAATAACAAATTTTCAATATTTAGTATCAAACTTGTCAGATTTAACCTTAAATCTTCTCTGTTAGTAGTGTCCAGTTTCTTTTTTTGTTTTGGAGATTGGCAAATGCGCTGAAACTCCTTCTGTGACGAATCTATACGGAACTTTATCACTAACCTTCTGAGTCGACCTTTTTAGGGAAATTTAATTCCCTACCTATTTCCAATCAACTCCAAAAAGCGGACAGGATTCCTTGTTATGCAGATTAGATTCAGTATTTAAGTCAAACGAAATAGTAAAGTTAGAGCAGTAGGAGATAGATATTGAAACATAAAGTTATAGTGAATTTGAATTGAAGTTTTATTGTTGGAGATAATTTAATCTCATGAAGAATTGAGATTCCGAGCGGTAAATATAGATTTGTATTTAAAGTCTCATTAAAGTTTTAAGAGTGAGATTAAAGTTAAATGTTCAATAAGAACATTATTAAATATAATTCTGGGATCTCTTATCGTGGTAATTTCTGCGTGATCGTTATTTAATAAATTAATTAATTAGATCATTAATTAATTAAGTTAATTTAAAGGATATTACCTTTAAAACCACATAATATTAGTAGAAATATTTGTTAATAAGTCTTTGATTCTATTTGGGAAAGATAACCAAATAAAGAAAGTTATTTATAAAAATGGCTACTGGTTCTTTTGTGACTCAAAATTATTCTCGTTCTCAAAGTGAGGTCCCAAGGGACCTTCACACTTCTTACTAGGAAAAATAATTAAAAACTTCCTCACAATGTTCCATAATTCGGGACAAATAACAGGTTTGCCTTTTTAAATTGCAAAATTGCTGTTTCTAAACTTTAAAATCTTCATTGGTGCATATCACGATCAGTTCCTGTTGTCACGTGACAGTTTTTTTTTTCAATATGACCATATAAATTCAACGCCTACCATTGTATTGCCATAGTCAAAGCATTCTCAAACCTGGTTTCAAAATCTCAAGAAAAGACAAATGTTGATGTAGGTTAAAACGTGCTGACAGTTCAAATGGGTTAATTTGAGAAAAAAATTTCGGACCTCCAGTATTATACTTTTTTAACTTAACTGTGGAAAGAAACGCTGAAATGGTTCCTGTTTTTAAAAAAATTATGCTGTTATCTTGTATGAGTAAATCAACCTCATTAATTTTAGTAAATAAATTGCTAATTAAGTAAAATTTGATTTCCATTTGATTAAAATTTCTTTTAAAATTAAAGTCACAATCTAGTTTAATGAGATCCACTATCACATAGACCCCCACTTACACCTCATTGATCACCAAACTATTTTTTTGCTGACAAAGACCCCTTGCAGGTTGTCATAGGCCCCTGGGGATCTATATAGACCACTTTGGGAATCACTGGTGTAAAAGATCTTAATTAAAAAGGTATTGTGCAAATTTCTCTTAAAATGGTAGTAATATGCAATATATATATATATATATATATATATATATATTTCAAGTTTTTAAAATTTGATCTTACAAAATAAAGACTATCTTAACAGTTTTAGAATATATTAGAAAAATTATGTTTATTTCACATGTTACATTCAATAAAAAGAAAAAAAATGTCTATATAAGTAAAAATAACTTATATTTTTCTTTGAAAATTCTTTTAACAGTTTGAAGCAATATGAATTAAATATTTAGCAATAGACTGGTTCATTTATAACTAAAAATTATCACAATGTATTACAATAACAAAACTAAATCATCATAATAAATATAACTACGTTGTATTTCAATTTCGAGCTATTGCTATTAGGATCCTTTAGGTATGGTAAATAATTAAGGAATGTACTGAAAAGCTCATTAATGTTTTACATTTTAAATTACCTACTATTGTCCTTTATAAGCGATTAAAGAAGTTATTTTTATACGAGAGGGGCAAATAATTTTTCATTTCAATAACAATGTCAATCGAAAATGTTTTAAGACGACAACGGAACGTTGAAGCTACGAAAACACACATACATAAATATGTTAATCAACATGAAAATATTTACGAAACTGATGACATCTATATTTATGTATGAAAGACAGAAAGAAAAAAAAATTGAAAAAGCACAAATGCAGCAAAATTTTTTCTTTTCATTTTATCTTACACAATGATTAAAATTCCTGGGCATTAAAAATCTAAAAAAAGAATTTGAAAATGAAAATATTGCTACCTTTTTTTTTGTTGTCTGACTTTGACTTGTCTGCATAAGCACAGGAAGCTAAAAGAATTAATTTGGAAGTCAAATTCACACAAGATTCCCTCAGTTTTCCTCAAAAAAGGGTCTTTTTCTCAGGGTCATTCTGCCCCTTTCTTTTCATTTATAAAACTTGACCGGGCTTTTCATCACTTTTGTTGAGACTAATCTGTACCAAAATCTATCTCTTTCAATAGTACCCGAATTCACGCATACAAAGCAGTAACACTTGTAGGAAATTAGTTGAAAGAGGTGTGTGCAATAATATGCTTATGTGCATAAGGAACTTCATTTCTCAGCGTTTCTCGGCCGTTCGTTTTGGAAATGCTATTTCTAGTTTTAAACAAAGTGAAACTGGCCTGCCCCAAGGCACTGTGATTAGTACTATCTTATTCAACATCTTTATTAATGATCTCCCTGATCTCTTGGCATCTGATGGACTGACCAATACGGCTCTATTTGCGGATGACCTTGCCATCTGGTGCAGCACACCAAAGAGGGATCAGTCCAAACTAAATACCATCCTAAATCTGACCCTTGAAAGATTACACCTTTGGTGTATTGAAAATAATATGACTGTAAACCTAAAGAAGACTACTTGTCAGTTCTTCACTTTAAATAGACAACCATTCAGTCCCCAATTGGTTTATAACGGTATGTCTGTTCAACAGAGTGATGTTTCAATTTATTTGGATTGCGCTCTTGATAACAAATTGAAATGGACTAAACATGCTGAGCTTGTTGTTTCTAAGGCAAGAAAGCGACTCTCCATTCTTAAAAGATTGACCGGAGTTAAATGGGGATGCAATAGGGATACCTTAAATACAACTTACAAGACATATATTCAACCAGTTCTAAATTATTGCAATGAGGTGCTGATCTCTGCCTCAGAGAACGTTAGAAAACTTCTCTTTTGACACTTTCCATAACCAAGCCCTTCGCATGATCACTGGCGGAGTTAAAACTACTCCAGTACTTGCCATGCAGTTACTTTGCGACCTTCAGCCATTCACTAATATAATTGAGAAGAATGCTGCTATTCTCTTCAATAGACTTATTAGACTCCCAAATAATTCATTCTGGCGGGACTATGATTCCGATGGAGGACATAATCTTAAGACTCAAAAGGGCTTTATTCAATGTGTTCGTGAGAACATTCAATATAAAGTCATTAATGATGTGCCCTTTGAATTACTGTCTTTTGCTAACCCACTCGACTACGCAACACTCTACATCAGATTGGACCTTGTTCTGAATGTGAGAAAACGTGATCTAAGTCCAACTGCTCTTCACGCTATAGCTTTGGAAACTATCAATACCCGCTTCCCACCGGAGGAGTGGCTTCCCATTTACACAGATGGCTCACTCTTGGACTTTGCCCAAGGCGCTGGCATTGGTGTTTTTAGTCACCTCTTCTCCTTCTATTTACACGCCGGCCCTTTAACAACTCACTTTGACGGTGAGGTTGAAGCTATACATATAGCCCTTCAGCAACTTGCTGTTCGTCTTCCCCCCATTGAAAGAGCTGTAATTCTTTCAGATTCTACTTCTGCCCTTCAGGCTTTGTCCAACTATAATGAGAATAATTATTTATGTGTGCAGAACTGTAGAGAACTCCTGGGAAAGATAAAAGGAAAGATCGTCTTTCAATGGGTACCATCCCACTGTGGTCTTTGGGGAAATGAGAGGGCAGACTTTTGGCAAAAAAAGGGAACGGGTATCTTTCAGAACTTTCGCAGAGACCTGACACTTCATTCTGCCAAACTGGAAATTAAAAGGATTTTTAGGGAATCATTTCGCCTTACAGCTTCTCGTGTTGCTCGTGATAAGCCTTGGAGTACACTATGTAAGAAATCCCACGGTATTCCAAGTTCTCCTCGTGCTGCTACTGTGGCTAAATTTAGACTTTTAACCGGACATGACTGCCTTTGTGCTCATCTGTTTCGTTTTAACTTAGTGACTTCACCTATCTGGGTTTTGTGTGACACTGGACAAGACATGACTGCCGCTCATTTGGACGAGTGCTCTGCACTGAATGATCTTAACTGCATTGTAAAAAGGTATTGGAGAGCCCATTACCTAATGACCTGATGGTCAATGGCCTGGCATTTGTAAAATAAATAAATAAATAGTTGAAAGAGAAGGAACCGGATGCTAAAATTCTTCTTTATCGCCCCCTCCTCTTTCCCCCATGGGAGCAGCCTTGGGAAACACAGCTTTAAATACTAATGAATACTCGTTAAAAAAAAACTCTAGGACTCCATTGAAAACGTGAATATTTTACGTACACCTTTTTAGTTTTTTTTCTTTTTGAATTTTTATTTTAACTCATGGAACCCCTGGGTGTGTAATCTTGGTTTATTTTCTTCATAAACTAGTTAATTTTACAGCCAATTTGCCGCCCTGCTTGCCCACCCCTAGCGCCGACTTTGATGCCAGTATACTTTTTGAAAAGTTAATCTAGTTGATGATGTTGTCATTGTAAAAGAAAGTGCTAATTTTTTTTAAAAAAATATTGCTAACATATTTGCATGTTGAAAATGTTTATTATATCAATGGAATCTTTCATATATCTCATAAAAGCTTATAATTTTACAATGTCTTTTTTATGGTAGAGAAGGTATATTCATAACTATCCTGGGCATTGGATTAGACAACCCTTAAAATTTACTACAAAATACCTACTGAAACAATTATGTAGTGTTGAAATAAGTTTCTTTTTATTCTCTCTACTTTTTTGAATAACCATAAAATCTGGCATATAACATGCACCTATACTTTCAAGCTGTATTAATGTGCACCCCTTTTTTATGAAGAAACCTAGAATGTACAAGCACAATGTTATGTTTTGAAGTCATTTATTTGAGGTATTGTTCCAAGATTTGGAAAGATATATTATATTTCGAGAACTGTACCTGTTAAATTCATAAGGAACATCATTTCTTTTAAATCAATAGTATTTCGATATATGAAGAAATCTAATTTTTTTTCTATGCTCATCTTTTTTATATTTTTAAAACTCTCATTTTTATACTTGGTGTATAATTGTGCATCAGTAAATTTCAATCTTATTTTTTGTGCTCTAAGTACGCATTATACTTTGGATTTTACTATATGTATATTTTCTGTTTTCTTATGCCTTTTTTTCATTTAAATATTGTTTAAAAATTAATTTAAAAATGATTCATGTATGAATTAGTTTTGCTTATATCATTTAAATTCTTGGATCTGAGGGATTCATTAAAAAAATTTATAAATTAAAGTTAATTCTTTTCTAGTCTGATACTTCTGATGCAATTGAAGGGGATCCAAGATATTTAGCTCCAGAATTGATGGAAGGTATTTTTACCAAAGCTGCCGATGTTTTTAGGTAATTTTATAATACTTTTTTTCATTTATATTTAAACTCTTTTTATATCTTTAATAAACCTTTTGAAGTAAATAGAAAAATAGTATTTTTTGAAATTAAAATAGGTTGTAAGAAGTACGCAGTTTTTTGTAATGTTATATTTCATTGTGCAAGACGTGTAATTGAAAAAAAATTATTTATTAGTGTAGGTATTACTATCTTGGAATTGGCCTCAGATCTTGACCTTCCTCGTGGAAGTGAAACTTGGCATCAACTTCGAAACTTAGAAATACCTAAGACATTCACTAGAGGTAAAAGCAATTTCACTAATACTGAATTAAATTGTTTAATAGTTTTATTAGAGATTATACAAATATAAATTCAATATAATGAGAATGAAATATCAAATTCATTTGCATTTTTAAAATGAAAACCTACTATATCATAGGTATTAGCTATCCACTTTTTGGTGTTATAAGTAGAATGATGGAACCAGATTACAGAAAAAGAGCACCTGTTCATGAAATATTGGATATGGATTCAGTAGATAAAGTGAGTTATGATTTGGATGAAGTTAAAATTAGTATTTATCCTGGACTTTTCTGAAAAAAATTATCTATATATTTTCTTAGGTATGCAAAAAAAGAAAGAGAATAATTAAATCCTCGGACATAAAAAATGTAAGTAATTGAGTTTTAGCTTGTATATTTTATTTGGTGAGATTTTATGTTCTTCATTCTTGATTACTTATGATTTTGAAGAGTTTGAGACTTTAAAAAAAAAATGTATGTTTTAAATTAAGGAATTCAGCACCAGTCTTTCTTTTTAGAATAAATTGCCTACTCAAAGATCAGGAAACAAATCTATATCGCCTGATTGGGGCTCGAGCTTTTCAGATGGTAATTAATAGCATTTTTGTATATTTTTTCTCAAAAGAAGATTTATTTATTTTTGTTCTGAAATATATGGAAAACGATCCTTAAGTTATGATCTACATTTACTTTGTTCTAGTGCATAATTTATAAAATTAAATTTTATTTCTGATTGATTCATGGTATAAAAGTATTTGAATAAGATAATTGCAAAAAGCAATATATTTACATGCATATATTATTTTTTATTTATGTTCTTATGCTTTCAGTACTATGAAATATGATAATACAATTTTTATGTTTATGTTCAGAGGTATTCGAAAAAAGTTCCAGTGACAGTTTTTACTCTTTTAACAATTCTTCTGAAAAGAAACTTTCCATTGAAGAACAAGTGGCTCTGAATACCAGTTTAAATTTAAACAACAGTTTGAATAACAGTTTTGATATTTCAAGGTAGGCTGAATTGGAAACAATATTTTTTTTTCTTGTAAATTATTTTTAAGAAGTTAATTTTGAAAGTTTGTAAAGGCGTTAGAAATGCTTTAAGAGGCTAGGAGAGAAAACTTAGGATGGCAAAAATCGGTTAATTGTAATGTAGTAAATTAGAATTCTTTTCTCTTCCCTCTTGTTAATAATCGCGTAATAATTTATAATTTTAATGCATTCAAATTTTTTATTTTCATTCAAGAAATTAATTACATCTGCTTATAAATTAATGCAATTCTTACTATTTGTGTTAATTTTAAGTTATAATTCCTGCCATCCTTCAAAATAGTTCTAATGAGAAATTTAGTATATGTTTTAATCATACTAAAGTAATTTTTAGGTTTGGCTTTTTCAAAAACTAGTTTTAGCAAGTTACAAAAATGCTTTTAGTAAGAATTGTTTCTAAAGAATCTTGATAACCTCATATTCTGGAAATTGAAAGTTTTCATTCTTTACTTTTTCTTAATGTTCATTAATGTATTTTAAATTTGGAAAATATAATTCCATTTGTAGATATAAAAAGTTAGAATTTTTTTTTTTTTTATTCTCGACTTTACATATGTGTAATTTTTTGTTATACCTTGCTCTGGTCAGAAATACACTGATAAAATTTTCTTTCTGTTTACATACTTTTTGTCATTCAGTGTGTTAGCAAGTTTATTATGATGAGATTTTGTTCTTTTATATTATTTATTAAATGTGAAAAACTAATATTTCACTTACAAGGGATGTTGCACAGACATAGTTTGATAAAATTACATTCTCAGTTGTATCTTAGAAAATAGGCCTCATCAAAATTTTTAAAATTATATATGTGTTTTTATAATTTTTCTTTTTAATATCCAGTAAGCTGATGTGTATACCTAAAATTTTAGTGCAAATCTGTAGGCACTTGAATTTTTTTTTTTACTTGTGTTATATTTCTTGTTCATATCCATTATATTAATTCAATGCATTGCAGTGCAACAATTTTACTCTCTTGCATTATTTATTTCACTAAAAAAAAGTATTACTTCATTGAGCTATTAGTTAAGTTATATTTGAAAATGCAACTATTGCATTATATCTTTATTATCAGTAAAATAAGTATCTAATCTGATATGAAATACTGAAAATTTCTGAGTTAACATAAATGATCATGGCAGCTGACAATCAAGTAACATCTATTTTTTCAGATGAATAACATTATGTAATGAGATGTAATGTGTAACATTTCATTACATAATGTTATTGTGAACAATATGTATTGTAAATGAAATTTTTTTTTTATCTAACAAGGGGAGAGTACGACTAAGGAAATTCGTGTGGAGGCAACTTTTTTGTGATAGTTGTATTCCTGTAGGGTGTTCAACCCTTAATGTAATAGTGCTAAATGAGCAGTCAATTCAGAGAAAATAGCTTTCAAAATTCATGCTTTGCTTTTATATAATTAAGTTCTAATTAACTTCAGCAATGCAGTGTCATAGGTGATAGCGCATCTGCATTCCACACGGTCAGTCCAGGCTCGACTCATATGATTGACTTTTTAAAAAAATTAATCTAACTATTTTTGCTATTAAATAAATTTATTTAAAGGGAAGGCTGTGAAATATTTTATAATATTATTTTGTATTAAAAAAATATAGTATAGAGTTATATAAACATTTGTTATATTTTATAAATATATTATTATTATTATAAATTTTTATTATAAAAATTATATTAAATGATATTTTATGTAATTACTTTGTACTTAAAAAGCAAAATAGGTACAAATAGTTTTATAATTAAATAAAAAATAATATATGTAAAATATATTATCACAATGTTTAATTACATTAATTATTTCATAATTAATATAATGTAATAAAATTATATATATATGTATATCAGTAGCGCACACAGAAGTTTTCCAGGGGGGGGTCCAGGGTCGAAAGTCCCCCATTCTTGTATCATGCTCCTTTTGATTTTGTCGATTTTGGGGAACAAAAAACAGTAAAAAACTAATTATTAAACAAATAATTAGTATTAATTTATCAAATTAATCATTAAAAACAAATATTTAATTAAATTTTATGTATTATATACTTAAAATTATAATCAAGTGGGAAAAAAATCAAGGACTTTGGGGGGTCCAGACCCCTAGGACACCCCCTTGTGTGTGCCACTGATATATATATATATATATATTGTATATTGTTATTAATCAGAACCACTGCGTCGCTGGAAATAGCTAAAACTTAACTGTACAAAAGCTAAGTATGAATTTGAAAGGCTATTTTCTCCAAACGGACAGCCCATTCGGTTCTTTTACATTGAGGGTTGAACACCATAAAAGAGTCCCATTATCACACAAAGTCCCATCCTTAAATGAATTTCCTTAGCTGTGTCCTCCCCGTGTAAGTTAAAATTTCTGTTTATAGAACACTTAATATTTCAAGATTTTCTATTGCTACATTTTTTCACTCCTTTTTTAAGGTGGAGTGAAAAATGCAATTTATTGCTATAAAATTTTATAAATATGTAGTGATACTAATATTTTTTCTTGGGTTTAAAATTAATAACATGTATTAGCTGAATAATTTAAATTTAATTTCCCATTGAATCCCTGGTTGTAAATGTATTCATAAAAATTTTTAAAAGAATTGCGAAAATCTGACCTAAGAAAATGTTTTTATCAGCATGTGAATGACATCTAATATTGTCAAATCTTTAATGTATTCCTTGAAGGGGATTTAATGAATTGCTACATCTAATATTGTCAAATCTTTAATGTATTCCTTGAAGGGGATTTAATTAATTGCTAATTATCATTAATTTGCTGTAACAAATGATGTTGACCTGTATTGATTTTCAATTAAGTTTTTACAGAGTATTGAAGCTTTAAAAAGTAGGAAAAATAATTAGGCATTGTCATCTCATGGAAAAGCCAAATTTTTATATTTTTTCAATTGAAATAAAATTTGTAACATTATTTCACTTCTCATTACATCCATGGAATATCATGTTTAGTCACCAGTTAGTAGTGCTTTCAGGCATTATCAATACATGTGATAAATAAAAGTATCCTTTAGGAATGATTAATCTGTTTTTTAAATAATTTAGAAGAAAAGGAAACTTTGCTATTCCTAAAAAATTTTAATTTTATAAAAACAAAGATAATTGAAAAAATGGCAATGCAACAAAATTGAGAAGCTAAGCTATCATCCCATCCTTTAAAACTTACTTAGAATAAGCATTGATTTATAACTAAAAAAGTAAAGCATTACATTGCTCTCTTTCAGCTCTTATTTATTTAATATTTGAAATAAATTCAAGCATTTGTTTTTCAATTTTGATAACTACTTAATAATCTTTTTTAATTTGATTTTTTTTGTTCATTCTATTGATGTTAATAATATGTGTGATTGTAAGCTTTTTCTTTTGTGGCCGCGGTAGCCGAGTGGTATAGGTATCGGATTGTGGCTTGCCTTGTCACGAGTTCGAGCCCAGTACCACTAAAGACCCGCCGTGTAGGGCAGCGATGCACGTTAAATCTGTCGAGAGCTGAAACGTCCTCCTGTTGGTGTAGTGTGGTAGTTAGGAGAGGGGGGTGCCAGCTCAGGTATTGTCCAAGTCACTTGACCATGGTTCAAAATTACGTGGTCCATCGCTAAAAGCCCTCGTGTAGCTAAAACAGTGCAACGTTAATATTCAATCAATCGTAAGCTTTTTCTTAAGATTTTTTCAAAAAAGTAATTAAAATCTTTAAAATACTTTGATAGGTAATGCTATACATCCCATAAACATTTATAAAGTAATAAGATTATGAGCTCATATTGGAAATCATTTGTAGTTTTTAATAAATCAAGGATGCACACACACACACACACACACACACTTTTAGAACAAAATGCTTCACAAGCATTTGGTGTGCATTGATTAGACTAGGGTTGGCAATCACATGGCATGTCAAAATAAATTTTAATTACAGAAATAATTTATTTATTTGTCAATGAACATGGAAATCTTAGTTTTGCTATAAAATGTTCTACCTGTTCTAGTATGAGAAAAAATAACATATGGCATCACATAGTGAATGGGCTAAACAGGATGCTTTGTGTTTGTCAGATTATACCTATCTACTTATGTGTAATACAGTTTTGAATAGCTAAAATTTTTTTTAAAATTATATTTTAGAAAATTCTATATTTACACAGTTTAAATGATACCAATAAAAAAACTGGAAGTGATGGATGTACGAAGCTTTATAAATACTTGAACTGATGATTATGATTTTTTGTTAAACTTGGAGAAAAAAACTTGTATTCTGTGTTCTTAGATTGTATGTTGAATATTTTCTATCAAGCAACGTTTTGGAATTCTCCATATGGGAATTGCAAAAAAGAAAAAAAAACATTTAAGACATAAAAGAACTAATTTCCTTAAATGAAAGTCCAATGAATTTATTATCAAAACTTGTAAAAACAATTTCTAATTTTACAGAAGCTAACTATGAAGTATCTCAATTGTCAGCATGTTAGATGAGTTTATGAATACAGTTTATGTTAAATTAAAAACAGCTCCTTTTTTGTTTCAAGATTTCAGTAATAAAAAAAAAGATGATTCAAATTACAAGATGATAAAAACACTGTTGAAAGATAGGATTTTAAAAATGAGTGTGCTTATGTATCAGAATAACTTTGTAATAATATTAATAGCCATAACTATACCTCAATCAGTCACAATAAAACAACTCATATAAAGCCATCTGCCAAATTAGCAATTGTTATACATTTATAGAATAAAAATGAAATATATGTGGAACTTTTAAAATTATCAAATAATCCAGAAAAAAATTAGAAGTATTGAGACAAGAGAGCAAGGCTTTGAGTGAATGAACTGAAATTCTCAAAACATATTAAAAAAATATATATTATTTCCATTGCAACAGAAAAAGCTCCTATTGTGACTGGACTAGCAATAGATTATGTTAAATTATTTCAAAATGAAGCTGGTAATTCAATTATAGGTTTTGATTGCTATTTCATTTTGTCAGCAAGTGCTATGTGCAAATTTGGAACTAGCAATTTCAAAGGAATATCAGGAAAATTAATGAAATCATTAATTCTGTAATTGCGTTTGACATGCATTGAAAACAATTAAAGGAACTTTTAATGATGCTGATTACAGATGTGATATTTTTGTAATGTGCAAATAACATACATTGACTAAATCAATTTTTATCTTCAGAAAGATTTGTGAGTTACCAGGAAGATACACATCTTGTTTTAAGTTGCTACAAAAATTTTTTTGAAGAACTATAATGCTGAATTGTTGATGAAGTTAATATTTTTCATAAATATAACTTAACATTCAAATGATCTTAGTAAAAAGAACGAGGTTAACTGTGTACCACCAATAAAGAGTTTGTAGTATTCTAATATAAATTAGATTATATATATAAATTAATATAAATTAGATAAATTTTTTGCTTGAGGTATTAAATCTGGAAAGCTTAGTAGTTGCCCAAAATTTAAAATGTTAATAAAAACAATTTTTTTTTTATTAAGCTCAAACGAAATTAAAATATGAACAAATCAATGAATTAAAAAAAATAACAGATTGGAACTTTTAAATATAAATTTTTAAAAAAACTCTATATATTCTATTAAAGAACATTTTTCTAACTGATTTTAAGAGTTCAGAAAAATTGAAAGGCTGTTGAAAATTGTGAATTATTCAGACATTCAAATAAAGGATTTTGAAACCACATTTAATTTGATGGAATTAATGCAGATTATTGATCTGCAGTGTAATCGTATTTAGACATAAAACTTCGAAAAATTGGGGTCCTGTTGAGTGCTAAAAGATGCAGGGTCTGAATCCAGTATTGAAAACTCCTAGAATAGTAGAATAATATGAAGATGCTTTTGTTTTAGGTGAAAAACAGTTGCACTGTTTATTGTTTTTATATCATTTACTTTTTTGAAAATATTTTTGATGTTAAATTGTGTATTGAAAAAGACTGGTAACAGATTGATAGAGGATGCCTTAGCAACATCGACAACCGTGCTATTGTCAACATACCAGATTGATGTATAAAAAATCGTGAAAATAACATGAAGCAAAAAACTTAACAAATCTTAAAGAACAGTTTACTTCAAATATAAGTATTAAAATTTTATTATTTTTTGTGACAATTTTATATCAAATAAATATTATATTCTATCTCTATTTTATGTTTATTTATTTATAAATAAAAATTATATAGTGCTATATATAAAAACGGTAAGGTACTGGCACACTCAAAAAAGTTTACGTTTCAATATACTTTATTTTAGCACTTTGATAAAATCCCATTAGTCATATATAGACTATCATAATAACAAACTTACATATCAATATATTTCTCTCTCTATTATTGATGTGATATTGAAATTGCAGGGCATAATTTTGCATTTTAATTGCATTTAATTCATTGACTTCAATGCACTATTTACCAATAAGTACTTGGACACCCCTGAAAATGAGGATATCTGTAGTCCTGATCTATGTCACACCTTCTGTACTGAATTAACGTGTAAGAAACAGCATTGACATTAATCCCATGCAGGATGCTGCAAAATTCAGAGCTGTCTTACTTTGAGAAGGGCATGGTAGTCAAATAACATAGAAATGACATATCTTGTAAGTTAGAATTCCAACATCAACAGTGGCCCTTGTGATTAAAAAGTGGAAGGTAAGTGGTGGTTTTTGGAATGGTGCTTTGACTTGGCAGACCCACGAAACTAAGAGACAGACCAGTGCTGTCCAAAGAAATTCTGAAAAACTACCAAGCCGATGCCCCACATACTCCAGGAATTCCAACAAGCATCCAAAACTGTTCTTTCTATAATTAACATCTGCAAGGAAGCACATTTGTTTGGTTTCCATGTTTGTGATGCCGCCCATAAGCCTTTGATTACAAAATCCAACAGAGCTGTTATGTTGAACTGCTACAAGGCACTTTGAAATTCGACTAAGAGGAATAAAAACACTGATCAGTCAATCTTTACCAGTCATATGGCGAAGTGTGGATTTGGCATATGCCTGGAGAATGCCTTTTGCCAGAATGCATTGTGCCTACAATAAAAGTAAAGTTTGGCAAAGGAGGAATTATAGACTGATAAGCTCAATGCCGACTCCTTCTAAAGTATTCTGGACAAAAATATTTTTCCTATACTGTCAGGGGAAGATCATTGTTAGTTTTAGGGGGTGAATCATTGTTTCTTCAAGGATGATAGCACTGCTTGGCATGTTGTGAGGTCCACCTTGGATTAGTATGATGGTAATGGAATGAACCGACTGAACTGGCCTATCCAGAGTTCAGACTCGAATCCTTGAGAAAACCTCTTGGACGTTTTGGATCTCAGAATTAAGGGGCGTAGAAATCATCCAAAATTGTTAAAAGAACTTGTATGTCTTCTCTAAACCGAGTGGGAAAAAATTCCACTATCAGTCATCCAAACATTTATAGAAAGCATACCCCAAAGGGCTGTAATTGTTTCAGGTGGAGGCTCTACCAACTATTGAATATGAATAAATATTATTTATCTCTTTTATTACAGATGTCGAATTACTTATTGGTAGATAGTGTATGACCTTATCTAATTTCATTTGTTTTTCAGACCTCCTTTTGGTATGTCTACTCCATGCAGTCGTCGTTATTGGAATTCAAAATGTAGTGCATCTGCTTCACCCTGTTTGTCAGGGGGTAGGAAAAAAGAGTAAGTGTCATTATGTTTATTTGATTTATTTTTTTAATTACAGAATACTCTTTGATAAAAGTCTTGGAATTTAGAACTGTAAATTTAATGCTGTATTTTAAAATAATTTTTTGTCTTAAAATATTTATGAGAAAGCTAAGTTATGTGTTGCAATCATTTTTCAGTAAAATCTAAAGTTTTAAAATAAATGTAAAAAAAAATTTTTTTTAAGCATTGCTTTCAAATTATTTCATATGTAGTTTTATTTGTGCACCATGTTTATAATTTTTTTCCATTTTTAACTTAACTTTAAATAAGTGAAAATATTATTTACTACATTATTAGTCTTTAACCCTCTCACTGTGCATTCTGCGATTACCCCAGGCAAAGTAGATGTAGCACTACGCAGCAAGAGGGCTAAAACAGTAAAAAATAATTTCATAATTTGTAATGAAATGTGAGGTTTTACAAATCAGCAATAATGATTTAAATGATATTACCAGATACTGTACTAAAGTATAGCATGCAATAAAGAAATATTCTGTAAATACCTTAACTATTGCAGTTGTGAACACTTGGCTTCAATTCTCTCTATCCTATGGTGCTGCGGTAATAGTTATAACAACTTGAGTTTTATTAATGACATTTTTAATTCACAATTAATGCCAGCTTACACTGTTCCCTTTGTCATTCTTGAAATAATGTTATTAGTCTTTCTTGTTTAAAAAATGTAATTATAATAAATACCAAATTTATTTGAATCTAAGCCTTACACCAAATTCTATAAATGTTTTTGTGAAAAAATACAAAATAGTTTGAAATGAGTTATTGATACTGAATTAAAAAAAATTTAAATGAGAACTAATAAGTAGTGATTAATTGTCAATAATAATCTCTAATACTGCTAAAATAAATAAATTTTAGCTGCAGTAAAAACTTTTAAATACATACATGAACCTGCAATTGCTCTAACCATCAGTATCATGTTCAATTTCCCCCATTCAATGAATTTTTTTGCCTTTGATTCTAAGCCGCAACCAGATTTTAGTAGCATCAATGCTGGGGGATGCTGCTTAGATTCAAATAAATACAGTATAAAAATGATTTCTTTTGAATGTATGAAAAAGCTGCAGAATTATTATTACTTGCACTCTCTCTCTATTTTTTTTAAAGTTAGAACCAAGGGTTTAGGTAAAAATTATGTAATGTATGCAATGTAATAGCTATAATTTTGATTACTTTTTTTACTGTGAATGGACTATCATCATCAGGTAATCAGTAACACATCTTTTATTTGTATCATAACAGTTCAATTAAAATATATATTTAGTAAAAAATGTTTTTTTAATGTTCTTATTTTGCTTAAGTGCTTAGATAAGATTGTCTTTCAATAATTAATATTTGGTAATTTTAGTTTTCAGTATATTTTTCTACGAATTAATTTTATTGTATTTTAAGTGGTTGACTGTTGATTATATAATGTTCATAAAGTATTATTTATTGCTGAGTCAAAGGACTTTAACTTTAATAGTTTCCCTATATGATTACCTTCAAAACCTGTGTATATCATAAGAAATAAATTTAAAAAATAATAATAAATGTTTATTCTTTGGGGGATGTTCAATGTGTTTGTTGATTTGATATTTATATTAGGAAAGATAATTAAGTTGACAATAGTCATAATGCAGGGTTGTGGAAATCGGACAGATTTGGGGGAAAAGTAGATGGAGTTGCTCAAAATACGTTGACTCTGACTCCAGTTTTTGTTTGAATTTGAATTGAAATTAAAGTGAATTGGAAAAAATAATGATAAACTGAGTTATATTATTTTTATATTATGAATTAGATTTTGAAAAATATTTGGATAATATTAAAAAGGCTAAAGAAAAGCAAATGGAAACAAAGAACCAAGAGCCTTTAGATGTAAAAATGAAAAAGTACAAAAGAGTTTATACACAGATTTCTACTTGAAAAAATTGAAAATACGATCGCTTCTGGGGCTTCTCTTTCAGAACTTAAACAAATCTATATCCTGAAAAGTTCAAAGAAGTAGCCCTAACAGTAGCAGCTTTTCCTCCTACTCAAGGTAGTATGAAAAGACTTTTCTGCTCTGAAGTTTCATCAAATCAGATCTACAGTTCTATATTAAATAGATGTTGCCAAAAATATGCTGTTTTTCAGAAATTACTAATGCCAGTTTTTCCATTTCATATAAATAATCTGCTGTGGCATAATTTTTTTTCCGTAGCCATCTGCTACTTTTAAATTAAAAAAAAAGTTTACATATATATGAGGGAGTCAGAGCTGTTGAGTTTAAAATTCCCAGGAGTCAGAGTTGGTCAATTTCCCTACCGACTACACACTCCTGGTCATATGTATATAAAAAAAATGCCTGTTGTGAAATATGACTCTCCTCCCCTTTTCTGTTAGAAGTAATACAGTAAAATATATTTACAATTTATTAGAAGAGGATTATTAGTTTCTCATTTTTAAATACTGTTAAGGAATAAAACTCTTAATATTGATATCGTACATTTTTTAAATAAATTACCTTTTTAAGATCTACATGACAGTTCTTTTCATTCAAAAACAAACTTTTGGTATATTAGATATTATAAACTTAGATAACATGAGGTTGCATAAACAAATGGATGGAATTCTCTTTAATAATTTGTTTTCTTTAATAAAAATCTTTTAAAGGGGGTTAGTGAAAATTCCTTTTACCTGTGAAAATTTTTTCAGAATATTATGTATTTAAGGCTTAAAAATAACACCTCTACTTGGTGCTTAATAAATTAGATGCTCAAATTCTTCACAGTTAATTTTTTTTCAAACTTCCAATGTTTTATAAATGGCATCTCTCTTTACAGAAATGCTTAAGATAGTTTAGAACTAGCAAGCCTGTTTATTGCAACATAAATAGTTATAATTAGATTCTGTTTAGTAAATTAATTCACTTTCGTTATAAAACATAGCTAATTATCCTTTTTTTGCATATCAAAATCTTTTTTTAGATTCATTTTGCTAGCAAAAAAATTTTGATATGTAAAAAAAATGATAGGGTTTATAGGAGGTAATTATTGTAGAGTTGGCATTGGATAATAGTTATTAGAATTTTGTGTCAAAATTAAATTTAAAGCTAATGTCACAATAACTATATAATTCTTGTTTCCAACAAAATAGATATCAATTTAGCAAAAAAAAAAAAAAAAAAACTGAGATAAGATTAATTATGAGGACTTTGCTTTTATATTTTTATTTATTTTTTTTTTGTCTGGGTTTTTTACAATCACATCAGGCCTCCCTGAGTCATATTCTTAATTGTTTGAGTTTTACTTTTGATGAGGTTTTAAGAAATCCCATTTTATTTCTGGATTTCTTGGAGATTTTTGGTTTTATAGAGATGGTGTAGCAGTGAGATCGACTTATGCCCACCCCGGTTGTAGAGCATATACATAATACTTTATTGAATTAACTGCAATATTTACATTTAAATTACTATAAACTCTACCTGACAAATTAAGAACTAGATACTAATTCTAACTAGATACAAGGTGTCCCTTATTTATTCTTCATAGAAATACAGAAAATATTTCGAATACAGAAGAAATAGAGAAATTATATTTAGAACCCTAAACAAGTTCCCTGTTGCCATTCTGAAAAATTCGAACAAATTAAATTCCTTGAATCTAAGAGGATATTGATATTAGTTATATCCTCTAACTTTATACAGTTAACTATAGATTTAATTTGGTTATCCAATGATTAAATTTTAAGCACACTAATAAAAAAAAGTAATCCTGCTACTGAAAAAAAAACAAATAGCTACACCATCTGGGATAAGAAACAACAACAACAACACAATCAGAAATATATTGGATTGTTTGGCTTTAAAACTAAAGAAATTTTATTGCACGTTTATATATATTTTAATATTAGTCTCTTTTTTAAGTATGATAATTTTTCTTATATTTTCATTGAACTGGTATTATGCAAATAAAAAATGTTTGCAGATTATTACCTGATGATGATGATGATAATAATAGTCCAAAACTTCCAAAAAGTCCATGTTTGAAACTTTTCAGTGCAAACAGTTCAGATGAAGAAGAAGAATCAATCACAAATCTTCCTCCTAAGAATTTACTAAATGTAAGTAGCTCTAGTGATTAAGTTACTTTATGCTAACCCTTCACATTTATTATAACTCTAAAGTATTAACCATGCTTTCAAAGTTAAACCACAATTGAATTTTGGTGAAAGTTTTGAATGATTTAATGAAATTATAATATGTTACATTACTGTAAAATCTGGCGTATAACGCGCACCGGTGTATAACACGCATCTATACTTTCAAGTTGAATTTTTAATTTTTAGGTGTGTTTGCCGTATAACGTGCACCCCCTTTTTTAGGAAGAAATCTGAAATATTTGTATGCATTGCTTTTATGTTTTAGTCATTTATTCGAGGTATTATCCCAGACTTTTGAATAAATAGTATACTTCTAGAACTGCAATTTGTAGTAACAGGTGTTGATATGGGTGAAGGAAGGTAGATGAGCTTGGATATGTTATTACTTTTTCAACAAAAATTTCGTTTGGGAGTCCTGTATTTAGTTCTATTTCTCAGAGAAATGATTTATGTCTAGATTTTTAAGTTCAGATTAGTAGTCTTTCATCCTGTTGTATCTGGAAATAAAAAAAATATATTTCATGATGGATTTAATGAGTTGTCTTAGAACTGTAGAACCAGCTAGGGAAATAAAAATATAATAACGAAAGAGAGGAATATAAAGATGTTCAATATTTTCACCTTCTGAAATGGATGTAAATTTATTTCATTATTATAATATATTTTAATCATCGTGCAATAATTAACCACTATAAACTCTTTTAGTTCTAAGGCAAGGCGTTTCTTTTAAATAAACAGTGTTTTGATACATGTAGAAGTAAATCTTTTTTTTAATGCTCACATCTCTTTTGCTATTTTTCAAGCTATTGTTTTTATACCCGGTGTATGACGCGCACCCTTAAGTTTTGATCTTATTTTTTATGTTCAAAGTGCCCATTATATGCCGGATTTTACAGTATATAGTTATACTACTTTATAATAAATAGAAATAATGAAAAAATATTTTATTATTTTTATGTGTAAGAAAATTTATGAAAATAACTTATTTGATATTTGTAATGATTGCAATTTGTCATGTTAAATTATTGTTTATCTAGTATTAACACTGAATGGTATTATAGAGTGAAAGATAATCTTGTAATCAGTGGTGTAATTTACACCTCCACTTCACAGGGATGCCTGAGATTTTAGGGGCCCTAATATTCTCCATATTATATACACTGCTTGTATTATAATAAAATTGATATGATGTATTTGCTTCCAAGTTTGAGTGCTTATGACTGTAATATGCCTCTTTTTTTATTTTGATACTGAGTATAACATTTAAATCCAATCTCATTAGGAATTCTAATGCAATATAAATCTAAGCAAATTATTGGCATTTTATATACTTTTTTTTAAATAAGTTTTTCTTGTATTATATTCTAGTTGAAAAGAATGCTTTGCTAAGTGGAATAATTTGGAGCCTTATAGCAAATATTTAAAAGGGGAAAACATTAACTTCTTAATGCTTACTTATATTTTGAAAAAAATAGTTAGAATTTTTTATTTAATAAAACTCAGTTTAAATTTTGTTTTGGCCAAAAATAAAAAAAAAGTACAAAATCAATCAATTTGTTTTAATTTTGGATTTTGATCCACCTTGCAGATAAGAGCAAAATATTGAAATTTTGCACATACTTTGACTTTTATTATCTTTCTTTTCGACTAGCTGTTTCAAGAATAAAATTTTATCTTAGATGTGAAATATTTGAACTTTTGTCTTTTTTGGGGGGGAAAGTTATTTATTTTAGAAAATTTATTAATCTTAACTCTTCAGTGTGTTTTGGTTGAAAATGTAATTTAAAGTTTTAATCTGTTATTATTTTTATTTAGAATTCAATATTTGTTTGAAAACTTGGGATAAAGTGTTTGTAAATATGTACCATATAGTTATAAAATACTGTATTTTTCATATTTTAGGTATTTGATGCATTATCCCCTTCACAGTGAATTACGTCGCATCACCTTGTTTGTTATTAGCTTTTAAACAGGAACAGATGTAAATAATGTACATTTTTATGTATGTAAAGTTATTTGTGAGAGTTTAAAGAGTTATTTAGATTTGTGTTTTTAATATTCTTTTTCTTGATTCTGAGGGGTCAAAAGAACTAACTTTTTGTACAGTTTCTTATAGATTAAAAAAACAATCAAATATAATTTGTTTTATAAGACTATTTCTTGTAAGAAGTTATAACTTTTATATCATTAAAATAAATATTTATTTTAATGTGATATATATATATATTTGGATCATTAGTGATTAATATTCTTGTCGATTCACATAAAAAGGCCTTAAATGGTATAAAATTCTTTTCTTTTTAAAAATTACATTTTATCTAGATAATTGTTTGGATGCATTTTGTCAATTCTGTTTAGAAAGCATTTTTATCATTACTAAAACTCTTATGCTTTTGTGTCTTACCTTAAATTAAAGGTTTGGTTCTCCAACAAAATATTTCTTATAGTATAAAAAGATTAAAAAAAAAGAACAAAAGAAGTGGGAAATAGGATTATGAAGTAATAGAAGAAACATTGATAATTTTTTTAAAAAGAAATACTTTTGATTTTCTCCTGATTGATTTATTCTCAAGTTGTTTTAAACTTGAAAATTAATGAAGTGAAATAAAAACTGAAATATGATTGTTTAAAATGTTAAGTATATCATGAATTTAAATATGAATTTTATACATTTTATTTTAATTTACAATATATGTTACGTTTCAACCAGATAAATAAAATAATTAACTTAAATTTTTTTTTTATATATTTGCATTTTAAAATCATAAAATATGTGCCTCTTATTTAATAAAAATGATAAAAGTATTAATATTGCAGAACAGTGAATAAAAAATTTGTTTTTAAATTCTTAAATTAACTAAATATTTAAATAGCTGCTTCTTTCTCTCCACTTACCTAAATTCAACATATTGTTAGTTGAGAACTGTATATACAGAGAAACCTCTTAAGTAAAGTGATGCAATCATTCAAATATTTTCAAAGAGAAAATTTTTAAAAAACATTTATGAGTCTAGATAATACATTCAATACACTAAGTAGACTGCAGTTAATAAATAAAATTTCATTATTTCATTAATTTTTAAAAATAAATTAATCTTTTTTACATAAAGTTAATCTTCATTTATTTTATGCATTGCAAAATTTCATTATTTTGATGTTTATATTGTTTTAAATTTACATAACATTTGTAATTTTACCTAAATTATGCATGTTGGTTAATATTTAGTGTTACATAAAACTTTATTACTATTTATTGATTATTTACACAGATGTTTGTATGCAAATGAATTTCAAATTTGTTATTTATATTACATAAAGCAAAACAATTTGTTTACTGAATTTAAAACTTGAAAATTAGATCTTGAATTTAATTTTCAATAAATGGTTATAAAAGCAATGTTATGGAATAATAAGGTTTAATGTGAACAAGAGATCATGTCACCTACATAAGGTATTCAAAACAACTTATAGATATTAATATGTTTTAATTTATAATTTTGATGTAATTTCTTTGATTTAACACATACATGTATATTCAATTTGAAATAAATATGTGTTACAAAAAATTAATATATTAAATAGCAAGAAAATTTGATACTAATATAAAAATAAGAGAATATGTTGATTATATTAAAAAAAAATGTTTGTGAACTATTCTGAGATTTAATTTTAAAATAAGTTATTTAAAATGTATATTGTAAAATTGCAAAACATTGTAAATTTACTGCGATATTGAATTAGAATTAATGAAATTTGTTTCTGGATAAAAAAAATAATAGATATTGACTGAAAATTAAAGCTTTATTTGGTATCTAAAATACTTTTAAATTAAATTGAGTCATTTGTAAGAAATTTGAGGAACAAATCCTTTAAATACTGAATAAAATTTTAAAAAATTAGGGATGAAAAAAAATTGCATTGAAAAATTATTATTTAAGAACGAAGTCCTGATATAATCTGCTTAGCAAATACTCCATCACACCATCTATGACATGGTTATATTATATACAACTTATGTAGGATTATGATACTTTAAATGTGATTTTTCCCCCCCTCAAAATTTCCTGAATGCTTACACCACTTTGTATCAGTTTTTTGTTTGCCTACAGTCCTCTACCAATGTGCTGAGAGTTGGGAGAAATGTGAAAAATCAGCTTATTTTAATATTAGACCTTGTTGCAAGTGTGATTGCAGTTAGGTTATGGGTAAATCCTATTTACATCAAAGTCCATCACTCAATCTAATAGTGACTGCCTGTGGATTCAATTCTAATGAATTTGAATGTCTTTGTGTGATGTATGAGCTAAATGAATGAAGAACCAATTCAGAGTTTTTTCATTTGTTAAAATAGCAAGGTCTGTAACACATATACACCAGTGATCTATTATTATGAAGTATCAGTTCATAACATAGATTAATAAGTGACATGTGAAACAAATTTTTTCGTATTGTATTCCCTTTTTATTAAAAAAAAATCTTAGCTTTGATTATGAATTTTTTACTCATTTTTGTGAACTGACGTAACTATAGCTTCTTCAAACTATTTTTTTACTGACAATTTGTTCCCCTTTAGTTTTTTGGTTTATCACAAGTCCTTTTCGGATAACTTTTGGCTTAAAATATTATCTTCCATTCTTAAATCAATCAATTCAATACTTTTTTTTCCAGTAACTTTGAAAACTTTTTTAGTTTTATTTTACTCTTCTCAAATGCATATATATTTGTTTATGATCTTCCTATTATTGGAATCTGCATACTCTTTTTAAAGCATTTTTTTAATACAATGTTACGAAACATACAACATTACTATTAGTTTAAATTAACTTCAAAAATTCAATCTCAGGGAATTTATTATAAACTTTTTTTAGGTTAAGTTTTTTAAAAATATGAATTTTTTTGTGTATTTTTCTGTTTTAATAAAATGAATAGTGCCAATAATTAGCTATTTTGCTTATTTGTTAAACCTTGATTATGTATATCATCAAAATTATATATTTACTATTATTATTCTAATTAAGGGAAACTTATGTATTATATTACATTGTATATTATCCTCATTGTAAACATTTCCTTAAAAAAAGTAACATTAAGAATGGCCTGCACATACATGTTGTTTCTCAACCATTGATTAATAAAATGGTTTTAAAGTAATATTAATTTATTTGAGGTCTTAGCCTATGAGATTTTTTAAAAAAATCTACTCTGTATATTTCCAATCTCGGAAATCACCTTTTTTTGGAAAACTGAGAACAATCAATTTACTGCAAATTTCTTAATGGCATTTGCAATAACAATTTGTGCCCATAGAATCTGGATGGTTATGGAAGCCCAGACCAGCATTGATGCCATTTAACATTCAAGTTGTGGAGTGATGCTCAATGGATCTTTCGAAGCTTAGTCCTCATGTTGACATGGTGGGGCAATTGGAGAAAGGTGTTATATCCCTGTCTGTGGATGAGCTCAGGCAGTCACAATTTATGAATCTTGATCCAACATATAAGCTATTGATTTTCATTTATAAATGACATAATCAGAAAGTGCTTTTATATAGGCTGTGGAAAATGTACTCCTAATATTTTATTCATTGATAAAATCTTATGACTTAATGATTAGTGTTCATAAGGAACCAAGCTTTATTACATATTCTTGGCCTTATTCTTAGCCATTTAAAAAATAAATATATTAATTTCAGCAGCCAACTTGCAAGATATAAACACAGCTAACATTAGGAGGCCTACATTTTTCCAGTTACTCAAAAACTTCCACCAAGAATTTTATGGAATTTGATTCTTAAGCTGTGAGATTTAATAAATGAGTAAAAGGGAGGAAAACCTCCAGAATTTTTGATTAAAAAAATGTCTTAAGAAGTTAATCCATTAATATTTAAATAATCTAAAATTTACTTCGTATTTTAAATCATTAACTTATGCTTTGTCCAGCTTCAGGCAGAATTATAATAGTTACAGAGGTCATTTTATAATGATTGTATATTATCTTATACCAGAGGTTGGAAACCTTGTAGTTGTGGTGTGCCAAACCAAACTACCAATATGATTCAGGAGGCTGCACAGTAGGAAATATTTGAACAATTTCGATTCCTATGAGTTGCGGAATAAGAGGTCAAGAATACAGATTTAGAGTTTTATTTTTTAATTATGCATCATTTAAACATATTTATATTTTGTGTTTATTTTTTGTTAATAACTTCCTTCAACATAAATACAGTTGAACCCCGATTTAGCAAACCCCTGTTTAAAGAATTTTTCCCTTTTAAAAAGAAGGCAAAAAGCCATATTTAACGTATAATAAACCCCTAATTAACAAATTATTTCAGCAGTTGAATTTTTTTTATCAGTTTGTGCTAGAAAAAAACTGGATTTTTTTTCCACATGACGGGTCTATTTTGTCTGGAACAGAAAATACTTTTCTTGTTTGCAGAAAATTTAAGCCAGAAAGGGTGAAGACTATTTTTAAACTTTACAGGTGAATATGAGTCATGAGTGTAACTTGTCATTTGAGTCTTGAGTAGGACAGGAAATTCCTTTCTTATCTCATCCCAATCCACAACTCTAGGGATATTTTAAGATTTTGACGATTATTATATTTTTGATGATGGGCTTACTAGTTGTGGATAGCTTTTGTAATACAGAAATTGATAATGAAACTCCTACCAAAACTGTTACATTTTCTTATGTTTTACATAGTATGAAAATGCACCTTTCTCTTATGCAACAGGATGTAAGTGATGCAGGATTTTCTTCTCTGCATAGAGTCGAAAAAGAACTTTCAAGTGGAATTGAATCAAAACATTTTCAAACGCATCTATTAGTCATTTTTATTTTAAAATTTCCGATCAACCGGTGCGTAATAATTCTCTAATAGTATTTTTAACTGTTGCATAAAAAAATATGTAATTTCTAACTACAGATATTTTTTGTGTAGTTGCTTATAGAATTTTCAAAAAAGTAAGTGCAAAAAATTTGTATTTTATTTGGACCCCGATAAAATGAATAAAATGTTTGGTCCCGATGGATTTGTTAAATCGGTGTCCGACTGTATATAAAACTACATATATATTATGTATCTTTTAAACATTCTTATTAAAGTAAGAAATAACATAAAAACTTAAAATTTTACGGCCAACCTTGTCCTTGAACTGTTGTACTTAATATCACAATGTCAGAAATATAGTTTTTGATTTTTAATGTGATACGTGATTTTAAAAATTCAGTTGAGTAACTTTCTTGTGTACTGAAAATATTTTCCATATGAGATTTGTTCTCATAGAATTGTAAAACAGAGCACATGCAATTTTCTTCAAACCATTTCATCTCTCTGGTAATGACATTCAACAATTTAAAATAGCTGCTGACTTATCGTTAGAGTTATCTTCCGGATATTTTGATAATTCTGTAAATTTTACTGTCCATGATTCTGAAGGTGTTGGTTCTATAAGTTCCTTTTCAAAATTATAAACTATCATTCTCTCGTAAATTGACAAATTGAAGGGGGTTATTAATGCGTCTATAAAGTCTGGTTTTATTTGATTACGAAGAAAAATATAGGCCTACAAGCTTCAAAGCTTTTGCATCTTTTGGAAAATTCCTTCTTAAATGTTTCAACATATGTTTGGAGTTTGTCTGTAGTTGGTGTATCTGCAAGTGCTTTAACATTTGGGATGTATTTGTAGATATTAGTATCACAAGGAAATAATTTAATTTCATATTGCAAAGCCTTACCGATATTCGAAAAATGCAAGTACTGTTTGGCCCTTTCTTTGAAATCCTAAGTTTAGCTGGCTGAGGTGTTTAATTATATCAGTCAGAAACAAATTTTCGTAACCATTCTTCATTGTTCAATTCGAGGAGATGTTCCTACTCATTAAGTAAAACTTAAATGTGTTCCATGCATGACTTAAATTTATTGAAGACATTAATTCGACTAAGCTAACAGATATGACTGTATAAGAATATATTCACTTTTCATTTCTTCTAAAGGATATAAATTTCTTGTATATCGACGAAGAACAAGAAACTATGAAACTAACTATTTTAACATCAGTGCTCATTACAGAAATTAAGCGCTGTCACGAAATTTCGCCGTATCGACTTTCCTGATGAATTATGCAATGGAATCTCAATACTTAATATCTAATATGGTTTTGACAAATCCTCTTCCCTTGTCAACCATTGCAGAAGCGTCATCAGTAGCTACTCTAAATATTTTATTTATACTAATGTTTTTACTTTCAAAATAATTTATAAGTAATGAAGGAATATCCTGTTCGTCAGTTATCCCAGATAAAAGAAACAAATTACATGATTCTCTTCTTAATCACGATCTTTATCGCAATATAATGTTAATACTGGGAAGTGTGCGCAACATCATTCGCATTGGCACTTTCATTAAGAGCAGTGGCATAGCGCGCGGGGGCATGGCATGGCACTTTCATTAAGGCAGTGGCATAGGCATACGAAAAGGTGGCACTTTCATTAAGAGCAGTGGCATAGCGCGGGGGCATGGCCCCGGGCGGCATACGAAAAGGGGCGGCGGCAAGCGCCGCGATATTTAAATTAAAGAAATATTTCAAACCTGACGGAAACGAGACTGAAAGCTTTAATACACGCACGAAGTTTATCAGTAGCTATGCAATCGCATTCGTTATAATGTTACTTAGGCTTCTGGGAACTAGTACTGTGTGAAGTCAATGATGCTCAAAATTATTTGCAAACAAAGGAACTAAATATCCATCAGAATGCCAAAAAAAAAAAAAAAAAAAACTACGTGCTTTACTTAGAAGCAACACGAGAGAAATTCGCGGATCACGCTTTAATATATGCTATAAGTTTATGAGAAGGGCTAACAAATTTACAGCTGTTCTGGCAACTGAACGTGACATACATATTGACAATTGTATAAAAGATTTTTCTCTGGTAAAAACACGAGAAGTGCATTTTTAATAAAAAAAATTTTAAGCTGCTTTTTTTACTTTTACTAATTTTCTTGACTTATAATTAAAATAGAGAGGTGACAAAACTCCAGGCGGCGAAAGCCTACGCTACGCCATTAAGAGCAACAGTTTCTTGTAAACCAGAATTCTATTGTGTTACAACACTTGCCTATTAGCATTATTCTTTGGATAAAAGAAAGGTGGATTCTGCACTAGCAATAGTTGCTTCTCTACATACACATCATGCTTACGTTGCAAGAAAAAGCGCTGCTGGTAAAATTATTCTAGCAAAACTCCGTTGCAGTTGTGAAAGAATTCCGTCGTATGAAGAGGTTCAGTGTCTGCATATGCCGTACGCAAGATAACACAGAAAATTGAAGAAACTGGACTGCCTGGCATTCTTTCAAGCAGAGGACGAAAGCAAATCCAGTCTTCTAGCTTCAAAATGTGGCTACTATTGTCGTTGAAGCCAGTAGTCAGTCGCCGGATGGTAGTGTGAGTCTGCCAGTTGTTTCTCGTGTATTGAATGTACCATATTCCACTGTATGAAAATTCTTACGGCAATTTTCATTCTTGCAAAATCAAGACTGCACCAACTGAAGGACGGGGACCTAGAGGTTCGTAAAAGTTTTGCACTTCAGTTTCTTGCTCGAATGAAGGTTGACGACCATGGAACTTTCTTTGGAATAATGATGCCCTATTTTGTCTTGATGATCAAGTAAACTCTCACAATTGTCGAATTTGGGAAGCGGAAAATCCCCACGCTATTCAGGAAAAACCCATGCATCCTAAAAAAGTGTGTGGGGGGACAGTATGTTGTGGTTTCACGGCTACCTTTACAATATAACCGTATTTCTTTGAAAAGCCAAATAAAATCCAAACCTGTTTCGTCACACTCAAAAATGGCACTATATGCTGAGGAAGTTTGAAATCCCGCAACTTCAACAGTTTGGATGCCTTCAGTATATAAATTTTCAGAATGGCGCCCGTCCTCACGTTGATCACCGTATAAAGCATCTAAAACAGCATTTCATAGATGCATAAGTGATCAGCCGTCATTTTCCAACAGCATGGCCTCGTCATTCGCCGGATATCACCCCCTGTGACTTTTGGTTGTGGAATTTTCTAAAGGGCAATATCTGCCGTCAAAGACCAGCAATTTTACCTGATCTGGACAGCATTCGGCGCCATGTTCTCGATATTCCTGCGCTTACTACTGTCAGCTGCGATTAGAGCTCATTGTTGAGCAGTTTTACTTGTGAACATTTATAAAACATTTTAAGTGTGGTTATGTGTATTACAGCGCCATCTATCGGTGGAATTTTGCTCTAATTTTTTTGTTTAATAAATGTTAGGCACACCATTTGAATTATTTATAATTCGAATTTTTCTCATTTGGACCACAACAGAATGTATCTTAGAGCCCTTTGAAGTAGACAACTTATTTCTTGCTAACCTTGTATTTTAAATTTGTAAATGCTTAATTGGAGGGACGGAGCAATTTGAATTTCAGTGCATTATCATAAAAGATCTTGAAATTTGTCTCCAAGAGCTGATTGCATATATATAGTGTGGTAATCTATCTAAAAAAAATGTTGTACTGAAAAACGAAGGGAATAATTTTAAAATTAAAACATTTTTTTTATTTGGAATATCTGAAAGGGATATGTTAATTTAATATCTCTCTCATTAGGTTTCTACAGTAATTATAATAAAATCTCGAAATTGGGCCCCTATCCTGCAACTCTTAATGTGCATATGAATTTAAGGGGTGTTGGAAAGCTAAAATCTTATTTTTTTGACAATTTGAGATTTTTACACTTTTAAATTGTATAGATTTTAACCTTTCTAAAATTACCTTACTTTAACCTCTAGGGTATTTAGAAGCCCTTAAAACGTATTTTTAAATAATCATTGAATTTGGGCCACGCCCATTTTAATGGCGAAAATTGTAAACAAATTACTTTGTTTTTGCTTAAAAGTGTAACGACTGATATAAACCAAAACATGTATCTTTTATTTTAAATTGAGCCTTTTATTTCCTAGTCGATTAGAAGTCTCTCACTGTATACATTACAATCAATTTATCTCAAAATGTAAATTTTAATGGGCGATGTACCTTTTCTGAGAAACTACTGTTCACAGGTATGTAAATTTTTTATGAATTATTTATGATATCTTATATATACTAAAATGAGCTTTTTGTAAAAAACTCAAAAATTTAATTTTGACAAATTTTTTAAGTAAAAAATGGGTCAAATTTCGCAATGTTTGATAAAATATTTCATAATTTATTAAAAAATTCAAAATTAGCTAAAAGCTCATTTTAGTATAATGAGAGAGGTGTACTTTAATAGTATGAAAAATTTCAAGCATGTACATAAAACAGATTTTGAGAAAAAGTACATCGAAAACAGCCAATTTAGCATTGTCAGTATAGAGAAAGAGAGGTTTCCAACTCCCCTTAAGAAAAAGCTAGAGAAAATAATGAAATCAAATTAACGTTTGAAAAACGCATTTCTATTAAACAAGTTGCAAATTGTGACTGTATTTGTCATTTAAAACAAATATTTGTGTAGAAGAAAACGTATGTAAAATTAATTTAAGATAGCCATCGTAAATAATAATTGGAACTGAAAACAAAAATACCAAAAGAGGTATATTTTCAATCATGAATTGGAAATTCGAATTGAGCTAATAATGAAAGGAAACTTGTGTTCTCTTCTTAAGTCGCAAATGACATGAATAAAAGCACTTAACGATTGGTATGAACAGGGATCCTTTTCGTCCTAGTCTAACGCTTGCACGTTACGGCTGCCGACCGATAAGTTGGTGGTTCAAATTAACACTTATCAAGTTCCAACAGTTGGTTGTCGAAGTAGCACTGTTCAATTTTTACAGTTATACGTTTTTGTTATAATTTTAAATTAAGACTTGTTTTCTTTATCTTAATAACTTTTTCAGTTTTACTAAACACTACAGAATAAATAATAAGTACTACACACATAGCTTTTAAAAGCAATCGCATTAACTGATGAGAAGTTATTTTTTTGCATTTGTATAGCACAAAATTTGTTGAAATACAGTAAGTCTGATATCTGAAGTTTGAAACAGCCAGTCTGCTAAGTTTCCGTATGCCGCGTCTCTATATTCTGTTTCCTCTTCACAAGACTGAAAATTGGGCTTGGCTTGCTGGATTTTATTAGTACAGCATTTTGCTTCCCAATATGGCTTTTTTGCTTCTTTTTTCAAGCGTTTTTCTTTGGCTCTCCGATTTTGGAACCAAACCTGGAACATTTAAAATGTTTCAATAATTTTACATTGTTAGAGCTGTGATTTTAATTGTTGACAGTCAGTAGTCAAAAAGAGAAAATACTAATTAACCTTTAAGTTTTCATAGCTAGATCGGTGGAAACTAAATAATGTCAATGCAGTAATTAACTTCTAAAAAAGGTTTTATTTTTTTTCCTCGTTTGGAATTAATTTGTCTATATTTTTCAAATTTCATTTAATTAAATTAGTTCCATGCATAATTTTAAAAGCTCATAAGAACCCATATATTGGGTTGGCAAGAATGTAATTTCGTTTTTTAGTGTAAAATTTTTTACTATATTAAAAAAGGCTTTAATCTAGGGCCGTTTTTAACTTCCCCCGGCGCCCTGGGCACCTCAAATTGTTTCGCACCCCCTGCCCCTCCTTTAGTTCTTACCTTGCTAGTTTTGATTCGGGCGGGATTTTCCCTAAACTTTCTTACTCTTTTCCCTTTCTTTGTTTTTGCTTTTTGGCGAGTCTTTGCTTTACCCACCCCCTATGGATCCGACTTGTTCTGGACTGACAACTGTATGAAAAGGATCAGTGGCATGGTTTCGCCTCTTGTTCATTTCTTACCTTATGACATTATCAACCACCCCCCTTTTATAAAGTAATGAAATCGTTTGCAATTACATTATAGAGTATACATTATTGTATACTACTTGTTAATTATTACCTTTTCCCTCTCTCATCGCTCTTACTTTTAAACATATTTATTCTTTGTCGAGTCGCAGTCATTGTACTGGTACAACAAAGGTTTTCTTCGATCATTGCAAAATCATTTATAGCATCATTGTGTTTAATTTCCGTGGCAATATCATTTTGAGTTCAATACAACATCAAACTGTTAAACTTTTCATTTTTCACAGTAGATCTCATTTCAGTCTACTCTCTTTAGGTCAGAAATGCTTCTCTCGTGACTCGCTAGGAGGTGTTACTTTCGCTGTAATTTTAAATTTTTCGCCCTCCAATTTCTTGCGCCCTTGGCACGTGCCTAAGTGGAAAACTGAAACTGCTTTAATCAGTCAAATATCTTCTATTTGATTACCTGTTGCTACTTTTCTCGCAACTTCATGATTCCGAGCTCATAGTTTCTGGCCCTCATCAGCAAAAAACTCAACCAAGTGTGATTTGAGGTCATCATTATTACATAAATTTTTACCATTAAAAAAGTTCCGTAAACTTCGATATAAATGATAATCCGATGGTGCAAGGTTGGGGATGAAAAATGGATCGTTTACAATAACAATCGAAAAATATCATGGTCCGGATTTCACGCACTTTCAACATAATCCTTAGCAAGAAATTATTGGGACTTTGTAGGAAAGTGATGTCCTCCATATAGCCCTGACCTTGTACCATGTAATTATCATTTATTTTGAATTTTACAAAACTTTAAATAGTAAAAATTTTAATAATAACTATGACCTGTAATCACACTTGGTCGAGTTTTTTGCTGATAAGGACCAGAAATTCAATGAGATAGGATTCGTGAAGTTATCAGAAAAATAGAAACAGGTAATTGAACAAAATGAAAAGTATTCGGCAGAATAAAGTTAACTTTTTTGGAGAAGAAAGATTTCGTTCTAAAAAATCGAAATTACTTTCTTGTTAACCCAATTCTAGTTTAACATGATCAAATTGTAAAGCGGTCTTTTATTTATTATTATTTTTTTAGTTCTAATCTTTTAAAAAGTTCCGTTTAGTTTCTATCTATATTGAAACTTATTTTTAATTTTCAACATAAGTAGTTTTTGAATTGTTATAGTTAGTTAAAAGTAAACAATTTTTTTAGAATCTCTTTCACCCTCTTTATATATATATATATATAAGCAGCTGAGATGAGGCTAACAAATAGAATGTCTCAAAATGAGAGCTATTAAAAAAAACTTCTTACCTGTACAACTCTCATATCTAAACCCGTCTCAGCTGACAGCTGTTCACGGACGTGCCGACTGGGTTTGGAACTTCGTTGGTAGGCCAGCTTCAAGGCTTCTAATTGAACGGTGGATATCGTAGTTCGTGGACGTTTATTACTGGAACCTGCTCTGAAAGAAAATTTCGATCCTTTAATAATCTCTCTTGGGGGGTGATGCTATAATTTCTCGTGAAGGGTGTAAAACATTTTTTTCTCCTGCGCTGAGAAATGATCTTGCAGGTATTTTGATTTGCGACATTTTTTGGGGGGCTGATAGTTTTCATTTAAATGTTATATGATTCTTTGAGCCAGAACTTGACCTTGCAGAAATATTTTAAAATATGATCTTTAACAAGTGTATTTAAAAAGAAAAAAAATGATGCCGAAAATTATTTCGTTTACGTTGGTCTTCTTTCTTATGCCTCTGGTCTGAATCAGACCAGATCAATGAGTTTGTTCATCCTGAAAAAAAAATATAAAACCAAAATAAGCCTCTTCGCGGTGGACTTTACGTTGATATTATTGAAAATCGAAAAGTATCGTGAATGTAAAATTTGTTGTTATCGTGTTTAAATTTTTCCTATTTCATTCATTGCAATTTTTTTAGATTTGTTTATATCTATAAACAAATGCAAATTTTTTTGAAAAAATAAATTTAACTTTTTTTTTTATGGTTTTTTTTTTGATAAAATTTTTTTACAAATCAATTATTTCAAACATTTTACTCGTCATTGTATATATTCTTTTCGCATAAAAAAATATGCTCTAAATAAATAGAAATATTACACGAATAGAACGATCTTGCAGACCTCTTACAATTTAGCCTTATATGCCATTAGTTTAACGTTAATCTATGCCGGGGGGGTCGGCAAAACGGCGCTGTTTGTATAGAACAAGGGTGGCGAACCCCTTTATGGATCAACGTGCCAATTTTTCTAAAGAAGCGCTTAATGAGGTATAGACGGGCCATCGAATAATTTTGACTTGCGATTAGTGGGAAAATAAAAAAACTAAATATATACTAACAACTCGCTCTCTATTTATTACGAAAAAATACCTTTTGCACTCAATAGTTAAAAATGTTTTAGTTATACGTGTAATATTCAAATCAAAGTGACATTAGTGTGACTTCTGTTCTTGCAGATTGTGGATGACAAATAACTTATATTAGAATTGTAAGATGTTACTTTTTGTGGAATACATGCTGAATTTGAGCCATCTGCCAAACGGTTTCTGAGCAATTAATTATTTTTGTTGTTCACTTTTTTTAACTAAAGGGTTTGTGTGATTTATTTCAAGATACCATTTTACAAACGATGTTCTGCATACCACTGTTGCAGAACATAAAACACACACCGTTTTGTCGCTTTTACCAATAATGCCATGTTTCTCTCGGTTTACAATATTTGAAATTCTCTGGTTTTTTTTTTGCTGAACTAGTCATGTTAAATAACAGCGACCGATCACTCCCGTTTGTTTGTAATACTCCATGGCGAACTTTGAAATAAAATGCAAACCATTTTAATTACTGGGGTGCCAAAAATATTGTGTCGCGTGCTATCGATGGCACGCATGCCGCTGGTTCACCATCCTTGGTACAGACGATTGCGGCCCTTAAGACTTTTGTCTATTCTTAAAAGATAATTATGTCGACTAAAAATTGTTTTCTTCAATTGTTCAAAAATTATCTTAAGACTTCTTGGGTCCTTACACAAATGTAGACACCGTCTATGATTCTTAAAAGTAGATGGTACATAGCATGCATTACCAAATAGAGGTACAAACAAAAACCAGAAGCAAATAAATGTGTATGACTTACAATCGCACAAACTGGCTTCACCAATTGCCGCTTTTTGATTGAATGAATAAATAGGGTGGTAGGAATATACCTATCACGCGCATCCAATTGACATATTGTTCGAATTTCCCAGTTTTTCGGAGAATGCAACATTTGACCGTTTAAATTATTCGAATCATGATCTTATCGAGGCTGAGTCTAGATCGAGACGAGGCCTAGTTGGCCCTTGCCTTCAGACGTTTCCTTTTCTCTTTTTCTTTTATAATTAACTAATAGAAAAATTTGTGCTTGTATTTTTTATATGTACGTTTGAACATTGTATTGGTTTGAGAGCTATTTTTGGAATAAATGTTACCACTAAAGACCCGCCGTGTAGGGCAGCGATGCACGTTAAATCTGTCGAGAGCTGAAACGTCCTTACGTCTAATAGGTTAAAAATGGAAATAATTATGTATAACGCCCCTTGGAGGTCGACTTTCGTAAAAATCATTTATGTAGGGAATCTCTACTTTATGAAAGAAATCTGTGTACCAATTGTGTGCAAGCTTTGAAGTAGTTTGAGTTTGGATAGATTTTTAATTCACGTTGAATACCATTCAGAAAGTTTCCACTGTTACTCAATTTGATTTTTTAGAAAAACTGGAAACCAGAAAATTCTATTATATGTAAGTGCAGCTTCATCAAAGCCAACACCAACTCTTTTTCGTACTACGTAAAATAAATTCTGTTGGCATTCATTTTAAACAGATAACGATACACGAGGTTAAAAACAAGCTGGCACGAGGCGAAGATAGAAATTGTAGCTCCAGCCGGAAGTCACGGGGTTTATTCCGACCAATGGGAATCGACCAGTAAATCCAATTTAAGAAACTCGGAGATCGAAAAAGAGCTGTGAATTGGAGTTCTTACCTGGGATTGACTGCCGGTTACTTAACTCCAGGTTTCATCGCTGGGTCAGGTTAGCGGTGAATACGAGCGTTAGTCGCCAAAAATGATGCCAACGTAGCTGTATTTGTAATTCTTTGAATAATTAGTTTTAATCAATTTTTATTAATTATAATTAAATAACAGTATTGTCATCCAAAATAATCATGTATGTAAAATTTCAGCTAAATTGAGCGCTTTAAAATGTGTGTATTTTATTAACGACTGAAAATTCCACCAAGGTAAATAAATATATAGAGAGAGTGGGAGCTCTCTCTAATAGTAGCAATTGAAAAAAGATTGTTCAAATTCTTACATCATCTATTAAAATGAAATAAACAATTTTATAAAAACTTACCGTTGTCTCCGCTGTAGTAGTCTGCTTGACATATAATTTTTCGATCCTCCATCAGAAAGAAGTGATCGCCAGTGACCAGTTCTCTGCTGCATAAGAAGCAAGTGAAGCATTGCATGTGAAAAACTAGGTTCCGAACTCGACGAACTGTTTCAAGGGGTAGGATTCCTTTGTTGCATCCACTGCACTGAGTGCCATATTTCCTGTAGTGGATATCATTAACAACTTTAGTGTCTTACATCGAAATAGAATCCATATGATGCTTTTGTATTAACGAGAAATCGGTTGATATCGAGTTTAAATGCATATGTTTTGAATGGAAAATATTTTAAAGAAAATGTATATATAGATAGATATCAGAGATTTTAAAAACAAATTATTCTATACAATTTATGTTATAATTGTATTTTGCGCTAACCATGTCCTTGGGAATATTTTTGGCTATCCAAAATGAAATAGGGTTTGTTTCCTCAGTTAAGGTATACGACTACGTTCGGATAGATTGATTGAATATTAACGTCGCACCGTTCAGCTACACGAGGGCTTTTGGCGACGGACCACGTAATTTTGAACCATCGTCAAGTGACGTACGACTACGTTCGGAACCGTGATTTTAAAAAAGCGCATAAATGGATAATGTTCATGATATTTATTGTCACTTAGATTAGAATACATGCACATAAAATTGTTTTAAGGACACTATGACAAAAAAAATTATTTAAATACTATATTTTGGCAAAAAACTAACTTAGAATAACCTTTTTTCAAAACGTTCTCCTTTTATAAAAAAAATGCTTCTTAAAAAATAATAATATTTTGCTTAGATAAAGTAAAGACTTCTCCGAGACTCTCATCTAGGAGTTTTGAAAAATTCACATTATTTTCAGAGTTATCACCAATTGAAATAATTATCGCGGCTTTTTTTCTTGAAATTTCTCCACTCTGTTGTAGTAAAATATGGATAAATCCACTTCTAAGTTATATGTTTTAAAAATTCTTGTTGAGCTTCTGTACAGAGGTCAGAGCTATATACAGGCAAAATATTATTATAATAGAAGCATTTTTCACAAAAGGAGAATATTTTGAAAATGGGTCATTCTATGTTCATATTTTGTCAAAATATTGTACTTAAATAATTTTTAATTGTAATATTATTCTTACAACAATTTTATATACATTTTCTAATCCAAGTGACACTAAATATCATAAGTATTATTCATTTATACGCTTTTGCAAAATCACGGTTCCGAACGTAGTCGGATACCTTAAGCAGAAAGTGCAATGTTAATGACAAGTATATTATAGCTTGATAGAATTAATGTTTTACTTGTTAAAGAATGCCCTATAAAAGTATTTCATGAACCCTTTCTCTTAAACCCCAATCTTTACCTTTGGATAGTAATAAATTCCTCTGTTAATCAAATACAGTGGGTTATCGGTTAACGAACACGTTCACGAAAGATTTTTGTGTTTGGATAACGAACACTTTCAAGGAAGACTTTTTGTGTTTGGACAACGAACACATATTCGGAGGTGATCAGGGAGACACCCCTGAAATTATTGATGAACTTTTGACAACTGCTAGAGATCTGGAATTGGAGGTGAACGAGAGGATGACATAGAAGAGCTCATAATGGGACATGAAGATGAACTGACTTTAGAAGAACTCCAAGAAATTTTGAAGGAAGAACACTCAGAAACACAGCGAAATGTGTCTCCTTCTGAACAAGAGGAAGACGAAAGAGGACAAATGCCGACATCTGCCATTAAAGATCTTTTGAAAAAGTGGGAGGATGTTAGAGCAATGGTCTTAGAATGGCACCCAAACATTGCTGATGTCAGTAGGGTTGGGGATCTTTACAACAACAATGCTATTAATTACTTCCTGAAAAACCTGAAAAAGAGAGAAAAGCAATCGACATTGGACATGCTCTTCAACGCCTCATAAGCAAAAAATGACAAGGACTGATTAATATGCAAGACTACATGTATGTATTATTTTTTTTAAAAAACTTAATAGGAAATTATACATTTTTTAAAATTTAATTTTTAGGGTCTCCAGAACGAATTAATTGATTTCACATAGAAATCTATGGTGAATCGATGAACGGTTAACAAACAATTCGGATAGCGAACATAGTCTTGGAACGGATTATGTTCGTTAACCGATCACTCACTGTAATCCAATAACCAATTTTTTTTTGCTAATGAAACATATTGCTAAAAAGCAAATGCAAGACATATACAGAGGACGTTTACACAGTTTTAAAGTGATTTCAACGCAATTTTTTTTACATTGTTTAAAATGTAAGGGCAAATTTCTGAGATGTTTATTAATTTTTGTTTTCTGGTTGTTAGGTCTACATCATACTCTCCATGATAGAAGTGTTTTCTTAAAATTCCCAAGGGCATTTGTTTGTTAATTTTATACCACTGTTTTCTAGCCCGTCAATTGATGTGGGTTTGCACTTAGAAATAACTCTTATCAGAAGACTAAAAACTGGATAGTCTACAGTCAAGAAACTTAAATTTTGAAAAGGCATATATGCTACAACTTAGACAATTTTCATTTTTTAAAAGAATTCTGTGGTTGTTTTGAAATGAATCCGATTGCTTTGTCTTGATGCGATTTCTCTCATTAAAATTGATACAAAAAGATGAAGTTTTTTTTTTTTTTTTTTTTTTTTTTTTTGTAAATATCGGACATCAAACATTCACCTGATATTATGATGAGTTGAGTTGTGCGCACTTTTTTACTCTTCTGATTTTTAATTTTTCATTGTAAGGAAACCCTGCAAGCACAGTAAAGCCTTCGCTGAAACTTTTTCATTTTCGGAATCAGATTTTGGCATTTTGTTTCTCTCATTTTCAATAGTAAACTAATTTTGTTGTTGCAGTCATTTAGGTAAATCCATGCTTCCTTAGGAGTTACAATATATTCTTATTTATCTTAAGCTAAATGGTTTCATTCAGGGCTCTTTCATTGAGCCCTTATATTGTTTTGGCAAAGGACTGTGAGAATTTATTTTTGATGACTTCTTTAGGCGTGTTTTGCTGGAGAGTGAACTTTGTGAAGATCCCCTTGGATCTCACTTTGAGAACGAGAATAAATTGGAGTCATATAAGAGCCAGTAGCCATTTTTATAAATAACTTCCTTTATTTTGTTATCTCTTCCAAATAGAATCAAAGACTTTTATTAACAAATATATCTAGATAGTTATATGAGGTTTAAAAAGGGACTTTCCTTTAAATAAACTTAAATATTTAATGATCCAATTAATTGACAATTAGAATATCGATCACGCAGAGATTACCGCGATAAGAGATCCCAGATTTATATTCAATAATGTTCCTATTGAACTTTTAACTTTAATCTCACTCCTAATATAAAACTTCAACGAGACTTTAAAATATAAATCAATATTTACCACACTGAAGCTCAGCTCTTCCCGAGATTTATCCACCTAGAAATCTAACTTCACCGTTATACCTTCCTGCTTCAATCTCTCTCTCCTACTGCTTTTTACTTTACTATTCCGTTTGACAAATACTTTATCTAATCTGCATAACAAGGAATCCTGTCCTCTTTTTGGAACTGATTGGAAATAGGTAGGGGAATTAAATTTTTCCCTAAAAGAGACGACTCAGAAGGTTAGTGATAAAGTTCCGTATAGGTTTGTCACAACTTGAATGATGCGTTTTAAAAAGCCAAGCATTGTTACGCTTGTGTTTGTAACGCTCGTAACAATGGTAACAATACTACTGAATCATTTGGGTTTAATGAGTCATGTATCGGAGAAATTTGTGTAGCGAAATGTAGAGCAGATAAGGGACAAATAGCTCCAATGGATACAATTTATATTTCACCAAATCGAAGTGTAGAGAAAATTATCGAATTCACATTCACAAAAATTTAGTTGCCTACACTGAAGCCGGATCAACTCTTCTGAAGAAATTGCCTATTATTTTAAGTGGGGATTTTAATGTAGATTTTTCAAAAGACAAATCAAAGGCTTTAGTAGATTTTTTAAAATCAAAATTCAATTTAATTATGTCAAATGATCCAAATGAAAGCACGACAAAGTACGGAACAACGTTTGACGGAGTTTTTTTAGATATTAAAATAATTTTGAATCTTAAAGTATTTATAACCTATTTCAGCTATTATAAACCTATTGTTTCCTTCTTAGAATACAATTAATTCACAATTATGATTGTATATTTCGCAAAAAAAAATATTACTTTTATGAGTATAGACATATGAATAAATAATTTTATATGACAATATTAATATCCCCTTGTTTTTTATTCATCTTACTAATCCATGAAATAACATTACAAAATTTGAAGTTATCACTTCTATCGTGTGGTCATATATATGAAAGTACACACACTCTTTATTATTCTTATTATTATTTACTTATTTCTTAAAGCTTTTCTAAGCCATATAAATCTTTGCTTATTATTTTTCGTGGCTGATGTTTGCATTTGATTTCTGATAATCGGATTTTTTCCTGCTACCATTAACTTTATTACAGAAACACATTCGAAACTCCAAATATTATCTTTATCACGTATTCTTTTGGAATTTTCTTTCCATGTAGAAATAATTATTGACCTCTTTTTTTCATTTCCGATTAATAATGTTACTTCTTTTGAACATAGAAACTTTTAGACTATGCGTTTCACAAAACATTTTGAAGCTATAGAATAGGGGAATATTTCTCCTTCAAATTTTTAAAAACATATTCTTCAATCTACGACATAACATCTGTCGTTTGAAATGGATAAATTTTGAAGTATCGAACAAAAATCTCAAATTTCAAATAAGCTATTGCGAGAAATCCCCACCCCAGAAAGCATATTGGCATGTTTTTAATCTGTCGGGATCATTCGAAAAAATGTGTAATCCCAACGTAATTGGAAATGTCAATGGATGTTAAAAGGATTTCTTAAAGTGACTGATTACGTTCGGAACTGTAGTTTTAAAAAAACGTATAAGTGAATAATTTTTGTTGATATTGTCAGTTGAATTAGAGTATTCATGTAAAATTGTTTAGATTAGTTAATTGCAAGAAAAAATTAGTTAGATGTAATTCTGATGGTAAGTAATGAAGAAAGAGTAACATTAATTAAAAACATTCTCCTATTATGAAAAATGCTTCTATACAAATAACATTTTGCCTATATATAGCTAGGACTTCTATACCGGGGTTGAATTAAAATTTTTGAAATGCATAATTTAGAAGTGGATTTATTCATATTTTATTATATCAGTGTTTAGAAATTTTAACAAAAAACAAACAGATTCTAACTATGAAAATAACGTTAATTTGTGACAGGGATTTCATCGCGATTTCTATTAATGTCTTCTTGGGGTTTCTTTGGGGCCGAAATGGCAATTATTTACAACCAACTCTAGAAGAAAGTGTATATGCAAATTAGGAATCTTATAATATAGTAGAAGTTTAGCAATCGCGGGGTGACTATGCGAGGTCTATGTCTATGCTTAGAAGTGATTGAGTAAAAGTTAGAGGAAACATCAAGTCCAAGATTTAACCTACCGGTACCTGTATAATCAAGTTAAAAGTGGATCCCCCGTGACCACAAGGATTAGAGCCGGATTGAAGCCACGTCAGTTAGGACAAACAAGGTAGCTGTTTACTTAGGATATAGCGGTAAGCACCTTTGATTAAACTATAAGGAAAGTGAATTAGTGTGATTATAATTAAGCTGTAAAGTTAGATATAGTGGTCAATTACGCGATTATTTGGTAATACGAGTTGTGTCTTCTCATTCCAGATCTGCTTACTTTGATTAGTATTATTGTTGTGTATTGTGATTAAGTTAAGATCTTAATAAACAGATATTAAAATGACTGAGATGTCTGGTGCTTCGTTATTTCCTACAGAAACAGGTCGCGTAGATAATGGAGAACAGGGGCACCCACGGGAGGGTGCCTCACAAATTTTGCAAAAATGTTAGTTTAACCCCTGTATAGAAGTCAAAACTATATGTATAGAATATACAACCTCTGACAATAAAGTTCGGTGAATGAAGTCAGAACGGCCGATCTGGCAACACTGGTGAAACAAAACACTGCACATTCATAGTGGCAGGTGTTGACCCTCTGCCCCCCCCCTTCAGTTGAGTGTTTGGGATCCCTGTAAGACTTGTTTTGCAAAGTTCTTGTTCAGTGTGTAGGTTTTTTACTGAGAACAGGAAAATGAAGGAACAAAAGATCAATTTAAAGTTTTGTATTAAGCTTGGCAAGACGTCGGAAGAAACTTATGCGATGCTGGTACGTGTTTACGAAGATCAAACACTTTCCATGAAGTCTGTGTAGGAGTGGTTCGCCTGTTTTCCAGAAGGCCGGGAAAGTATTTCAGACAAAATCCGTAGCGAAAGACCGGCGACTTTCGTCAGTGACGAAAACATTGAGAAAGTGAGAAAATTAATCATCGATTAACTGTGCGCATGATGACTGATGAACTGCAAATTAACCGTGAATCTGTTGAGAAACACGCGTGTGATACTTAGGGTACGAACGCAGTACACGCAACAAGGTTCATGGTTTTTCGTTCGCGACAATGCTCACCCTCACACAGCCAATATCGTCAAACAGTTCCTTGCAAAAAAAAAAAAAAAGGGTAGTGCAAATTGAACATCCATCATACTCACCGTATCTCAATCCTCCAGACTTCTTCCTATTCTCACGACTCAAACTCGCTTTGAAAGGAAAGAGATTTGACGCTATTCCTAACATCCAACGAAACGTGACGAGGCTTTTGAACTCCATCCCAAAAGAAATTTTCTTGCAAAGTTTCCAAGACATGTATAGCAAATCTCGGCGGTGCATAGTTATGGGAAGTGACTATTTCGAAGGACAGTAAGGTAACTTTCGTTAATATTTCATTTACGTTAATGTTACAGAACTATTCACCGAACTTTATTGTCAGAGGTTGTATGATTGAGGAAGCATTTTTCATAGGAGTGTGTTTTGAAAATGTGGTATTCTTTCTTCATTTTTTGTTAAAAAATTACACTTAAATAATTTTTTCTTATAATAATATTCTTAAACCAATTCTATATGTATATTCAAATTCAACTGACACTAAATATCAAGAAATTTTTCTTTTGTACGCTTTTTCAAAATTACGGTTCCGAACGTAGTCACTTTTAAATAAACATCTAGCATTTTACACACACACACACACAAACTGACTTCTTTATTTCGTGTTCATGGTACACACACTTTCAAGCTGATTTCTTTATTTCGTGTTCACAGTACACACACACTTTCACTCACGCACGACTTTTTCGTGTTCATGGTATGGTACACACACGGTACTCACATAAAAAGCTGAATTTTATTTCGTGTTCACGTACTCACGCACGCACACACACGATATACACACACTTTCAAGCTGATTTCTTTATTTCGTGTTCACAGTACACACACACTTTCAAGCTGACTTCTTTTTTCGTGTTCATGGTACACACACGGTACTCACATAAAAAGCTGAATTTTATTTCGTGTTCACGTACTCACACACACACGATATACACACACTTTCAAGCTGATTTCTTTATTTCGTGTTCACGGTACTCACACACTAAGCTTTCTCGTGTTCACGGTACTCACACACACATACGGTACACACACGAGCTGCCTTCTTTATTTCGTGTGCACGGTAGAGCTTCCAACTCAAACTCGATAGAAGACAGGAATATACATATATTTAACTTTATCGTCTATGAAAATGTTTGAATATAAATTCAGGCAGTAGCGCACACAAAAATTGTTCAAGGGGAGGGGTCCAGGGTCGAAGTCCATTATTTTGGTATCACGCTCCAATGAGCCGCCTAACATATTCCTTTGATTTTGTCGATTTTCGGGAACAAAAACAATACAAGGTTAATTATTTAATAGATAATTAGCATTAATTAATTAATAAAATTATTTATCAATAACAAATATATAATTAAATTTTACGTAATGTAAACAAAGGATTATAACTAATCAAAAATAAAAATCAAGGGCTAAGGGGGGATGTCCGGACCCTTAGGACACTGAATTCAGGCGTTAATTTCTGGCTATTACACTGATGTGGAAAAGCTTTTCCATTTCTATCGTTACTTTCCAATACCATGTTTATAAAGAAAGGAAATATACAAAGATGTAATGTCTTGAGGATATACGAAACTAAAATATACAAATCATACTCGATTTTAATTTTTTTATTTTGCGTTTAAAATCAAACCAAAATTTCCTTACCTATAAAAATGTTCCTGGCAAAAGTTGTTTGAGTCTCTGTTATAGCACTTATGTGTTAAGAGTGTTTCGCATACTGAACATCGCAAACAATTCGCGTGCCATAGCTGATCTTTGAGCTTCATCATGACTCTGTCCAATAATGGATTTTGACATCCTGCGCAACGTAGTACTAACTGTCCTGTGTTAAGAAAATTAAAAAGAAAAATTACATTGTTTTTAGGAACATGAAAAAAGAACACAGTTTTTAAAAAGTTGTCGATAGTTTTGTAACTCTTATTTTGATTTCATGTTTTAAAGAAAATTATTCAGGAGTAGAGATTCAAGAATGATGAGTTTCGTACCTGCGACAATTTTTAAGGTTTTACCATTTTTATTAAATGTGGCCGTGGGTGGGTAGCCTAGTGGTTAGAGCATCGGACTCCAAACGGGAAGATCTGGGTTCGATGCCCGATGCCACCAAATACACTTCGAGTACACACGGAGCACGTTCTCGTTAAATCAGTGGGTTCGAAAGTCTTGTGGACGGTCGCAGCTGAAACCACAAGTGCAGGGAGCTGGAGAATATTTCCCTCCCCTCCATTTTCATACTTTAATTGTGGAGATAAAGATCGGTGGTGTCGCCATCTATTGTAAAGAAGTCCAACCTGTCTCATAGGCTCTGGCAACATTCATTCTTTCCCTTCGGGAATTTCACCGAGCGAAATCGTACTGTCCCCTGTATGGTGCTCAAGGCTAAAGCCAACGACAGGCGTACATCTAGCCCCTTACCACGATGAATTTCGTGAGTCTCGATTTGACTTTGTCACACAGGTAGTACTAGCAACAACAATAAAAGAGAAGTTTTTAAAAATTAGACAAGGTTTGACACTAAATTAAATTTATTTTCTGAAAATTAATGCCTTTTCCATCTCTTTCGGTTTTTTTTCTTTTTAAGGAAAATTTCTAAAAGTTTTAACTGCCATATAGAAGAAATATTTTTTTTTTTTTAAAAAAAGTTAGAACACATCGATCAATTGTCAGATTTTTCAACATTAGACTTGCTTCACCAGATGGATATTCGTTACACACATAAAACGAATAACATTAACATTAAGGTCTTTTACTCTTTGAAATAATACTTTTAAGGATAGATTATAAATTTTGAACCTCTCTGAATACATTTCATGTACATTATGTATGTATAAAAGATAATTTGTTGTATACTTTTAAAAATAATAAATAAAATATATGTAATTTCAATTATGGAAATAATTTTCAATGTTAAATAAAATAATATGTACGACAAAGACAACAAAATGTGTATTGAGTAACTAATTACAGATTAATTATAAGAATACATTCAATGCCAAATTTGAGCTTGGCGATTTTTGATAATTTATTTTATATCTAGTCGTATAAATAGCAATGCCACCTCATTTCGTAATTTACATTTAAAGGTCTCGATCTTTTTTACATTTTTATATTTCCTAATGCTGAAAATCCGAATCCCCACAAATAAGATGTAGAAAATTGTAACAATATTTTGAAAGTTTTCTTGGCTATTATAGGATAATTGCCTCTAATTTTAATTTAGAATGAATGAATTAACTCTCTTCCAAAAATGTTTTGAAATTGAATCTCGATTGGTACAGAGCGAAATTAGTTCTTCCTCTTGATTCAAAGTTAATTCATGTACAGATATGTATCCGTTATCACAAATGGATTACGAACCCAATCAAAAACATTTTTTTATATCTAAATTTTTTAAATATCTGTATGCCAGAGTACAATTAAAAGTTAAAAAAAAATTTGGTGGCACAATTTAAGAATTTGGCAGTGTACAAAAGTCAAAAGTGCCACGGCATAGTGGTTGAGAATCACAGGTTTAGAGCATGAACAGATAAATGTTTTGACTTGAGGTTCGCATTATGGAAGTGGAGAGCCGCACCTTTTTTAAACGATTGCATTTATTAGTTAACTTTGCATTTCAGAAAAGGTATATATTGTACCATAAAAATAAATAAATGTGATAAATAAAATTGCGGCAGTTTTATTCAATTTATTTTTTGTGCTAATTTCATATCTATAGCTGCATGCACATTTAATTCAATTCCTACAAATAGTTCACTATCTCCATATATATATACAGGGTGATTCAAAACAACGTGGACAAACTTACATGGTAGATCAGTCATACAACAAGGATCAAAAATCGTATATGAACAGTGGGTCGCAACTGCGATCCGGATCCGCTACAGGGCGTCCAAAAAAAATACATAACACAAAGAGAAGAAACGAAACCATTACAGATAATTTTATTGTTAATGACTCTCTCACATTCGACTCATGTCGAGCTTACAGCAAATGCTCAAAGTTTTTTCCAGAAGCATCGAGACACGCCTGGCATCTACGTTGCATGGAACAGCGCACCTTCTCAAAAATACCAGGTGTATCTCGAACACATCCTGCTGCCTCAACGATCCTTCCTACCAAGTCTTCCGGCATTGCAACAGGTGTTTCATAGACAAGGCCTTTTAAAAATCCCCATAAGAAAAATCCAAGGGAGACAGATCTAGTGATCGTGCTGGCCATGCGATAGGTCCACCGCGACCAATCCAGCCGCCAGAAAAAGTAGCCTGCAGATGTGCTCTGACGTCTATGCTGAAATGTGCAGGAGCTCGTCGTGTTGAAATCGAATGCGTTGACGAATAGGCATCGAAACATCATTCAGCATTTCGGGCAGAACCTCTTGCAAGAATGTTAGATACACGGAACCGTTACGTCTTTCTGGGAGAATGTACGGACCGAGTAAACAGTCTCCTACAATGCCAGCCCACACGTTAATGGAACATTTTCGTTGTGCGCCATGCGGACGTATGGCATGGGGGTTTTCATCCATCCACGTATGCAGGTTGTGAAAGTTCATCACACCCTCTAATGAGAACGTAGCCTCATCCGTGAAGAGAACACTTGCTGCGAAGTTTCGGTCTGCATTACTTTCGTGCAAAAACCACCGCGCAAAATCCATACGTTTGTTGTAGTCTCCCAGTTCCAGTGCCTGGACGCGTTGTAAATGATAAGGATGTAGTCCTTCGTCGTGTGCAACGCGCCAGACGGTAGCTTGGGGGATATGGGTCTCTCGGGATACAACTCGTGTACTTGTTGAAGGATTACGCTCCAGTTCTTGAAGAACCCTGTCTTCAGCATCAACCGTCTGAGTTGTTCGTTGGTGACCAGTATCCAGCTTGTGCACGTTGAACAAGTTGGTTTCACACAATCGTCGATGCAGAGTGGCAAAGAATGAGCGGCTAGACAACTGTCTACCATGATATTTCGCACGATACATTCGCCAGGCTTCTCGTCCATTACATTTGACCATGCCGTAGATTAAGTGCATGTCAGCCATTTCGCGGTGTGTGTAAGTAGACATGTTACGCCCAACGCATCCACGGCTCGAATGAAGACTATCTCCGTTTGCTCAGGTCGTGTTTGTTTCGCAACGCCCTCTCGTGGCTCTAGCGCCCTCTACGGGCGTTTGCGATCCTATGTTCATATCCGATTTTTGATCCTTGTTGTATGACTGATCTACCATGTAAGTTTGTCTACGTTGTTTTGAATCACCCTGTATATATATATATATATTGCTCAAATTTTCAATCGTTAATAAAATACTTTCTATTCATCCATTCAAATTCAAATACATTTTTTTGAACTTGTAGTGGATGACACTTGATGTTTGATAATTTTTTTCAAATATAAATTAATTAAATTAAAAAATGATGAAATATTAACAAACAAAAATAATTGTTCAACAGCATATATAGAAAAGAAAAATCGTTCGTTGTGTCCCTGTAGCGCAATAGATAGCGCTTTGGACTTCTAATCCAAAGGTTGTAGGTTACTAATGAGATGGCCTAATTTCTGAGAATGTGATTTCTTTTTTTACTATACTATTTTATTAGAATAATTAAATTTAATTAATGAATAAATAGTAACAAACAAACAAAAATTAGTTCAACACCCTATATAGAAAGGAAAAGGGAAAATTGCAAAGAAAATCGCTTTCTATTTTGCCACTTAATAGTGTGATTGCGTCATATGTATATACATATTTATATTAATTGTTACTATTTCATAAGAAGTAACTAAAATAAAATCTTTCTTTGTTGACTTAAGTATAAATCAACATAGGGCCGTGGGTAGCCTAGTGGTTAGAGCATCAGACTCCAGACTGGAAGGCTTGGGTCCGATGCCCAATGCCACCAAAAACCCTCCGAGTACACACGGAGTACGTACTCGTTAAATCAGTGGATCCGAAGTCTTGTGGTGGCCGCGGTAGCCGAGTGGTATAGGTATCGGACCGTGGCTTGCTTTGTCATGGGTTCGAGCCCAGTACCACTAAAGACCCACCGTGTAGGGCAGCGATGCACGTTAAATCTGTCGAGAGCTGAAACGTCCTCCCGTTGGTGTGGTGTGGTAGTTAGGAGAGGGGGGTGCCAGCTCAGGTGTCGTCCACGTCACTTGACCATGGTTCAAAATTACGTGGTCCGTCGCCAAAAGCCCTCGTGTAGCTGAACAGTGCGACGTTAATATTCAATCAATCAACCGAAGTCTTGTGGGCTGAGTCATGAGCGCAGGGGACTGGAGAATATTTCCCTCCCCTTCAGTTTCTTGCAGAAATTGTGGAGGTGGAGATAGGTGGTGTCGCCATCTATCGTCCCTTCGGGGAATTTCGCCGAGCTAAATCGTACTGTCACCTGTATGGTGCTCAAGGGCAACGACAGGCGCACTTCTACGATGAATTTCGTGGGCATCGATCTGACTACGTCAGACAGGTGGCATTAGCAACAACAACAACAACAAAAATCAACTTAATTTGTTTTTATATTACTTGTTTTAGAATCAGTTTAATGAGATAAATGTACCTTATCACCATTTTCTTTAATTTTTTTTGAAATCATGGGTGAAATTTCTTGTTAAAATTCTCACCACAGTCTGTAAGTTACCTCTACTTACTCTTATTGATTTTCATACAAGAAAACTTTGCTCATAAATATACATTGACCCAAATATAGAGAAAATTTTTCGATTTGTTATTTTGACTCTATTTGTGGGACACAAAAGAATTCTTTGTGAGCCACATGTGGCTTGCGGCACAGTTGCTTAGAGGCACAGTATCTTGAGAACCCCTCCAAATTTTAAAAAACATAGTTTAGGAAATTATTTTCAGATGGAAAATTTTTAAGTTTTTATGGATAATATTGTATATCATTTTTTTTTTATTAGAGTTAGTTTTTATACGTAATATTTTTTTTTTAAATTTTACTCCAAATTTAAAAATATATTGACTTTTTCCTTCATAATTATTTTTAAATTAGGCTGTTTAAAATTTAAAACATGTAATATATAAAAAAAAATTTTTTAGGTCAATTCCTACTTAGATCAACAAAGGAAAATTTTATTTTAGCTACTTTTTATTAAAAAATTACAATTAATATAAATATGTATATACATATGACAGAAACACAACATTAAGTGGTAATTAAATTTTCTTAATTATCATTAAAGTATCGTATTGTCATCCAAAACAATCATGAATATAAATTTTCCTTTCAACTGAATGTTTCAAAACGTGAGAAAAATACATTTTCAAGTTTTGACATAAGTCGCCAAAATGGTCACTAAGTCGCCAAAAATGATGCCAACGTGGCTGTACTTGTAATTCTTTAAATAATTAGTTTTAATCAATTAATTTTTATTAACTATAATTAAATTACTGTATTGTTATCCAAAATAATCGTGTGTAAAATTTCAATTCAATTGAGCGCTTTAAAATGTATTTTATTAACGATTGAAAATTCCACGAAGATAAATAAATAAATATATGGAGAGCGTGAGCTAATAGTAAGAATTGAAAAAGAGTCACTTGATACGAATTTTAGTTTTTTGTGCATGCATATAAGTGAAAAGTAATCTGTATTTAATTTATAACTGTGATTAAAAAAAAAGGATATGTATAAAACTTAATTTTTAAAGTTTGAAATTATTTTTCCTATTTTTTTGGAACATTAATGTAATATGTTATTTATAAATACAATTAAATATGTGTACCTTTTTGTCTAAGGTTTGACGCGCAATTTTTATCAGACTGCTATTGTTTATATTAAATGTTTTCTTTTCTAATCGAAATGTAAGTTTGTAACGTGAATTTGTGTGTGTGTGTGTTTTCATACAAATTAGAATTAGAAAATTCATTTTAAAAAGAATAAAATTTATTGTTATGAGTTAAGATTCTTAAAAATTAAAATGTTGGCAAAATTGAATAGAAAAAAAAAATAAAAGTCATTGGAGATGAGATTTTCGCAGCAAGAAAACTGTTCATAGCTGCATATAAAGGGTGTTTTTTTAGAGGTATAGAACTTTAAATTGCAATAAAACAACGATGTATTATTCGATTAACATGATTTTTTTATTCGAAAGATAATCTTGTGGCATTACATTTTAAATATGATTTCTGGCCTATGACTGCCACGGCTGGCTCGGATGTAGTCCAATCTGGACGTCCAATTTTCGATGACTTTTTCCAACATTTGTGGCCGTATATCGGCAATAACACGGCGAATGTTGTCTTCCAAATGGTCAAGCGTTTGTGGCTTATCCGCATAGACCAATGACTTTACATAGCCCACAGAAAATAGTCTAGCGGTGTTAAATCACAAGATCTTGGAGGCCAATTCACAGGTCCAAAACGTGAAATTAGGCGGTCACCAAACGTGTCTTTCAATAAATCGATTGTGGCACGAGCTGTGTGACATGTTGCACCGTCTTGTTGGAACCACAGCTCCTGGACATCATGATTGTTCAATTCAGGAATGAAAAAGTTAGTAATCATGGCTCTATACCGATCACCATTGACTGTAACGTTGAGGCCTTCATCGTTTTTGAAGAAGGATTCCACCAGCCCATAAAGCGCACCAAACAGTCAGTTTTTTCAGGATGTAACGGTGTTTCGACATACACTTGTGGATTAGCTTCACTCCAAATGCGGCAGTTTTGTTTGTTGACGTAGCCATTCAACCAGAAGTGCGCTTCATCGCTAAACAAAATTCGCTTATGAAAATCGGGAACAACGGCAATCTCGTTTTGGGCCCATTCGACGAATCTACGCCTTGCTTGATCATATTTAAAATGTAATGCCACAAGATTATCTTTCGAATAAAAAAAAATTCATGTCAATCGAATAATACACCGTTGTTTTATTGCAATTTAAAGTTCTATACCTCTAAAAAAACACCCTTTACTTATAATATTGATTTTCCAAGTTTTTTTTTTAACTCACTATCATGCCTTATTTAAACTATTTATGATGCCATCCTATAATATTGATTGCATTCATACAAACACCAAAACCGTTCTAAAAAGCCCCATCGATTAAAATAATATGCACAAACTATCAATATAAAACCCATAACTCAAAATGATTACCAACCTTTGTGAAGCATGTGATTTTCGGAGAGAAGGTCGAGAAAATCTTCAGCAGCGTCCATAGTTACCTCAAAAAATGTTCAAAGTAAAAGACTTTAATGTTTGTATTTTTGGAAGTTCCACATCTCTTAAATCGATTCCAAACTCCTCCCCTTTTTAACTCCTGTCCAATCCTGTTCGTGTGCGCCTGTTGACGTTTTTAATCATAAATCCAAACATTCGGAGATTCTTTTTTTCTACCCTCATTTAGTTTTATTCTATCAATTTTACTTGCCTCAAGAATGGCGCTTGAGTACAATTATTTTTATTTTCTCATATATATGTATAAAAAGTTATGTGTAAAAAAGCAAGAAAAATGTATTAAATGCAATAAAATATAATGTTGGAAGATTTCAATAATGACAAATTAAAATTTATTAAGACTCGTCTTTATTTAGGTACGACACAGTCACAAAGATGTAAAAATATATAATCAATAATTATATATATATATATATATATATATATATATATATATATATATATATATATATATATATATCAGTAGCGCACACAGGAATTTTTCAAGGGGGGGGGTGTCCAGTGCCGAAAGTCTACCATTCTTGTATCATGCTCCTTTTGATTTTGTCGATTTTGTGGAACAAAAAACAGTAAAAAACTAATTATTGAATAAATAATTAGCATTAATTGATAAAATTAATCATTAATAACGAATACTTAATTAAATTTTACGTACTACATACTTAGAATTACAATAAATCGGAAAAAAAATCAAGGGCTTTGGGGGGGGTTGGTCCGGACCCCTAGGGCACCCCCTTGTGTGCACCACTGATATATATATATATATATATATATATATATATATATATATATATATATATATATAAATTGCTGTTGTTGCTGTTGACGTATGTTTTTTATCCTGGGAACATATGAAATACAAGGCCATTAATCTAACTTTAAGCTTAACAACAAATGGAGAACAATAACAAGGCAGTATAATTATGTTCTTTTAGAACCTTAACTATAATTATGATCAAAATAAGGTTGTAAAAATTCACAAATTTTAAACTCTTATTGAATGTGAAAGCTATAGGAAAAAATTATATTACTTTTAACGGTAATCTATATAAACAAATTAAGAGTATTCAGGATAAAGGTAGGGCTGCGGTAGCCCAGTGGTTAAGGTATCCAACCATGGCAGGCATGTCATGAGTTCGATCCCAGTACCACTAAAGACCCGCCGTGTAGGGCAGCGATGCACGTTAAATCTGTCGAGAGCTGAAACGTCCTCCCGTTGGTGTGGTGTGGTAGTTAGGAGAGGGGGGTGCCAGCTCAGGTGTCGTCCACGTCACTTGACCATGGTTCAAAATTACGTGGTCCGTCGCCAAAAGCCCTCGTGTAGCTGAACAGTGCGACGTTAATATTAACTCAACTCAACTCAACTCAGGATAAAGGTGAACCCACTAGCAACAGTTTAACTAATTTATATTTATATTTTTTGTTAAAAAAAAGTTTTATTATCGAGACATTTTTTTTATAATGTTAGATATATTGTTTTTGGTAAAAATAAATTAATTCCGAACATTGATTTTTCATAATCATCTAAACCTAATTAAAACTAAGAATAATCCACTTACAACTGAATACTTTAGTATAACTTTGCATTTTTTTATAATGAACAAATCATATTATTTTTGGTAAAAGAGAATTTAATTTTAAAATTTTGTTAAAGTACCTTTTTGAATAGTAATATTCATATTTCTATGTATAGAAATATTATTCTTAATTGCTTACAACGTAAAAAATTTTTATTTCATAAAGATTGTTAAGAAGATTATTAGTTACTGTTTAAATTTGGGCTATCCAGTTCATTTTCTTTATGCATATAATTGTAATAAATTCAATATTATTGATTTGTAGTAAGATTTCTTTTATATTTTTGTTTCTGATCGGTTTTTATTTAAAATTCTTAATTTTTTTTCATTTTACTTTTGCTAAATGATGCCACCGATTATTTTATTTAGCAACTTTTATGAAGAGTATATAGACCTCTTATTTTTTGAATATACAGATCTTCCCTCTTCAAGAAAATATTTAAAAAAATTTTATTTACTTTTCATGTATTTCCTTAGTTAAATTATTATACTTTTTAAAGTATTTTTGAACTATTTTTCTTTCAGTGCTTTTTGTTAGGTCGAGTTCTGGTTGAAGATTCTTAATATTTTGCTGTTCAGATTTTATCTTTTATAATTTTTCTATAGAGTTTTGGTCCCCTCTCTTCTTATGATATGTAGATTTATAGACTCTAATAGTATTAAGGTTTTGTATTTTAGAAACTAAGTAAAGTTTTTTTACACTACTTTCCCTTCCTTTCAGGCTAGTAATGTAGTCACATTTAGGAGAAGTTTGGCTAGATTTCAGACTATGTTTTTAGTCTGAATTCCTAAGACTAAAAATTTACTATTAAATTACTTTGGCCGTTTAACTATGATCATCTATATTGTCTCGTTATACTTCTATATATTGTTTAGCTTTAAGTTTGGGACAATTTAGTGGATGGTTAATGAATGTATATTCCAATATATTTGTAAATAAACATAATATATTCATACTCCAATATCATTAAAATAATTTTCTAACTAAATCTCAAATATAAATCTGTGACGGATCTACACGCGTTTTACGAAACTAATCCTCTTGTGAAATCTTTGGCCTATCAATTCGCGTTATTCATAACCAACCCTTCGGAAGAAGAGAATCGTGATATGTAAATTAACTTACTATAAATAGGTGAGGTTTTCTAGCTTGAATGAGAGAAATACTCGAGCCAGGCGAGATTGCTACTGAAAGTATAATATTAGAGTTATAGTGATTTGATTCTTATTAGGAGGAAACTTTAAAGGGACAATTGTTCACCAGAATTGATTAAATCGAATGGAATATTAGGTTAAATCGGATGAGAGGTTTGATCCTTTATTAAGATAAGGATCGAGTTTGGTAGTCTCCTAATCGTTAGCGTTTTACTGTCATTGTTCCACTTTCACGGTGGGGGTGCGGTAGCCCAGTGGCCAAGGTATCGGATCATAGCAGGCATGTCACGAGTTCGAGCCCAGTACCACTAAAGACCCGCCATGTGTAGGGCAGCGATGCACGTTAAATCTGTAAAGAGCTGAAACGTCCTCCCGTTGGTGTGGTGTGGTAGTTAGGAGAGGGGTTGCCAGATCAGGTGTCGTCCACGTCACTTGACCATGGTTCAAAATTACGTGGTCCGTCGCCAAAAGCCCTCGTGTAGCTGAACAGGGCGAGGTTAATATTCACTCACTCACTCCACTTGTGACGGGCTCACGCGTCTTTTCATTAACATGTCCTTTGGGGCCAGAATAATGGCAACTCTTTTCCAACCAAGCACAAGAAGTGAAGCGTGAAGGAAAGATGCAAATTAGGAAGCTTTTAAACATCAGAAGTTAAAGTAAGCGGTGTGGCAATTTGAGGAATGTAAAGATAATCCGTGGTTCAAGCGTGAAGAGGTTTTGGAAAACGATAAGTGACGGCAAACATAAATTATACGTGATAGAGAGCCCTTAAGTCAAGGTGCATACCATTGCACTCCAGTAAATACGTTACTTCATCTAAGATTATTGTGATAGCTACTTCAGACTATATTAAAGGTAGGAGTGACTATTTAATATTCGGATCTGCGTTAGTCTAGGAACAGAGCTTAGGCGAGTTAGTATTGATAGTGGTCCGGGTTACGTTATTTCGGTATTATATATATTGTGTGTTTAGCCACAGTAGATTCTCTCACATATGATATTATTATCTAATCTGTTAGGTGCTTAAGTTTGAAGATCTTAATAAAGCCAAATTAAGATCATGACCGCTCCTAGTTCTTCCTTTATTCCTACTCCTCTAGCTCACGCAGATAATCAAGGAGGAGGGCACCCGAGAGGGATGCTTTCACGGTTAACATGGAGATATTCTCTTATTATTATTAGCTGAAATTGTGTCTGTTCTTTGTGTGGAAATAAATAGATTAGTTGGATCATGTCGAGTGTTTCTTCCCTTCTCCCCACACATCTAGGTGCCCGCGAAAGAGGCGCGTGCCCCTTACAAATCGTCATTTGTGTCAATATCTTTCGTCAACACTTATTGGTTGTGATGAATCGAAATTTGTTGGTAATAAACAGAACAATGTTTCATCTTCGTCCTTATCACTTAAGAAAATATGAAATTTTATTAATTGTAAGGGTGCCCCCCTCGGGTGCCCTTCGCCTTGATTATCAGCGTTAGCGAGAGGTGTAGGAATAAAGGAAGAACTAGGAGCGGTCATGATCTTAATATGTCTTTATTAAGATCTTTAGCTTAAACATCTAACAAATTACATAATAATAATATATGTGAGAGAATCCACGGTGGCTAAACACACAATATATATAAGACCGAAATAACGTAACCCGTACCACTATCAATACTAACTCGCCTGAGCTCTATTCCTAGACTATCTCAGATCCGAATATTAAATAGTCACTCCTACCTTTAATGTAGTCTGAAGTAGCAATCACAATAATCCTAGATGAAGTTGCGCATTTACTGGAGTGCAATGGTATGCACCTTGACTTAAGGGCTCTCTATCACGTATAATTTATGTTTGCCGTCACTTAACGTTTCCAAAACCTCTTCACGCTTGAACCACGGATTATCTTTACATTCCTCAAATTGCCACACCACTTACTCTAACTTCTGATATTTAAAAGCTTCCTAATTTGCATCTTTCCTTCACGCTTCACTTCTTGTGTTTGGTTGGAAAAGAGTTGCCATTATTCTGGCCCCAAAGGACATGTTAATGAAAAGACGCGTGAGCCCGTCACATAATAAAAGGGACACTATATTTGAGGTCACGAGCTTTCGGGTCCATAATGTTCATTTTGAATCATGAGTTTGAATCTCAAAGGTCCTTCGGGGGGAGCAGTGAAGAGAACTGAATCTTCACGTGGTAGCTTATAAAGTGAGGTACAATTTTTCTTCATCTGTTTGTGGTTCAAAGTCATGTGATGGCCGCGGTATCTTGGTGGTCATGGTCACAAACTCATGACCATTACTGAAGATGCGTCATGTAGAAGAACTGATGCAAGTTAAATCTACCGTGGCTCAAAGTACATCAGTTGAGGTGGTTTTGTAGTTTGGAGATGGGAATGCCAGTTCAGGTGTCGTCCTCGTCACTTTGTAAAGGTTCTATTCGCGAGCCTCCTACTAATCCTCTTGGGGATAATATATTTCTTTAAATACTGTTCTATTGAAAACTTTCTCCCGATGAAGCAGATGCGGTTTATGTAAATCAAGGCTTATATTTAAGCATTAACTTAAAGGTTCGAGAGAGAGAGAGGTTAGGAGTTAGATGATAGAAGCTAGGTGTTATAATGTAAAGTAGTAGAAAGCTAGTCGAGAGTGACTCATTGATTAATTACTTAATATTTAAGATTGATAATTGATGATTTAGTCAATAATTTATACCAGAATAATATCGACTAGAAGTTGAACACCAAGAAAGATGCAACACCAAGAAAGACAAGAGATAGCACAACAAAATTTATTTTGTAGATAACCTGTTGACCAAGTATCAAATTATTAAATTTATAGACTTCTGTGAAGTGTGGTTCCTGCCAGAATCAGTAGCCAGAGTAGCCGCCATTGTAGGAGATCACCGCTGCCAAACGCCTCGGCATTGATTCAAAGAAAAATTGGATGTGTTCTTGGCGTACAACAGACCAAGCAGCTTCCACACGTTGCCAAAGTTGATCTGGTGTGGCAGCTGGGGGTGTAATCTAGGTCAATCGTTGAGCAACCATGGACCACGTGTTTTCTATCGGCGAAAGATCCGGAGAGTGAGCCGGCCAGGGAAGTAATTCAATCTGGTGATTGACGAAGAACCTTTGGACAGTGCGTGCCACGTGTGTTCGCGCATTATCCTGTTGAAATATGGCTGTGGCCAAGCCCTGAAGGTAAGGAAGGACAACTGGCTCCAATACCTCGGAGATGTAGCGCTGGTTGTTTAAAGTACCGGTAATACTTACTAGAGGATTGCGAGAGTTATATCCAATACCGCCCCATGCCATAATACCCGTTGCAGGACCAGTGTGGCGGTGCATAACGCAGCTGTTCAGCATCCTCTCTCCACCGTGTCTCCACACTCGAATCCGACCATCTTGGTGTTGCAGACAGATGCGTGACTCGTCAATAAAGACAACTTCATTCTATTCTGCCGCCCACATCCTTTTTTCATCGCACCATTGGTGGCGGAGACGTCTGTGGTTCTGCATCAAGGGTAGACAAGCAATGGACGTCTTGCGGACAGACCACTCTACTGTAAACTGCGTCGAATGGTACGCGCAGACACTGAATGATGTGTTACACACTCAATGTGCTGTGCTACGGTTTGTAATGTGACTGAGCGATCCGTTACTGCCATGCGCACAATTTGCCTGTCCTCACGTGAAGTGGTGCACTGAGGTGGATGCGATCGACCACGTCGGTCCGTCGTACCTTCCTGCATCCAATGGGCACACATTCGCATTACAGTTGTTTGGTTTCGTCCAACACGACTACCGATTTCCCTGAAAGATAATCCACAATCACGGTAGGCCACTATCCTTCCTCTGTCGAACTCGGATACTTGATCAAAAGCTGATCGCTGTTTTCTACGAGACAAAACTTATCGTTTTTTGAAGAAACCACAAGAAAAACACAATTTCCGAACTTGAAATCGTCGAAATGTCCAAGCCTTAAATAGCGCTTTGATGTGGCGCCACGGGCGCGCGACGCACCCCGCGCTTTTACCATAATGAATTAATTTTCTCGTTAATCATTTTATTCTTACGAATTATTTTTTTACTTTTTAGTTCGATTCACTATAAAAGCGTGTTTTTAGTTGTTTTTTTAACTATAATTTATTTTTCATTTTTTTTGTTCGATCTACAATAAAAGCCTGTTTTTTTTGTTGTTTTTTTAGTTTTTAAAACTATCATTTATTTTTTGTTGAATTTATCCTTGAGTTCGATATTTGGAGCCGGAATTATGTGGCTGCTGGAATTAATCTTGTTCTTCAATGGATATTAATTAACGGGTCTGAAGGGTATTTATTCTCTCCGCTTACGGGGCCTCGGAGGAGTCCCATATCGTTATATTTCAAACATATCGTCTCTGTAGATACAGGTCTAACTAATAAAAGTATCTGAAGAAGAAATATTAAATGTCAATCGGATTATCACCTTTTAAACATATTGCTATAGTGTTAATTTGTATCATCATTTATAAACATATTGTTTTATCAAAGTAAAAAAAATATTTAGCAATTAGAACATAAATTTATCACCTTTTAAACGTATTGCTATAATATTAATTCGTATCATCACTTCTAAACGTATAAATATTTTTTATAAAAATAAAAAAATATTTAGCTGTAAGAACATAAATTATTTTTATTCACTTGCACGAGTCTCTTTTTTTTTTTATTTCCATTTTCAAAAAAACTACAACTGAAAACTTATTACTCAAGATCTTTTATTTGTGTTATCATAAGGGGGTGTAAAAGACAACGAGTGGTGGAAATGATTGTATTGTCTTTTAATGATTTTTAAGAGAAAATCATCACTATATAATACTGAAGTTTTAGATTTCTTAGATTATTTAGAACTATTTTTATTTTTTCCAATTAACAGAAATTCCCTATAGGGAGAATGTATATAAATAAAAGTTTTATTATTGCTACCTGTGTGTGTTTAAATATTTCAATGAAGACCATAAGGAAAATCATAGACAAAAATGTAAGGCTGAACAATAACCTAAAAGTGACTAAAATATCGAAAAAAATTCTCCCATTTTTCTGCTGCTCATATAATTGGAAAGTTTGCTCCAAAATTCCCGATCTGGTAATCAATTAGTTTTTAAAATTTTCGAAGTGTTCTGATACTAGGTTTTAGTTTCTGTTTCATTTTAAGGTATTTTTCTTTTCTTGAATTAAATTAATTAAAAATATTTTTGAGCACAACACTTTCAGTGTTAAGTGGTTATTAATTTCAAATTTTTACTATTAAATATATGTTATATTAAGTAATGTTTATGTTTTGAATTTTTTTTTTAAGTATACAAAGTTACTTAACCAGGATCGCTTTCAATACTATATACTATATACTAATATTTGTTTTTACTCATAGTTTAAATAACTTAGAAGCTTTTTATTTTGTTTTCATTAATTTTTTCCTGTTGAGAAATTGCCACTGCCAAAATGTTTCCTGGTTCCTATGAGACACAATATTTGGAAGAGGTGGAATGTTACTGAAAATGATGTATCGGGGAACCAGCCTTCAGCTGATACTAGAATAAAACTTCAGAATATAAGTTTTCTGAATACAAGTATTGCAGATTAAACTGTACATTTGCATGATGTGCCAAACTACATTTTAATAAACATTATAATACTGCACAATAGTATTTTAAAGTCACGCAAAACAAAAAAGCAAACTTGGACGATTTAAAACTAGGAAAAAATTAGATGTCATGCACAAACCTGAGGATTTCTAACTGTATATTTTGTGTGTTTTGTGTTTCAAAACTTTTGTGAAAATATTTTGTTAACATATTAAGCTGAATAAACTGTCGTCGTTACAAATGCTATTGATATCAAGTTAAAACATATTTTGAATTTAGAAAAAATATTTTCAATCATATTTAATTAAGGTATCCGACTACGTTCGGAACCGTGACCGTGATTTTGCAAAAGCGTATAAATGGATAATATTTATGATATTTAGTGTCACTTAGATTAGAAAACGTTTACAAAATTGTTTTAAGAATATTATTACAATAAAAAATTATTTAAGTAAAATATTTTGACAAAAAATGAACATAGAATGACCCATTTTCAAAACATACTTCTTTTATGAAAAAAAAATGCTTCTATTATAATAATATTTTGCCTATATATATAGCTCAGACCTCTGTACAGAGGCTCAACTAGAATTTTTGAAACATATAACTTAGAAGTGGATTTATCCATATTTTACTACAACAGAGGGGAGAATTTTTAAGAAAAAAACGCCGATAATTATTTCAATTGGTGATAACTCTGAAAATAATGCGAATTTTTCAAAAATTCTAGTTGAGAGTCTCTGGAGAAGTCTTTACTTTATCTAAGCAAAATATTATGGTTATAGAAGCATTTTTTATAAAAGGAGAACGTTTTGAAAAAAAAGTTATTCTAAGTTAATTTTTTGCCAAAATATTGTATTTAAATAAATTTTTTTGTCATAGTGTCCTTAAAACAATTTTATACATGTATTGTAATCTAAGTTACTCTAAATATCATGAAAATTATCCATTTATACGCTTTTTTTTAAAATCGCGGTTCCGAACGTTGTCGAATACCTTAAAGTAGTGATTTACTATATTACATACGTTGAAAAAGTACCATATTAAGGTGTCCGACTACGTTCGGAAACGCGATTTTAAAAAAGCGCATAAATGGATAATATTCAGGCTATTTAGTGTCTCTTAGATTAGAATACATGTATAAAATTATTTTAAGGACATTATGACAAAAAAAAATATTTAAATGCAATATTTTGGCAAAAAATTAACTTAGAATAACCTATTTTCAAAACATTCTCCTTTTATAAAAAATGCTTCTACAATAATAATAATTTGCTTATATAAAGTAAAGACTTCTTCAGAGAGTCTGAACTAGGATTTTTGAAAATTTCGCATTATTTTCAGAATTACCACCAAATGAAATAATTATCTGCGTTTTTTCCTTAAAATGTCTCTTTTCTGTTGTAGTAAAATATGGATAAATCCACTTCTAAGTTATATGTTTCAAAAATTCTAGTTGAGCCTCTGTACAGAGGTCTGAGATATATACAGGCAAAATATTATTATAATAGAAGCATTTTTCATAAAAGGAGAATATTTTGAAAATGGGTCATTCTATGTTCATTTTTTGTCAAAATATTGTACTTAAATAATCTTGAATTGTAATACTATTCTTAAAACAATTTTACATACATTTTCTAATCTAAGTGACATTAAATATCATAAGTATTATCCATTTATACGCTTTTACAAAATCACGGTTTCGAACGTAGTCGGATACCTTAAAAAAATTAGAGCTTTACAGGCATTACTGTTTATGCTTTTACAAACTTTAAATGGTTTTTTTCAGGGTTTTAATTTTCTATTGTCAAAAGGTAACAGATGTCTTTCTAAGTTAAAAATTATTAAAAACGATCTTAGAACTTCCATAGAACAAGATCATTTATCGGATTTAGTAATACTGTCAATAAAAATTGTTGCAAAACTAAAATTTTCTATTTCTATTTTTAAAAAAAAATCGAGAAAGTACCTATTAAATGACTAGACTAGTTCTGAAGTAATTAAGTTTTCTTAAATAAGTTTTCTTAAGTAATAAAGCAACTAAGTCGTCACATAAATGACGCAACCCACAAAGTGACGCAACTGCTCACACGCTCGCCACGAATATGGTATCGTTCGTTCGCCTATTCACCGAATCACTGGCATGGGAGTAGTTTGGTGATGTGATATCGATATAGACCAGTTATAGCCACCACGCGACGACGATCGTTTTGGAGTGCTGGCTGAGGTACTGGTTTTCGGAACAGAAGGTGCTCAGATCGAATCTTCCTCCTTCAAACTTTGTATCGGCTTCCCTGCATTCTAGGAGGTCCGTCGCCAATTGTCCTTGTGTTGCATTAGAGTGTGATGTTAATAAGCACTCACTCACACAGCATTCCAGAGGCATTTCCTCAGGTAATTACTCTAGATAATGGATTAAAAAAACCCATGGCTCCATTCATACAAAGGGAGCCGATGCATGAGAGGCTCAAATAGAGACCTCCCAGACACTCGACCATGGTTCAAAATTACGAGGTCCATCACCAAAAGCCCTCTTGAATAGTGTGACGTTAATATTCGCTCAATTATACTGTTTCGAAAGTTTTCGGCCCACTGTTAGGGACCTTTCTGGATTTATCTCGGAGCTATTATTTTTTACACCAAGTTTGGCTGTTTAAATTTTAATAAAAGTGTTCATCTACGCCAAATAATTTCAACCTTTTTTAATACAACCAAGTTTGTATCGTTAAAGAAATTGTTGGAAGTACACTTATGTCCATAAATTAAGGATAATTCAGAATCACACAGAAATTGAACTCCAAAATAAAAATTTCACCTGTAGAATTATCACACATCTTGAAGAAGAATATGCAAATTACAGGAAACTACTAGATGGCGCGAATAGTACGTCGCAATGACGAGAGTGTAAGAGAGGAATATATAAAGAATGGTGGCAAAGAAGTAAAATTGTTCACAAGCGCTTTAAAAGCCTTTCAGTGCAATAACCGCATAGTTATGGCACAAAGGAAGCATTTGGATGATTTTCTACGTGGTAGAATTATTGGACGACTGGAATGTAGACGTACCCAGCTGGAAGCATCCTAGGAACTTGGAATCTTCCAGAGTGTCATCTCCTGGCTTTGGCAATGATTCCAAGATGATGGTAATGTGAGTAGATGTTACAGCACAGGTCGCCCCCGAGTTACAATGCCGAACGAGGACCGGTATTTGGCAGTTACTGCCAAAAGAAATAGACGGAGCACAGCATCAAACCTGTGTCGTCAGCTCTCTTCAGCTACCGGTACGACAGTTTCAAAGCAGACCGTGTACAGACGCTTAGGGCACATTGGTCTATATGCTCGTAGGCCTAACAGATGTGTTCCACTTACCGCAACTCACTGTCGCCTGCGATTAACCTGGAGTAGAGAGCATGCATTGTGGACACCACAACAGTGGTCTTGTGTGATGTTTTCTCTCTCTTTCTCTCTCTCTCTCTCTCTCCGACGAGTCCAGGTTTAGTTTAGTGTCTGATTCTCGACGGACTTTAATATGGAGAGCGCCAGGTACCCGTTACCACCAAGATAACACCATTGAACGACACCGTTACGATGGTGCAGGAAGGCTCGTTTGGGGAGGAATTATTCTTGGTTCCAGAACTGACCTGCATGTTCAGAGTGTAACGATGACAGGCCACATCTATCGGGATTTCATTCTAGAACAACAACATGTACGTTTGTTTCGGGGCACCATGGGTGCTGAATTTCTGTTTATGGATGACAACGCCCGTCCTCACCATGCAAACATTGTAGACGAATGCCTTCAATCGGAGGATATCACCCGTATGGATTGGCCAGCATACTCACCGGACTTGAATCCAATAGAGCATGTGTGGGATATGCTTGGCTCGTCAACCCCCTCCCACCTGTCTACCGGAACTTCGGAGGGCATTTCTTGACGAGTGGTGTAATATTCCCCAAGATCAGATTGATAATTTGATACTCAGCATGCCTAGGCATTGTAACTCCTGTATTGCATCGTCCGGGAGACATACTCCGTATTAACCATCATACTAACCATGTTATACTGTTTTTTGTAAATAGGTTCTTTTTTTGAAATTTGCTCCAGAGAGTAAAAATCGCAATTTTTATTGATTATGTCAAATATATAGCATCTTTTTTGCTCTTTACCTTTTGTTTAATAAATAAACATTACAAATAAGTCAAATTTGTTTTGCTTCTGTCTCTTTCTTTGCCTGAACTTCATCAGCCGTAATTTATGGACATGAGTGTATGTTGTACAAAATGTTTAAATAAATTTTATTTTAGCCTATTGATAAGATACTTATAGATTATGTTTTTTTATCTAGTTAAATATCTAGTTAGATCATAAAAAATATCTGGTTAAACTCTCTTAGTAAGAGTCAAATGAAGGTTTTTTTTTACCATATCAAGTCGATTGCGAATTTTCTGTCTACAACTTGAGTCACATTGTACTGGTAAGAGTTGATAGGAAAACAAAATTCCAGAAAATAGAAGTACTAGTCTTCTAATCTCGAATTTTTAGACTTTTCTATGAAATTAGGTTATTTATTAGCTTTAAATTATTTTAATAATATTTTATCATGGACTATTTAGTTCATATTATGGACTTTCTCTCTCTCTTAAGGCTTCTATGGATTCCTGGGATTTATATGAATCCCGATTTGGAAAAGCTGGCCAATACTCTATGTCGTGTGTAATCTCAAGCCTGTTTTATTTTCTGTGAGCGCTTTTATTATCTCCCCCTGATCCTCTCAATACAATTCCCTTATTGTAATCAAAAGCAGATTATTTCGATATCTAATCGATTCATTCACTAATCTTCTCAGAAACGTTTTCCAGCCATTGTGTCTCCATCACCCTAAAAAGTAAAAGGGGGGAAAAAGGAAAGGATAAATTTTAACTCTATTCATCGCGCTACATTTTTTTTTTTAAATCGATGTCATGGAGGTACAGTAATTCAATTGACGGGTCGCTAAGCGCTTGAGTAAACATCGACACCTTCGAATAGTTTGGATGTGACAAAGGTGACTTGTTTGACCAACATTGACATCTTTTGCCTTTCCATTAGATTATGTAAGACGATTTTTATCAAATAAGTTTTGGAACTTTTTAAAGTTCCTTAGTGTATTCCGTGGATTATACTTTAGCACGTGTATCATGAGATTATGATGCTTTCCTAAAGGGCTTTTGGTGCTTTTAAAATTCAATTGCTTAAAAAAAATTAGCGAATCCACACACACATTAGATAATGTCAGACGATTTTCTTCGAATAGGCTTTAGAACTTTTATGAGTTCTTTAGTATATTCCTTGGATAATATTTTAACACATACATCGAACAATTATGATTCTTTTCTAAAGCGTTCTTGTTGTCTTTAAAATCAAATCAATAAAATAATTAATAAATTAGCTATACCATCTAATTTTTAAAATATTTTTTAGATGAAATGGCTGATTTTATATAAAATTTTATTTTTAAAATTATTATTATTATATATTATATAAAATTATTATTATTATATATATATATATATATATATATATATATTTGTCATATTATTGGATTATGTCTGACGATTTTCTTCGAATAAATTTTTGAAAATTTAAATGTTCGTTAGTGTATTTCTTAGATCATACTTTAAGACATACATACATATACATATATCGAACAATTATACTTTTATAAAGCGTTTTTGATATTTTTAAAATTAAATCACTTAAAAAAGCTAAGGAATAAATTATATACTACAAATTTCTTAAAAGCATTTTCTAAATTAAATATTTTTGATTCATGTTTCCACTGGATTATGTGAGACGATTTTTATCAAGTATAAGTTTTGAAACTTTAAAGTTTCTTGGATTTGGAAACTTTTTAAAAAATGTTCTTTAGTTTGAATTTGGGTTAACTGGGCTCTTATGTTTGAAACTTTCAGAATTTCTTTTACATCTTATTTTGTATCCTGAAAAGGTTTGGAAGTGTTTGTTTTGGAAAAAAATGTTTTAGAGGCTTTTAAAATTAAATCCCTAAGAAGAATTAACGAACTAATTATACATAAACATAGAACGTGTTCCTTGTAGAAATGGTCAGTTTTTTGTGTTATTATTTTGAACTGTTTCTTCAACTTCTTAATTTTTAAAAAATTAAAGGAAAATAATTTTTAAATCCCGTAAAAAGGATTTGTATGCAATCTCAGTGATGCATATTGATTTTATTAAATTTTTTTTCAAGAGATTTCTTTGTGCAATTGTGAAGAAATAGTCCAGTACGTTTTCTTCATGAAATAAATTTCAGGTTAAATCCATGCAATTTAATTCTAGTTGTCTCACTAAGTTGTTCGGACATTCGTATTCGGTACATTAGAAATATAAAAAAAATTTCTTCAAAAAAAAGTTGCTTTAAAGAAGTAAACTTACGATTTTCTTATTTTTAATATTTAACTTTGAAACATTACATTTTAAACTTAAATACCGTCTTTAACAAAAAATGCTATAAAATGAACTAAATGAAAAAAATTTCAAAAACTCTAAGGAGAAGAAAAGTATTCCAAGAATAGGGTTGCATTGTCTTAGATAAAAATATCTATGTTTAAGTTTTTTTAAAGGCTAATTTTTATGATTTTTCCCCCTCAAATATTTCTTGACTGTCTTTTCCAAATTTTTTTTGAAATTCATGATAACTTCATAATAATGTAAAATAATGCTTTAAGTGTTATGCATAAGTGTATGTATGCAAAAGTATTGAAACATCTGAAGATTAAGATTATAATTATTCTAATCACACAACTGTTGTCATGGAATTTTTTCTTTAAATATTTTACTAGTTACATTTTGATACAAGAAACTCTTTCTCTCTTCTATATTGAAATAATAACATACGGATAATATGAATGCGATAAAATTTCTAGTATTTAAGTAACCCTTTATATCAGAGCCCATTGCTTTTTGTTTTTATGACTATTAATGAAGTAATGAATACATAGACACACAAGAGAGAGAAAATAACTCTTATAGTGAAACTTTCAAAAAAATTCAACTCACATTTGATATAGAAAAAATTTTGCATTAGTTTTTAGGTACCCTAGTAAATTTGGATGAATTTTTCTCTTAAAATATTAATATTTAGTTAAATTAGTATGCAGAATATAATAAAAAATGTAGTTAGAAAAATGGTATTTGAATTCAGTGCAGGTTTATCCTTAGGTTGAGTGCCCAGGAGCTCTGATAGAGTGGATTTAACGAGATTTTCCTTGGTTCCCCGCCTGTGCCAATGGGGGCTGTAGATCTATTAATAAAACTCTATAAGAAAAACAATTAAGCGGCAATATCAAAACTGTTTGGCATATTTTTCTATGGTGAACAACATGTATAAAAATTTTAAAACAAAGGAAATGTTATTTAAAATGTTTATAAATCAAAACCACCATTTAAGAATTTTCGGAAATTCAAATTTGAATACCGACTTTAAGGGCTTATGTGACTTCTTTTTTTTTTGATTAAAAATTTCATTTAAAACACCCGAAAAGTTAAATGATAACAATAGATTGTTTTCTTTTCAATTTATAGAATTTTATTATACACTCTTCATCCGCGCGTACTCCACTTTAATTAATATTCTTACCTTCTGCTGCTGCAATAAAATAATAATAAAAAAATGTTTGCTTCAAAACCAAGTAACAAAAAAATGACTTCATTTCGGAATCGTTTGATGAAAAAAATATCTTTTTGAAGAACAAAAAATATTTTAAACAAGTTTTATAATTAAAGCGAATGCTTAAAATATTTTCTAACTAATATTTCCTAACTATTACTAATGGAAAAAATTATTATTGAATAACCGCAACTTTTTTCGGCAATTTTTATAATATACTAATGAATTAAAAATCTAGAAAAAATAAAAGAAAAGAAATTATAACTAAAATGATAAGTATAAAACAAAAAACAGCTAAAAAGAGTTACAAATAGAATCTCTATGAATACATAACATAAAAATACTAGATACAGTGGGCCACAAAAGTGTTCGTACACTTGCAATTTCTTATAAAATTTAATGTTTTCGACTAATAAAAATTAATATATTATAATTGTAATTTTTTTATGATATCTGTAGCTTGTTCTTAATGGAATGACATAATTAATTTTTTAAAAATAATGTAACTATTTTTTTAAAAATAAATAATCAAAAAGCTACTAAAAAATTACGCCACAATAGTCTTCGTACACTTAACAAAAATCTCAACTTGCTTTAAATATTGTATTTCTTTCTTAATTTAGTTCTTAGTATGATAGGTTTTAGTGTCTACAACCACTTTTAAGCATCTTGGTATAGATTTAATCAGTTTTTTTGTAATTTCTGCATCGATTTTCTTCCACTCTTCTGTGATTATTGTTTTTACTTCCCATTTCGTGTTTATTTGTAATGTTTTCTATTTTTTTACATCAAACTCTCACCAAATACGTTCTACTGGGCTAAATAAAGTGATTGAGGAGGTGTTTTCATAATTTGGGGACAGTTATAGAGACACCAGTGGCGTACAATGAGAGCAGTGCACTTGGCGTCATTACCCTGTTAAAAAATGAAGTCGTCTCCAATATCCAAATTTCGGGCGGATAATTTAAAATTTCTCTTTAAAATATTTAAATAGTGCTCATGATTCACAATATCAACAAAAAATACCAAATTACCTGATTCTGTGGCCGATTAACACCCACACGCAAGGACACTTCCACTTCCATGTTTTATTCATCCAACTAGATTATTTGGATTCAGTTTCAGAAAATTGACAGCAAATTGATTGGGATGGCAGATAATTCAACATTTTTGGTTCCGATGGGCCTATAATAGCTTGTAAAGGAAAAAGTAAGGAGTTTAATCCCATGAATTTATGTGGAACAAGAACTCCTCCACCTCCATGCCTCAGCATTGAAGTGAATGTGAAATGAACAGCTGTTGCAGTTGTGACCGGAAGGGACAAAAGTAGCAAGTATGTTGTAATAACATCCGGAAAACTGAAGACGAGATTACCGAAATTAAATAATAATAATTCAACGAGCTTCTTGATATAATGGGTTTTCTGAATTTCAGATTTTAAACTGTTTTAAGGCGATTAATTGTTAAATGATACAGTGTGTTAAGTCCTTATCATGTTCAATAACTAGCTTTGCTGCCTGTGTTTTTATTTCTTCGATGATAAGATTTATCTGGTTGAAGGATTTCGAAACTATTACATATGATCCATTTAGCGGGCGCCCAGGGGCCCGGATAAACTGGACTTAACCAGATTTTCCCTAGTTCCACCTGTGCCAAGGAGGCACGTAGATCTTCTGCGCCCATGGCCCGCAATGAGCTGTAACCGGCACTGTTATAGTTAAATAATATTAAATTTTCTACAATTTTCTATACTTTCAGTGCAAAATCCAACTGTAACTTCTGTAACAATAACTCAATTTCGTACTGCTTAGTCCATTCGCTTGATAATATACCATTAAAAACGTATATGTTGCTAAACATGAACTACTGCGTTAGCAATATGCAACTACTAGTAAAAATGCGGAAAAAATTTATAAATATTTTCTCTAAATTTGTCTTTATTCAAATTATCTCAAATTCATTACTATTAAAGATGGCGATTTTTCGTATTGGTTTAAAATTTAACTAACTATGGATTATATATACTCATAGTAAATGTTATAAATTGATAATTAAGTTCTGTGAAAAATATTAAAATATTACGTGCAATTAATTGCATTAATTTTAAAACAGTAAAATTTAAATACAGTTGGACCTCGATTTAACGAATTCATCGAGACCAAACATTTTATTCGTTATTTCGGGGTTATTCGTAATATCGGGGTTCAAAAAATACAAAGTTTTTTTCTCCTACCTTTTGGAAATTCTGTAATAAACTGCAACACAAAAAATATTAATAGTTAGAAATTACTCACTTTTCCTTCAGCTTCATACTTTTAGCGAATTATTACGCATCAATTTATTGGAAATTTTAAAGTACTAATAGATGTTTGACAATCTTTTTGATTCCAGACTCACACACACACACAAAAGAGCTCTTTTTCAATTTTATGCAGAGAAGAAAATACTGCGTCAGTTACATACTGCTGCATGAGGTACGTTTTCCCAATTTCCAAACAATCTAAGGCATTAGAAAATATAACAGTTTTAATATCAAGTTTCATTATCAAGTTCTGCATCAGAACCCTTATTCAATCTCAATTTTTCGAGAGCAGAAGTTTTAAAAAAAACTCTTAAAATTGCTCCTATTTTGGGGAGTAGGCCGAGATAAGAAAGGAATTTCTTGTCCTACTCAAAACTCACGCGATATGTTACATTCATGTCTCATCTGCACTAGAGATGGCGATCTGAGATCGATTAATCGAAGAATCTATTTCTCGGCCCAAATAATCGATTTTTTAAAATCGATATGTTGCACTGAATCGATTCAGTGAATCAATATTTCATCCTAGAAAATCGACATTCGATTTTTTTCTGTTTTGGTAAAAATTATACAATTATTTACAATTAGTTGAATGTACTATCTTTAAAACCCGTAATATTAAAGTGTTGGCGATTAAATGGTTAATTTACTGGCAAGAACAACAACAAAAAAACTATTTATCATCACGTTCACTCAATAGCCATATGATTATCGTGGGATCATCTGTTCCTTGTGAGCGCCTATTTTTGATTGCTGGCAACATCGCAAGTGATGAGTGGAACCACACTTAGATCCCAGTAGACTTGACAGACTGTTGTTTTTAAAAAGCTGAGATGTTAAGCATTGAGAGCTGTATAAGCTATATTTTCTATTTTCTGAACTTTTTAATGTAACAAATACATTTAGAAAATAAATGTCTTCTTTTTATACCTGATACTTTGCTATAGAAATAAAAATAATTGTAATTGTCGAATTTCCTGAGCTAAAAAATTCCTTGATTTTACTGATAAGAGATAATTTATTATGGAATTTTCTTGTTTTTCATAAAATGTATTTATGTTTACATTGTAAATGCAGAATTTAAAAAAAAAATCGATCTTTTAGACCTCGATTTTTTTGTGAGTCGATTCATTAGGTTACGATTAGAATCGAATTAAAAATCGATCTTTTTCAGAAAGAATCACCGTCCCTAATCTGCACCTATGAAGTCTTACAATGGGCTGCACCCTTTGCAATCGAAATTTGCTGCTAACAAGAAAAGTCTTTTTCTGTTGCGGACAAAAAAAAATGTCATTTATAAAAAATTCAAAAAAATTTCTAATTCAAGCTATTAAAAAAAATTTTCGGCTATTGAAACAGTTCCTTAATTGTAGGTTTATTATTCGTCAAATAGGTTTTTTTTGCCTTCATTTTAATCGGGGGAAAAGAAAGATTCGTTAAATCGCGAAATTCGTTGAATAGGGCAGGATTGACATTGGCCAAATTCGTTGAATAGGCAGTATATGCCTGCTGTATATGCTACAACTGAATTACATACAAACATTGGCGTAACGTGCACCCCCTCATCGTGAGGGGGGGCAGGGTTCCAAAGGGGCTCAAAGCCTGACTGACGCAAGTGCCTACCCTTTGTAAAATTCAACGTGGGGGCCCAAAACCTGACTTTGCAGGGGGGCTCAAATGTTCTCCGTTACGCCATTGCATACAAACACAATTATTATATTAAAAGCAATTATTAAATGTTGGCAAACTAATTATTTCTCAGATTTTGCTTTTATTCCAATTATCATCAATGTTTTCTTGATGAATAACAATATACTGGTTGATTCATAGTGTTACCAATTTCAGAGGATCATAAATTTTTATTGAATAAAGTTATTTATATGGAATTTTCAATGTGGTTTTCTCTAACACAGTACACTTTACGTTAGCGTTTCGGCTAAGCTAACAGTTTTTTCGACCATTTTCGGGGTATTTTTCCAACTTCCTCTTAAATTGCTTTTTGAAGCCCTTGAATTGCTCTTACTTTACGTCTATTTAATTGTTTTTAAGTATCCGCATAAAAAATAATCGCGTGAAAAACAGACAGGGGATAGTGATAGTCATTTATCAGGAGGCAGAATATTTATTTTTAACCTTCAGTCACTTTATAGTTGATTTTACAGTACGACTTGGTGCAGAATCTTGGTGAAAAACAAAGTTTCCTTGAGTGTAAAGACGTTTACTTTCTCTCTGTGTGTGATCAGGTGTTTCAAAACTTTATTATGATAGTATTTGGCATCAATTTTAGCCTTTTGTTCTACAAAAAAAAAATGGTTTTGTTAAGCCTTGAGAGAACATTCCCATCCATGCCATAACACTCGACGGTCTACTTGCATTTTGAAAAACAGCTGCGTCTTTTCGACGTTTTTTGCGTTAAATATATTGTATCTTCATTTTGCCAGTTGTGAATGAAAGATGAAACAGTGCTTCATTCGAAGTTATCCATGTTTTGTATCTATCTTTGCATAATATTAAATATAGAGGCCAAAAACGTTTCTTCGTTTTTCTAAGTCTTAACAGACATTTTATGACAGTCTGGAAAATTTACTTTTTTATAGCCAATTTTCTTTTTCTGACGATAAAATGTCGATTGCTATATCTGTAGGTTCTTTGCCATAGGTTTTTGAGGCAAAAGATTTTCTACAGCGATAATTCTTTTCAACTTCTTTTTTTCTTTTCCATTAAAGACTTCCTTTTGTTCACATTTTTTTCCCTGAAGCTTTTGATTGCGTGCCAAATTTTATTTCTTTTTTAAGTTTAGATAGTAATACAATAGAAAAATGTCTTTTTTGATTTTTAAATGCTTTTTTTTTACAGAATTCGAACAACCATCCTTCAAAAGCTGTAAAATTTCTTTCAGGGTTTGAGGATCTAATTTAAGTACTGTAATTTACTAATTATAATTTAAATGTTTCATTTTTAAAATAAAACCAGTAGTAAAATGATAGAGATTCATCATAAATAGTTATATGCTTTTAAAATTGGTCACACTAAGTTTGAATCAACCGGTACATGCAGAGTATACCGAAAAAATCAACTTGGAGCAGGGCCAGGATGAAAAGGCAGTGTGTGTGTGTGGGGGGGTATACTAGTTCTAGAGAAAGTAAATAAATAAAAAAAATTCCATATCACTTCACCATATAAATTCCATATCCGACTACGTTTGGAACCATGATTTTAAAAAAGCATATAAATGGATACTTTTCATGATATTTAGTGTCACTTAGATTAGAATACATGTATAAAATTATTTTAAGGACATTTTGACAAAAAAAAAATTATTTAAGTACAATATTTTGGCAAAAAATTAACTTAGAATAATCTTTTTTTTCAAAATGTTCTCCTTTTGTAAAAAAATACTTCTAAAATAATATTTTGCTTATATAAAGTAAAGACTTCTCCAGAGAGTCTGAACTATTTTTTTTGAAAAATTCACATTATTTTCAGAGTTACAACCCATTGAAATAATTATTGGCGTTTTTTTCTTAAAATTTCTCCCCTCTGTTGTCGTAAAACATGGATAAACCCACTTCTAAGTTGTATAGTTAAAAAATTCTAATTGAGCCTTCTGTACAGAGGTCTGAGCTATATACGGGCAAAATATTATTATAATAGAAGCATTTTTCACAAAAGGAGAATATTTTGAAAATGGGTCATTCTGTGTTCATTTTTTTGTCACAATATTGTACTTAAATAATTTTTTATTGTAATACTATTCTTAAAACAATTTTATATACATTTTCTAATCTAAGTGACACCAAATATCATAAATATTATCCATTTATAAGCTTTTGCAAAATCACGGTTTCGAATGTAGTCGGATACCTTAAGATAAGTTGGAAACCCTCTCTCTCTCTATACTGACAATGTTAAATTGGCTGTTTTCGATGTACCTTTTCTCAAAATCTGTTTTATGTACATCCTTGAAATTTTTCATACTATTAAAGTACACCTCTCTCATTATACTAAAATGAGCGTTTAGCTAATTTTGAATTTATTAATAAATTATGAAGTATTTTATCAAACATTGCGAAATTTGACCCATTTTTTTACTTAAAAAATTTGTAAAAATTAAATTTTTGAGTTTTTTTTACAAAAGCTCATTTTAGTATATATTAGACATCATTATAAATAATTCATAAAAAATTTACATACCTGTGAACAGTAATTTCTCAGAAAAGGTACATCGCACTTTAAAATTTTCATTTTGAGATAAATTGATTTTAATGTATACAGTGAGACATATAATTGGCTAGGAAATAAAAAAAATAAAAGGCTCAATTTAAAATAAAAGATACATGTTTTGGTTTATATTAGTCGTTACACTTTTAAGCAAAAACAAAGTAATTTGTTTACAATTTTCGTCATTAAAATGGGCGTGGCCCAAATTCAACGATTTTTTAAAAATACGTTTTAAGGGCTTCTTAATACCCTAGAGGTTAAAGTAAGGTATTTTTAAAAAGGTTAAAATCTATACAAATTGAGAATGTAAAAATCTCAAACTGTCAAAAAAATAAGATTTTAGCTTTAAGTGATGAATAGCATATTTTTGAAAATGTCGAAAATTGACACCCTCCATCACATCATTAGGTACTGTGACCAACAATTTCCCAACTTTAAAGTGATTTTTTTCACCAACGTGATATAACAGAGCTGTGCTGTTTATCACTTTCACAAATCAAGCAAAAGTCTTAGCTGTTTTAGTTAAAATCAACATAATTTGTATCAATCAGCGTTGGAGAAAATGATGTTACCCAACTTTGACTCTCCATAAAAAGAAATTAACGCATTAAAAAAATTGGCAATAATTCTTATGGACAAAGAAAAGTAGCAAGTTTCGTGCCATTTTGGAATCTTAATTAAAAGGGTCGTCTTTTGAAATAACTTGGCCAGGATCTTTGACTTTATCTTTGTCTTTCTTAAGTCAGATGTTTAAATGTGTACACGCGCAAATACAAATATATTTTTCAATAGATAGTAAAGAATAAAGAAAAAGCAAAATATTTTTTTTTTAAGTAGTAACATTATAGTTTTTGACAATACACTGAGGCAGAAGTCTGAAGAACCGCAAACATCAATGCAAAGAATCGTGGTTTGCCGACCTCTAGATTAAACACATTTACATCACACTCTAAAGCTGAATTCACACCAAGGCTGTCTGCGTTGAGTGTCTAGCCAATCAGAGACTTCATTTCGCCCGAGATGAAGTCTCTGATTGGCTAGACGCTGACAGCCTTGGTGTGAATGCAGTTTTTTGCAACACGAAGACTATTGGCAATTGATCTTTTAATTTTGAAACTAGCTCAAGTGACGAGGATGTAATGACGTGAGCCCAATAAGGTTACTTCCTTACTGGGTAGCGTGAGGGCCCAAAAGGCATTTTATTCCAGATTAAATAAACATAACAGTATATTCATTAGCAACTTGATAATGTTCACAGCCTTTCACTGTAGAAAAGTTCTAGTTCAAAGCCAATTCATTCAAGCCGTTGCTCCCCCAACTCCGGCACTTTGTCTTTCAAAAGTCTGCCATGTTCATCTCTCTTGGTCCTTGAGGTGCGGTTGCCCCCCCCCAAACCTCTATCGGGCGTCTTCGAAGAAAAAAAAAAAACAGAATTGGAGGGGAATGCCGAAAATTAAAGGAGATCTGGAAGGTTCTTATCAACCTGCGAGCCGATCCTTTAAACCTCCTAGGTGAGTCTCTTTCACGCCCCCAATAATCTCTGATTGGTGGGCGTAGCAGATTTGCACAAGGCTCTTCTCACTTTAGTCTCATTCCATTGGTGCTTGGAGATAATAGGCCGACGCCGTATCTTGTTCACCATCTGCTATAAATCGCCCTTTCACATTGACACTGAGGGTATGTGTTTATCACGAACAGGCCGACATTCCTCTTCATTCAAATCATTTGCGGCCCACATGTGCGAGGGGGACTCAACACAGAAGACTGTTCACAGGAGCGTTCTTCTACAAACCTCTGAGACGAAAATCGTCTGGATGTCCGAGAAAGTAAAGGTGTGGCGACATCGTAGCCGTTTTCCGAATCGACTCATATCTGTTATCCCCCAGATATGGGAAGAAGAATAGCCTGTCTTTTTTGGAAGATGCAATGTTCCATCTGGACATCTTGGTCAAGCCGTAAGTCAATCTTGTCGAGGAGTGTGCTACTAATGAGCCGACGTCACAAGGACAACACCTGTGTGTTGGCACTCCCCTCTCCAAACTTCCATACCACACCAATGGGAGAGCTTTGAGCTTCGACATATTTAACGGGCATCAACCCCTCTTCAAGGCGAGTATTCAAATGTATTCGGACCCGAACCAGGGACTCGACAGCACCAGCCACTAGTTCACAACCGTGACCACTCGATTTCCATGACCGAAAAATGGACGCAGAAACTCTTTAAAGAGCAAGCTGGATAAAATATGAAGAAATTAGTGCAAAACAAGAAAATTATTATAAGTAATAAAAAAAGATTTTGGCATAAAATGCGTGAAAAAAATCTAGTCTCAAAGATTTTTTCAATGCTATTAGAATAATCGGAAATAAAGTATAATAATTATTCCTCTTTTTTGATGTGTTCAATAAGGTAATTTTTACTAATAAACAATCGCAAGCACTTCGTTTTTTTTAATAATATGTGAATCAAAACAACACTTACATCTGAAGTATACCTATTTTAGTCAATTTTCAAAAGATAAGGCAGTTTTTTTTTTTTTTTTTTTTTGAAGAAAGTACGAATATTAATTTTTTATCAACAGCTGTACAAAATACGATAAAAAAATTATCTTCTACTGATTAAAAAACATCGCACAAAAAGAATTAACTTACTTTTTAATTTCTTGTGTAACAGTTGGACTTCTAATCTCATTCCAACAAGTTGGAATAGTCAAGTATTGTTCCATTTTTAAGCTTTCTGAAAAATCCCTGGAAAATCAAATCGTGTACCACCCAATCTTTCTTACTGCAGTCATGACAAAATTATTAGGAAGAGTGATTTTCCAAAGAATAAATTTTTTGCACTCATACCACAATGGCTTTTTACTCTCATCGAAGTAGTACAGTACAGTCCCGCTAATCCGAACACGGCTAATCCGAACATCCGGTTAATCCGAACGGCTCCGCGGAAAAATTTTTATAATTTTAAGGACGAAAATCGGTGAATATTTCAATATAAAACAGTGTAAATCTTAATTCAAAACAGTTCTTTATTTAATATGCACGCACTGTACATCAAGTTATGGTACAAGATTTTCTCCAATCACAAATTGTAGCTTTGCCAACATTAAACTCTGTAGCCAATTTTGTCACACCTTCACCTTTATCTAAACGCTTTAGAACCTCTAGTTTGTCTTTAAGAGTAAGTGTTGAGTATTTACGCTTACTCGCCATAACAATCTGTTTACGTACACTGTATCACAGATAAATGTCCAAAACACACAACAAACTGTTTTCACTGTAGAATATCACACTGTAACACTGTTATTAACACAGAGACAAAAGCGGACGAGTATAGAACAAGCACGGAACGACTGACGGCCAACAGGACGGGCACACGTAGTCACACTGACACACTAAGTTAGGAGTGGTGGAGGGAGGACACACGCGTCGAGGAGTGGGAGTACAGTCCACGCGGCAAAAAACCGGGTGCGTACGCTCACATTACGACAAAATACATAGACACAATAGACCCGTACTCCCGGTTTAAATAGTGATTTCGCTGTTACTCCGGCTAATCCGAACAATCACGTAATCCGAACAGGGGTCGGTCCGATATTGTTCGGATTATCGGGACTGTACTGTATTACTTCTCTGGTTCAGATTTAATATATCATCATAATAACTAGAGAGTAAAAGGAATATTTTTTAGTGGCTTTAGATGTTATAAATTGGCTTGTGATTCTACACGGCCTTGTCTCAGAGTTTGAGAAAATAGGCTGTTCAGGAAGAATGTGTAGAACAGGGGTACTCGACCTTTTCCCCCCGCCGGGCCGTATACATACGAAAGGTATTTCACACGGGCCACATGTGAGGATAATGGAAAACAAAAACTATAAAACCAAAACAATATTGGACAACAAAATTGATCAAAATATTAAAACTCATTTTTGGCTTTATTTTAGTTCTATATTAACCTTTCTACCACACAAATAAATTATAGTTTAAAAAAGAAACACCAAAAACACGCTTTTATAGTGAATCGAACTAAAAAGTAAAAAAAAAAAAGATTCTTAATATAAGAATAAAATGATTAACGAGAAAATTAATGTCATTGGGATAAAATCGGGGGATGCTCTATATTAATTGTTATAATTTCTTCCAAGTTCTCTTTTCCGAAATGCTGAGTTAGTGTAAAAAAGGAGAACAAAGCACACCCCACGCTTTTACCACAATGACATTATAATTTTCTCGTTAATCATTTTATTCTTATATTAAGAATTATTTTCTTAACTTTGTAGTTCGATTCACTATAAAAGCGTGTTTTTTAGTTTTTTTTAAAGCTATGATTTATTTTGCATTTTATAGTTCGATCTACAATAAAAGCCTGTTTTTTTAGTTTTTAAAACTATCATTTATTCTTTGTTGAATTTATCCTTGAGTTTGATATTTGGAGCTGGAATTATGTGGCTGCTGGAATCTTGTTCTTCAATGGATATTAATTAACGGGTCTGAAGGGTATTTATTCTCTCTGTTTACGGGGCCTCGGATGAGTCCCATATCGTTATATTTCAAAGATTCCGTCTCTATAGATACAGGTCTAACTAATAAAAGTGTGTTGAGAAGAAATATTAAATGTCAATCGTATTATCGCCTTTTAAACGTATTGCTATAATGTGAATTCATATCATCACTTCTAAACATATTGCTTTATCAACATAAAAAAATATTTAGCAGTTAGAACATTCATTTATCACCCTTTAACCGTATTGCTATAATGCTAATTCGTATCATGACTTCTAAACGTATTGCTTTATAAAAATAAAAAAATATTTAGCAGTTAGAATATAAATTATTTTTATTGATATGCACGAGTCTTCCCCCTTTCTTATATAAAGAGAACTTTGTTTTATTTGTATTAATGACAAGCGTTTTCCTTTTTAGGGTAGCATCTTTTTAAGGGGTAGGGTCCTTTAGTCGCCAAATTTGGAAATGGAGTGTGGAATTAGTCGCCTAACCTGGAAACGATATAATAAATTAGTCGCCAAATCTTGAAATCCTGAAAATCGTTATTTTTTACGTTCCTGATCAGGACAATGGAACAAAATTTTGAAATTATTGTATTGCCATCGGTCCCCTTGACAAATGTGCAAAATTTCGAATTAATCTGACCTTTTAAAGTGGGTAAAAACCGAGTCCAAAGATTCCATTACATACAAGTGAAACTTATTAAAGCGTGTTAAAAATATTTACTTTTATGTAGTTTTTCCTGAGTTTTCATCCAGCCTCTTGTTTGCATTCTACTATCAAAAAAAAAAAAAAAAAAAAAAAAGAAGAAGAAGGAAACTGATAGTAAAATTGATATATTTGATTGCTTGATCGATAAAATTTCTCGCTAAATTTTCAGTACGTTGTTCTTAAATAGTTAAAATTCAATTATTTTTAATACAATGGGGTGTGACCGGGCCACATGCGGCTTGCGCGACGAAGGTTGAGTATAACTGGTTTAGATAGATTCAGAAAGTAGAGGAGGAGGGAAAAAAAGGGGGGGCAAGAGAATAAGATTTTGTTAATAATTTATTAAAACTATACATACATAACTTTTCCCACTCTTGAACTTAAGGCACAAATTCTTAAATACAAGTGAGAAATACACATTCTCATACAATTCACGCAGTCTAATATACCGTGTTTACTCGAATCTAAGCCGCCCCATTTTTCCAGTGTGAATGCTACTGAAAAACGGGCGCGGCTTAGAATCGAAGGTAAAGCATTTGTTGGATAGGGGAAAGTTTCTCCAATAATTCATTCTATTCTAAATATCGTTGTCTGCTCGTATTTAGGAAATTTTTTTACATACACTTTCTTTTAATCACCTAAACACCAAAGATATCGGCAATAGGATCGAGGCGAGTTCAGTATGATGTAGATTTGGAAAGGGAGGCAATTTTATATCCAGAAAAAAAAATAGAAATAGATTAGCCACTGAAAAAATATTTGTGTTTCATCCAGGGATGAAACAAATATACGTCTCGATGGAATAAATAAAATAATATAATTTTTGCTTGTAAATTTTTTCAGCAGTCTTTAATAATTCTTTTAAATTCTTTTCTAATACCTACATTCTTTTGAAAAAATTGTTGCGTAACAAAGGCATTGGATAGCATGGAGGACGTCACCGTGGGGAAAAGTAGCGACGGGGTGGACCCGATTCCGAAGTCAGCTGTGACAATGAGAGAGAGGGATCACTTTCGAAACATGATGCTGACTTAGAGTAATTAAAGAGTGTTTTTTTTCAGGTATAGAAGTTTAAGTTGGCATTACTTTCCAAGATGGAGACCGATTTAACAGCTGTCAAGTGATTTATTCTCAGTTTGGTTTGGCAATTCATCAAAACGATCATCAAGCAAGGCGTAGATTCGTCGAATGGGCCCAAAACGAGATTGCCGTTGTTCCCGATTTTCATAAGCGAATTTTGTTTAGCGATGAAGCGCACTTCTGGTTGAATGGCTACGTCAACAAACAAAACTGCCGCATTTGGAGTGAAGCTAATCCACAAGTGTATGTCGAAACACCGTTACATCCAGAAAAAACTGACTGTTTGGTGCGCTTTATGGGCTGGTGGAATCCTTCTTCAAAAACGATGAAGGCCACAACGTTACAGTCAATGGTGATCGGTATAGAGCCATGATTACTAACTTTTTCATTCCTGAATTGAACAATCATGATGTCCAGGAGCTGTGGTTCCAACAAGACGGCGCAACATGTCACACAGCTCGTGCCACAATCGATTTATTGAAAGACACGTTGGGTGACCGCCTAATTTCACGTTTTGGACCTGTGAATTGGCCTCCAAGATCTTGTGATTTAGCACCGCAAGACTATTTTCTGTTGGGCTATGTAAAGTCATTGGTCTATGCGGATAAGCCACAAATGCTTGACCATTTGGAAGATAACATTCGCCGTGTTATTGCCAATATACGGCCCCAAATGTTGGAAAAAGTCATCGAAAATTGGACGTCTAGATTGGACTACATCCGAGCCAGCCGTGGCAGTCATATGCCAGAAATCATATTTAAAATGTAATGCCACAAGATTATCTTTCGAATAAAAAAAATCATGTCAATCGAATAATACATCGTTGTTTTATTGCAATTTAAAGTTCTATACCTCTAAAAAAACACCCTTTATAAGTTCATGTATGTTTTTGAAAGTTTTTATTATTGGTCAAATAAATTAATTATTAGCTTCTTATTTCTCATTAATTTTTTTAAAAACTTCATTATTTTCAGATATTGTTGAACTTTTTACACAATTTTTTTTCCTTTAAAAAAGAAGTAGAGAATTGGGGGTGCGACTTCGAATCGATGACAACATTTTTTCACAAAAACATTTTGAGAATTCATGGATCATTCTAGAGACCAAATAATTTGTCAAAATTAAACGAGTTGAGTAAATTAAACCTATTATGTATATAATGCAGTAATATTTCTTTAGATTATAGTTTCCCAAACTTTTTTGTCTCATAGACCCCTTGTCATGTTTTCAGGTTTGGGGTAGACCCCCTGCTTACTTAATATTGCATTTTTGCAAATTCATCATAGAAAACTCATGATAATTTTAAATGTTTGTTAATTAAATTAAAATCCCTATTAATTAATTTAATCACAGTTAATTATTTAAATAAAATCACAGTTAATTAAATAAAAATCGCAGTTAATTAAATAAAAATCACAGTTAACTGAATAAAAATCCCAATTAATAAAATTAAAATCTCAATTAATTAAATAAAAATCACAATTAAGTTAAAATCACAATTAATTAAATTTAAATAAGATAATTAAATTAAAATTTAAAATCAATTTGCTACAAAAAATAACTTAGCAAAAAATAAATGTATTTAATGGAATGGATGAACTTGATGCTGTAATAACAATTTTTGAACATTTAGCATCAATTTAGTCAGGTTCAATTTTAAATCTCCTCGATTAGTAGTGTCCAGTTTCTTTCTTTTTTGTTTTTGTTAAGAGATTGGCAGCCGCACTGAAACCTCATTCCACAAGGTACTAAGATGGAAAAGCAATTAAAAATTTTCTAGCGATATTATATAATGTGGGATAAGTAAGAGGTATATCTTTTTGAAGCCAGAATTTCTGATATCCATTTTTAAACTGTACCTTAAGCTCTTCGTTTGTACTTATTTCAATCAGTTCCTCTTATAATACGACGTCCGTCTCTTCACCATATGGATTGATTATCCACTGTGGTATTACCACACACCACACCTAGTCAAAATATCTTTATACCTTAATTCAAAATCTGAACAGAGGGCACTCAAATGCTGAATGTAGGCTAAAATGTCCTCTTCTTGGCAGTTTGTTTGAGACAAATTGGGAAAACTCACGTCGTCCAATATTTTGCTTCAGTAGCTTAATTCTGGCAAGAAACGTTGAAACGATGGACTTTGTTTTAATCAAATTTAAGCTATCACCTTGTATATATATATATAAGTGCAAGTTATCATCATTAAATCTACTGTTCAGTGTACGTATGTAAAGGTAGAGCGCCCTCTAGCGCTCAGAGTGTCTAACGAATCTGTGTAACCTCTGACTCCATCGAGAAAGGAGTCAAACCGAGTGAGCTGAGCAACAGAGTAATAAAAACTACAGTCCATTGAGAGAGACTTTTTGAGTTCTTTAGTTGTGACCCAACATTCTGGTCCAGTCTCAACCGGAGCGACCTTTGCATTAAAAATACGAGGTATATGCTGTTGTTTTTTGACTTTTCGTTGAAAAATCGAACTTTAAACTTTAACGATGTTTAAAGGAGCAAAAAAAAAGAAGACTTGAGGCGAATCGCTTCTGAATTAGAGTTGTGTGTGAGTGATAAATTAACTGTTTTAGACTTCATGGATCTTATAAAAAACTGTGATCGATACAAAAACGATCCTGATTCCGTGCATAAGTTAGCAAATTTAATTATCGAAGAAAGAAAGTATAACGAAAGTCAGCAATTAGAGTTAGAAAAAATAAGAGAAAAGTCTAAGCTTGATTTAGAGATAGCGAGAATACGAGCAAATAATAAATACAATAATACTGAAGTTAATTGTAATGATTCCTCTTCTTTAGATTCTTTAATCAAAAGTATCCGCACACTTACAGTGAAAATTCCCGACAAACCTGAGGGATGGAGTTTCTTTTTTTATCATTAGAACGTGCATTTGCAGCCAAAAGTGTTACTGATAAATTTAAGCCTGAGATTTTGTTAAATTTATTAGGAGAAAAAGCTGCAAATATCATTATATATCTGAAAGATGAGGATCTTAAAAATTATGATAAAATAAAGTCCATAATACTCCAAGAATTTGAGCCAACTCCTCAATCGTGTTTAGAGAATTTTAAGAAAGCAACACGGCAAAATTGTGAATCCCATGTCCAGTTTGCGAGTAGATTAACAGCAAATTGGGAATACTATTTAAAATTGAGAAATGTTTCAAATTTCGAGGTATTAAAACAATTAATAGTTTCAGACAAAATATTTAGTACTTTAGATAAAGAAACCGCATCGCATATTAGTGTCAGACAAGCAGATAAATGGTTTGATCCTTTAACGTTGGGAAAAGAAATTGATTTATTTTATTCATCGCGAGAAAAACCACTGAGTGAGTGTCGCAAAAATCAAAATTCTAAAAATATGTCTAGAGTATTTTTCTCAGATGTCAAGGGCAAAAAATGTGTTTGTGTCAATCTGATAGTCGTTTTTTAAATAAATGTCCTCAATATAAGCAATTATCAGTAAATAAACGGGTAGAACTTGTTAAAAATAATTCCTTGTGTTTTAATTGTTTAAATTTGCATAGAAACAAGTTTTGTAAATCTAAAGTTCTTTGTAAATGCTGCCAAAAAAAAGCATCATTCTTCTTTGTGTTTCTCTGGAGACCCAAATTTTACGAGTGAAAGGGTCATTCAACCTTCTTCATTGGGGGTGCAGAAAGAGCCGGAAACAGAGGAATCCTCGGTGAGTCAACTTTCAGCGAAGGCGTCTGTGTTCAAACCCATAAATTACATAGGGGAGATTTCGAAAGAGGAGTCTTCTTCTCAGGGTGTAGAAGATCTGTTTAATGCAACGAGTTACGTAAAATCGAAATCCGTTTTACTTTCAACCGCGAGTTGTTTCATTAGAGATTCCTTTGGAAAAATGCAGGAGGTCAGAGCGCTGTTGGACGGTGGTTCAACAAGCAATTTTATTTTGCAACAGTGTATGAATAGACTCAATTTAAAAAGAGAGAAAATAAACATTTTAGTTTCAGGATTAAATAATTCAGAGTTAACGATTAAATCGCGCGTTAATGTAACAATTGCAAATAGAGGAAATAGTTATGAAACTAATGCAGACTTTTTTGTAGTGCCGCGAATTACGGATATGATTCCTTCTCAACCATTTAACGTTAGTTTGGGTAATTTCAGTAGAGAGAGAAATTAGTGGATGAAAATTTCAACATTCCGGGAAATATTGATTTATTGTTGGGAGTAGAAATCTTTTATGAAATTCTTTTACCAGGACAAACAAATCTTTTAAATACAAAATTAATTTTTAAGAATACAGTCTTCGGCTATATTGCGAGTGGAAGTATTCCAGTTTCTAGTGAAAATAAACCTCACTGTGGGTTAATCAAAGATAATGTCGATTTAGAAAAGACAATGAGGAGATTTTGGGAAATTGAAAATGTTGAGCCTGAGACAATAAAAAAATAAGGAAACGATAATTTGTGAGGAGCATTTTCAAAAAAATCATACTAGAGATAGTACGGAAGATATATAGTATCTATGCCATTTAAACATGATCCAAATTGTTTAGGCCAGTCAAAAGATATTGCCCTTAAAAAATTAAATTCTTTATGGAATAGATTAAAACGTGAGCCTAACTATTTAAAATTATATAGAGATTTTTTAAAAGAGTATAAAGAGCTAGGCCATATGCAAGAGGTAGATGAGAAAGAGGAGTGTGGAATGTATTTCATACCACATCTTGGTGTTTATCGCTCTGATAAAAAACAAGTAAATTGAGAGTAGTTTTTAATGCGTCGAGTGCAACTACAAATGGTTATTCTTTAAATTCTCTACAATACAATGGGAGAGTTGCTCAAAATGACCTTTTTTCAATAAGGGTCGCTTTAGAAAGCACATATTTGCATTTATTGCGGATGTGCAAAAAAATTTATCGAATGATTTGGATTAATCCAGATCAGCGTAAACTTCAGCGCATTCTGTGGAGAGAGAACATGGATGAACCAATAAAAACGTTTGAGTTGTCAACTGTGACCTATGGAACAACGAGTGCACCATTTTTAGCGACACGTATGCTAAAACAATTAGCCCTAGATGAAGCAGAGAATTTTCCATTAGGGTTTTCAGTTGTGATGAGTGACATGTACATTGGTGATGCATTTACCGGTGCAGAGACCTTATTAGAAGCAAAAGAACTGAAAAATCAACTGATCAATATCTTCGCTAAAGGGTATGGTTTTGCATAAGTAGTGCGGAAATAATACGGAATTGATTGAGGTTTCCGAAAATTATGATTTTCAGATTCATCAGAGATAAAAGTGTTGGGTGTTTATTGGAACCCCAAGCATGATTGCTTCTCCTTCAGAGTAAAAATAGACTTGCACGAATTAAATACCAAACGGAATGTTTTGTCAACCATCGCCAGGATATATGATTCTCTAGGTCTTTTAGGTCCTGTGGTGGCGAAGGCGAAAATCTTCCTTCAAAAATTATGGATGCTAAAGATTGATTGGACAGATTTGCTTCCAGATACAATCAATAGAGAATGGCGACAATTTGTCGAATCACTTCAGGTAGTAAATGACATCAACATCAATCGATGCATTGTGGTAGAGCAACCGGAAGTGATCGAGCTGCATGGATTCTCCGACGCGTCCCAGTCAGCATATGGAGCTGTCGTCTACTGCAAATCCATAACATCAGATAGAAAGATGCTTGTACATCTTATTGCCAGTAAATCCCGAGTTGCGCCTACCAAGCAAACAACGATTCCTAGACTTGAGCTATGTGCCGCTGTGGAAAATTAGTGCATCGTGTCAAGCAAGCTTTAAAATTAAATGTGACTAATACTTTTCTTTGACTCCATGATAGTTTTGTCATGGATAAGGAAGGAGTCATATCAACTAAAAACCTTTGTGGCTAACAGGATTGCTACAATCCAGGAGATGACTTCCAGTGAACAATGGCGTTATGTGGCAACAGAGGACAATCCTGCCGACTTCGTTTCCAGAGAAATGGATTCTCTAAAACTTAAAACCTGTGAGTTGTGGTGTGTAGGAGTGGGAAGGCCCATTGACACCAGCTAAGGGGAATGGGTAGTTTCCCCTCCCCCGTGGAATGTGGAATGGCAAGTGGCAGGATTCGGTCTTTGGGTACGATGGAGTGAAGTCATGTCCGAGTGTTGCTAACTGTATAATAACTGTTTTCTTTAAATGTTTTTTTAATAAACCTTAATTTTTAAAATTTAAATGCCAGGTTTTTTTTTAATTTGTTTCCGTGCCCATTGATTAGAATCAAACTTTACTGGCGCAGCCGTTAATGATCGAGTCTTAGTGGAAAACCCCACAGGAAGAACGTTCCAGAAATTTCGAGTTTTCTGGATTCCCGCGTGGAAATGAATCAGGTAAGAGTTTTTTGCTTGCAACTCCCTGTAATGTAAGACGAGAGAAATTTATAAAATTATACTGTTTAATATCCATTTATTAAGAGAGAATTTTGATTTTATTTTTTGTATACGTCAGTGTACGTTTTTTTTTGCTCTGCATATCCATGCAGTTGTAACTTGTTGAACGCCAGTTCAATTTTGAATTAATTATATACATCAGTATATATATTTTATTATTCTTGTTCCATATCAATGGAAAGTAAGTTTTAGAACATCCGTTCTAAAAATTAAACTTCAAAATCATTAATTCTCTCAGTATATTATTTTATTGCATATCCATGCAGTTATTTATAAAATTTTGAACGCCAGTTCAAATTTCAGTTATTATATATCAGTATATTTTTTTATTATTTCTTGTTCCATATCAATGGAAAGTAAGTTTTAGAACATCAGTTCTATGAATTAAGGAAAACTTCAAAATCATTAATTCTCTCAGTATATTATTTTATTGCATATCCATGCAGTTATAAAAATTTTTGAACGCCAGTTGAATTGTGAGTTATTATATACATCAGTATATATTTTATTATTATTGTCCCATATAAATGGAAAGTAAGTTTTAGAACATCAGTTCTATGAATTAAGGGAAACTTCAAAATCATTAATTCTCAGTATATTATTTTATTGCATATCCATGCAGTTATAAAAATTTTTGAACGCCAGTTCAATTGGGAATTATTATATACATCAGTATATATATTTTTTATTATTGTTCCATATAAATGGAAAGTGTTTTAGAACATCAGTTCTATAAATTAAGGAAAGATTGTATGTTTTTTTTCTTTATTGTATTTATTTATTTTTGTAATGCACAATAATAAGTTCACGTCAGTGAATAGCAATTGAGTTTATTGAAAAATTAATGCTAAAGAATAATACTTATTTTATGTCAATAAAATTATTTTGTGCTTATGTACGCATAGTATTTTTCGATTAATGTGAAAAAAAATATATTATCAGTTTAAATTGGAGAAAAACTACCGAATATATATTTTGTAGTGTTCTATTATTCCAGCCAGGAATGGATTAAGTGGTGCATGTCGGTTATATTTTAAGTGATTATATTGTGTATATCAGAAATAGGTTAGGAGATTATTGTGTGTCAATAATATTTTAAGTGATTATTGTGTGTCAGTAATATTTTAGGTGATTATTGTATATCGGTAATATTTTAAGTGATTCTTGTGTATCAGTAATATTTCAAGTGATTCTTGTGTATCAGTAATATTTTAAGTGATTATTGTGTGTCAGCAATATTTTAAGTGATTATTATGTGTCAGTAATATTTTAGGTGATTATTGTATATCGGTAATATTTTAAGTGATTCTTGTGTATCAGTAATATTTCAAGTGATTCGTGTGTATCAGTAATATTTTAAGTGATTATTGTGTATCAGTAATATATGAAGTGAGAATTTTTTAAGTGATATAATCAGTAATATATTAAGTTTTATTTATTAGTTATTTAAGTACACTTGGTATATTGCGAAATATATAATACATTATTTTGGAATTCCTCCTAATTCATTGAGTGTTGTGTTAGTGTAGCGGATGCTTATTGTTGTGTGTTTTAAACAAAGATATATTTGTGGTGTTTAATTTTTAGCAATCCCTTCTGGGTGTTATTTCATTTGATTATTTGTTTAGTTGCGGTATATTGGAAAAAGAAAATTTTCAAATGGCATTTTTGGAGAAAGCTAAAAAGCAGGATTTAGTTTTGTTGGCTGAGGAGTTAGGTCAAAAGGTATCAGATAAAATGACGAATATAGAGCTAAGGAATATCATAATCGGTAGCAAAGATTACGAAGAAGAGTTCGTTAGAGATCAGTTATCTGTTATTTTAGAGGAACGCTTTGAAAGGGAAAGTGAGGAAAAAATCGCCAGGCAGCTCGCAATCGAGGAGGAAAAAATCGCCAGGCAGCACGCAATCCAGCAGCTGCGCTGGGAATCAGAATTGAATGAACTGCGGTTAGAGATCGAAAGTATTCGGTCGAATGTCAAGCGGACGAGTTGTGCAGAAGATCGTAAGAAGACATCTTCAAATTACCGAATTAGTATCGGGAGGGCCGAGGAACATGTGAGGGAAACGTCTCCTGCTGTGTTGATGGCTGAAGCTACGATACCAGTAACTACTCCTATCAAGGAAGAAAAGGGAATGGACGATTTAAGGGTTGTTTACGTCAAGGTCAAGGGTGAGCAAGAAATGGTGAATGCTGTCATAGACACAGGTGCCCAGATGCCCGTGGTAAGACCAGATGTTGTCGAAGGACAAAGCATTAATAATAGAGGGTCAATTCAAATAACGTCTGCATTTGGGGAGCATGAAATGGGTGAAGTAAAAGATTCCAACATGGAATTGAATGACTTTAGGCACGGTGTTGTGCCTGTCTCTAAAAATTTGGTTAACGACATGTTAATCTGTTCCTCTGATTATGAAGTATTAATAGAAAACTCGCAAATGATTCGCAATCCTGCGAAACTTCGAGAACCTTCAAAGAAAGAAGGAATTATTAGTTCAACAGATTCAAAATCAGTTTGCAGCCAAGAAGTGGTCACCGATCTACTTCCTGAGACACAGTCTTTATTGAATGTTCCAAACGGAGATTTGGTTGCAGTAAAAATTAATGGATCGAATGTCCAAACAAATGGACAAGGTATAAAAGAAAGCAAGGGTGAGGTTGTCTTAACTTGTGAATTTAAAAATAGGAATCTTGTATAGTACTAGGCGTGGTTGCCCCCGTAAGGAATGTATTCCTAATTTTATTGACTCAACCCAGGTGCAATGTTGTCGTGATCCAATAACAGGAATTGTTAATTTGGAGTTGAAGGCAGGATTGAAAATACTTAAGGTTCGCGAGGATATTTTATGGACAATAACATGCGTTGATTGTTTTTGTCACTCTTGGGACTGAAAAGGATTTTTCTTGCTTTCATTTTACATAGAAATTGGAAGAAAAAGAGAAAGAGAATTTTTAAAATGTTTAAACCTGGTACAATAAAAGAATTAACGTTTGGCTGAAGGTTTAAGCATGTAAAAGTAATGAATTATTCAGGTTGCCTGCTCCTGTTAAATAGATAAGATTTATGCCAATGATTATATATGTACTTAACGTTTTTCAGTACCATAATTTCTGGAAATTTCTAAAGATTAAAACTTTGGCTTCTAAATATGCTTTGCTAGTACATGTCGTATAATTATTTTAGATTTTATGATATATTTTTGGTAACTTCTTTTTATATTTTAATATTTTTTTGAGTATTATTTGTGTTAAAACTTGTACGGATATTAATTTTCTAGCATATTAATGTGATTTGTAAATCTATTTTTGGGAGTTGTATTAGCAAAAGCTCTTTTTACATGATACCTGAAAAAAAAAAAAAAAAAATTTCTCTCGTTATCTTGTTTCTTGCCATGTATGTGTGCATGTGTTTTTTTTTTTTCACAGTTTCTTTTCAGCTTCATCGTCCTGGAATGACGGATGAGCTTTTTAAGGGGGGAGGTGTAGGAGTGGGAAGGCCCATTGACACCAGCTAAGGGGAATGGGTAGTTTCCCCTCCCCCTTGGAATGTGGAATGGCAAGTGGCAGGATTCGGTCTTTGGGTACGACGGAGTGAAGTCATGTCCGAGTGTTGCTAACTGTATAATAACTGTTTTCTTTAAATGTTTTTTTTTAATAAACCTTAATTTTTAAAATTTAAATGCCAGGTTTTTTTTTAATTTGTTTCCGTGCCCATTGATTAGAATCAAACTTTACTTGGTGGAATGGTCCTAAATTTCTGATGAGCAACCAGTACCCACAACGACAAATTCCTGTTGCAGTGATCAAGGATCCAGGTGAACTTAAAAACTGTAGTGACTTTTCTAACTTTTTTCTTGATTCTGCTACTAACTCTTTTGTAAATAATTTACTTAACCTTAGTAATGACTATTTTAAAATTATTCGTGTCTTAAGTTTTATTTGTAGATTTGTTTATAATTGTAAGAGCAAAGAAAGTAAAAGAATTGGGCCTCTAGATTTAGGAGAATTAAAAAAGGCTGAACAGCTTTTATTGAAATTAGTACAAAAGGAAGAGTTTAGAGATGAATGGTATTCAAAATTCTGCCATGGTACCTTCCAACAGTCGAGTAAAAACACTCAATCCATTTATTGATAGTGAAGGGATTTTGAGAGTTGGAGGTCGATTGAGAAATAGTGATATTAATTATAACCAGAAATTTCCAATTCTTTTACCTTCGAAACATAAATTGACTTATTTAATAGTTGAGTATTTTCATAAAAAGTTTTTACATAGTGGTCCACAATCCTTGTTATATCAGATCAGGCAAAATTTTTGGATATTGAATGGCCGTAATATTTGTAGAAAAGTTTTTCATAATTGTGTAATTTGTTGTAAGGCCAATCCTACTTGCACTGATCAAATAATGGCTGACTTGCCAAAGGATAGAGTTATCAAAAATTATCCATTCAATGTGTCAGATGTGGACTTCTGTGGCCCTTTTACATTAAGTATAAAGGACAGAGAAAAGGTGTATATAACAAAATCTATGTTTGTATATTTATATGTTTTGTTTCTAAAGCTGTGCACTTAAATATTGTCACTGATTTAACCTCTAATGCATTTATTGCTACACTTAAGCGTTTTATATTTAGAAGAGGTAAATGTGCTAAGTTGTATTCTGATAATGCAACAAATTTTGTGGGTGCAAATATAGAACTTAAAAAATGTTTAATTTGGTGTGTAAACCTGATGAGGCACTTGCAAGTTATATGGCCTCTGAAGGAATAGATTGGAAATTCCTCCCCTAGAGCCCCAAATTTTGGAGGTCTCTGGGAGGCAGGCGTTAAATCTTTTAAGTTCTATTTAAAGAGAGTAGTAGGTAACATTAGATTAACATATGAAGAGTTTCTGACCGTGATTATCAAATAGAGGGGATGTTAAATTCTCGTCCTCTTGTCCCATTATCTTCTGACTTAGATGATTTAAATGTATTGACTCCTTCTCATTTTTTGATAGGTAGATCAATTACATGAATTGTTGAGCCTGATTTAACTAATTTAAATGAAAATAGGTTGGATAATTGGCAGAAAATTACAAAAATAATTCAATTAATTTGGAAAAGGTGGAGTGTAGACTATTTAAATAGTTTGCAGCAGAGAAATAAGTGGCATTTCGAGAAAAAGAATGCTAAAATTGGAGATATGGTTATAATAAAAGAGGGTAATTTACCTTCATGTCAATGGTCATTAGGTAGAATCAACAATATTTATCCAGGAAAGGATTCTAAAGTAAGAGTAGTGGAAGTCAAAACCACTAGAGGTATATTTAAGAGACCCATTTCGAAACTGTGCATTCTACCAATTGAAACAGTGTGTGTGTGAAGTAGCATATATAACCCTTCAGATAGTAATGTTTGTGTGTAGAATAGTATTTTTTTAATTCTGTGTGATTTATCAATTGTTTATACATTGTCTTCATTTGTATGTTGTTTTGTTTGTATTTTGAAGTATTGTATTTCTGTGTGTTATCTTTATGATTATGTTCTGTGTAAATCTTGCATGTTGAAAAACATTGCAAGGCCGGGCGGCATGTTCAGTGTACGTATGTAAATGTAGAGCGCCCTCCAGCGCTCAGAGTGTCTAACGAATCTGTGTAACCTCTGACTCCATCGAGAAACGAGTCAAATCGAGCGAGCTGAGCAACAGAGTAATAAAAACTACAGTCCACTGAGAGAGACTTTTTGAGTTCTTTAGTTGTGACCCAACATTTACTAAACAAATCTGTTTCCATCTTAAAATTGTATCTTTAGAATCCAAAAACTCTAGAACATTCTCAAATAGTGCAAAAAATCTTGTCAAACACAAGCCTTTCGACAGACAGCGGACGTCCGTGTGAAGGTGTAATTGATGAAAATGCTCTTCATTTTCTTCACATAACTGCGCAAATAAACGTGTATTCAATGCGTTGCTTCGGATTCGGTGTGTCTAATTTATGACAAATTGAAGAGACTCATGTAATCTGCCATTTAGATTTTTAGTTACTAATTGCTGTCGATGGATAACACAGTGTATTACTAACACCCCCGGTACATTTTGTTTTAAATGGCCTATAAATCCACGATAGCGCCCGACCATAGCAGGTGCTCCATCTGTTGCTACTCATATGTTTGATAAGGGTATTGAATTTTCTATGAAATATTCCTTCAAAACGTTAAATATGGATTCGCCTTTAGTGTCGGTTGTCAGAATTCTTGCAAAGAGTATTTCTTTTGGTGCTCCTGATCCATAATAAAGCGAACATAGGCCAATAATAAGGATTCATTTCTAGTTAAGGCTGACTTGTCCAGCTGAAGAGAGAAATGTGACGTTTGAAAATAATCGCACAAAAAACTTTCAACATCTTGACTCATTTCATCAATACGTCTTTGAGCAGTGTTGTTGCTCAAGGGAATTCTTCTAATTATATCGGATGTTGATTTAGGTATAACAGTTTTTAAAACCTTCTCAACGGCTGGGAAAATCAACTCTTCTCCAATTATATGCGATTTTGCTATAAGTAGCGAAATATTATAAGACGCCTGCAAACCATTATCGTCTCTTTGTGAAGTCGAAGCAAACATTCTGTCCATCGTGGGTCGCTTCTGAAGTTTTTCTTTGAGTATTTGAAAATACTTCAAATCTTTACTTCTTTTATCAGGATGACATCTTCTCAAATGATCCTCCAACTTAGAGGGTTTCATAGTGTCATTACTTAAGAATCTGTTACATAAAATACACATAGGCAATCTTTTGTCAGAAACTGACTCAATAAAACCAAACTTCAAATAATCAACACTGTACTGTCTACATTTCTTTTTAGATTCGGCCATGTTAAGAATTAGTTTCCTGTGGAAAAATTCAGTTATTAAAATTAGACATGGTAAAAAAAAATATTCTAGTTGTATAACTTTATTTTACATTTAAACATATAACAGGGTCGACTCGAGAAATTTTGCTACCTGGGACAAAAATGCACAATGCCACCCCTCCTCTCAAAATAAAAAAAAATATATTATTGAAAAAGATAAATTGTGTGTGTTCACACACATAGATACACGCCTACAAAATCTTAATAGTTTGCGCTAACAGAAAAACAGCATGACAATATAATATATATTTGATAATATATTTTATATATATATATATATATATATATATATATATATATATATATTAAAAACTATATAACTAACACACACAGTAAAACAAATTTAAAAGATCGAAGGATCCTTAAAAAGTCGTTATGATTTTTAAAGAATTTGATGAGACAATTGTGTGCTTATTTTCAAAGAAATTGGCCAACTGCAATAAGTCTTTTGATTCTAGAAATCTCAACCGTTTGTCTTAAAGTAATCCTTAGATGTAAAGTAAAACATCTACTGTGTGGGTCCCTGTTTCCAAAAGCTCCCCCGTTTCTTTTTAGTTGGTTATATGACACCGGACATCCTGTGAGCGTTAGGGATGTCCATTGCGACCTCACTCTAGGAATGGGAGAAAGTTGCAAAAAAAGTGTCAACACATAAACCAAAAGTATTTCAATATCCATGTAAATACAAAAAAAAAAAAAAAAAAAAAAAATCCTGAAGATACTTTTGTAGACCCCTATTTACCCTTCATGGACCCCCAATTTATTTTTTCCCTGCCGTAGACCCCTTGCGAGTCGTCATCGACCCCTGGGGGTCTATAAAGACCACTTTGGGAATCACTACTTTAGATCATCTAGAACAGTGATTCCCAAAATGGTTTATATAGACCCCTAGAAATCTATGATGTCATGCAAGGGGTCCACGACAGCAGAAAAATAATTTGGGGGTCTACACGATAAAGGCTATCATTAAACTAGATTGTGACTTAAATTTTTAAAGAATGGAAACCAGATTTTACCTATTTAACAGATTTATTTACTAAATTTAATGAAGTTAATTTGCCGTTATAAAGTGACAGCATAAATTTTATTAAAACAAGGAACATCAATTCAGTGTTTCTTGCCAGTATAATATTGGACGTCGCGAATTTTCAAAGTTTTTCAATTGGCCACAGACAATTTGCTGGAAAATGACATTTTAAACTACGTTCAATATTGAATTGCTCTTTATTCAGATTTTGAAACTAAGTTTGAGAATGCATTGACTACAGTAATAACCACTGTGTAATAACTACAATAATAACCGCAATAATAGTGATGAATGAATGGCAATGAATTTATATTGTCACATTGAAAAAAAAATGTCATTTTACAAGAGAACCTGATCGGAATAGACAGTAAAGGAGATCTTAAAGTAGTTGTTGTTGTTTTCAATCCCCTTGGAGCAGGAAAGCCTACATCAAGTCCATTTGACCTTTCCGCATAATAATGTCACACACCAGGTCTTGATCCTCAAACAGGGAAATGCCCCAGCAGTCCAGATGAGCAGGACAAGCAGGGAGGTAGCATGTACAGTTAAAGAAAGACTCTACTCCCTGCACAAAGATCATGCCACGCATGTTACCGCTTCTAAAGCGCGCCAAGGCCATCTGATGAGCCCTAGAACTCCTGCACTGTAGAGATAGGTCAGGACTCTTAGCTGCGTACCAGTGGTGAGCAGGAAGGGTTCGCCAAGTCAAATTCATTTTAGTTCTTAACTTAACTTAGCTTAGGGAATGAATTTCCGAATGCCTTAAGCCAGAGAAACTGGGGTTAGAGAGATCACAACACCTACAGTCGGTCGAAAAAATAGCTGAGCACCGTGACCCGTTCAAAAAATGATTAGAAATGGAAAACGACCTTTTTTGAACTGACCTTTGTTGAAATCGTCTCATTTGAAATTTATCCTCTCATTTTTGACATTTCTCATGAACACCCTCTCATTTGACATTCATCCTGAACACCCTCTCCTTTGAAACTGTCTCCTTTGACATTCATCCTGAACACCCTCTCATTTGAAACCATCTCATTTAAAATTCATCATGAAACCCTCTCATTTGAAACCCTCTCATTTGACATTCATCATGAACACCCTCTCCTTTGAAACCCTCTCCTTTGAAATTCATCCTTTGACATTCCTCATGAACACTATCTCCTTTGACACCCTCTCCTTTGAATCCCTCTCCCCCCTCCGTCTTTTGGTTCCCCCCTTTCCCCAACGCCTCTTTTTCCCTGACTCTTGTCCCCCTGCTTTTTATCCACCCCCTACCTTTCCTGTCCCCAAGGAACGTTTGCCACGGCTCTTTTTGTGTGCCTTGTGTCCCTTTTCATCCCCTTTTGTCTCCCCCCCGTTGTGTTTCGGGTCTCGATTTCAATTGCCCTTCAAATTATCCCAAAGACGTAGGTCGGAATGGGCAAGGTAAAATTTTTCAAATTTCCCACCAACAAATATTTTAGCACGGGGCGAGAGAAAAAGTTTCCTGCCACCCCACAGCGACGATTGAGACAGGGGTCAAATGAAATGCTGGACAGGTCCCATGACATGTTGGACAGGTAAAATGACATGCTGGACAGGTCCCATGACATGTTGGACAGGTAAAATGACATGCTGGACAGGTCAAATGAAATGAACGACACAAAAATAGTTTTAACACGGGGGACTAATGACATGTTGGACAGGTAAAATGACATGCTGGACAGGTCAAATGAAATGAACGACACAAAAATAGTTTTAACACGGGGGTCCCATGACATGTTGGACAGGTAAAATGACATGCTGGACAGGTCCAATGAAACAGAGGTCTCCCAAAAATAGTTTTAACACGGGGGTCAATGAAATGCTGGACAGGTCAATGACATGTTGGACAGGTCCAATGAAACAGAGGTCTCCCAAAAATAGTTTTAACACGGGGGTCCAATGACATGCTGGACAGGTCAATGACATGCTGGACAGGTCCAATGACATGCTGGACAGGTCCAATGACATGTTGGACAGGTCCAATGAAACAGAGGTCTCCCAAAAATAGTTTTAACACGGGGGTCTAATGACATGCTGGACAGGTCCAATGACATATTTGGTGAGAGGGTCACCTCATTCCAATCTTGGTGACGATTCACAGTGATACATCTAGGTGAGAAGGCCTCCCATCTTGGAAACGATTCACAGTGATGCATCTAGATGAGAAGGGGCGATTCACAGGTTCCAATCTTGGTGTGGACCCGAAAAAAGAGGAGGGAACTGCCCCCTATTTTCGGTCTTGAAGATTTTTGCTAAAAATCATTTACTGTGACAGAATTTGAGATGGGAACCAGACTCCAAATCCTGACAAAAAACATTTAGCCATTCAAAAGCACTCCGAAGGTGCTGGCCTTTCTTAACAAAAAACATTTAGCCATTCAAAAGCACTCCAAAGGTGCTGGTCTTTTATACTCTAATGAGGTCACGTGAAACAATTTCTATTGGCTCCAACGTTGTATACTGAATCGACTCGATTGGCCCAGAGACTCGATCCCCCTTTCCAATTTTTTTTTACAAACGCCAAAGTTGGGCTCAAACGATATTCTGACGCGTGACCCAGATTTCTAAATACGATAGGGGTGGTCCAACAAGTGTTGTACCGAAATCATTCTGACAAAAATGAGACGTGTTCATTATTTATTGAAAAAATATATACAATGAGTTACAGGCAACTATTGACAGATCCATGGGTGGGATGGCTCCGATAGATTATTGACCGATAGAACTATTGACAGACAGATCCATGGGTTGTATGGGTTTAAATCCGATAGATTTTTTGACACAAGAATTTACTCTGGGCATGGTCAAGTCCATAGGCTCCCTTTCATCCAGGAAAGAGAAGAGATTCTCATCAAAAATAGAGGGTACCGTGTGAAGCAGCTGGAGTTCTTGGGGTCCAAATACGAACGACATGAGCTGGTCGAATGCATCTGTCGACTCCAAAGGGTCCAACATGTCGAGCTCTGGGAGAAGCTGCATAGGTTCTGGGAGACTCTGCACAGGTGACTGTGGGACGTGTGACACTGGAATCTGCACAGGTACATGTAGACTCTGCATAGGTGACTGTGGGACGTGTGACACTGGAATCTGCACAGGTTCTGATACATGTAGAACCTGCATAGGTGGCTGTGGGACGTGTGACACTGGAATCTGTACAGGTACATGTAGAATGTTCATAGGTTCTGGGAGAATCTGCATAGGTGGCTGTGGGACTTGTGACACTGGAATCTGCACAGGTTCTGGATCCTCTGGAATCTGCACAGATACATGTAGAATGTTCATAGGTTCTGGGAGAATCTGCATAGGTGGCTGTGGGACTTGTGACACTGGAATCTGCACAGGTTCTGGAACCTCTGGAATCTGCACAGGTTCTAGGACATCTGGAATCTGCACAGGTGGCTCTAGGACATCTGGAATCTGCACAGGTGTTTGTGGAATATGCACAGGTGATGGTGGGACATCTGGAATCTGCACAGGTTCTAGGACATCTGGAATCGGCACAGGGGTCATCGGTCGTTCAGATCGTCTAGACACACGTCTCATGACGGGACGCACTCGTTTCTTGGGTAGAGCCTTTTCCTCCAAAGGTCGCTTTTCGGCCGGTACATGAATCGGGGTAGGTGGAGGTAGCTTGTAAGGAGTTTGATTAAACTTTTTCATTTTCCGGAAATCTCCCACGTGGAATCCCTTCTGAAGGAGCTGGGGCAGAAGGGATTCGGGGATAATGTCCAAACCAAAGGCGGTTTTTTGAACCGTCAACACAATGTAGTGTGTTCCAGCCGGGATCGGATACGCCGTGTGGGGCTCCAAGATGGTTCGATGGTAGAGCATTTGGTCATGGGGCTCAAAACTTCTCCGAATCACATTGGGGTGGGCTCGGCACTTGAGACTGGAGGCTGGCAATTCATAGATCAACATGGGCACATGCGTCGTTTGAATCAAGTGAATCTCTCGGATGTCACCGTTCGCAAGCCAAAGGTAAAATCTTTTTGGCAAAAAATAGGTTGTTGTAAATGTAAACCATTCTCGTGTCGGTATTTTTGAGCAGTCTGTCTGGATTTCTCAACAGGCCTTTGGATGTTTTTCCACATCACGTCGTTGGGTCTAAATGCATTGACATGCTTTGCCTCCATGACGGCCCGTTTGAAATTGTCCAACCACGTCTTTTTTGATGCCAATGGTCTTTACAAAACAGAACAAACACTCGTTTGGCGGTGGGCTCTTGGTAGATGATACCCGCTCGGACTTGGCCCTGCCGAGCAGCATATTCAATGCATCGGGTTTATCGGGCAGCGTCACGGGCACCACCGTGGTAGAAAGGTGCTCGGGGAAGGCATCAATCGGGTCCATGACAAAGTGTTGAAAGCACCTCTCGCTTTTATACGTTTCAAACAGGATGCGAAGGCAGGAAGCCGTGGCGATGCGTCCGTCACACCATGGATGGACCAGGGAGGAGCGGTCAAACGTTGAGTGTGGAAAAAATCTTGGGACGATACTACGTCACCATGGAGGCGCGATCAAACCTTGAGTGTGGCTCTTGAGACAATCGTGAAGAGTAGAAAGGTTTAAACTATACTACGTCACAGTACCAACATGGATGGACCATGGATGAGTGTGGCTCTTGAGACAATCGTGAAGAGTAAAAAGTTTTAATCTGTACTACGTCACAGTATCAACATGGATGGAAAATGGATGAGCAGTCAAACCTAGAGTGTGGAAAAACTCTCAAGACAATCGTGAAGAGTAAAAAGTTTTAAACTATACTACGTCACAGTACCAACAGGGATGCACGATCACCATGGATGAACAGTCAAACCTAGAGTGTGGAAAAACTCTCAAGACAATCGTAAAGAGTAAAAGTTTTAATATATATACTAAAAAAAAAAAAAAAAAAAATTTTTTTTTTTTTTTTTTACTTGTAAAGGACAGTTTTAACTATCGTTTTCCTTTTTCATTTAAAAAATTTTCACACAAAATTTTTTTTTTTCTTATTCTTCATTTAATATATATATATTTATATATATATATATATATATATATATATATATATTATATATTATTATATATATATATATATTATTATCTCTTATATATATATATATATATATATTTTATTATTTTTTTTTACTTGTAAAGGACAGTTTTAACTGTCGTTTTTCTTTTTCATTTAAAAAATTTTTCACACAAATTTTTTTTGTTTCTTATTCTTTATTTACAATGTTTCTTGCTATAGGTGCAATAGTCCCATTTCATCTCTTTACTCCTTTATTACAGAGTGCATCACTTTTTATCCACCCATCACTTTGCTGCACATCAAATTTGATGGTACATTTTTATCAATCCATCACCTTGCTGCACACCCCACAAGTGGTGAAAGACACTAAAAAATTCCATCGATAAAATATTGGACGGGAGATAATGTGTAGCTCACGTCCGCATGGGTTATAAGACGACACATTGGAGGCATTCAAAATGATACATAGATTTCATTTTTTGTTCAAATTTTATTTTCCCTTCAGATTTTATTTTACAGTGAAAAAAAAAGTTTATCTCTGTGAAGAATTTCCGTTGTGTCGTGGAAAGCCACTTTTGACAAAGTGATACATTATCTGCCAACGTACGCTATTTTGGTCCGTCATATGCATGGCTCGAGGTAAATATTCCTTTCCATTCTGTAAAATTTCCTCCAATCTTGCTTCGGTGGGCTCGCCGTACAACATGTGTTCTTGAAACACCATCGATTCCAGTAAAACGTGGATGGCACAATCATGGGGTGGGACATCTCCCCGACCACACACTAAGCAATCGGGTTGACACGAGCATGGAGCCGAAACGACTGGCATGGTGGTACGATAAATTGTCAAGATCAGAGGTGTCCAGGATAAAATTTCAAAACGAATTGATTTTTAAAAAAGATGGTATTCTCCCACATTGACAACTGGCTTTTGTCAAACAATCCTTGTGATGTATTGATCCATCCCGTACAACCACATGATCCAATTGTTTCACAATAAAATACTTTTCGGGTTCGTTAAATAAAAAATAACATTCACAAGTGTCTGGACCTTCAGTGCAGTTTTTCCGAAAGCACTCATACTCCAGACGCAGTCCGTAATGTGAAATCCATTTTCATTCTTTACCACCTTGACTGGAACAGGATACATTTTCAAGAGTTCTTGAAATTTCAATATACCCGCTAAACGTTCCAATCTTCGTTTATAAGACGACAAATTGGAGGCATTTTCTTGAAGCATGCCTGGGACAATGTTTTTTTCAATTCAGAGATTAAAGTTTTTTAAGGAAAAGGCCATAATTATGAGTGCTTTCAAAACAGCAAATAAAACTGGACTAGCAATTCAACTGAGAAATAAGTTTAGAGCTGCAAAAGACATTCTTTATAAACACACAATTAGAAAAAAAAAAATTTTTTTTTTTTTTTTTTTTTTTTTTAAATCATTTTATAAGCTCAGTGCATTTTTTTAAAAATCAATTCGTTTTGAAATTTTATCCTGGACACCTCTGATCTTGACAATTTATCGTACCACCATGCCAGTCGTTTCGGCTCCATGCTCGTGTCAACCCGATTGCTTAGTGTGTGGTCGGGGAGATGTCCCACCCCATGATTGTGCCATCCACGTTTTACTGGAATCGATGGTGTTTCAAGAACACATGTTGTACGGCGAGCCCACCGAAGCAAGATTGGAGGAAATTTTACAGAATGGAAAGGAATATTTACCTCGAGCCATGCATATGACGGACCAAAATAGCGTACGTTGGCAGATAATGTATCACTTTGTCAAAAGTGGCTTTCCACGACACAACGGAAATTCTTCACAGAGATAAACTTTTTTTCACTGTAAAATAAAATCTGAAGGGAAAATAAAATTTGAACAAAAAATGAAATCTATGTATCATTTTGAATGCCTCCAATGTGTCGTCTTATAACCCATGCGGACGTGAGCTACACATTATCTCCCGTCCAATATTTTATCGATGGAATTTTTTTAGTGTCTTTCACCACTTGTGGGGTGTGCAGCAAGGTGATGGATTGATAAAAATGTACCATCAAATTTGATGTGCAGCAAAGTGATGGGTGGATAAAAGTGATGCACTCTGTAATAAAGGAGTAAAGAGATGAAATGGGACTATTGCACCTATAGCAAGAAACATTGTAAATAAAGAATAAGAAACAAAAAATTTTGTGTGAAAAATTTTTAAATGAAAAAGAAAAACGACAGTTTAAACTGTCCTTTACAAGTAAAAATATATATATATATATATATAATATATATATATATATATATATATATATATATATATATATATATATATATATATAAATATATATATATATATATATATATATATATATATAAAAATGAAGAATAAGAAACAAAAAATTTTGTGTGAAAATTTTTTTAAATGAAAAAAATTAAATGGAAAACGATAGTTAAAAACTGTCCTTTACAAGTAAAAAAAAAAAAAAAAAATTTTTTTTTTTTTTTTTTTTTTTTATATATATTAAAACTTTTACTCTTTACGATTGTCTTGAGAGTTTTTCCACACTCTAGGTTTGACTGTTCATCCATGGTGATCGTGCATCCCTGTTGGTACTGTGACGTAGTATAGTTTAAAACTTTTTACTCTTCACGATTGTCTTGAGAGTTTTTCCACACTCTAGGTTTGACTGCTCATCCATTTTCCATCCATGTTGATACTGTGACGTAGTACAGATTAAAACTTTTACTCTTCACGATTGTCTCAAGAGCCACACTCATCCATGGTCCATCCATGTTGGTACTGTGACGTAGTATAGTTTAAACCTTTCTACTCTTCACGATTGTCTCAAGAGCCACACTCAAGGTTTGATCGCGCCTCCATGGTGACGTAGTATCGTCCCAAGATTTTTTCCACACTCAACGTTTGACCGCTCCTCCCTGGTCCATCCATGGTGTGACGGACGCATCGCCACGGCTTCCTGCCTTCGCATCCTGTTTGAAACGTATAAAAGCGAGAGGTGCTTTCAACACTTTGTCATGGACCCGATTGATGCCTTCCCCGAGCACCTTTCTACCACGGTGGTGCCCGTGACGCTGCCCGATAAACCCGATGCATTGGAATATGCTGCTCGGCAGGGCCAAGTCCGAGCGGGTATCATCTACCAAGAGCCCACCGCCAAACGAGTGTTTGTTCTGTTTTGTAAAGACCATTGGCATCAAAAAAAGACGTGGTTGGACAATTTCAAACGGGCCGTCATGGAGGCAAAGCATGTCAATGCATTTAGACCCAACGACGTGATGTGGGAAAAAACATCCAAAGGCCTGTTGAGAAATCCAGACAGACTGCTCAAAAATACCGACACGAGAATGGTTTACATTTACAACAACCTATTTTTTGCCAAAAAAAGATTTTACCTTTGGCTTGCGAACGGTGACATCCGGAGAGATTCACTTGATTCAAACGACGCATGTGCCCATGTTGATCTATGAATTGCCAGCCTCCAGTCTCAAGTGCCGAGCCCACCCCAATGTGATTCGGAGAAGTTTTGAGCCCCATGACCAAATGCTCTACCATCGAACCATCTTGGAGCCCCACACGGCGTATCCGATCCCGGCTGGAACACACTACATTGTGTTGACGGTTCAAAAACCGCCTTTGGTTTGGACATTATCCCCGAATCCCTTCTGCCCCAGCTCCTTCAGAAGGGATTCCACGTGGGAGATTTCCGGAAAATGAAAAAGTTTAATCAAACTCCTTACAAGCTACCTCCACCTACCCCGATTCATGTACCGGCCGAAAAGCGACCTTTGGAGGAAAAGGCTCTACCCAAGAAACGAGTGCGTCCCGTCATGAGACGTGTGTCTAGACGATCTGAACGACCGATGACCCCTGTGCCGATTCCAGATGTCCTAGAACCTGTGCAGATTCCAGATGTCCCACCATCACCTGTGCATATTCCACAAACACCTGTGCAGATTCCAGATGGCCTAGAGCCACCTGTGCAGATTCCAGATGTCCTAGAACCTGTGCAGATTCCAGAGGTTCCAGAACCTGTGCAGATTCCAGAGGTTCCAGAACCTGTGCAGATTCCAGTGTCACAAGTCCCACAGCCACCTATGCAGATTCTCCCAGAACCTATGAACATTCTACATGTATCTGTGCAGATTCCAGAGGATCCAGAACCTGTGCAGATTCCAGTGTCACAAGTCCCACAGCCACCTATGCAGATTCTCCCAGAACCTATGAACATTCTACATGTATCTGTGCAGATTCCAGTGTCACAAGTCCCACAGCCACCTATGCAGATTCTCCCAGAACCTATGAACATTCTACATGTTCCTGTACAGATTCCAGTGTCACACGTCCCACAGCCACCTATGCAGGTTCTACATGTATCAGAACCTGTGCAGATTCCAGTGTCACACGTCCCACAGTCACCTATGCAGAGTCTACATGTACCTGTGCAGATTCCAGTGTCACACGTCCCACAGTCACCTGTGCAGAGTCTCCCAGAACCTATGCAGCTTCTCCCAGAGCTCGACATGTTGGACCCTTTGGAGTCGACAGATGCATTCGACCAGCTCATGTCGTTTGTATTTGGACCCCAAGAACTCCAGCTGCTTCACACGGTACCCTCTATTTTTGATGAGAATCTCTTCTCTTTCCTGGATGAAAGGGAGCCTATGGACTTGACCATGCCCAGAGTAAATTCTTGTGTCAAAAATATCGCATTTAAACCCATACAACCCATGGATCTGTCTGTCAATAGTTCTATCGGTCAATAATCTATCGGAGCCATCCCACCCATGGATCTGTCAATAGTTGCCTGTAACTCATTGTATATATTTTTTCAATAAATAATGAACACGTCTCATCTTTTGTCAGAATGATTTCGGTACAACACTTGTTGGACCACCCCTATCGTATTTAGAAATCTGGGTCACGCGTCAGAATATCGTTTGAGCCCAACTTTGGCGTTTGTAAAAAAAAAAATTGGAAAGGGGGATCGAGTCTCTGGGCCAATCGAGTCGATTCAGTATACAACGTTGGAGCCAATAGAAATTGTTTCACGTGACCTCATTAGAGTATAAAAGACCAGCACCTTTGGAGTGCTTTTGAATGGCTAAATGTTTTTTGTTAAGAAAGGCCAGCACCTTCGGAGTGCTTTTGAATGGCTAAATGTTTTTTTGTCAGGATTTGGAGTCTGGTTCCCATCTCAAATTCTGTCACAGTAAATGATTTTTAGCAAAAATCTTCAAGACCGAAAATAGGGGGTGGGGGGGCAGTTCCCTCCTCTTTTTTTCGGGTCCACACCAAGATTGGAACCTGTGAATCGCCCCTTCTCATCTAGATGCATCACTGTGAATCGTTTCCAAGATGGGAGGCCTTCTCACCTAGATGTATCACTGTGAATCGTCACCAAGATTGGAATGAGGTGACCCTCTCACCAAATATGTCATTGGACCTGTCCAGCATGTCATTAGACCCCGTGTTAAAACTATTTTTGGGAGACCTCTGTTTCATTGGACCTGTCCAACATGTCATTGGACCTGTCCAGCATGTCATTGGACCTGTCCAGCATGTCATTGGACCTGTCCAGCATGTCATTGGACCCCCGTGTTAAAACTATTTTTGGGAGACCTCTGTTTCATTGGACCTGTCCAACATGTCATTGGACCTGTCCAGCATGTCATTGGACCCCCGTGTTAAAACTATTTTTGGGAGACCTCTGTTTCATTGGACCTGTCCAGCATGTCATTTTACCTGTCCAACATGTCATGGGACCCCGTGTTAAAACTATTTTTGTGTCGTTCATTTCATTTGACCTGTCCAGCATGTCATTTTACCTGTCCAACATGTCATGGGAAATTTGAAACTATTTTTGTGTCGTTCATTTCATTTGACCTGTCCAGCATGTCCAGCATGTCATGGGACCCCCGTGTCCAACATTTTTACCTGTCCAACATGTCATGGGACCTGTCCAGCATTTCATTTGACCCCTGTCTCAATCGTCGCTGTGGGGTGACAGGAAACGTTTTTTCTCGCCCCGTGCTAAAATATTTGTTGGTGGGAAATTTGAAAAATTTTACCTTGCCCATTCCGACCTACGTCTTTGGGATAATTTGAAGGGCAATTGAAATCGAGACCCGAAACACAACGGGGGAGACAAAAGGGGGTGAAAAGGGACACAAGGCACACAAAAAGAGCCGTGGCAAACGTTCCTTGGGGACAGGAAAGGTAGGGGGTGGATAAAAAGCAGGGGGACAAGAGTCAGGGAAAAAGAGGCGTTGGAAAGGGGGGAACCAAAAGACGGAGGAGGGAGAGGGATTCAAAGGAGAGGGTGTCAAAGGAGATAGTGTTCATGAGGAATGTCAAAGGATGAATTTCAAAGGAGAGGGTGTTCATGATGAATGTCAAATGAGAGGGTTTCAAATGAGAGGGTTTCATGATGAATTTTAAATGAGATGGTTTCAAATGAGAGGGTGTTCAGGATGAATGTCAAAGGAGACAGTTTCAAAGGAGAGGGTGTTCAGGATGAATGTCAAATGAGAGGGTGTTCATGAGAAATGTCAAAAATGAGAGGATAAATTTCAAATGAGACGATTTCAACAAAGGTCAGTTCAAAAAAGGTCGTTTTCCATTTCTAATCATTTTTTGAACGGGTCACGGTGCTCAGCTATTTTTTCGACCGACTGTACCAGCCATCTCATCAGCTGCTTCGTGCCCATGCACACCCACATGCGATGGTATCCACTGGAGACATACTTGTTTCCTCTGAACAAGCCTGGACAATTTGGATAAAATATCTAGACTAGCATTGTCCATAATTCTTGGCCAATTCTTCAAATACTGGATGGAGCTTTTGCTGTCTGTCAGGATCCAGATACTGTCCTGATTTTGGATCTTAAAGTAAAGTTTTGAAACGGATGTCAGCAATTTTGGTTTTAAAAAGACATACTTGTTATTTATCTTGAATTATGGAGTACTGTGAGAAAATTTTCAATTTCTTTTCTTATTAAGAAGGAGTTTCAGCGTGGTTGTCAATCTCCAAAATACACGAATAAATAAATAGAATTTTTTTAAAAAAAGAGTGTGCATTACTAATCGAGGAAGTTTAGGGTTAAGCTTAACAAAGCTGATGACAAATGTTGAAAATTTTTTACTGACGCCCCAGATTTAACCCTATTATTATTAACATTTGTTTGTTGGTCAGTTATTTTATGTATCAATTAAATTTTAAATTAATTAGCATGTTTTTCTTATATTTTAAACTTTATACTTCACTACAGATCTAAATTAAATTTTTTTAAAGTAGCTCTGTACCAGTTGTCAAAAAGACATTTAAGTTAATAAATTTGGAAAAATTCAATATTACGTAAGTAGGGGTCTACCCCAAAGCAAAAAACATGGCTAGAGGTCTATGGGACAAAAACGTTTGGAAACATCTGATCTAGAAGATGATGAGAAGTAACGTATGCAGACTTCTCCTGTGCGGTGGGGAGGGGGTGGGGTACATTCTATAAAACACATAGACGAAAGCTAGTGGCTTGCACAGACCTCTTTTATGGCGGAGTTACATTTTAAGAAACACGTAGATGAAAGGCCCGAGAGGTATTCTCTGCTGTAAAAATTAAAAACTTGTTGGACTACAGGGAGGGGATTGAAAATCCAAAACTCACCCTTGTGTACACCCCTGCCGAAGAGTTGGGACAATCTCTCATGATGTAATGAAGGAATTTACATAATAAATCAAACATAATTCTTCGAAAATTAATTTTAATTTTAGTTTTTAAAAGAGCTGAATTAAACTGTATCAATTTTTTTTCTCTGTTAGATTCTGTTGACGATGACCTAGAATCAATTTTGAGAACAATGAAAAATGAGAAATATACCTACAGGATTAACATATTGATGGTATAAAAATGTTTCTAGATTTAATTCAATTCTCTTAATTTGAAACGATGAAAGACTTAGTGAACTAAGAGAGAAAGACTTCGGAAAGTACTCTACAGTATATCCAGGCGTTTTGCGTACCATTTTAGTTTGGTATCATTTACATTTCCTTATATCTTTCCAGTGTGAGATTCAGGCGTATATTTGTTAAATCTTCTTTCATTAGAGATTTCACACGGTAATTCTCCTCTAGTAGAAAAAGACTGAAAGATTGTTGAAGATATGAAATTCTAATAAAAATAATAGTGGATTTTGTCCTGAAAATTCTTCATGATTTGTCAGTCTGTTCCAAAGTAAATATGAAAATTCTTGAGCAACAAATAATTGAAATAGCATTGATTAATTTTTGGTTTTTAAAAGCAGCAGTTAAAAAATTGAATATCCGAATTCATAACTTTGAAAAATAAAAGTAAGCGAATCCAAGAATTTAGCAAAACCGTGATACAAATTACAATCTAATATTAAGCTGTCACTATCATACCACTAACCGTATCTGTAATGGTCGGTGAGTTACGTTGGTAAATTGTTTGTGAAAGGCATGGCGGAATTGCAAGTATGTTTAATTTTTAGAAAATTCAACGAAAAGGATTTTAATGCTCACACACATTTTACAATTGTATTATTGTTTATATTCTTCCTCTTTTTTTTCAGGCTTTGAAAGATATACCTTATGCGATTCAATCCGGAAGATTAATTGTCCGTAAACAAGTTTTTAAACACCTCGAAGAAGTAGCCAATAAAAGTAAGTTTTTAAACCAAAACTATTTTTTTAAAATCAGTTGTCTGCTTTAGCGTAAAAACTTGAATGAATACTTTAAAATTGAATCAATTATCAATTAAAGACATTCACCATAATGCTTGTATATTGTACAAAACTCTAAACTTTTGCTTTTTATGTTTACTGCCCTTAATCTTTTCTTGTATGAAAAGCTAATCTAATAGTACTGCTGAACTAACTGCTTTGTCAAAAGTTGAAATACGAATGCGTTAGAATTTTTTATTTTCCCGATTAAGCTTTTTAATGTTGACTTAGTTTCATCTACATTTTGAATCATGTAAGTTTCTGTATGTCAATGAAAAATAAATTGAATTAGAGAGAGATAGTTTTATGTATGAACTAAGATACAGAAGGGTTTGAAGTGAAAGATTATTTTAATTCTTATAAAATTATGGTTAATGTAGTTTTTAACTTATGTATTTATTATGAATTTGATTTTTAGAGGAATTGCTTATTTTAGAGTGATTAAATTTAAACAAAAAAAAATTTTTGCTCATTTTGTTGTGGCTAGAGTTTCTAAAACAACTTTGATGGAGATTGTTTTTAAAATTTCATCTTTAAGATAGAATTATTTTAAGCAGATGAGTGTCAGAGTATTATTTGATAGTTTTAGACAAATCACCGAGGATTACATATATCAGCCATCATTATATTTATTTTGAATCATAGTTTTAGCCATCATATCTATTTATTTTACTAATATTATTCAAATATTTTAAATTTTAGAGAAAAAAAACACCCTAACTTTTCCATGTTTAAAAAATTGTCTTACAATGAACTATGATTTAAAGAAACTTTTATTTTAGGTATAATTATTATATTAAATTATGGTAAAATCGTAGGAGAGCCCACACCCTTGGCGACAAACCGAAAAAAGCGCCAAGCCAGAACAAGATATCGCCAAGTGGAACCAACAATGTCGGCAAGGGAATATAGTGGGATAAGGTGGATGCGTAATGAAAATATATGTAAACAATACAGAAATGAAACATTTAAGATAAAAAATATAAAAACAGCACTTACTTTCTTACTGCTGATCTTTTCCGAGTGGAGGGTACAGCGTAACAGATTTTAAAAAAAAGCCTTAAAGGTCTCATCGCTAAGCGAATGATCGTGTGAGCGCCGCCATATTTATTCTACAAGGTAATGGTCGAACATACATTCGGCGTAGGTGGTACGATTTCGATTTTTTATTGCTTTCCATGTTACATCATGCTGATCATTACATTTAGGACATACATAACACGAAGCAATCAATCCTTCCTTCATACACCATTCAATCAATTCTTTCTTACCTTTCGCATTCAACAAAGTAAAAAATTCTAAAGTATATTCCCTCACACATGCAGCCAACCCGGAGCCCAACAACTAAAGGAAATTCGAAATGCGCGCCCACAAAATATGAAAATGCTAGAAATAGTTAAGTTACCATGTGCAGTGTTTAAAAGCAGGGTTACCAAGATGGCGCAATTATCGCCAACCAAAGTAATTCGTGCCAAGGGTGTGGGTTCTCCTAGGAGTGAACCTTAAATTATAAATTTTTGAAACATTTCGTACATTTTATGTACAATATATTATAATATTGAATTTAGATTGAAAAATGATTCATTCAAAGATGATATGTGTATAAAGGATCCAAGTTGTAATATAGAAATTTATAACTTATTTTTAATGTATGAATCTTTTTTTTAAAAAAATGCTCTCATTTCAATGGTTTGCATATGCAGGAATCTAGAATTATAAGAAAAGTAGTAAAATTAATGATAAATAATAATTAAAATATTAAGGGGACACAGTACGATTCAATTGACAAAAATTGTTCAAAAAATCTAATCTATTTTTTTTAGCCTAAATTATCCTTTATAAACTTTTGTATAATCTCGCACAATTTAAGAGCACTAAGTGCAAACTTTTTTTTCATTTTTATTCATAACTCAATTGCAAATCAAAATTTTAAACTGACTTATATCAGAAAGCTAAAGTAACTAGTTTGTTTTCATCATGCCAAATGCTTTTAATATTTTTTCTGAATATTGCTAATATTACATGTAACAAAAGTTGATATGCATTTTTAAATCAAAGCAATACTTATTAAAAAAATAATTGAATTTTGAATTTATATATTTTTTAAGGAATTTTCAATAAGCATTCATAAGCTGGTATTGCATGAATACCAGGCATGTTATCACAAAACATATATCAACTTTTGTTATACATAGTTTGATGTACTTGTAAATCAAATTTCATGTGTGTACCTCAATTTTTGTTGGAGGAGTAGCATTTGTTAATCAGCGTAAACTCCTAGGAGAGCCCCCACCCTTGGCGCCAAACCGGAAAAAGCGCCAAGCGAAAACGAAATGGCGCCAAGCAAACCCGACAACGGTGACAAGTAAATATAGCAGTATAAGATGGATGCGCAATGAAAATACATGTAAACAATACAGAAATTTAACATTTAAGATAAAAAATATAACAACAGCACTTACTTTCTTATTGTTGATCCTTCCCAAGTGGAGGGTAAAGTGTAACAACTGCTTTTAAAAAATTCTGGAAAGTCTCGTCGCTGAGTGAGTGATCGCGAGAGCGCCGCCATAAATACTCAGCGAGGTAATGGTCGAACATGCCTTCTGTGTGGCTGGTGCGATTACAGAGAAAACGTTTTATTGCCGATTAACTTACTATTGGAAAACCACGAATTCTTTCTTATACTTCTGCAAACATCATGCGTATTTACACCTTTTTTTCGACATCTCCATTCAAATCCATCCAAAACAACACTCTTTCGTTCATTTAATCCCATTTGCTCATTACATTTAGGACATTCATAACTTGAAGCAATTAATCCTTCTTTCATACACCATTCAATCAATTCTTTCTTGCCTCTAGCATTCAATAACGTAAAAAATTCTAACGTGTATTCACTTACAAGCGCAGCCATACTTTCAACCCGGTGCCCAACAACAAAATGAAATTTGAAATGCGCGCCCACAAATGACGAAAATTCTAGAAAAAGTTAGGGTTGCCACATGTTGTATTTAAAAAAGCAAGGTTACCATGACGGCGCAATTATCGCCAACCGAAGTAATTCGCGCCAAGGGTGGGGGCTCTCCTAGGAGTGAACCGTTAATCAGTTCATAAAGTTTTTTTTCCTTAAAAAATTAAATTAACTTTTTATGAAATTTTGAGCACAAAATCTGTTTTATGTAATACATACACAACCAAAGAGACAACCAAAAAAAAAAATTAATTAAAAATTTTTTCTAAAGTTTAATTAAAATTAAGTTTAACTACCTCTATTTTTAAAAATCAGCTTTTCCTGTATTGATTAATTACAATGTTAGTAAATATTTATTTATCTAAAAAAAATAGTCTTAAACATAAAATTAATGTTTTAATCTTGTTTAAGTTTATTCAAGATCTCACCAAGTTTAAAAGTTTTACTAAGTGTGATACATTATTTTACTTTAATAATTATTATATTTTATTTTATAAATATAATATTATTAATAGTTAATAAATATATGATAGTGTTAATATTAATAGTTTATTAATAGTTAATAAATATAATACAATCACCGTATTTTCCTGTATATAATCCGCGGATTATGTGTTAAAAAAGTTTCAAATTTTGTTGTGCATGTTATACGCTGCCACGGGTTATCTGAGAAAAAACATTCTAGATCAGAAAAGCTAACAGTAAAGTTTTGAAAGAAATGCTGTTTATGTTTTATAAAATAAATAAAAGATGACGCTTTCATGACTGACGTAATTCAGCCGTAACTAGTTTATGTCCAATTACATTCAAAAACGAATTTGGTTCCTCGGAAGGAAAAAACAGTTATTAATCGCTGGCACCATTTCCAATTCTCTCTTGACTAGAGCTATTATGTCTTTTGAAAGTTTTCATCACATGTTGAAGTGAAAGCGTGTAAATTGCACTGCAAACTTCAAGTTAAAAGCTATAGAGAAGGCTACCGAAGTCCGAAATCGGGAAGCTGCAAGGTTTTCAACGTTGACAAATCAAATATTCGTTTGTGGAGAAAAAACAAGACCCAACTTCGAAAATTGTGATCAACATTCAAGAACTGATCATCGTGGAAAACCTCAATGGCCAGAATTAGAGGAAGAAATAAATAAATGGATTTTAAAAGAAAGAGACAATGGGAAAGCAGTCTCGATCTTAATTTTTTTTGCTGTTAACTTGCTAAATTAAAAAAGAAAGATTTTTCGCGTGCAATGTTTTGTTTAACAACTCAAAACAGATGGCATTAGCAAAGAATTTTTTTGTCTTATTGTGATTATCGTAATAAATATCATACATATTTAAAAAGACGTTGCATAGTAAATTTTGTTTTCTGTACAATTTCTTACTTCTATTTTTGATTATATTGTGTATTTTTTATCTTATGTGACACTCATTATCGGCAGTTTATATTTTGGATTATTAACCGTAAAAACTGCTGGGGATTATAAAGGGTGTTTTTTTAGAGGTATAGAACTTTAAATTGCAATAACACAACGATGTATTATTCGATTGACATGATTTTTTTTTATTCGAAAGATAATCTTTTGTGGCATTACATTTTAAATATGATTTCTGGCTTATGACTGCCACGGCTGGCTCGGATGTAGTCCAATCTGGACGTCCAATTTTCGATGACCTTTTCCAACATTTGTGGCCGTATATTGGCAATAACATGGTGAATGTTGTCTTCCAAATGGTCAAGCGTTTGTGGCTTATCCGCATAGACCAATGACTTTACATAGCCCCACAGAAAATAGTCTAGCAGTGTTAAATCACAAGATCTTGGAGGCCAATTCACAGGTCCAAAACGTGAAATTAGGCGGTCACCAAATGTGTCTTTCAATAAATCGATTGTGGCATGAGCTGTGTGACATGTTGCGCCGTCTTGTTGGAACCACAGCTCCTGGACATCATGATTATTCAATTCAGGAATGAAAAAGTTAGTAATCATGGCTCTATACCGATCACCGTTGACTGTAACATTGTGGCCTTCATTGTTTTTGAAGAAGGATTCCACCAGCCCATAAAGCGCACCAAACAGTCAGTTTTTCTGGATGTAACGGTGTTTCGACATACACTTGTGGATTAGCAAATGCGGCAGTTTTGTTTGTTGACATAGCCATTCAACCAGAAGTACGCTTCATCGCTAAACAAAATTCGCTTATGAAAATCGGGAACAACGGCAATCTCGTTTTGGGCCCATTCGACGAATTTACGTCTTGCTTGATGATCGTTTTGATGAATTTCCAAACCAAACTGAGAATAAATCACTTGACAGCTGTTAAATCGGCCGCCATCTTGGAAAGTAATGCCAACTTAAACTTCTATACCTGGAAAAAAAACACTCTTTACAATGTTTTTTTTTACTCGAAAAAAAGGCTTTGCTGATATATACAGGATATACTATATATACTGTACATAATCCGCTGCAGATTATATACAGGAAAATACGGTAATGTTCTTATTAAATATAATTTTAAAAAATCTACCAGTGATATGTAATTGTTCTGATATCTAGCTAACTGTAAAGTATCAGATTTGATCATATTTAGTTTGTGAGCTATATTTTTGCATTTTGGTTTAATCTTATTTTAAAATTTTCTCGCTTTAGATGTCCAGCCTCAAGCTTTAAAAAGTATATGTAAACTCCTTCAAATAACATTACCACGATATGCAGACAGAAAGTCGACTAATATTGTAGATAAATTTGTTAAAACCTTGCTTCAATCTCAACCATCAAGCATACCTTTTCTGATCAAAGCAATATCTGATGTTGCTGAATCATACAAAAATGTTCCTTCTACGTAAGTATTTTAATTACTGTATATTTTCATAAATTCATTATTTTTTTTATTACTTTGATGAAGGTTTTAAATTCTATATGATATAAAAAGAATTGAATAATTCCACATAAATATACCAATAGTTAATAATTCTACACAAATGCTAAGAAATATTTAAAATTTTTAGCTTTTATTAATTTCAATGTGTTTGGTAATTTAAAAAATAACTCTTTCTTATATTGAACATTTGTTTATAAATAGGCTTTCAAATTAAATTTCATCATTTACACACTTTTTAAGTATATCAGTAAATCTGTCATTATGTTTACAGTAGTGACATATATATATATAGAAAAATGAAAGTAATTGTGATATCTGTTTTTACCAAATAAAAGCTATGTATTTATATTGATTTTGAGGAAATAATTAATTCAGTTTTATTTAAGTTTAGAAACAGTAGCATAGCATGGGGGGTGCAGAAGGGGCTATGGCCTCGGGCTGCATATGAAAAGGGGCAGCGGCAAGCACTGCGATATTTAAATTAAAATAATATTTCAAACGCCAAATCGCGCCTGCGCGATGAAACTGACGGAAACAAGTGAAAGCTTTAATACATGCACAGATACAGGAAGTTTATTAGTCGCTATGCAATTGTATTCGTTTTTATGTTACTTAGGCTTCTAGCAACTGGTACTGTGTGAAGTCAATGGTGCTCACACACACACACAAAATTATTTGCAAACAGAGGGACTAAATATCCATCAATGTGCTTTACATACCATATTAGAAGCAAAATGAGAGGAATTCGTGGATTACGCTTTAATATATGCTAAAAGTTTATGTGAAGAGCTTGAAATTTCTTTTGAACCCCCCAAGATGAATCAGGATGAAGTATATATTTGCAAAGGAAGTAAAGATGCTCAGTTATCATACGAAGGAGACTTGAGGTGAATAATGTTTTCTTCAATAGACAAAGTAACTGCTGAAATTCGAGAAAGACTCCAAAGTTGCAGAATCTAGCGCAAAAATATACTTTTTTAAGGCCTGAAGTTGGCTATTCTGTATTCTGACAATTGGACATGACATACATATTTATATTGACAATTTTATAAAAGATTTTGCTATGAAGAAAACACTAAAAGTGCATTTATAATCAATAAAAAAAATTTAAAGTTTTTTTTATTTTACTAATTATTTTTACTAATAATCAAAATAGAGAGGTGACAAATTTCCGGTCGGCCCCAAGTGACAAAAGCCTGCGCTACACCGCTGTTTTAAAATTAAAATTAAGTTTCAATTCCTGAAACTCCTGGCTCTTTATGGCAGGTGCAACAAAATCTGGAAACCATTGTTAGGTATTGATGAACTGGTATGGTGCTTGAAGATGGAAAAACAAAATTTTGAATGATTTGTTTTGAAATAAACGGAATTTTTAAAAATACTTTTTATATTTGAATAAACATAGAATAAAATATTAAAATAAAAGCTAATTTTTTTGGAAAATTGTATTAAAATGAGGTATTAAATGTTTTGCAGGTTTATTTATTTGCTCAAAGTAATCTAGTATGAAGTCTCGTAACAGTTTTCCTGAACTTTACTTTATTCTGACAAAAACCAGACTCCATAGTTAATTAAATATTAATATCACATTATTTAGTTCTCATTGATTTATTGACAGTATTTTCAGTTGACTGGACGCAATGAGAATTGGAATGAAGTTACCAAAGATAGATCTTTTTAATTATTGTAAATTGTATACATCTTGCTCAGTATTTAATATAGTTCAATTTTATTCACTCATTATTGAATTCCTTTGTATTATTTTATTTCTTTTAAAAATAGAAATGTTTAACATTTTTCTATAAAAATAAGATTTTTTGTAAATCTGTTGGTTTCCCTTGTTAGAATATTAAAATTTCACTTTTCTATATTTATATTTTATTCATGTATTTTTTTTAAAGGAGAGCAGTTGCCCATATTTGCTATGCAGCATTCAGTTGGTCATGCCATGTTGCACATACAGTGTTTAGTGGGCATGGGAATGGAGCAGCAGATACTCAGACTTTGGTAAAATTCAAATTTTTTAACTTTTATTCGTGCACTGTTTATATATATATTATAATCCAAAATATATAAATACACAGATAGCTATTGAACCTAAGATAACTATACTAAATAGGAAGAAATTGGCACAGTAGTACAATTACAAACTCCTGGCCTTAGGGAACCAGGATTGCAGGTTTAAACAAGTTTTAGGGCTAGCCAACCTTCACCTGTAGTTTGTCATACTACATACCAAGAGGAAAGGAAAGAATAACAGCAGAAATTTAAATATTATAAATAAAATCACTAAACTAATAAAATATAATTATAAAATTATAGTCTCTCTCTCTCTCTACTAGTATTCACAGAGTAGATTTAAATTCGATGCAAAATGTAGATAGTAAAACTTACTTCGGGAGTGTAACAACTGGTTATGTTTCCTGCCAAAAAATATATATATAAGAAACAATGATTTAGTTACTGATAACATTTTAAAACATAGTAATTTTGTGAAATTTTGCAATAATTAAGTAAATTTACTTTTAAATATATTTCTATTTCATATTGTCTATTGTTATCTTTGTTCATTATTTTATTTAAAATTTCTTATGTTTTGTTTATTTTAAAATATCTTAGTGGTTAGTTTACTTGACAAAATAACTATCCAGGTGGCACCGCGGGTTTTTCCTTCTTGTGTTGATGTTCCAATCCTTAGTCATTTTGCATGGGCTCTTAACGTAGAAGGTTGATTTTTTGATTTCCAAAAAATTTTTATTTTACATTTAAGTTTTTATCCTAATTTTTTCTATGAAAATTTCTTATTATTCCTCCTCTTGAGAGATTCATTTTTGTTCTCTTTTCTTAATTTTATTTTACTATATTGTCAGGTTCATCATCCACATGGTAGAAATGGGCTTAACTTTTCAACATGGCTTCCCCTATTATGTCGAAAATTTCTGCTGTACGGGGAAGGTTGGATCCATAAAGCATTGCTAACCCTAAATCGTTGGCCTAATTCAGCAACAGCTTTAGAAATCATAATAGGTCTCCAGTTTAGTCCAAAGACTTTTTTGTATCTACATTTGTTGTCTTGTGAATTTCAATTTCTTCGTTCTTTAGCACTGTAGGTTCTAGAACTTTTTCACTTTTATTTTATTATATAATATTAAAGAAAGATTATGGTGGGAAAATTACTATATTAAATATTATAATGCAGTTTATCCTTATGGACTAAATGTATTATACCAAGGAAAAAATATTCTAAATGCAATTAAACAAAATTCTCAAGATTATTATTACAGTAATGGGATTAATATAATATATCTAATAAAAGAAAAACTAGAGGCGCTAGAACTAAAAGATTAAGTAGAGACAAAAAAGTCCTTACAGATAGTATTATAGATATTTGTAATAGCTTTGATAACAATTTTAACATAAAACACATTAAATCTTTTATGTTTGGACTCAGTAAGGCAGAAATTATGTATTACAGAAGATGTACTAATTTCACATAAAGTTAAAGATTGCCATGTTTTGCATATTATAAAGGGCATTCACAAATTTTTTAAACATAAACATAATATAAACGTTAATGTAAATAAAGATTATCAAATAGGATGTTGTACACTTTTATATATGAATAAATCATATGATGATAATTTTTCTTGCATTTTTAATAATCACATGTCATCTTTCCCAATACAAAACATTACTTTTAAAAAAGCCTTTAAATAAATAAAAAAATAGGTAGATAATTTTTTAACTATAATGTGCCTATAAAGCAAGAAAACTTAATATGTAAATGTAATGAAGTTAAAGAATTCATTGATAAACATCACAAACATGTTGTTACTGGTGACCTCAATATTGTAAAAGACAATAATCTTAGAGACATAATGAATAAAGGTACTGGTTTTAGATTAATGATTTCGAATAATAAAATTATAAAAAAATTAATTATATAATGAGCAATTTATATACAAAATAGCTATTAAATATAGTATGCCTATAGAGGCATTCACAGAATTCAAAGGTAATATTACACAGCAGCTTAATAAATATAACTTTGGTACAGATAATAAAATCTTTTTTAATAATATTAAAAATCAGATTAAAAAATTGCAAAATAAATTTACTATAGTTTATGTTGACAAAGTGCCAGGAAATTTTGCCTTCATATGTAAATACTATTATAATTTAATGATCAACAATTATTTTGATAATAATACAGCTTTTATTAAGTCATCTGTTTCTGATAGAGAAATAATCACACAAATTTTGGCTTTTCATAAACAATTAAGAATTCAAGTTAATAATTTTAAATTTCCACATATATATTTCTTACTACCAAATTTCATATAGACCCAGTCAAATTTAGGACAGTTACAAATGGATTTAATACATATATTAGCAAACCAGGCAAAATTCTTCATGAAATATTACATGATACAATAAATAATCTTAAATCCACAGCCATTCTTTAAAATAGTAAGTCACTTATTGAACAAATGTAAGATAAAAAGATTTATTCAGTCTATAGTTTAGATTTTTAAGATCTTTTTAACTCTATTAATGTTGATGATTTGATTAATATATTTGTAAATTTACATAATTTATTTAATAATGTTAATAATGATAGATTTGGTTCACTACTTAGGTTTGTACTTAAAGAGAACTATATATATCATAAGGGTAACTATTATCTGCAGATTAAAGGTTTGCCACAAGGTGGCCTTGCGAGCAACTGTCTTGCCAATTTATACTTACAATATTTTGAAAGTAGTTACATTAATAATTCTAAATTTTATATTTATCGTTATATAGATGACATAATCATTTTTGGCAAACAAGTCAATTTTATACCTAACATTAATTTTTATCCACAATATCTTAATTTAATATAGACAAATAGTAACAACAATGAAGCATACATATCAAAATAAAAGATAATGTGATAGTTTCTAATATTTATGATAAAAGAGAAGATTTTAAATTCAATATAAAAGTTCCTCATTGGCAGAGTAATGTACATGTTTCTATATTCAGAAATATTGTTATTAATTATATACAACTCGATGAATTTCTGGTGTCAAAAAAATTGGAAATGATAAATAACTATAAACATTTTACTAAATATTGCTTAAATCATAAATACCCAATATTTCCATTCTTTTTACACTTTTGTTATGTGCTACATTTCAGCCATTCACATGATTTAAATCTGCATTAGGGTCCAGAATATGGCAATAACTTTTTTATTGCACTCAGATTTAGTGCAGGCTCTGCATTTTTAAGTGCAATTTTTAGGTAAGTTACCTCTGTCTTATAATGGATTTAGATATTCCTATATATCCATTACTTTCAATAGGTTTTTGCTCAGTATTATTTACATAAAGGGGGAAGGTTGGTTGACCAAAAAACATGTTCAACCCCACTTTTATATAAATTATTTTATATAATAGCTGTTCTGAATCAGCAATGTTTATAATATTGCAGCATCCATTTTATAATTTTTAATCTCTGCTGCTCATGTGTCCTTCATTGTATGATTTTCCTACTGTCTTTGTGTTTATCGAATGCGATTGTTGGATGTTACCTCTTGTTTGTTGAGAATAAGAATATATATATATATATATATATATATATATTTGTTATTAGGTGTAAATTGTAAGAATTCTTATATTTTTATTAAATTGTGGAATAAAACACATAAAATCAGTAATAGCTGAGGTTTTAATGGTGTAATACACAAAAGTGTTATAATTAAATGTTTTTTTCGATAATAGTCACTTGTATGAATAGGAAGTTAGGAGACCTTGTGAGAGTAATTTACACAAGTTTGCCTAGTATTTTCTAAAATATTTGGAGAATTGAGCATTAACTGTATGAATCATAATCCAAAAAATTAGATCTAGCATTTTTTAAAGGAAAATCTCTTAAATCAATGATCAAATTCTAATGAAAGAAGCATTAGCATTTTCCATGAAAAATTTCTTTTTAGAAATTCATTGGTTTGTATGTATTAATCCATTAATTAATATTGAAATATGATACATGATGTTTTGCCTGCACTGGTATATTGCTTATGGAAAATTGAGTTTGCTTCCCAGCATGAACTTGGATAAGATTATATAGACCTCAGAAGATGCAAGCAGGGTTACCAATGATGATATTATACCCCTTGATGACAGATTTGGCAAAAATTGTAGTGTCGAGGAGTCCTTAAGAAGTCTCTGGAATAGATTCTTAAAATTTCCTTGAGGTTATATAAAGGACTTTTGAGACACACACACAGGTTGAGTGAGTAAGTCGAGATTGGTATCTGCTTGTGCATTATCTGTGATGAGACGGACTTGATCTGTCTGGAGTTTCTCTCTCTTCTAGTAGAACTGTTTGAGAGAACCATTTCTGGAGCACTGTAAAGCTTGTTTGTAACAAGTGTTTTCAAATATTGTAAATCTGTTATAATATTTCTTTGTATATGTATATTGATTTGTCTTTGTGCAGTCAATTGTTTGTCCTTTGGCTGTCAATAAATCTGTAATTCAATTAGTTAGAGTCATCAGTGGCTTTTTTCCTCATGCAAATCTGCAACAATATAATTTAGTTTTTTTTTCTAGTTAAAAATGTCACTTTTTTTCTAGTTGTGATAAAACTAAGGATAATATATTTTTTTGATAATTAGGTATTTTCTCTATGTTTTCATACTTTGTTGGAATTGAGTATTTGATTTTTAACATAAAAATCTTTGTAATAATTTAACTTTATTTCTTTTATACATGATTTCAGTAATATCTGTTATTCTTAAAACAGATGCCTTATGGTAGTCTTAAAATATAAGTGTTTCTATGGTTAAAAAACTTAATCCATATGGGTTTTTACATATTATACTGTTGACCAATTTCACATAGCCAAAAGACATTGCCAAAGAAAAAAACTTCACCACCAAATACTGTCATCATTTCCACACATGCTCAAAAAGTAATTTCAGAGCATACTTCTTCCATATTAGTCTATGACAAATAAATAACTGAAGATTTAAAAGAACTAAATGCTGTATTTAAAGAAAAAGTACATACACTTGAAATCAATGAAGGGTCTCATAACTATAATATTTAGTTGGTCAAAATGCCTCAATTACATTCAGAATTGTGACAAATATAGACACCACCGCATAAGTACAAATCTAAATGCAAAAATTTAGTTCGATTGTTTCTCTTTTCCCCATTTTGCCAAACTCCATAATCTTGAGTATTTAAGTTTTAGATCATATTTTTGAAATGCTCCTTTGTGTTCTCTTCCATAGAAAATGTTAATTAATTTTAATAATTTTTCACATCAAAATAAGAGAAAAATAATAAAAATTTAAACAATGTTTTTTACATATTGTTAGTGTTTTCACTTACGTTATTTACAATGCTCTGCACAGTCAAGATTTTGTTTAAACATGTGTAAAAGTGGTACAACATATAAAAAGGTTTATTATTTTGGAGCATGTGCTGACAAAATTAACATATTTGAACACATGTCAGTGGTTTTTCACTTCTGGTTTTAAATTGCAGCATTTGGCAAAGTTTTTTTGATTTGACAAAATTGATCAACTGTATAATGCATGAATATCTCCTTATGTTTTCAATAATAATGCTTCTTCTAATAATGTGATCTTATTTTTCGTGTTTAAAGTGCGTGTAATGTGCCAGATTTACGGTAGGTTAAATTACATGTTACATCAAGTTTGGAAGATAATTTTTTGTTCAATCACAAATTTTAATTTCTAGTTTCAAGTACTTAAGATTAAATCTTCCTATACTTTTCAATTTTATTTTATCTTCTGATCATATTTATATGAATGATTGGTACTTACATATTATTGCAACAATCGCCAATGTTCAAGATAACTTGCCAAATTGACAATCTCATTTTCACGTGTGTCAGACGTGCTGCATTGACAATCATGTACTTTGTTTCTTATAATGTTACCAATAGGTTGCGATAATACACATATTCCGAATGATTTCCCTCATTTGTTTAAATTTTATTGAATTGTATTGCATATTAGAATAACTATTTTCCAAATTTTGAAATATTTTAGTGCTTTCATCGTACTATATGGGGCATTTAAAATGTATCATCTGAAGGAGGAATAAAAAATAGTTCTGAAAGGGTTTTTTTAAAAAAAGAAATAATTGTCATTTTTTGAAAAATTAAACGTCTTTATTTATGCATTTGTCATTGGCTTTGAATTGCACTCAATAAATGCAAATATATTTTTGCTTTATAAATTATAGTGGGGGACTAATATTGAATCAAAGTTGCAACAAGTTAATGCTGAATGATCATAACTTGAGAGAACTATAAACTTTTTATGCATGTAATTATATATTTTTAATGATGCATATATTGGAAACTTTTATGTATATTTAAAACATTTTTTTTTCTTTAGATAAACAGCCAAGCTCTACTTCTATTTTCAATCACTGAAGCACAAAGCAACTTCTTGAATCGGAAGACATATAAATGTATTACAAATTTATGGAAACAGGTATTTTGATTTATGATCTAATGAAGATCCTTTTACTTATGTACTTTGTATATGTTTGTGATTATTATTCTTAAATGTGATAAAAATATGGATATTTTTTGTTATAATTTTTTAATGCTTAATTATCATATTTTAGAGTACTATTATTGTTGATGAGTATTTGACTCATTTACAAAAATTACCAGAGTCGCAAGCATCTTTGATTCTTTTTGGATTCTTCATAAAATATTTGGTGGAAATAAAATCAAATGATATCCTGTTTAAAATAAAGGTAAAGTTTCTTCCTCCTTTAAATTAGTAATTTTGAAGTTTTTTACTTTTTAAATAATATTGCCTTATTTAAAAAAATAAATAAAAAATTGTTTTAGGAGCAAGCGATACAATTGCTGTCCAGAGCTGTGATTGGAAGTAAAACAAAACCCTCTCTTCATGTTTTAGTATGCTATTTCTTAATTTTTTTTTATGTGTGTAAGAGTTGAAAATTAACAGTTTATTTGTTTGAAATATTGATTCATAGATAATTATTGGGGCTTTTTATATGTTTAATTAGAAATGGAATCAAAAACTGTTTCCAGTTTCATGAGAAAAATAAATAAAAGTTTTTCACTATTCACTGTTAATTATTCTAAAGGCTTGTTTATCATGCTAGGTAAAATGAAACATATTCAGTATGTAATGTCTTATTAACCCTTTATCTACCGCATTATGATTTACTGCAGTTTTTTTTTCATGCAATATTTTTTTCAATCACTACACTAAAAATTAAGGAATATACATAAACAAAATACTCAACTTTGGGAAATTTAATTAGTTAGAGCCAATTAATTAAAGATATTCCACTGTAAAATTAATTATATAGACTGTTAACTTAAAATAAATATTCAAATCGTTTACTAAGGTCTTCATTAACATACAAAAAGTCAGACACTTATCTCTTGACATTAAGTATTTTGTCAGAACACAAATGACAATCTTCGCAATCAGCTGAAAACGCAATTTCTGCTATAAAACTTTTCTCCTACCCTACTAAAATACTCATCATAGAACCTGTACTGTCATATATCTTGGAAGAGTGGATTTAAAAGAATATTTCTGCTAAGTATTGTCAGAGTATTCATAAAAATGGTTATTCTATGTAAATCTAAAGTGAGTGATACTTAAAAGTACTGTTGGTAGATAAAGGGTTAATAAATCTATCTACTTATTTCATTGAGATAATTTATGTTTAGGATAGAAAGTTTGTGAAACATTTCTATTCTTAAAAATAAAAAATAAGTGTTTTTATCTCCTTTAAATAAAAGTTTTTTTGATGACCCAATATCATTTTAAAGATATAGCATATTTCATAAAGAAAAAAAAATTTTTTTGAATGCGACCCAGTATTTTAACAATATAGTATAAATTCATTGAGGGAAATATAATTTTTGAATGCATTTTTACGAATGATTTTTAGTATTTTGGTATGATTTTTAAGTTGTTTTCTATGAAGTTACAAATTTGTTTATCCAAATAATATTTTATGCCTTTTGAAGTTTACCCATATAGAGTGAATTGAATTTATATTTTACAGTTTTCATCACTGGTTATTTTTATACTTATTTTTTAAAGGCTGGAATTTCAGTGTAACATTATTTTTTGTGCAGGAATCTTGCAATTCTCTACTACGGCAAATTACTCATGATGAATTTCAAAATAGCATTTTGCCATCTCTTCAAAAAGTACTGCTAAGGAATCCAGAAATAATATTTGAAAGTAAATTTATTTTTTTTCTTCATAAAACTATAGAACTGTTATAATTCTTAAATAATTGTCATAATTAAATAATCTGTGCATTTTTCCTTTCAGCTGTGTATACTACAATTTCCTATGTAGCATTGGATCTTAGCCGATATGCTCTGGATTTAGGCAAAAGTATTGGAGGTAAAAAAATCAATATTTATTAAAATTAACAAAATAATTGAATGCCATCAAATATATCTAAATTATGAACATTTTTATTATAGCACATTTACATTCCAAGGAAGATCAATGTAGAGAACATGCTGTGATTGCTTCAAAATGTGTTGCTCAGCAGTGTAGTAGCTCTGAAGCTATTAAAGCTCTTCTAGAGCATTATTTTGGGATTCTTAATGGTAAGAAAAAGAAAATACTGAGATTTTAATATTCTAACTTTAAGTTTCTGTAAAATCAATTGCAAATAGTTTCAGTATAATTGTTTAAAATGTATTTAACAGTATGTATATAGTATTTGTTTCACAAAAACAGGAAATGTAAGACATTAACGAATCTTACTGTTTTTCTGTAGTGTTAAAACATCTTAGGCTTTTCAGTATATTTATAAAGTTGATAAATAATACAATGATTGGTAAATTATTTGAACATTGTACAAGATAAGTAGTATTTTATTTTGAAATATTAATTTATACCTTGCAATCTGATTTAGTCTTGTAGTTTGTATCTACTAAAAATGTTGTTAGCCTCACTGATTGGTTTTAATACATAATCGCTGATGCATACAAATAATGCATACCTCTCCTTTGATTTGTTCTGTTTTGTAACAGGATTCATATAGGACAGTGGTGGCTAACTTTTTTGGGAAAAGTGCCACTAACTGATAAAAAAAACATGCATGCCACTGCCAGCTTTTTCAGTAAATAAAAAATAAGGCTAATTTTGGGATTTTTATGCAAAAAGCACATTTTTTTATGTAATCTAAGTAGTGGAAATTTAAAGGTAATGTAATAAATAAGAGACAAAAGTACAAACTTTAAAAAATTTTTTATAAACTTTTTATTTCAATCAGTCGTGACTGGTTTTGGAAAATAAAAATAAATGACTTGAAACATTTAATTTTAAATAATTATTATAAATAGTCAGTTAATACGGTTTTCTGAATTTGTAGTTTTTTTCACTAAGTCATCTATATTAGTATTGGTTCTTGAAATTATCTTGTTTTAGATGCACATCAGTTAATTTTGTGTGATTTTGATTTTATTATGTTCTAATTGGTTTGATTTTATTATGTTCTAATTCACAAACACATGCTGATCCAAATCTACATCTCACAGCCAGTTCATGTAAATTAAAAAAAATTCTTTGTTGGTACAAATTGCCAAAGTTCAATATAATTCAGATCATTTGCAGTGGAACTAAGGTCTGTACATTTGCTTTTCAGTGTAGTATGGTGCTGTGGGTTAGTAATTTTGATTTGGATTTGAGGTGGGTAACAATGTCTTGTAGAGAAAACTGAAAAAGAATTTATGAAAAGATAAGCATTTCTTTCATCATTTTCAAAATAATCATGCCTAGCACTGATTGAATCCTTCAAAATGGATAATAAATTTTCAAATCTATCATAGCTCAGCAGATTATTAACTTTGGTAGAAATAGTTCCTACATTGTTGTGAAACATGAGAATTTTTTTCTCCAAGATAGAGAAGCAAAAGTTTGTTTACAAGAAAATATACACTGCCAACTAAGGTGGGAAAAATCTTAATCTTAAATTTAAATTATTTAAAAGGCCATAATGTCAGTAAGAAAAGCTAAATCGGATAGATAGCCAATCTACATTCTTGAGATTGGCTATCCAGATATTTTAAGATGCTCCTACAAATACCCAAATCTTGCGAGTGTACTTTCTTTGGAAAGCCAGCACACACAACAATGAAGGAGTACTTACTCTACATGATAATTTTCTGTTATTAAATAAATTAAATGTATTTTAAATAAATACATTTTGATTTTTTTCCTTCTTTTTTTGAGTCAGACTTATTTCAATAAAATTATTTAAACAATTGTTATTTATTATTATTTTTCAACTTGTAGTTTTTTCAATAAGTTTTCGCGTGCCACACCAGCACCTCCTAGATACAAGGCCTGGCCACTGATTTGTGACGTCACTACTAGTAGGGAGAAATCGTCCATCGCCTACGGAGATTCTCTGATGTATTTTTTTGAATACTTTTTGTTATAAACTAATTATACTCTTTTTTTTTACAGGAGATTAAAAAAATTAATCATTAAATTGTATTTCATGTACATAAAACATGAGTAAATATTAGTTTTCCTATTTAAATAATAATTGCAAGTAATGATTATCCATTACTACGAACGCATTGCGTTGAACATAAACACATTTATTACATTGTAGCAAATTATAAGAGCCTTTTGTATTCGTATATTTCTTTTTTTTACATAACTATAATTATTTCTTAATTTTAAAATTCATCTTATTTTTTTTTCAAAATAGTTACAAAGAGGAAAATAAAATTAGAAATAGTTTTCAAAACAAAAAACGACATACAAATTTAAAAGCAGTGACTTTATTGGTATCGCACATCAAGTAGTATTAAATAAATTTCAAATATATTTGTAGATAAATCTACACCTGAATATAATTATAGATATATACAGGAAAATAAATATATACTTAAAAATAGATTACACAGTTTATTTAGCTGTTTGTCTGTCACTTTTCTTTCCTTAAATTTTTAGTACTTTTTCTCTCAAAAGTAGTTAAACATGTTTTAAAACTTTATTGGTATCAAATTAATAAACAAAAGTTTGCTGTCTGTATAACAGCATGAAAAATTACCATAAAATAAGTTGACAAAAATATTTTTTATTAAATCCATACATATATGATTACAGATACATACATGAAATTAAATATGTACACAGAAACAGATTACACAGTTTATTTTGCTATTTGTCAGTTACTTTTCATTGCTTAAAATGTTTCTATATTTTCCTTTAACAATAGTTATTCAATTATGCATTGTTAAAAATGTAGATTAAATGTTTTAAAACTATTGGTATCATGCACAGTATATAATAAGCAAAAATTCTTCACTCTCTTCAATAACAGCATTAAAAATTACCAAAAAATAAAGTTCCCATAAATAACAATATAACACAGATTATAGTAAAATAAGTTAAAAATATATATTTTAGATAAATTGTACATATATTAAAGCATAGATATATACCTAAAATAAATGTATATATAGAGAAAATATAACACACCCATATATAAAAATGTAATTCATTTAGCTAATAAAGTAGGTATTTTTTTCAAAGAAAAAAAAAAAAAATTTAAAAACAGTAGCTTTATTGGTATCAAATACAATCACAGCATTAAGAATTATTAAATAAATTTCAAATATATTTTTAGACAAAAATCTATACTATATAATTATAGATATATACAGGAAAAATAAACACATACATAAAAATAGATTATACAATTTATTCAACTGTTGTTGCAGTTACTTTTCTTTAAATCTTTGGTACTTTTTCTTCCAAAAGCAGTTATACATTGTTGCAAATGTGAATTAAATATGTTATTAAACTTATAATTGGTACCATGTATAGTACATGCATAAATTCATTTGAATTTATCAAGCTAATCGATATTTCTGAGACAATTTGACGATTATTTTGTTTAAGGAACATATTTTCATAATCATTAGAAAGAAGTTTCTGAACCATTTTATAATTGTAGAGCACTGCTGTAACAACATCTGGAGAAGGGCACGATAAACTTCCTCTGTCTAAGTTACGTATTAAATCATAGTTAGAATTTAGTTCAAAAGATTTATTAAGAACAAGTGATTTGGAACAAAAGTCGCATTTTAATTTTTTAAGTGCTGCTCTAGCACAAACACCAGCTAACTATGTTAAAACAGGTAGATACGGCTGAGCATCATGAAAATATTTTTCAGATAGTGTAATATTAAAATTATGCAATACTGATGACTCTAAAGGACTTTCATCACACGAATCTTCCAAATGAATGTCTTTTAAGTTCAGCTGGCCATATGTGTTTGAAACCAAAGTTAGAGGTAAAAAATTTTGCATTCTTAGTTTAGCTTCTATTTCATAAAGCTGTCGAATTGATATTAAATATTGAGAACCTGAAAGTGTTCTATATTTCCCAAAATGACTTTCTAACGCATCTCTTTTAATTTTTCTGGGAAGAAAATACTGAAATTTTAATTCGTTAATGCAATATTTTGACATTTCAAGTAAAGCGTATGTGGTATGAATAAAAGCAAGATGTGTTTCTTTAGTAATGGTGCCAGTAGTACAATTTTTTCCCTTCCACGAGTCTAACCATGACAAAATTTTATGCAAGAATTCACATGTTTGGTTGTCTGGAGATAAAGTAATTGGTTGCTGATAAGGATCAAGCAAATGTTGTCCCTTTAAAGGTGCTTTAACATTAACTATTTTCCACCATGTACAAATTAAAGAAATAAAAATTGATGTTTCATAACTAATTAGTTTATGTTGCTCTCCTAATAGTTGAAGCCCCTGAATAACAAAATTATTAAATATCTTAAGCACAAGTTTCACATTTTGTTTTTCCAAGATTTGTAGGACATAAAGCCTTCTAAGTTAAACCATAAGCAAACTTAGAAAAATTTGCTTCTAATAATGTAAACTTATTATGATCTTCAAAATCTGGAAAATAAAAACATTAACCTGCATTTTTTTGATTAATCCAATTGTTACGAATGCATTTAAAAATGTGCACTGAATCAATAACAAAAAATAAAGGATTGGAAGAATCCGAAGGATGTGGATATACAATACTCAATTTGGGAGGAACAGAAAAGTTTGACATTGCTGTTCGATTTATAGAATTATTGTCAGAAACTACTACACCTATAACTTTGAATCATATACCATCAAGTTCTACGATAGTTTTTTTAACAACAGCAAACAATTTTTCTCCATCGATTTTTTTCCCTGGCATTATATGAACTACTTCTTTAAGAGGAGAAAGAAGACTTTGAATCACACAAGAACACATATGCTGAAGTAGCAGCTTGTTTACTGTTATATGCCATCCCTAGAATATAACCCCCTTGATGTATCTTCGTATTGCATCATCTGAAAAGTGTAATCCACAAACCTATAAAATTAAATATATATATATATTGTTTTGCATCAACAAAATATATTTGTTAGAATTAACAAAAATTTCTCTGATAACTTGATTTTTTTAAAATGAAGTTAACGAATTGTGTGAGTCATGTTTATCTGTTTTCAGCTTACTTTTACAATCATCCTAATAGTTCAAAAATCAGCTAGTTTTTTTTGTTGTTGTTGTGAATACGTTTTGTATCTCACATCATATTAATATACAAAATATACAATAAATGGTTGCTTATGTCCATATTTACATTGACTACGAGCTGTATATCATAATCGGCTTTCTTTGCTAACAAACTATTAATACTTAAGATACTTTCGTTGATTCTACGAAAAGGTATTTGGTAAATGACACAAAAATAAAGCAGCAATAGCAAAAACACTAGACAGTTTTTGTCTCATTAACAATGCTTGTTTGGGCTCATTTTTAAAAACATAAATTTTATTAGGGCTACAAAATATTTATTTCATGAACAAATCAACTAACACCTTTATCATTATAGATAAATAAAAATGAATCGCCAATACTTAAGAAACTCGCTTGAAGAAAAAGAAATTAGTACATTTTCAAAGGTCTTATCGAACAACCTATTAAAGTTATTTGTAGACTTTTAAAATAAAGATATTATTACACAATTTCCATAAATAGAATAAAATTTAAAAACTTACCTTCGAATACTTTGATGGAACAAAATCTTTTCTTGAAATGGCTTGTATCCATTTTTTTCGAAAAAAGTCCTCTTTTGGGAATCCAAACGTTTTTACTGTCTGTCCCAGTATCTTTATAATTGCTATTGCAATTCTGTACAACTAAGTGTAGACCATTTTTTATGGTTTTTTCCCAAGTCGTCACAAATAAATTGAAAATCTGCAATAAAAATGTAGAAATCTACGAACTGTACAAGAGCAACAATCAAAATGGCGTAGGCGAGTAAAGTGAACTTCAAATCAGGCGGGATTTCTATACCTACTATATGTGACGTCACAAGCCTCTCTCATTTCAGTAGCCAGGCCTTGTATCTAGGAAGTGTTGGCCACACTGTGACACGTTCCACGTGGGCACCCCTTATACAGGATAATAGCAGCACCATCTATTGACACAAGCATGAACTATAACAAATATATTGTACAAGCAAATTTTGTTATTTTGGCATTGAATTATCTGTTAGAATATTTGAAATAAAATATTTTTATTTTTCTGTAGAATATTTTTAAAAATATTTTGTCTATATTTTAAAGTTAATTACAACTGTAAATTGTGTATTGGTTGCATATTATTTTTGAATATACTGTACTATTTAAACAAAAAATGTTGGATTTTGGAAAACGAATTACTAATTCTTGAATGAAATATTTTTAACACATAAAAATTTCATTTTGAGAAAAAAAGAATATTGTATTTCACACAATTATTTTTTAAAAATAAACTTATGAATATATATGACCAAATCTTTTTTAATTGAATATAAATTCACAAGCAGTTTTGTAATACTAGCTATATTTTTTTTAATTTTTGAAATTAATGAAATTTTTCTATTTCTTTTTAATTAGTGGAAAATTTTTTTATTTTCACTTTTACAAATCAGTATTAATGAATTTTGTGATTAACTTTAGAGAAAAAAATTAAAATTTTTTCTTATAAATTTTGTGTGCAACTTTTATATAGGATCTGAAGGTAAACTAACAGTAGTTCCTCAGAAGTTGGCTGTCATTAGTGGAATTGGAAACTTGAGTTATAATATTGTAACTGGAGCAACATCCATACAAGCTTTATGTGAATTCGCATCAGATAATTTTATTGCATTCTTAAAAAATGAAGGTTAGTATAGTTAGTTGCCTTTCCTTTTAGTTATATATATTGCATTTTTTGTATTGAAATTATTTTACACACATTTTTTTTTAAATGTGTTGGAAATATCTCTGGTTTAAAAGATGCTGTATTAAATATTTGAGGATTTTGAGTACTCAGAAAATAAATTTCCATTTGTAATATGTTATTTGTTAGTTAAAAATATTACTTTTTTTACTGCTTTACATATCTTTTTACAATTTTTATTTTGTAGTTCATGAAACTACGGTAACCCATACAATAGCAATGTTATCTTTATGGTGTTCAAAGTTTACTATGAATGTTCCATCCAATGTCATTGAGTTATTTCAGGTAAGTAAACATCTTTTTTTCCCTTTAAATTTGTTGTTTCAAAATTCATGCATTTTAAACAATTTGTATTGATTTTTTTTTAGAATGGTCTGACTCAAAAAAGTTCTACATTTGCAATTCGTAACAGTTACATAGTATGCATGAACAATGCTTTTCATGGTAAAGTATTTTAATATAATTTTTACACTTATTAAATCTAGGGGCCATAGTCACCAATCCATCATGAAAATTTACATCATTACTAATCTGCTGTTTCTAGTCTAAAATCAATCTGCCACAACTTGGAAGTAAGATTGTTGGTTCACAATAAGTAAAATGTATGGCTTCTGCAAACAGAATCAATCTTACACCTGGAAAACCAGTTTATCTCATAAAAATAACTGTATAGTAATCAATATTACACCTATGGCTGCACTTCTTTCCAAATTATATCCACATGGCATGGCAGACTAAAAAAAGGCTGTCACATTAAATATTTTTTTTATTGAAAGAACATTTATTGTATCTTCGTTCATCAGCTAATTCCAGATTTTCATTATTGTAGAAAAAGAATTGAAAAATCTAGCTAACAGTGTAATAGAAAGAAAATTGGAGTAAAATTGATACTTGAATTTGTCTTCCAACTTATTATGTCTGCAAACTAGTTTAAGCCATGAAATTTTACAGCATTTCCTAATTAAATCAGCAACCTGTGTAATTCAGAATTTGAGGTGTTTTCTAAGAGAAGCCTTGTTTGGTTTCATGGTCCCTATGATATATAAGAACTTTTCATTTTTTAAATAATTATTATGTTAGTGTAGTGATTGATGTGAAATGCATAAGATAAAACATGTAATTTTTTGTATACATTAGCAGTATGTTAATGTTGCAGTGTTTTGACAAAATGAATTATGCTTACAACTTCTATTTAGTGCGATAAATGTTATAACTTTTACCAAGTGAGGAATAAAGTCAAATTTCTCAATTTGTTTTCAACTATCAGACAAAATTGAGTTTATTTCAATAACTAGTTTTTGTGTGTGTGTGAATTATTATAAGTTGCTCTCAGTTTAGTAACATTTCAGTCATTAATTTATGTACTAGCTGCATGGTCCGGCTTTGCACGGGCTTTCTTTCCCTACTTTTATAAATTTTCTCTTCTCTTCACAAGATCACCACTTCCATTATTCTTTTTCGAAATTACTTCAACTTCTTTGTTCCTTTCCCCTCTGCTTAACCTTGCATTGCACAGGCTTTCTCTACTTTTATAAATTTTCCCTTAACAAAATCACCACTTCCATTACTCTTTTCCGATGAGTTGTCCTCGTCAAAATTTCAAGGTGCGTTGCCAAAAGCTCTTGAGTAGGTGAACAGTGCGACTTCAAAATTCACTCACTTTGCAATTTTTTCGCCCCTGGAAACGAAAATGTACTTTTTTAAAAAAATATTGTATATTGAAGGAAGACAGAAAAGTGAATTTTAAAATTTACAAAATTCCACAACTATATTAAATGTTGAATTAGAATTGTGAGCATTTTTTGAAATGTTCAACACTGGAAGAAAAAAGTTTCATGCAGTTATTTTTCGAAATGAAGAAGTTATTAAATGTTTGATTTAAATTTTGAGTATTTTTTAAAAATTAGTAAAAAGAAAGTTTTTGTCTTTTTATTTTTGAATTACTGATTCTAAAAGATCAAATTATAAACTTTTTAAAAATCATTTTCATTTAAACGTATTGATGTGGATTCATTATAGGAAAAATCATAAAATATGCAAAGTTACATTTTGTAAAAAAAAAAAAAAAAAAACTCATACAGAATCGTGGCGAATTAAATATATATATAAATAAAAAGGTAAAAACACTGGAAATTTATTAACATTCACTGTGTAAAATTCAAAAAGAAAATATACTACATGATAAAGATATATTTCAGAATTTTTAAGGTTTTTGATTCCACTGTTCTTCAATAAATCATTCTTTAAGAATGAAGAAAACCATCAGTTGTTATAAAGAAAGCTTGCACAATACTGCTATACATAGCAAATAATGTAAGTGATGACAAAACAGTGACCTTCACAGTTTTTGCATGCGCAAAACTTACACCCGTCATATTTCTCAACGTGAATCCTCATATTAGGTTACATGACCTTGACGCTAAAGGAATTTTTCAATCAAGCTTTAAAAAAAATTTTTAAGAGCATGCTTTTAAGTTAATGCCTTCAAACTTCTTATATCGATTACAAACTATGGTAATTTTTAAAGAAAAAATGAAAAAAAAGGTACTACATTGATTAACTCTTGCAAAAAGGGTAAAAAACGAAAAACACAATTAAAAAAAAAAAACAGTAATTTTCAAGCAATTTTTTCAATCTTTGTACAGATTATGGATATTATTGTTCTACACATGGGAAAAAATTTCGTCAGATTATATGTATAAAAAACGAAGTTATTAAATGTTTTAATTAAAATTTTGAGTATTTTTTGAAAAATTGTAAAAAAAGTTTTTACATTTTATTTTTTAAATGACTGATTCTAAAAGAGAAAAGCATGAACTTTTTTAGTGTAGAATATCAATTTATTAGCGCAAAAGGAAATTGAAAGGGAACGATTTCGAAATCATTTTCATTAAAACGTATAGATTTTGACTCATTTTCGAAAAAATCATAAAAAAATAGAAAATATAATTATTTTGTAAAAAATATTATACGGTATAGAAGCAAAAAAAAAAAAAAAAATTATTTTTCTGATTCTGTAGGGTTTTTTTGTCTGAATTTGATGGCAAGAATTAGTTGGCATTTTTAAAAACGTGGGAATGTCAGAATTTCACTCCGTTGAAATGGAAATGACGCTCAGCCGAATAAAAAACCAACAGAAGTAAAACAATTATGCATTTTAAGGTTTTTAATTAATATTTTTTTTTAACTAATTGCAATATCAGAATATAAATGTCAAAACGGCTTCCTCGGATCATTCCCCGTCTTTTTGTACCTTTGGCGAGTTTTTGCATGGTGCAGTTCGGAAGAAGATAGACGCATTAAGCATTGATAGATACATTTGCTTACCTTCAAATTTTAATGTAGATATTTTAATAACTATACATTTTTTAAAGCTTTTTGTCTTGTATTAAATTTTAAATATTTAAAATCTGAATAATTTTTTTATTTGAAGTGTTTTGGTCATAATTAAGATAATTTACATATTTTTAAAACTTTATACATTTAAACAAATTTATAATTTCAAAAGTTTTCTCCTTCTATATATGTAAACTAAATTTTAATGATGCGTGCATGCAGATTTAGATTTTCATTATTTGCTCTTTGCATGAAGTTGATCTTTTAAAAAAATCACTTTAAAAATCTATGGAAGAAAATCTTTGGATCTCTTTAAAAATTTATCTGAGCATTTTGTTTATGACCATCTGCTTGTGCACTTCAGTGCCCAGGGTCACGAAAACAGAGATGGGCACAGTAAACCTTGGCCCTTATGGGCTGTTATGCCACTAAGTTTAGTTTTGTTTATGTGTATACTTATAATGAGAATATAATTATTTTTTATTAAAGGTAACACACTGCATCAAGCTATAGATTTAATACCATTGATGGAAAAGACGTATAACAAGGCATTATCTCAGCCAACACAGACAAATGCAGTTATGGAAGGGCTTTCAGTGTTTTGCTTATTTTTAAAATTGTACTCTTTTGATACGGAATCTGGTAAGAGTTTTAGTTTACTACACAAATTTTGTAGTTGGAAGCATATGTATATAAAATTTTAATAATTACAGTAGACTTGATATTTATTTCTATATATATTTCTTTACTCATAAACCAATATTTCTAATTTTTGAAAAATTCATAATTAACTTGATCTAAGTCGATTTTACTTTTTTGTGTTAAATAATTTCCTATATGTATATATGTATGTATATATGTATGTATGTATATAGTTAAATATGTTTTGAAATCTTATGTATCAGTATATTCTGCTTTAATATAAAATTGGATAATATTAACTTGTATTTACTAATTAGATTGGAAATTGTGAATTGTAAAATGTAGGGTAGTTTCTATGAACTATTCTTTCATAGTATAAACATGCTTTGTATTTTTATTGTATGAACAGCATATAAAACTAATTTATTAGATTTAATGGAAATAAATTGATTTTTATTAAGCATAATTTTCTTGATACATGATTAATATAAGCATATTTTGTTGTTGCATGCATGATGATTTTGTGTAAGAGGTTTCACGGTTTTCTTAGTAAATTTGTATATTATATTCACTTTTTGTAGTAGAAACGAAGCTAAAAAGTATAATGAATGCTGATGTTAACAAACTTCCTTTCTTGACTGAGAAGTTTTTGTCCTCTTGTTCAGATGAAGGTAAACATTTTGTTGAAATTATGTATAGATTATAAACTGCTGTTGTAAAAAATGCAACACCATCATGAAGGAATCAATGATGAAACTTTCAAAGCAAAAAAAAAAAAAAAAAAAATATTAAGTGTCCAAAATCAGTTTTTGATGTAACCACCACACGCTGCAATAAGTGCTGCTATATGACATGGCATGGAGTCAAACAGATTTTGAATGTCTGCTTGTGGAAGATAATTCCATATTGCTTGTAAGCGCAGCAAAAGTCGTCTTTTTAAGCTGCAGGACGTGGATCATGTGCGAGACGCCGACAAACCAAAGCCCATGCGTGTTCAATTGGTGACATATCCGACGAATAAGCAGACCAAGGAAGAAGTTGGACTGAACAGAAGTCTCAAACAGTCCTTCCAACATGTGGGTGTGCATTATCCTGCTGAAAGATAGCTCTAGGGATGCCTTAAAAAAGGGAACGACCTTGTGCTGTAGCACTTCACAGCGGTACTTGTTGTTATTGAGATTACCCTCAATTCATAGCAAGTTGGATCATCCATGATACAAAATTGCACCCCAAACCGTAACTTCGGGTGTTAGGCCACTATGTTGATAACGCACTCTGGAAGGCAGCATTCTGCAGCATAATGTCTAACACGAATCTGGCCATCATGGTCCCACAAATTGAAGTGTGATTCATATGAAAAGACAGTACCAATCATTCTCCAGGCTCTGTGCTCATGAGCCTATTGCAGGCGCAGCCGTCGATGGTTTGCTATGAGTGGGATTCTGTATAAAGGCACCCTTGCACTCAATCCACGGTGCAGCAGATGTTGACGAAGCCCTGTAGCAGTAGACCAATGTGCTGCCAACTGCCTGGAGGAAGCTGTATGGTCATTCACCGCCATGCGGAGCAGGTGTCAATCGTCGTGCTCTGATGTCACCTTCCGTCGTCCACTGCCAGTTTTTCGAGTTGTTCAGTGCTTGTCGATCCACTGCTTCCAAACTTGCATATCTGTGGAATTGTTTCGTTGTACACATGTTCCTATTGCGCGATTGGAAAATCCTCCTTCTCGAAGGCCAATAATTTTCTCCTGTTCAAACTCAATTCTCAATTCAAACTCTCACTCTCAATTTCTCCTTATTTCGTCGTGGAGACATACTTAGGTCTCACTATACGTTCACCACTAACAAATAATCATTAACTATTTTCTACGTCCTGCTACAGACCACTATTTTTATGTTTTCAGCATCAGTTCAGAGGGCATTGTGCATGCCACGCATGTGCTGGGGCTCTGAAACTTTACTATTTTACGTAACATCCTATAATTGATATTTGCTGCAAAGTTCATTTAATTTGGATGATTCCTTCATGGTGTTGTATTTTTTACAAACAGCAGTGTATGTATTATTAATAAACCAGATTTTTTTCAATGCCTTTATTTAATTTTTATTTTTAATGTTGATTTTTTTTCACAGCTCTTTTATCAGTGATGTATGTCATCGAGAAACTGAGTATGGACCATGCTCATGATATTGATAATGAAACAAAGTAATCTTTATTTACACTCGATTCTTTTCGTGTTTTTAAAATTATAAATGCAAAATAAAAAGCATTATTTAAAGATTTATCTTCTGATATAAAAGTGTACTGTTTCATCATTCAGTGTATAAAATTTTCTTCTAGTTTGAAAAGGGCTATTTTATTCATATTAACAAGACCTGTTTATAAAGTACGTTCACAAGCAAATGCACATTTGAAAAAAATGTTATCAGTTGGAGGAGGAACAGTTTTAGCTTGCTCTCTTCTTAAAGAATTCCCAAGTTTTTTTGAAACATTTAATATAAAGGTATCTGAAGTTTGTTATTTATAAGTTTTATGACTGGGTGTTTTGAGTATGAATAGAAACGGCTTAATTTATTACTTGTGTAATTTAAAATTTTGAACCATTTTGCATATACATAGTAAAGATTGGTGTAATGTAATTTCAGAACACTGCTGTACATTTAGGATTGCTAATGTGAATATTCTACTTATCTATCATTTCAGGGGGAAAAAAAACTTTTTAAAGTTGCTCTCTTAAATTAATTTTTTATAAACAAACTGTGTATATTTAATTTGTAAAAGGTTTTTACATATTGCTTATTGAATTATTTTTAACTTGTGTTTATATATACTTTTAATAATTTTTGAAATGAAACATTTAATTTTAATTCTGAATATTTTTAATATTAGAAACAGACTAAATCAGATGAGAATGAAGCGGATTCAGATAAGGAAATTAATACTCAAGTTCTACAGAATTGTTTATTTGCTTTATGCAGTGGCTTGAATCTTACCCCAGAGGACATTCACCAAATATGCATAGATGCTCTAATACCATGTCATATTGATGTTATATGTGAGTTTTAAAAAATACTTTTTAATTATTGTTAAATGTAATTGAATTCATTCTTGATTAGTTTTTCACTGAATTTATATTAATGCAGAAAAATAATTTCATCCCATTTAGATAAATCAAATCCTGTATTATGGCAAAAAATAGTCAGCAAGATGCAATTAAAACTCACAGATTCTATGACAGAAATAAAAGATACTCTAATTGCAGTAGTAATGGATGATACAGAAGCTCCTGTAGTTGTTACTCAGGTATACATTGTTGACTTTTAGTAATTACGTGTTGAAGTAAAATATAAAATTTTTTATGAATTATATTCCCCTTATATCCAGAATCTAAAATTGTAAATTTTAAAGGTTAAATATTGTCTAAACTAGTTTGTTATTTTACTTTCTTCTTTCTCTTAAAACTTTATATTTTAAAAATTAATCCTTAAATAAGATCAGAAGTCTATTTTTTCCCCTTCCATCTTTCCTTACCTCAAAGTAGATAATGCAAAGTAGGTATATCTTTATTTTTTCAAAAAACATTTATGAAATTCCTGATATTAATGTGAAAAAATAAATTTATTTTGACAGTTTAATTTTGTTACTTACTAAAAGTGTATTGCTGTGAAATCAAGAAAGTTAATGGTTAAGGAATGTGTGTGTTAGACAGAATACTGTGAAATGATTAAAATGCAATCATGTTTAATAAAAATGAATATTTTACAATTACATAATTAAAGTATTGTATGCAAAAATTCCAGTTATTGAGATATTTGTTTCAAAAATAAGACTTAAATGAAGACAATTGTAAGGAAAGTTCTTATTGAATTTCATTTAATTGATGAGATGTATAAAAAATTATAGTTTAAAAAAAACAACTAAAATACAGGCTTTTATGGTGAATCGAACTAAAAAGTTAAAAAATAATTCGTAATATAAGAATAAAATGAATAACAAGAAAATTAATGTAATTGTGGTAAAAGCATGGGGCGCTGTATATTATTTGTTATAATTTCTTACTAGTTCTATTCCGAAATGCTAAGTTAGTGTAAAAATGTAGTACAAAGCACACTATGCTTTTACCACAATGACATTAATTTTCCTTGTAATAATTTTATTCTTATATTAAGAATTATTTTTTTACTTTTTAGTTCAATTCGCTATAAAAGTGTATTTTTCAGTTTTTTAAACTATAATTTATTTTTCATTTTTTAATTTGATCTACAATAAAAGCCTGTTTTTTAGTTTTTAAAACTATCATTTATTCTTTGTTAAATTTGTCCTTTAGTTTGATATTTGGAGCAGGAATTATTTGGCTGCTGGAATTTGTCTTGCTCTTTAATGGATATTAATTAATGGGCCTGAAGGGTATTTATTCTATCCGTTTACGGGGCCTCGTACAATTCCCATATCATTATATTTCATAGATTCCATTTCTATAGATACAGGTCTAACTAATAAAAGTGTGTTGAGAAGAAATATTAAATGCCAATTATATTATCGCCTTTTAAATGTATTGCTATAACGTTAATTCGTATCATCACTTCTAAACATATTTCTTCAAAATAAAAAAATATTTAGCAGTTAGAAGCATGAGTCTTTTTTTAATTTATTTTTTTTCAATTTTTGGAAAAACTTAACTTATATTATGGTAAGAAAGAACATAAAGAACACTTTTTTGTTTTGTTTTATTTGTATTAAGCACAAGCCTATTTGTGGTTTTAGGGTTGTACCTTAATCTTTTAGTCGTCAAATCTGAAAATTGTTTATGCAATTAGTCGCCAAATCTTGAAATCCTTTTTTATGAGGATCCTAATTAGGACAATGAAACAGAATTATGAAATTATTGTATTGTCATCAGTCCTTGACAAGTGTGTAAAATTTCAAATTCATCTGATCTTTTAAAGTGGGCGGAAATAGAGTTAAAAGATTCCGTAACATACAAGTGAAACTTATAAAAGCATGTTAATGAATTTAAGCTTATAGTTTCTATTTCAACCATACTGTTATGTATTATTTTTAAGAAGTTCCAGTGTAAATTTGTTACCCATTCTAAAAAAATTCATGCAACTTGAAACTTTTAAAAATAATTTATTCACTCACTTTTTCAATTCATTAAAATATTAATATATGAAGGACAAAATGCCATTGAGATTTTCTGTTAAACAGTTTTATAAGTGTATATATGTTTTTAAAGTTAAAAAAGTGTGTATATATATGTATATACACATATATATGTGTATATATATGTATCATTTTCTTACAAATGCTTTTAAAACAGTTCTTTAATATGGTTATAATGTTATATTAGTTCATACTGTAAGTACCATGTTGTAAATTCAATGCAGAATTTTTTTTGTATACATATACCAGTTTTGCCTCATCTTTGAATACCTTTAGGCTAGATTGAATGCTCTGAAAACGCTTGCAACTTTACTACCTGCAGAAATTGTACCAGTTGTTGTATCACATACAGTTGCCGTTCTGAAAGATCCTTTATTATGTCAAGTAACCAATGAAGAATATAATATTTTTTTGACTCCTGAGGGTCAGCTATGTGATTCCAGCATTATTGAAAAGTAATTTTGTTTGTCCCTTTTTAAAGTTAACTTAATCAATTATTTTAATTCTTATCCTTTCAATTTTTTCGCAATTGTTATTATAAGGAATTATTTTTTTGACAAACCTGGCACATTTAGTGAATTCTTTAATTTTTAATATTTATATAGTGTTAACTTAAAAGTTTTCAGTACTGAGTTCTTTGAAAAGAGTATGTTGATTATGTTAAAGCTTACAATTTTTCATTCAAATCTTTAAGATATTACAGATTTACAGATTTTTTATCAATAGACTTATCAATAGTTTATTGTTAATCAATGATCAAACAGTTTCTGTGCACATATATATGCATATGAAAATCTTTTTTTTGTATACATATAAATTTTGTTGCTATTATTTATCTATTGTAACTATCCGTTTCAGCTTAAAAGAGGAAAAAAATCTGAAGAATTTGAAAAGGGAAAGTAAATTGTATTCTTATAAAGATCAATTAGAAGAAATGGAACTAAAAAAAGTAAGTCATGTCATGGTATTTGATGTATCATTGAACACTTGAAGTTATAAAATATTTATATTATAATTTATATTTCATTTTATTATGTGATAGGAAATTGAAGCTAAAAAGAGAGCCAAAGGCCTAGTGAAAGAACCAGAATTAACTAAGAAACAACTAGAAGCTAAAAAAGCTCAGTTAGAAAAAGAAGCTGTTATAAGATCCAAAATACAGCAGGTACTCGTAACATTTTTTGGCATAGATTTTCACATTAAAGTTTTAGTCATTTATTTTGAGAAAGTGTAATTATAAATATTTTATATTGTAATTTTTTTATTCCATGATAGCTTGATATTCGATTCCAATCTGCTTTAAAAAAGCTGCAGTCTGTGGTAGCTGCTAATGCTCCAGCTTTGGGCTTATATATAAGGGATTTAACATCTGTTTTGATTTGTTTATTTTCATCTCCTCTGTGTGCTTTCGGAGCTACACGCATGTATGTGAATCTTTCTCGTGTAGTCTCTGCGGGAATCCTTATTGCTTGGGGTAAGAAATTTCCTTCCTAGTTTACATTTGAAATCGGTGGTTTTATATTATGCTCAAAATGAAGTATAAATTTATCTCCCATTTACAGCTTATTTTAAAATTTTGTAACAATATTCTAAATTATAGCCCCCCTTTTTTTTAAAAAAAAGTTCATTGATAAATTGAGTGTTATATATGTTAATCTTTTGAGAATTTAATTTTTAGTTTAAGATTTTAATAAAAAGTTTTCTCAGTGTGTAATTAGTAGTTAACAGATTTCTTTCTAAAAAATCCTGTTTAAAGAGAAATGATTTTTTTATTTGTAATTTGTTGAGGATATTTGATATATTCATGACATTTATAAAAGTGAAGGTTATAAATCTAGAAGCTTTCAAAATATTATATATCATAGTTTACAGTTGTGGGTGTGTAATGTGGTGGTATACATGTATTGTTATAATATGTATAATTTCATTTCTATTTTTCAAAAATCATTGAACAAAAAAGGATTTTAAGTAATTTAAAAAAGATATGAACTTTATTTTTATAATTAAAATCATGTATTAAATGTTTTCAGCTAATAGTTACATATCTTTAATTCAAGCATGCTGTACTTTTTTTATCTCTTATTTCTTTAATAAAGAATTCTTTTTAATGATAAATGATTTTTTTTTCAGGAAAACCTGTAGCATATGCTACTCTACGACTTTTAACAACTGCTTGTGATCTGGAACCTGATTGGACAGAAATTGATCTTAATGAAGTTATAGGGAAAATTGTTAAACTCCTGTATTTAAATACATGTCAGAACCCATCTGGTGGATATGAAGAGCATGTGTTTTCTCGAACTAAAAGACATTTGAGTTCACCTGGTTTTTCCTACTGTTTCCCACTTTTGAAATGTCTTCTTTTAACTCGAACATCTAACTTACTTATGCTTGATCAGATTTTGAGCATTATATCTGATCATTCGGATATTCGAAAGGTTGATGATTCTGTGGACAAGGTATTTATGCATAAATCATTGTAATAAATTTTAAATAATTTTGATTTTTACGGAGAAATACATTTGATTAGATTTTAGTTCTTTATTATTCATGAAAATCTCTTCCCCCCAACACCTTAGTTGGCTTGTCTTTTTTTAGATGAGTATGGGTGTGACAATCTTGAGGTGTCCTAGTAATATTTTTCTTTTCCCAAGTGATTTGCTGTCTTTGGTGAACACGGCTGTCATGAACCCAGGGTACCCCAGTTATTCTCTAATTTTCGAGCCTCTTTTTTGTCATACATTTCCTCCTTTTTTCTTTTCTGATCCAGATCACATTTTAAAAATATGTTAAATATGCATGCTTAAAATTGCAAATTAATTTGTTTTACTTAGATTACTTATCCATTAATAATAACATATATAGGTTTTCATTTTGTATTTTATTTAAATAGTTTCATTTTTACTTAATTTTTTCCCTATTTCGGTTTTTGTATTGCTTATTTGTTTTTTTTTTTTTACTAACACCGTTGGTTTGCCAACCCTCATGTTTGCTGTGTGTGTTGTTCCGTAAGAAGGAAAATGGTGTTCTGGGGATACCTTTTGTGTTTCTTTTGGCTCACACTTCGCTGTAGATGGGAGGCAGGAATGACCCTCTCCTGTCAATTGGCTGGTGACAAGTCTCTTCGGTGTCTCCAGAGAAACGTTGCTGTAGGGCTGGTGCTGAAGATGAGGGGTGTTGTGTTTACCCATTGGATCCTCACCCTGATGCTGTAGTGCTATATCCTAGGTGTACTTCAGGTAAGCGCTGAGGTTGACTATTGTCAGTTGACTGACTCACTGCCTCTCTTGTTGGACTCTGTGGTGGGTGAAGGCATTCCAGGATGAAGTTTATGCCACTCTTATGAATCCAAGTCAGCTGTGCCTAAGTAAAGGCCTCATTTTACCCAACATTAATATAGATGACATTGCTTCTTTCACAAGATTTTTCTAGATCTCTTTACTGAACAATAATATGTCTAAAATGTTGCTGTTTGCTATACATAAAACTCTTAACTGGAATAGGTGGGGAACCGAAATCTGTAAAAAAAATATTGTGATCCATTCATTGAAACAGTCTCTGCTGTACAATTAAAGGCATTTTTACTTGCAAAATCTTTTCTAAATTCTCATATTATGGAAGTGCACACAAATCTCTGAACTACTGTTGAGATGTCATTTCTTAACCACATCTGTTTCACATCTGTTCTTAACCACATCCACCCTTGAAGCATTTCTGAGTAGGGTGTTATTCAGGTCAGACATATTATAATTAAAAGGGGTGCAAGAACTATGCCTATTAAACATTTAATTTTAACTTTCAATAGCCCCACTTTTTCCCAAACTGTTAAAGCTGGATATTTGAACTCTAAAATACGTCCTTTACTTTTTGAATCCTCTGCACTGCTTCAAGTGCCAGAGGTTTAGACTCTCTCAAACTTTCTGCCACAAACAACTATTGTGTTCTAGATGAGCATCCTTCCACAGACTACAGTCTAGAACCGAAATGTGTTAATTGTTCACAATCCCATCCAACTCAAAATTATGCCCCAAGCGGAAAACTGGTCCAGGAAATTGAAACTAAGAAAAATATCTCGTATTTAGAAGCTCGTAAATTCATAGTACTACAGTTATCCCAAACATATGCTCAAGTCCAAACATATGCCAGCTATATCCACTTTAAGTCAAACCAGTTCAAACATAACAAAAGTAATTTTTCCTCCTTTACAGTATCTAAAACCCTTATTTTCTGCCAATCATTTGCCCACTACATCTGCAATTCCTGTAGTATCCTCATCAACTCAAGCCCATCTACTTTCTAAATCTTAAGTAATACCAGCCTTATCAAGCGAATCTGTTACCTATACCCATTACTACTACTACCCCTGGCAATAGTATAAATATCTCTGCTTCATTTTTATCAACTGATTCAGCCAACTGTCCCATTACTTAGCACTGTCAGTGCCAAATCCTATAGTTGAACTTCTGCTGTATCTAAAGCTGCAAATAATTTAAAACAAAGTAGGAAAATAGGAAAAAGCTCACAACAGAACCGAAACCTGACATTAAAATTAAAATGACACCCCATAAGCTGAAAGTTCTGTACTTTATACACAAGAAGACGAGGAATATGATCCTTTATGACGTGGATTGGAATATAAAGTCTGGTTTCAAGCAATACATGATGCTGACAATGAATTGGAAAAATAACTCACCTAATTGTTTTAAATTTAATCTGTAAATTTTGTGTTCAGATTTAAAGTCATGTTTTGTATAATTTTCAATGTTTTTAAATTCACTTTTTATCATTTTATACTGTAAGAATTATAAATAAACTTCTAATACGATTTTAATGAATATTAGCTTTTATATATACCTTATTCATGTCATTATTTTAAAATTTTAACTGTGTATTCTAAAATTTTATGTTATTTAAAACAAATGTTTGGCACAGTATAGCCAAAATTGGCTTTTGCATCAATAAACCCCACAATCATCCCCCAAAAGATTATTTTATATTCAAAATTAGATAATTTAAGGGAAAAATCTAATGCAAAAATGTGTAAAGTGTTAAGTTGTGTAAGTGTGTATTATGACATCACTGAATAGTGACAAAATGGCCTTGATTTAAAATAAATATTAATTGTTCTTGAGGCTGAATTGTTAACTTTATTATGTATTAATCTATATATATAGAATCTTTTTTCAATTTGATTATAATGGAATAAAAACCTTCTGATTTACTTATCCTGGATGTTATGTGCAATAAAATTTTGAGTGTTTACAATTATGTTTTAGTTACATAATTCTGATCATGTATGTATGTGTGTGTGTGGAAATTTTTTTTAATGTAGAGAAATTTAGTACAGAATAGAATGTTATTTATGTAAGACTTTTTAAAAAGAAATTTATATATACACCTTAGTTCCAAAGTAAAATTTTGTAATTTGTATCCTAATAAATTTTCTATTCCTTTAGGTATATCAAGAATGTGTACCAATGCTAGATATGTTTAGTGTTCTTATTAAAGTGATTTGTGAGACAACTGGCCAATATCAGGTATACTTTTCATAAATACATAGTAAGAGCTATTAATTTGCTTGTATATTTAATTCATGTATTAATCATTTTGCTGTTATTGGATGATAGGGAATTGAAATTAAATAAAAATTATTTGACTGTAGCAGAAGAGAATATTTATTTACTGTAACTGAATTTCCTTACATTAAGATTTTTCATTGCACTATTTGAGTTTTTATCTTCTGAAAAAATGATAAAAGCTAAATCTGACTTAACTTTTATTGAAAAATGTGTTGAGTATTTAACAGATTAAAAAAAAAAACATCAGGAAAACATGTAGCATTGGATTATCTCTAATTTTATATTCAGTTGCTGTATGAAATATTTTTATAGTTAAATTTTTTAAATTCAAATATTAAGAACTTTAAATTAAACAATTAGCTGTCATTTCATGATAAAACCTTTTATGTACTTGTCGTTAAAAATTTTTTTTTGAAAAAACAAGATTGAAATTTTAAATTATTTTATATTTTAATTTGTTATATATGCTTATTGACTGAGAATTATTTACAATGAATTGAAATATTGACAATTTTTTTAATGCATATCTTTTTAAAATTTAATGTTTCTTTTTGTTGAAGAATATAATTTTAACGTATATACATTTTAGAAACATGCTATAGACACCCTTATCAAAACATGTGAGGCAGCTTCTGGGGAAGATGACTGTTCTGTGGCTGAAATGCCTGAAATCCAAATTTTGCTTTCTGCCCTTTTACATAGGGAAGAGAAGGCTCGTTTAGCTTCATTATTGGTAAGTAAAAGTAAAATTCATTGTTTATATATGTTTTTTATGCTTGCTCATTTTTTTTTAATTTTAATCTTTTCCCCAAATCATGATTACTAATCAAAAGTGTGCCTGTTGTTCTTTGTATATTTTATACTACCGTATTTATTCGAATTTAAGCTGAACTTTCCCCCTATGTGTTAATGTTACTAAAAATAGAGCGGGGATTGGAATCTAAGGCAGAAAAAATTTGTTGGATGGGGAAATTGAACATGAAAGATACTGAGGGTTAGAGCAATTACAAGGTTCATGTATGTATTTAAAGGTTTTAATGCTGGTAAATAAATTACTTCTTAGTTCTTATTTAATTTTTTTTTTTATTTTGTAAATACCAGATATTGATAAACCATTTTATGCTATTTTTTCACAAAAATGTGTTGAGAATTTGGGATGTGGCTTAGATTCAAGTAATATATCTAAAAGTATTAAGATATCTAAGTTAAGTATTAGAGATTATAGATATCTAATATAATATATCTATAATATAATATAATAATCTAAGATAACATATATGAAGTATTAAGATTTGTTATAAGCAAAATAATGGTAAGATTTTATTAAATTCCTCCTGAATTGTAAATATGTGCAAAATCATTTTTAAAACAAAAATTTGTATTTATTTAGGGCTTGAAGTCAATAGAAGCTGTTCTTCCTCATCCTGATGCTGATTATGAAAATGGAATACAAGTAGCTCAAAGAATATTTGTGGCATGTTTTGACCCAGTTGAGGAAAACCGTGTTATAGCTGAAGGGTATGTTTTAGCTTTTAAAAACTATAGATATTTATATTAGTTCTATAAATTATCAATTTCATTAAATGTTTTAACATTTAAGGAAACCATTTTTTAAATACTTAAGATTCCAACTCAGAATTTAATAAATCACTAGTTGCATGGCTGGCGTTGCACAGGCTTTCTCTACTTTTATAACTTTTCCCTTCACTTCACAAAATGAGCACTTCCATTATACTTTTTCGAAATTACTTTGATTTCTTTGTTTCTCCCCCCTCTGCATAGCCTGTGAAACAGGTTTATTTCCCCTCCATTTATCCCCGACGGTGCAAGAACTTTTTTGAATACATAACATATTGTCATGAAAATTCTCCTTTGGCTGTCAGCACTTCCTGGTGTGTCATTTCTATATTAACGTCATTACAATTCTCTTCAAAATTTCTTCCACATCTTTCCATTGTCAGACAGCTTTCTTTTCTCTATAGCCCGGCGTTACAGTGGCTTTTTTTTTAATGTAAAATTATTTTCCCTCTCCTCCCCCCCAAGTAAAAGATTTATCTTCAAATTTTGATCAATGACTTAGAAAAAAAACAATACTGCTTAAATTAAAAAAATATTAATTTAAAACTATGAAAAGAAAGTGATTCTGATGCTAAGAACAAAAACACTTTCATTATTTTTTAACAATAGTTAAAATTAATAATTTTGCAGGCATTGGAAAAATTTAGTTCGATTTTCATGATTTTCCCCTCTAATTATGTAAAGAAAAATACCTTTAAAATCATGATATCATCTTACAAGTTGGTTCATATGATTCATAATTTTATAAAGAATCATGCTATCAATTTTCATAATGTTTGATATTCTATATTTTTTGAGTTAGATTGCACACAAATATGAAAAAAAAAAAATTTCGAGATAAAGATGTGTTTGAAAAATAAATTCTGAGAAACTAGAAATCCAAGGAAGCTAACATCATGTAAAATGCTTACTGATTAATCGGTGATTCCAACACCATACAGCAATTCTTTTTCTTCCTCATAGACTTCGTTTTGTGCTTACAGCAGTGCTTTCTGAGCTTTCTGACCTTCCTTTGATTCTGTCGGCTCATGCGCTGGTTATCCATTTGTGTGACATAATTGAAGCTTTGCCTGCCTACTACAATTCCTGCCTCATTCATAACCATCAGAAGGGGAGAATTTCCTACATTGAATAAACCCGCTGCTAAAAACAATGCCAATTCAACGATTTTTAGTCCTGAGTGCAAGTGTTTAGGAGCTAATTGCCAAATAGTGGGAAAAAAACCTTCATTTGCATTTTGTGTGTGGCTACCTAAACATCTCTCCAGTAAATCATCTCTTGATAAATCTGAGACTACCTGAATGTGTGCTCCGCCCTATCTGCGCTCGAGCCTGTACCTGATGTTCACTCGGTTCTATGTTCAAAAAATCTAAAGAAATGTGAATTTCGCTTTGAAATTTTGACAGCGTATTCTTGAATAGTGAAAATAATGATTTATGCAATAAAAAATCAGATTTTTGGAACTTCTTAATGTGGTTCCCCCTTAACAATGAATTAAGTATAAACTTGTTGCTGTATTGTTTGCAAACAGTTAAATAATTGCTGTTTTTATAATTGATCCTATTTTCCCCTCTTTATTTTAAATTAATTGATTATTAAAATCAAAATGAGTTTTCCCCCGTTTTTAAGACTTCATTTTTTCCAAAGATATATCAGTTGATGATTTTTAATTGTTCCTTTATTACTTTACTTTTTCATTTGTTGAGGTATGGCACTAGCAAATCCTTATGCAGTTTGAAGTCAATAGTGATCCTTCTTGGGGAGTAGCGTAATCCTTAGCATTGTGTTCTCTTGCCTGTAGGCTTGGGACTGTTTTTGTTGGGAGTATTCGGGTTATTGCTTGGATTGTTTTTATAATTTTTCAATAAAAATAAAAGTTCATGTAAATTTTTTTCAAGAAGTGGGAGATTTTATTGCTTATTTAAATATAAAAGCACATAACATTTCATAGCAGAAAATATTTTCCAAGATTTTAGAATATTTAAAATGTATTCAGAAGTATCTTATGCAGCTTATAACATTCCATTTATGACTTTTCAAAAAATTTCAGCTTAGAAAGGATTTTTTTATATTAACTCAATTTTTCAAAAAAATATCTTATTTTTATTTAACAGCATTTAAGATTTATCTGTTTAATCTGAATAATGTAGAACCCCATATTAGCTGATATATTTTTAAAAATTTGAGTTTGAGAATTTTTCATTATTGCATAATACATAAATAGGTACTATCGCAACCATATTGGAAACATTGAATGAAGTTGCGCGAGTTCTAAAAGCAGGATACATTGACTGGAATTTGAAGCATGTCGTCGAAAAATACTGTGTGAAAGATAATTAATTATAAACAAATAATAATCAATAAAAAACCTAATTTTTATTATTTAAGATTTTGGTAAATCCCAAATTCACACTTTTGTATTTGAGCTTGCCATGTCAATGAATGGTTAGGCTTAGAATGGAGGCAAGTGGAGAAATATGAAACAAAGCACATGGTTGCTAATTAAGTGCATGCATACAGCATGTGTGAAATCGGGATTGTCAATTTGGTGAGTTATCTTGGAAGTTGGCATGATTGCGATAGTATGCAAGTACTCATAAGGTATATTTTTTGCTGTTTTTTTTTAATGTTGTGCGGGAAAACAAGGAAAAATGCATGCCATTGTATTGATTTATGGAAGTAAAATTTCTTATCTTTGATCATTTTCTGAAAATGTTTTCATTTTATAGGCTATGGAATGATTTGATGTTTTCCAAAAGTCCTCAACTTTATTCCTTAATTCTGGAAGATGTAATACATAAAGAGGAATTGGTTAGAAAAGCTGCAGCAGACAGCTTAGCTTGCTTGTTCAATGATTTTCCTGAAGATATTGCAAGCATCATAGAGAAACTTCTTGAAGTTTATCATGAAAAATTATATGTAAGTGCTTAAATATAAATATTTTCAAAAGTTTTTTAACTCTATTATTTAATTTTATGTTAAAATTGCTTTGTGATAAAAAACGAAGTTTTTATACTTTTAGTGAATATTTATATGTAGATATTGGTAATCTAGTTCCTGTCTGTGGCATAAAGTGGATATGATAATAAAGAGTATCACTGAATAAATTAGCTCTTATAATGTTCCTTTTTTTAGATTGTATTCTTTTTTTTTAAAACTGGGAGTTTTTGTGGAAATTAATACAATAACCCAAATTTCTGGGTTGAATTCTTATAACCATCCAAAAAGAAAAAAAAATAGTTTCTTTCAGGAAAAAAAATTAAAAGGTTTTATAAACCTACAAACATGCCAAAAAAAATACAAGTCATTTGACAATGAATTTTATTGCTGAATATATATATATATAAATAGCAAAAAAGGTTTTATTTTAGGAATATTACAAAGTGCTTTTTATATACAAATGACGTTTTTAGAATCTTTATTTGATTTTTTTGTTATAATCTTCAAATTGATTTATGAATTAAAGCTAATTAAAAATTCTTAAATAAATAAGGGAATAATTTTGTCAATTAAAAAAAAAGCCTAATGCGATGTATGGAGCTAACAGTGGAAAACTGTTCCAGTGCATGTTCAAACACAATAATTTTGTTAGCACACTAACCTAACTTAAGCATATTTAAAACTTATAAAATTAGATTTATGTATTTTTGTAATTTTATGCTTTAATGTATGCAAATATATATTACTTGCAAATATTTGTAAAATCAATATATAATATTTTAGCATACATTTTAATTAATTTTTTCAGTTAGCACCTCCTGTTATGGATAGTTTAAACAGAGTTTTATCAGAGTCTTCTCCTGATATGTGGGAAGCCCGAAGTGGAATAGCATTAGCTCTTGGTAAAATGGCACCTTTCCTTAATACTGACCAAGTCATAAGTTTGATGTCCTTTTTTGTTTCTGAAGGTTTGGGTGATAGAAATGCCGCTGTACGCAAACATATGGTGGATGCTGCTGTAGCCATTACTGATGTTCATGGAAAGGTATTTGTCAAAAGATGCTCTTATAAAATATTTTAATAAACATTTAAAAATAATATGGCACGTATCCTTTAAAAAATGTATAATTTATGCATGATCAAATAAATATACATTATTTTCCAACTTTTCTCCAAATATTAGACTGCACTAATATGTTATACATAATGCATTCCTCATACATATAATACAATAACAATAGAAATAAAAACGGTTACACACACTTTCCTTTTATTAAAAGAGTTTGGTGATTGTCAAAAAATGGATACTTAACCGTATAAAAATAATTCATAATTATGTAATTACAAAGAATTTTTGCCTATTGCTTTAAAAATTGATAACTATACTGTTACATTAATACTTAAATGTTGTAATTATTTTTCAAGATTCCTATATATTTCTATTCCATTAAATTTTTAATATTTTTAATTGTATTTAGTTCAATTTATTTTGAGTTACAAGTTTGTCGTTTTCATTTCTTAATATTTTCTAAGAATATACAATAATCAATGCTTTGTGTAGCTACATATCATTAATTTTTTTTATTAATTGAAAATTTTTGCTTTAACTTTTTTGATTACTTTGAAATTTAGGTATCATTAGAATGAATGAGTTTGTAAAATTTGTTATTCAATCATAAATATTTCTTTTTAAAAAAAAATGCTGCATTTTGCATTTTTTATTAAATGTTCTAGTTCAGTGTAAACTTTTTTTTAAAATTTGTTATTCAATCAAATATTTATTTTTTTAAAAAAAATGCTGCATTTTGCATTTTTTATTAAATGTTCTAGTTTAGTATAAACTTTTTTTTTCATTTTATTTCTTAAATCTTATCGTTCAAATCTTTTTTTAAAAATCTCTCTCCTGCCATACTTTGTGCTTAATTTATTCTTTGTTGATTTTTCATCGTTTTTGTAACTCTTTTACTGATACAATCATAAAATGCTTTTTCATTCCTAGATAAGAAACTTTCTTCGCAAAAATGTTCCAAGATTTTAAAAGTAAATTTATTTAATAACTTTTTAAAATACCTTCCCACTAGTTTTATTTTAAGTCTACTCTTCTTTTGATTATTTCATAACAGCAGTGTAATAATAAAATCATCCGTTTTTGTTTTGTGAAAAAAAGTTTATATTATAAAAATTAATACACTTTAATGAGAATTTTCTATAGCTATTACATAATTTAATTGTATTACCCTAATTTTGCTTTCTTCCTGAAGGATGTTCTGTCTGAGTTGCTACCAATTTTTGAAAATTTCTTTGACAATGCTCCTACAGATTCTAGTTACGACTCAATCAGACAAAGTGTAGTTATTCTTATGGGAACTCTTGCTAGACATTTGGACAAAGATGATAGTCGTGTCAAGCCTATCATTATAAAGCTTATTGAAGCATTATCCACTCCATCTCAGCAAGTATGTCTGTATAAATATATTTATAATTTCTTTAAAAAACAACATTTTAAGTCATTATAAACTGCAATATGAATGGTTATTATAAAAGCTATTGTCTTCAAAATGTATATAAAAAATTTGTGTGAATGTCTTATAGTGAAGCTCAGTAATGTTGACCAAATTTTGTTTTTATAGAAAATGTAAAGGTATTGAATTACGAGTAATTTTGACTCAATAAATTAAAGCAACTTTGTTTCTGTTAAGTAATTGACGGGAATGTGTGGTTGACATGAGTACAGCAGGTGTTGAAGCACACATACATACTGTCATTTAACCCTCTAGGTGGTTAGCTTCCTCCTGAAAAGTTATTCCGAAAGCGTTTACACTTATTTTGCCGTTTGCTTTAAAATTGCAACAGACTTCTTTTCTTTCCCCATTTTAAAACTTGGGAGGTCGAACAGGGACAATTTTATGACTCAGTTCGGTCCCTTTGTCAAGTAAGAACCAAGAGATCAATCGTTTACAGCTAGCTGTTAAGTTGCCTTGGGCAATCTTCTATGAAAGCTGTAGTGCAACTGGGTTGTTTCCCCTATATGTTCAGTCACTGTAAAATTAAAACAAAATGAAGGGTGGAAAAAAGGAAATAAATAGTGTGTTAGAAGTTGAAAAATAATTATATTTTCTTCAAACAAAATTTATTTTTCTGTCATTTTTTAAAAATTAAAAAAAAAATATATTTTGGTATTGCGATTTGAACCAGAAAAAAGCATCCTGTATTCATTTTTGAATATGAGAGTGAGAAAATGCGCTCACTTTCCTGTTTTTTAAAAAAGTAATGAGGTAAAAAGAGTAAAGGCCCTATCTCTGTTTTTAAACAATAATACAATAAATGGTGCATACGATGATATACATACCATGATTATATTTATGAAATAAAACCGATCCTTCTCTATTCAATTATATATTTTTTTAAAATAACATAAAAAAGGATTTCAATACTTTTAATTTATTTTAATTAAAATAATATAAATGATATTTTTATGTTAACTGAATATTTTTCGGAAAAAATCTAAATTTTCATTTCTAGTGTTCTCCTTTTCGAGCTTCTTGTATTAAATAAAAATTTCTTTTCTACATCGGCATTTGTGATGGACATAACACATTCTGTCAACAATTTTTAATTTTAATGGGGGATATACTTCTTCAAATGCGCATGACAGTACTTCTAATCATTTTCTACTCAAGTTTAATTTCTTATCTTTCTGTTTCTTTTATTACAAGGAAAAATGTCACACATCGATAACTGCATTTTCACACAATTCAGTCATTTCAAATTCTATTGTGAGAAAGTTCTCCCTAATTAATTTTGTCTTTCAAAACAGTACACTTAAAACAATTTTGTTTAGCGAAGTTTACCGACAGTTCCACAATGTATCCATACCAAATTTTAAAAACAATTTGAACATTTGGAAATGTATCCTGTACTAAATTTTTTGAATATACACAAATATTTCCTGCTGTAGGGAAGATATAGTATGAGAGATGTGGTGTGCGGTTAAGAAAGAATGTTTTCGTACGTGTAGACTATTTTTGAAAATTTAAATATCACTGAAGCTGATCATATAACTGCAAATGAGCCTTATTTTAATGTGTGCTGGTATCAAAGTAAAATACTTTACCTATGAGTTTATATTCAATATCAAACTATTCGCAAAATGGCTTACAACTTCTATTCAAATTGTAAAGAAACTGAAATATATATATATATATATATATATATATATATCTTACTGCAGTCAAAAATATTCATAATATGTAAATATCCTATTCCTCCACATATTTTAGTACATTTTAAAAACTGTAGCTGAAAGCAATTTTTTATATTTATAAACGAGGCGTAAAAGCTCACACAGTTATAAAAATGTCTTTATCATTTTTAAATATACAACTATAAAACGTATATGGATTGTAAGATCAGTTCTAAAATCCTAAAAGCTTTTAGAGGAGCAAAAAAAAAAAATGTGATTTTGGATTGATCAAAATTTTAATATAATACACAAATATACATGTTATTAAGCAAATAAATTTGAAAAATCAAAGTTCCTTCTGAAATAAACGTAATTGAAAGAAAAATGTTTAATTGCAAATGAGTGGAAATACATGTTTATCTAAGGGGTATCCCCAAAGTGTGAGGCAATCCTCAAACTTAAAACTCAAACTCAGTGGCACAACAATCCATGAGGGCCAGGAACTACTATGCCCATCCCAATATACGTGGCCATTGGGCGCTGAAGTGCATAAACAGATGTCCCGATTTGGTGGTCTCTCTGAAGAGAGACCTTCAGTGTTTAAGACCACAAACAAGCTTGGTACTCATTTATTGACCCAATGTATCGGGGATGAAAGGCAGAGTCGACCTTGCCCAGCCCGTTAATAGAACCCAAGACCTGTGGTGTGGAAGCACGATACACTACCACTCGACCCTATTCAGTGAAAAATAAAACTTAATGTTGGAATCTTATATAATTCCCTAATGAATGAGGGAATCCATTTTTTTTCCATGTAAACTGGTTAGACGGAAATGGTTAATTATGAACATTTCACAAGTTGCATAAATTAAAATTAACCGTTATAGTTAACATAAATTTTTAAGAGTGCAAAAGGTGTATTTTGGCTGCACAAATTAATTTTAAAAGGAATACGGTTACGAAAAAGTAGTACAAACCTATCTAAAGTAGGGTTGGTTACCTTAGATATTGTCAAACACACAACAATGTATTGGAAGCCAATTCCACAATTCATTGTTATAAGAATGTATGGAAAATTACAAGACTTATTTTTGCATTTGTAATTTATATATTTTTTTTCCTGAGAGATTTAAAAGCTAGAGCGGCATCCATCAAAACCGCGGTTCCCTCTCTGTTTTTTCAGATCACCCCTGACTAAGCAGGCTCTGCTATAGTAAGTGAAAATGCCGTATTTTGTTTGTCAAGATCATTTTATAGCAGACTGCATTTTTCAAGTATTTTAGATGGTCGTTTTATATTTTCTACATCAATATCTTGATGTCTGAATTTAAAATTACATAAAATTCTTGACATTCGCATCAGTGACCATTATAATTTTATTAGTATATGAATGTGTCGTCAAACGATTACATGACTATTATTAACATATTATTTTAACCATTTAATTAATATTAAGTATAACATAACGCACACAAATTTTCTGAACTTTAAAATAAATATTTCGAAAACTACTTCAGATATATACTCAAAATTTTTCATTCCTACGCTTTAGCTTCTCAGTTTTGCTTCTATGTAAAACTTTATTGTATATTCATCAATTTTTTTAGTATATTTTTTGCTCTTAGCATGCAGTTTTCAACTGAATTGTGTGAAATTTTCGAAATATATTAAAAAATACTAAAGAAGCTATATAATAAAATTTGAAATTTATATTATACTTAAAGAGTTGCTAGAACTTATGGTAAATAATTAACTGCGCGATACATTTTTTTTTTCGAAATTTTAAATGGAATTTCTAACATAAAATTTCTAGCTTTATACGGTCAAGATTTAAAAAATATCCAGATTTTAATTACTTTCAGTTAGCCTTTAAAAAAAGATAAATGTTGAGGTATTTTGCATAAATAGATATTTTTGGATAATAATTTGAATGTTTTTGAATAGCTCGAATTTAAAATTGATTTTTATTTATATGCATAAATGTCTACGGTAAATGTTTCCATATATTTTTGATTACCATTTATTCAAACATTCAAGTTATTAAAAAAATGTGGGAAAATCTTCTTTCATGTTGTCTTTGATGTAAACTGAAGTTCAAGCACTTAAAATTCAAATATAATTCGGTGTATTTTAACAATATATAACTAGGCACTGTACGTAAACTTCCCTGAACACTGGGGCTTTGAAATGTGAAAAAAAAAAAAAAAAAAAAACTAATAGATCTTAATTTTTTTTTTCTCATTATTTTTATCAAAGTGTAAGAAAATGTTTCAAATTATTTGATGAAGTTTAAATTTATTCATTTTTAGTGGTTGGAAAGTTGAAAAGGTTTCAAATTTTAGAGTGTTTGTTGTTTTATTAATTTTTTTTTTTGGCATCTTATAATGAAATAATCATGTTTCAAAAACTGAAAGCATTGATTAAGATAAGAAAAATGAAGCGAAAGAATATACTTAAAAAGGTAATTTGTCTCTCTATATAAAATAGTAGATTGCCCTGACACGTCCCAACTTGTTACAGTTTCAAATTAATATGAAACCAAAAGGGAATTGTAACATATTTTACTTATGCGTTGGGACTTTTCAAAACTTTTAAAATACAAGCTAACAAACAAGCACTTCCTGGGGTCTAAAGAAATTTCCCCCCGTTTTTTACGATTGCTACAGGGTCAAAACACGGGGTTCCCTGCGAGCCATAAAACTTCCTATCAGTGTCCTGCTGTGTGGCTTCCACCGTCCCTAATTATCTTTCAAGATGTTAAACCTTTAAAAAGGGGGAAAGGATTTTTCAGAAAAGTATGGCTGAACCACTTTTGAGAATGTTACTTGAAGGCAAAAAAACCCGTGCAGTGCATTTTCGAAGCATCTTTACAATGACGGAATTTTCCATGTGGAACGCTTAGAGGGTTAAATCTAAAATTGTTAGTTGTACCTATTTTTGAAAAATTTGTTTAATAATTTCAATTTAAATTATTTCAATGTCTGTAAATAAGCATGGTCACAAAGACAGAACTTAATCTAAAAAATGATTTCTTAAAATGTAGCTATCTTTTATTGTAAAAGGATAAAATTTTCTGTAAATTTCCATGTGGTGGCACTTTTAATTGTGTTTTTCAGGTAAGTTAATAATAAAATTTGCATGTGATAAATGTAAAATATGCATTTTAATGTGAAATATATATTTGTTTTAGTTACAAGTTTATAATTTTTATAGGTTCAAGAAGCTGTAGCTAATTGCTTACCACCTTTAGTACCTGCAATAAAGGATGAAGCTCCAAACTTAGTCAGTACCCTTTTGAAATTATTATTAGAGTCCAATAATTATGGTGAACGAAAAGGTGCTGCATATGGTCTTGCTGGATTAGTAAAAGGTCTTGGTATTTTATCTCTAAAACAGCTCAATATAATGAATACCTTAACAACTGCAATTCAGAATAAGAAGCAAGTCACACATAGAGAAGGTAATCATTTTTTAAAAAAATTATAAATATACATTTACAAATTTCTTTATAAATATATTTTATACAAGATTTTGATTAATAATGTTAAAATAACTTTTATATTCAAATATTGAAATCTTTCCTTATAGGGGGCAGCATCCAGTTGTTTGATAATGTGCTAGTTTTGAACTCTTAACTGGTCTAATGGCCAGCAGAAACCTTGCTACTGTACTATTGAGAAATATGCTTGGCTAATTTTAGAGTTTTTTTAAACTTATATATTAATTATTGACATTAAGTTTAAAAGATAATTTTTATTTGCTTGTTTCTATCATTTTACTAATGGCTGTGTTCCCTATTTCAATGTTAATTTAATTTTTTTCATGACTTTTTTTTTGCATTTTATGTACTCAAACAGTGCTTGATCCATAGTTAAAGTGTTTATCCATCTTCATTGCTCTTTAAAAATTTTACTTCATGATAAAAATCACAATCTGATACTTGAAAAACCTAATGAAAGTGCTCTAGTTGTTTGTCTTGTGTTAGAAACTATCTGTGTATTAAATTTTCCATATGAATGATTTGCTAAGAGGTAGCTTTTTTATTGAAAATCAAACAGGTAAGACAGCTAAAATAATTTACAGGGAGAAGCATTTTATTGTTAAATATTGAAACATCTAATTAATTTACAAAGAAACCAATCTTCTTTGATTTATTGCTTAATTTTGATGAAAATTCGTGTTCTTATAAAACTTGTCTCATTGTTTTAAAGGACATTAATGAAAGTTCTTATTGATTCTCGAATTTTATTATAGGTGCCTTATTTGCATTTGAAATGCTGTGTAACATGTTAGGGCGTCTTTTTGAGCCTTATGTTGTTAATTTTCTGCCACATCTTCTTAGCTGCTTTGGGGATAACAATCAATATGTCAGACAAGTAAGTGTAAATTTTTAATTTATTGATTCTGGATTTTACTTTGAAAAAGAAATCGATTTTTTTTCATGAAGTTTACTAATTTGCATCTTATTTTTAAGGCAACAGATGACACTGCAAAAGCAGTGATGAGCCGTTTAAGTGCTCATGGTGTGAAACTTGTTTTTCCATCCTTAATTAAGGCATTAGAAGAAGATTCCTGGCGAACGAAATCAGGTAACTTATTTAACTGAGCTCTAGACTTAATTGATGTTTATTTCATATTGTAATTAAGTCTTACAATTTTATCTTTTGATCTTGATATTTATCTTTGTTTTATTATTATTTAAGTTGGGTAAAAAAGTATCACAAGTGTTGATTAAAAAAAAACAGTACCTAAATCTTATAATCTTTGTGTATATTTGTATTTATACATTCTCTTGTCTTTTATTAAATGTAAATTTGCCTTTTTTTAAATGCAAAAATGTATATAAAGTTTTATTTGTATATATATATATTTACAGTTATCTAAATCTTAATTATCTAATCCAGGGGAACTCAACCTTTTTCCCCGCCGGGCCGCATACACATGACAGGTATTCCACGCGAGCCACAGTATGAGGATAATGGGGGGGAACTCACTATAAGACCAAATCAACATTAGACAAAGCAAAATTGAACAAAATATTGCAACTCATTTTTGGCTTATTTTAATAACTATATTAATCTTTCTATCAAATACACAAAAAATATTTACTTTTATCCATTTTTTATTGTGTAATAGAGTAGTTTCGATTTCTTTTCATCTATGACCAAACCTCTGGCTTACATTCTACTATAAAAAAAAGCAAATTGGTAGCAAAATTGATAGATTTGATTGCTTGATTGAGATTTGATTGCTTGATTGAGATTTAATTGCTTGATTTATAAAATTTCTCGCAAAATTTTTGGTACATTATTATCCAATAATAGAATTAGTGCAATGTGACATGACTGGGCCACTTAGAAAAGGCTGGCGGGCCAAATGCGTCCTGCAGGTTGAGTATCACGGATTTAATCCATTCAGTAGAAAACATAGCATAATTAACTCGCATAAGAAATGTTTCAGAAATTATGATATTATGTGGAGTGATATTGTGTTAAGTATTTTTTAAGGAATAGCTTTAGATTAATTTGCCATGTCTTCTGAACCTATTTCATTTTTGATTTACTGATGATATATAATCAAAGAACATTCTAATAACCTTTATTTTAAGCCGGATATCTAATTATTGGTACTGAATTTCAAGTTTTCTTTGTCCCTTTTTTTTACCAACTTTTAATTTCTTGGAATTATTGAAGGACTTTAAAACTGTTGGAACTTTAAATGCTTGTAAATTATTAAATTTTTACATTAATGTGCAATGTTTTTGTTTTTTATTTAATAAAGGAATGTATTAATAAAAATCCCACAGTGAACTAATGCGTTGTAAAAATTTATATGAATCCATTTCCTTTTAAGCTTAATTTGAGCTTCTTTATTTTTGAGAATATGCAGTTTTCTATACTTTTAATTTATTATTTCATAGTTTTTTTAAAATTTATAAACTTTATTTTCAAGATCTTAACTGTACTATTTATAACTGTTCTTAAAAGTAAAAAATTGTGTTGTAATGTTTATAATAAGTCCATCCTAATTTTAAAAATTTTTCAATTGTATTCAAAAGACACTTTATATATTTTCCTGAATTTGTGAAGTTATGAGTATTCATGTTGTTTTCAATATTATGTAACAATAATAAAGTGAAATTTTTTATGCATACATGAACAGAAATTCCTTGAAGATGCAGTTCCTTGAATGAAATCTGGCATATGGAGATTGTTGTAGTAAAAATAAAACAATGAGAGAGAGTTAGCTTATTAATTATTTGTCTGACAATGAATTAACATGTTAAGAATAAATGAAAGATGAATAAATAAATACTTTGAAAGCATATATTATTAAATAAATATGAATGTTTGTCATTATTTCAGGCAAGAAAGTTTTCTGATCAATTCAAAATATTATTTATGTAACTGTTTTTATTGTTATGATGTAATTTTTATAATATATTTAAAGCATTTCTTAAAAATATTTCTACAAAGATTTTATTAAATTTCTGATTTGAAATGGGTGACATACAATTGTATTTCCTATATCTATAATTTTGTTTAGTGATTCATTATGTTTTGGATGTTTCATAAATTTAAAAAAAATGCATTACATTATATTAAATAACTGAATATATGATTAGTTTTCAACTGTTGGCACTTTCAAAATATTGAATGTAGAAGTAATTTATTAAAGAACAAATGATAATGATAGATGTTTAATCTTAACTGCTTGTTCATGAATAAAAATTTTTGGTTTTATATAATACTGGAAGGTATATTTTTAAAAACCTTTTTATATCAAAAGTTTTTATAAGAAGTTAAGATCTTTAGTTTTGAATTTTAAAAAAATTTTCAGGTTCAATCGAATTGCTTGGTGCTATGGCTTTTTGTGCTCCCAAACAATTATCTTCTTGCTTACCAAGTATTGTACCGAAATTAATTGAAGTTTTGTCTGATTCTCACGTAAATGTTCAAAGAGCAGGTGCCCAAGCTCTGAAACAAATTGGATCAGTCATTAGGAATCCCGAAATTCAAGGTTTGTATTGTGTTGTTTTTACATTAAAAATACCTGGTATTTTTTATTTAAAGGTCAATAGAATAAAAATCTTCCAATTTTTAGTGTTTCGTTCTTAGATGTATCATAAAAGATATATCTTGTCATTCTAAGAAAAGAAACTAAACTTGAAAGAGGCATCTTTGATTCACAAAAATAAAAATGTAGTTATTTAATAGCAGGAATGGTAAAATAATCTCCCTGGATATTTAATTTCTCTTATTTCCATTTCTAGATTGGAATTTATTTTTGTTATTAAAAATTTGTTGGAACCCTGATTTTAAGCAACATTACACATTTGTTATTTGATTGTGGCCCATTAATATTGTACTTTAAATATGTGAAAGCTATTGACAATGGGTCTCGTAATCTTAAATTTTGACGGGGTAACACCAGATTTGGTTCTTTATTTTTCAAGCTTCTACATATGGCAGCATTAAAACTTTGAACCTTAATAAATATGTGCTGCTTGAGGATGTTTGGAAAGACAAAGCCTGTACCTTCTCTACACTCGAATTTCAAATCCATTATTTTACCAATTAGACTGTTGCAATCCTTATAACGGTAAATTATATCATTTAATTATACTCACAAATTATAATTTTAAAAAAATCTTTAAAAAATGGTTAGCATGCATATTACTTTCTTGCAGAATTTAAAATATTGTACAAATTTATATTTAAATTAAAATGGAAAAAATCATACCATTCAGAATTGATATTTGTTTTCTTATTCTGAGTTAATCTCTGATAAGAAAAGAGTGAAATGATTATAGTGTCAGATAGTGATAAATAAAAAATGCTTTCTCAATTCTGTTTGAATTATTTCAGCTCACAACAAATTATTGGTTGCATCATTAAATGTATGACAATGTAATTGAGTCTAAAATTTTTCATCTAGACATAAAAAGAATTGAAATGGTTTAAAGTAATTTTTTAAAAAATGTTATTGATTATCGCAAAATGCGCCTAGGATTCCAGAAAATTCTCAGTGTAAAAAAAGTCTTAAACTGAAGTGTAATTAATGAAAAAATTCCATATCCTTACTCCTTTATTCATAGTGGATCAAGTGGTAGTGGTTAAATGGATGAATATTTAATATTGAATGCCTCCCCCCATTGTAAATGGTAATATATTACTTATTCTAGGTAGTTTGATGTAAATTGGTCAGTTCTCTGTAGATTATATCATTCATGTCAAGATAAAAAAGAACTAAAAACGTTGAAATTTTTATCTATGTGTAGTTTTAAAACCTTTTTATGTTCTTGCTTTGAATCATATTTATCACTAGAACATCCAGTATTTCGATTATCCTTAAATGTCCTCCTGTGTTGTTTCGACGGCGATGTAAAATATATAAAATACTGGTAATAAAACTTCAATTGCAGGATTACTGTTCAGTAGGGTTTAGTTTTTAATATTATTTCATGTAATTATCATATATTATGACCCTTTATATCATAATTACTGACGTTGCCATTGTTTTGCAAAGTTTATAGAACCACTGTTTTGTCGCAAAGCATTTCAAGTCACATATCTGCTAGAAACATTACTGTTATGCGGTATCCACTTTGTGCCATCCTGTATTGCACATATATCTGGATTTACTGGAATATTATCAGTTTCTTCAGATTCTTTGTAGTCACTTTTAGTCAATCTTTTGTTTTCATCAGAATCGAAATTGGAACAAGACAGCTCGCTACCACCCGGTTCTTAGAAAGCTTTTGCAACAAATTAACAATTTCATCAGGGCTAAGATCTTTTCTACAAGTCGTTTCAGGGTGTCTGCTCTGAACAAGGTTTGAAAATCTAATGAAATATTTTGTGAGCAGATAAGCAAATACAATACTCGGAACAACTTTACCGGAAACTGTGGTTCATCAATCATCGTATTCAAAATTTCATAGTTGAACCCAGACAATGTACAACCTGTTTTAGTTTTCTTCATTCTGCTAGATTTTGCCAAAAAACTGCAATATGTATCAACTGCAGTGTTTCACATTCTGGACAATGCTCTAGTAACTCAAGATGCATAAATTGCAAAGGTGATCACCCTGCTAACTCATTAAATTGCCCCGAATATATAAAAGAAAAAAAAGATATTGGAATTGAAATGTGAGCAACATCTTACATTGGGAGAAGCGCAAAGAAGGTTCCGCGACAATAAAAGGGCATCTTATTCTGCAGTAATCCAGACTAATGCAATTAATCTAGATATGCAAGACTATCTAGAAAAAAACTTGAAAACATGCTGACATCTTTTCAAGCAATATTAGAAAAGCAAACCTCTTTAATTATGGAAGCTTTTCAAAAAACAATGGAGTCTGTACTTTCTCACCTTAAGGTTTTTGAAATGGGGAAATCGAGTCACTCCCCTTTGAGGAAGAAAAAGGCTGTAGGTAATTAATCCTCAATCCATAAAACACGTGCTTCTAGTGAAAGTGACGCATTGAATAACATAGACAGGGGATAATTACGGAAGTATGATGGTTTTTGTAAGTATGTTTCTTTTATTCAAGTTTGTGTTTTGGGGGCTAATTATTGTCTTCATTAGTTTGTTTTTCTTTCCTCAAAGGGAGGAGAGTTTGTTCTAGTTAATTTTTTTTCTTAAGTATTTATGAATATAATTCAATAGAGTTGTAGAGGCCTCAAAAATAAATTCATATGGTTAAATATCCCTCCCTTTTCTGAAGCAGATATCTGGATTTTTCAAGAAACTTTTTTATCAATTCACGATAATATAAATCTTCCAAATAAAACCATTTTTAGAAAAGACAGATCAGGTGGTGGTTTAATAATAGCTGTTCCTTCAAATATTTCTGCACAACAGATTCCTATACAGATTCAACAAATCAGAGAATTGGAAATCCTCGCAATCAAAATAGATGTTCGAAATATTTCATTTTATATTGTAAATATTTACGCTCCACAGGGATTTAATATTATGCTAATTAAATCTTTTCTCGAATCCCTAATGGCTCCGATGATTATATTTGGTGATTTTAACCTTCATCACCCCATGTGGGGATCGGATCACATTTCAAGGTATAGTAATGAATTTGTTGAATGGATTACTGATTCTAATTTGGTTCTTCTTAACATGACTGTTCCCACCTATAGAAGTTCAGCAGGTGCAGCATCATTGATAGATCTCACAGTTTGTTCTTCAAGCATGTCTGAATACTGCAATAGTTATGTTTTAGATTGCTCTTTTGAAAGTGATCATAGTCCAATTATTACAGAGCTTTCTCTCCTCAATTCAAATAAACGAATTTTTAAAATTAAACTGGCAAGCAGTTATGAACCAAACACATTTTATTTTAAATAATCCAGAAGCTAATTCTGAGAATCTTTCTGATAAGATATCACAAGTCATTACTAATAATATTAGGGAAGTTAAAGTTTCGAATAGATCCTTCCCACCATGGTGGAATAGTATGTGTTATAAATTCTATAAGCTTACAAAAATATTTAGGAAGAGAGCTATTAGAGAAATTTCATCTGAATTATGGATCAGGTATAAACAATATGTGAGCAAACTTAGATTCTACATTAAAAATGCCAAAAGAATGTACTGGGACAAGATATGCAATCATATTTCTAATCCCAAGATGTTTTTTAATATTCTGAAAAAATTTTCCACAGTTACTGACACTGACCAAAAACTTAATATTCTTCAGCTTAATAATAGGTTTATCACTCATCTTTAATTGCAAGCAGATATGTTCGCAAATTATTTTGCATCTAAAAATGCCTATCATGAACCGCTTCCTTTGGATTTTTTCTACGACAAATAACCTTCTTAATAAACTATTCCATATTCTTGAATTGCATAGTGCAATAAAAAATTCAAAAAATACAACTCCTGGGGCGGATCATGTTACAGCAATTTTCTTTAAAATTCTTGATCAGGGTCAACAGGATGTAATTTTAAGATATTTTCAAAAATTATTTGGTAATGCAATCGTTCCAGATTCTTGGAAGCATGCTATCATTCTCCCGATTCGAAACCGTATAAAGATAAAACTAAGATATCTTCCTACAGGCCAATAGCTCTGACTTCTGTATTTTCAAAAACTTTTGAGAGAATTTTGGCTAATAGGATTTCTTCCTATTTAATTAAAGGAAGAAAACTTCATCCCCAACATTATGGTTTTGTTCCTTTCAAAGATAGCAGAAGTGATACTTATCTGGTACATAAAGCAATAATGAATGCAAAATTACAGAATTTTTTTTTGTAGGAATAAGTTTAGACATTAAAAGTGCACAAGACTGTTTATGTGGATGGTCTTATTTATAAATGCTTACAAATAGGTATAGCTGGAAATATAGCAAATTGGATACATAAATTTCTCACATCTCGATCCTTCCAAATAAAGTGGAAGGGTTATTTTTCTCCCAAAAAACTTGTTCCGCAGGGCCTAACCCAAGGCAGTGTCCTATCTCCTATTTTGTATACTATTTACATGCATGATATTTTTGAAACCTTAGAATCGGAAGTTGAATGCCTGGTTTATGCTGGCGACATTTTTATATTTTGCTCTCATAAATCCCTTGATGTTATTTGCAAAAAAAAAAAAAACAAAATACTCTGTAAAGAATTTCCCAGTGGTGTAAGTATTGGAAACTGAATTTAAGCCCAGAGAAATGTACAATAGCTGAATTATCAAATAAAAGAAATTATGCTCTTCCTAATATTTTGTTGGCTGGATTTCCCCTACAATGGCAAACTTCTATTAAATACTTAAAGTTTTTTTTTCTAAACATTGTCAAAATTTATATATTAAAAATCAACTAAGATGTAAACCCTTGAAAAGGATCAATGCACTAAAGGGTATGGCATATAAACACTATGGGCCGAGATCAAGAGATCTCATTAATTTAGTCAATAATAGCATATGCAGTTTTTTATTATATTTGTCACATAATAAATAAATGGTCCAAAAATCAATTAAAACCTTTTAATGTTATCCAAACAAAAGCCCTCCGAATAGCATTAGGTCTCCCTCAATGGACCCAAAATATTGTGCTACTAAAGTTGGCTGGTCAAGAAATTTTGTCAGATAAAATTAGAAGATTGGCAAACAAGTTCTTTATTACTCAAATCTCCAATAGTGATTTTTCTCCTCTTTATTACAATAGCCCAGAGGCAATGAATCTTAATGTTTTGGAAGAAGATAAAAATTATATCATTAGTGTGCTGCTTGATTTAAATGTTGGTGGTGATCAAATTATTTCAATTCTCAGATTAATTACCTTTTTAGATCTTCCATGTAAAATTTATACCAATAGGTTTAAATTTCAAGATAAAAATCTACCGATTCCTGCAATAAGCATTTTATTTGATGAAACGGTCGAACGGGAATTTCAAAAGTTTTTCATTATAGCTACTGATGCTTCAAAAAATCACCAAATTACTTTGATAGCAGGTATATAAAAAAAATATTCATTTGCTTACAGAATCAACCATTATAACTCCATTTTTACTGCAGAAACTTTGGCCATTTGTCAAGCTGTAGAAGATCTGGTGGAATTTAATGTAAATTTACTTGTTTTGTCGGATAGTCTTTCTGTTCTTTCTGCACTTCAAAATTTCTCGATCAAATCCAATAAGGTAATTCATAGACTTGTTAACAAAATGTACATGCTATCTAACTACGTTAATCAGTTAATTCTGCTTTGGATTCCGGGACACTCGAAAATTGTTTGGAATGAGCAGGCGGATAATCTCGCAAGATCGGTCGCAGAGTCCAATGTTTACATTGACTGGATTGCTTCAGAAGACATTCATACAAATATATGTCGAAATAGAATTAAAAAAATCAATGAAACATTTTACTGAAGCAAATATTTTGAAAAATTGGGAAATATTCCGACCATTGATATCATTTCAAAGTGGACAGAGAATCGAAGTGAAGAAATCTTCAGTAAAATGATTATTACTCCAGGCCTTCTACATAGATTTAATTTACAGGATAATGCAATGTGTATTACATGTAATTGTATAAATGATTTGGACCACATATTAAATTGTATTAGATATACTAGGCATATCGTAATCTCTGGTCTACTCTTCGTATTGATCCACGTTCCACTATCACATTTAGAGATGTTTTGGAAAGAGCAATGAATAATAAACCAACTTTCAGAGTTTTTTTTAAAGGGAATGAAATTTTTTAATATTTACTAATCTATTAGGTTTTCTCTTGTCTTTTTTTTTTTTTTTTTTTTTTTTTGAGGGATCATAAGCCTGTGTTGCTCTATATCTGCTTCAACTTTTCAATCAAGTAAATGCTACATAACATTACACTTAGACACAAAAATTTTAGTATAACTGACTCAATTCCTGAGGGAACCCAATAATGCTGTATTCATAGTTAAATAAATGTGTGATATTACTTCCGGAAGTTTGCTTTACTAATCGTATGTACTTAACAAACTATCTTTTCCTGAACAACAACTATTTACAATCATAAATTGTGGTGTTGAAACGACACCCATGAACATTTTAGATATATTTAGTTGTAAAATCTCTCCTAATTAATCAAGAACCACAAAACTTTCTGTGTAATAACCATGGGAAATGCTTAAGTCACGAAAATGTTTCAAATTCCTTGCAATAATGCAGAAAGTAGAACAAACTAAACAAGCTTCGGTGTCCAATCGATACTGACGGGTGTTCTAGTGTTAAGAGTATTTCTGTTAGCAAATTTTTCTTCCTTTCTGTCCTGATGCATCATTTGTGTGAGTGTAGTGAATGTGTGTGTGTTTTCTTTTTCAAAATGAACTTTATTTCATGCACATGCATTTTCCATACTCTTTAATTGCAGAATAGTTTAATGAAAATTTATTTTACTTATTGTTTTCAAATTCAATTTTATAGCTATTGTACCAACTCTTTTGGATGCTTTGCAAGATCCTGCTAAAAAGACATCAAATTGCTTGGCAGTTTTGTTAGATACCCAGTTTATTCACTTCATTGATGCTCCTTCCCTTGCCTTAATTATGCCTGTTGTGGAACGAGCTTTTCAAGACAGATCAACTGAAACACGAAAAATGGCTGCTAATATTATAGGCAATATGTATTCTCTAACTGATCAGAAGGTAAAGTGACATGGATTTTATTTATATGAAAAGTAAATATATTATAATAACTACAATGAGAGAGATTTGAATATTGTTGTAAGCTTTTTGTGCTTTAGTTTTTAAATAATTTAAAAGAAGAGAAAGATAGTTAGCGGATATTCATGTAGTTTTGCATTTTTTCAGTTATGACTACATTATTTCTAAAGGATTTTAAAAAAGTAGTTTGATATGTAAAATAAACTTTTCTTTATATTATTGTACAGGTTCATGAGTTTTGGACTACCTGATTGTAAAAACATCTTTTTACCTATTAATCAGATTGTTTTGTTCAAATTATTTTCTTCTACTGTAATTATAATTAAACTAAGGAAAATATACATAGGATATAAGAGGCTTTTTAGATGAAGATGATCATGATCTTTGTTTACTTTCATTGTGTTTTGTCAAATAAACTTCTTACGTTTTGGAATAATGATATACATTTCTCTTTTCTAAAATAGTTGTAAAGAAATTTTAAAAATTAATTTTTAAGTTTTAATTTTTAAAATTATTTAGTTTAAAATAACTGTTTGACTGCTTGATTTATTCTTTTTATCCTTCGACCTAAAATTAATGAAATATCTAAACTAATAGAAATATATTCCATTAGCTTTTATCTTTTCATTTAAATTCTATTTTTTTTTTAAATCATGAAGTTGGCTATTTTTTATTTTTTAGCCTTAAAACTACTGTAAAAGATTTAGAAAAATTATAAAAATATAAATTATCTGTAATTTTTTTTCAGGATTTATCCCCTTATCTGCCAAGTATCTTACCAGGTTTAAAACAATCATTATTGGATCCTGTACCAGAGGTTAGTATATATTTTTAAAAACTTTTTGGAGGCTTGAGATATGAAATACTGTATTGCTCAATTTTAAATATATTTTTTTATAGGTCAGAAATGTATCTTCTCGGGCATTAGGTGCTATGGTTAAAGGAATGGGTGAAAATGGTTTTGATGATTTATTACCTTGGCTTATGCAAACACTTACATCTGAATATAGTTCAGTGGATCGATCTGGTGCTGCTCAAGGTATATTTTAATTGTATATTATTTTTATCATGTAATTTTTAGAGATGAAGTTCATTCATTTAATAATTTGTTTTTAAAAATATTTTTTGGGTATAGATAAAAGTATTAAAAACCTTTTCAGAACTAGTTGATTCTCCCTTTACTGCCCACGCTATCATGTGATCCTTCGTTCTGTGGGGGGGGACTCGTGATCTTTGACACTGTCGACGGGAGGGGACAGGGTCAAACATAGCCGCAAGCAAGGGGTAAGTGAAGACTGTTAAAATCATTAGGATCGGACGTGAACGGGAAATATCGCGAGTCTCAGTAACCTTATCAAACAAAAAAGTTTGATATAACTGCTAGAAACATTGAGACAGAAGGCTCGCAAAATAAAACAATCCCTAATGAATAAAAATAATCCAATAATCCCTATTTGAATCGGATATTGCTCACTATTTCATTGGTTTTAATTTTATTTTCTCGGAACCCTAATGTTTTCTAAAATAAAAGTAGCCTAAGTTATTCCTTATAACATTAGCTATCTGCCAGTGAAAGTTTTGTCAAAATTGGTCCAGCCGTTTCAGAGATTAGCCGGAAGAAACAGAAAGACAGACAGATAGACAGACAAAAAAATTTAAAATTGATTTTTCATACAAGTACCGTATATACTTTTAAATGCATTTAGTAAAAAGCTGTTAATTTCAAATTACAAACAGACACTTCATTTTTATTTATATGTATAGATTAACTGCCCTTGTTTTGTTCTTTTGTGAGAATGGGGCATTTGAAGCTTTGTGATTTACTGTGCTCTGGTTTTCTGTTTATATTTTGAGAAAATCAGAAATAGATGTAAAGTTTATTAATGTATGTGAGTGTAGGTTTATCATTTGAAGTTTGCTAGATAGTATTTGATATATTTTGGATCAGTTTTATTTCAGTCAGCGTGACAGGAAGAGTGAAATATTTTAATTAAGATTGGGATTTCTCTTAATAGATGAACGAATCAGATAGTGAAATAGAGGAAAGTAATTTTTTAAATGTAAGTTGTAGAGAAATTTGGCAATTAAAATAATTGATAATTAGGGGGACAATTTAAGTGCAAGTCCTGAACAATGTTTAAAAATCTAACATAAGCTTCAAAATTTTTAAAAATTATGCAAATTTTTTACATTTGTCTTCCTTATGTACAGTTTTCTGATATTTTCTTTATTTTGAATATTTGTATGCAAGTGTATGAAATTCTTGTAATTTTTTTTGAAAGTATATATTATATATTTCTTTTTTTTTATTAAATAAAGACATTTTCTTTAGTTTTGCAATTATTTTAAATATTGTAAAAATTTTATTGCGGTATATTCAGATATTATCAAAAATCCTAAACTATAAATTTTGGTGTATTTTATTACAGTAATGATTCTATATGAATTTTTAAATGAAATTAGACTTAATGGGGAAAATCGCTTGGTCCCATTCATACGTCCTCAGATCGGGCGAGCCTAGAGAAATGCGTCTTTCTCCTTTCACTGGTTTTAAACAATTTAAAATTTTAGATGGAAAAAAAGGAAACATTTTTATGAGTCCCCAAAAATTTTATTGAAAGAATGTGATGGACATTAACTTGAGTACATGAAAAAGTGGATATATATATATATTTTTCTTGAGTTGAAAATCTTGGCTGCACTATTTTAGATATTTTCATGTTTTAACTGTTATACACAATTCAGAAGTATTTTTAAGCAATTTCTGTTTGTATTAAGCATAATTAATATAAGTTTCTGAAAATAACTAAACTTTTATTTGTGCATAAAACTGTAATTTACATAATTGTTTTTCCCCTATCCTTTCTGGGTGAAGAGGGAAAACTCCTTAGTTTGTTTACATAAATTTATGTTAGTTTCTCCTTTTTTCCTCTTATTTTTAAATTTATTGTTTTCCTGAATTTTATGAACAATTTAAACATTTTCCACTGTGGTGGAAGTAAAAACTATTTTACATTTTATTAGTAAAGTGTCTATAATAATATGTTTTACTCTACTTTCATCAAGGATCATTTTAAAATTATTCCTGTAAATAATTATGGATCAAAAATTAATTAAAAAAAACCTCTTGTTTAGGTCTAAGTGAAGTCCTTGGAGGATTGGGTGCAGAGAAATTACATTCCTTTATGCCTGAAATCATAGCTACAGCTGAAAGGATGGATATTGCTCCTCATGTTAAAGATGGTTATATAATGATGTTTATTTACTTACCAATGGTTTTCAGAAAGGAATTCACGCAATACATTGGTGCAATTGTTACTCCTATTCTAAAGGTATTTAATTTATTTAGCTTTGTATATTTTTTAGTTATAACTTGGCATAAAGGTAATTAGTTCAATTTTTATTTCTTGGAATTTTTTTAAAGTATTCTTTGATTCTAATTGAGGCTATTTTTTATTTTTTTAGAAATATTAGCAGATTTAGTGTAATTTCTATTATTTATACTCTTATATAATCCGTAATGTTAATGTAGTATGTAGAAATTTAATTGGCATTTCAAAAAACTTTTTAGTTATTTCATAATGTTATCTGGCATATTTAATCTGATGTAATAATTGAAAAATTAAAAGGTTTTGAATATTAGTTGTTATTAAATTATTTTTGTTCCTTTAAGTAATTTCTTTTAATTCAAATGTTTTTGGTATCTTTAAATTCATATTTCAAATAGTGTTGAAAATGCCAGAAATGGAAATTACCTTATAATTAAGATTTTATTTTAAGAAAATGATTTTCCACATAAATGGTAATAGTTTTATTAAATATGCATGCAAGATGCTTATAGAATTTAATGCATCATTTTATATCTTCAAGTGTCGAAAGATAAAGGAACATATATTAAAATACTATATCTTATAAAGATTGTTTTTTAAAAAATAAAGTGAATTGGTTGCAAAAATAAAAATGTTTAAGATTTTTAAAACATTTCTAGAAAAACTCAGTATACCTATTGTCATAAAATAAGGAGAAGCAGGAGGACTAACTTTCTGATTTTCTTTTATTCAAATATAAAAAAATTTGTATTTTAAGGCTTTAGCTGATGAGAATGAATATGTGAGAGATACTGCTTTAAGAGCTGGTCAAAGGATTGTTAACATGTATGCAGATACAGCAATTACACTTCTGCTTCCAGAGCTTGAAAGAGGACTTTTTGATGAAAATTGGAGAATACGTTACAGTTCTGTTCAATTGTTGGGTGATTTGCTTTACAAGATTTCAGGTTTGTTTGATCTTTTTTTAAAAAAATATATTTACAAATTACATATCTTTTGTAGATAATTATTTTTTTCAGCATTTATTGCAAGATTAGAATAATGAGAAAAGTGGTAGAAATTTAAGAAAAATTGTGTGTGTTTTTGAATTCTTTTATTAATCGCTGTCATTATATGATAGGTGTATCTGGGAAGATGACTACAGAAACTGCTGATGAAGATGATAACTTTGGGACTGAACATTCTCAAAAAGTAAATTATTTTTTTTTAAATATATACTTTTAGTATTATAAAGAATATATTTATGATTTGTTTCATGAAATGAACTTGACTTTTTAGTGAAAATTAATCTTAAAATTTTATTCACATACAAATATCCAAGCATTTTTTAATTTCTTGAAATAAAAGTGGATTTTTTTAGCAGTACTGTGTAGTATTCATTTTAGTCAACTTTAAACTTAAATCACATACAGTCAATTTATCTTTTATATAATTCTTCAGAAATAGTTTGAATTATTCTCAGATTTATAAAATCTTCATGTAAAAATGAGAGTAAAATATTGGAGATTTCAACTTACATAATATTAAATTTTTACTTTTGCGATTCTCTAAGATGTAAAATGTTTAGTAAATTGTAGGTCTAATACTATGCAATGAAAGAAATTAATAGTGTTAAGTGGTGTTTGAAGTTATAAAACAAAATGGATTTTAATATAATTACAGCAATCTTTGGTTTTTTACTGTAAAATAGTAAAATATTAAATTTTAAATTGTTGTTCATAACTTGGCGCAATTAAAGAAATGATTCTTTCACAGGCTATTTTGGGTTCACTTGGTGCTGAAAGGCGAAATAGGGTATTGGCTGGACTGTACATGGGCAGGTCAGATGTGGCCCTTATGGTTCGGCAAGCAGCTTTACACGTGTGGAAGGTTGTTGTGACAAATACTCCACGAACTTTGAGAGAAATTCTTCCCACACTTTTCTCCCTGCTGTTGGGATGTTTAGCCAGTAACAGTTACGATAAACGACAAGTACTATTTTTTTTTGTTTTCAATAAAATATTCATCTCAATTTTATTATTCAAATATTTGTATTTTTGATGTCTTTAATTGTTTTAGTAATTTTATAAAAAAATTTCATTGTAAGATTGCTGCTCGTACATTGGGGGATCTTGTGCGTAAACTTGGTGAAAGAGTTTTACCTGAAATAATACCTATTCTTGAAGATGGTCTTGATTCTGATAGAGCTGACCAAAGACAAGGTGTTTGCATTGGATTAAGTGAAATAATGGCTTCAACCAGTCGAGATATGGTCTTGTCTTTTGCTGGTAGTTTAGTGCCCACTGTTAGGTAAGAATATTTAAAAATTTTCACCAGGTGGTTACTTGTTTAAAAGTTTTTTTTTAATCTTATGCTTATTATGCTTGAAATCTCTTATTGTAATAGATAATTTTTTTTAAAAATGAAGATTTTTCTTTTTGAATTTAAAGCAACCAAAGTATAGGTTATAAGGTAAAGCTAACTGTATTACAAAATATTCATAAAACTAGGCATCATTTTAAAATATCATTTTTTAAAGTTTTTTTAAATAACTACCCTCCAATTGAATTAAAATGTCTATTTTGAAGAGAAATATATATGCAAAAATATATTTAAAATTTTATTAACCTTAATCAAAGTTTTTCTTTGACCCTTTGCATTATAATTACAAAATGGAACTTGAAATTAAAGAATTCTTTGATAGGTAAATTTCCTCTAGGCCATGGGAGATCTATTAATTTTTTAATGCATGTTGATAATCCATAGGATCATAACTATGAATTTCGTGTATTTTGTTAAAAAATTACCTTAATAAAAATAAGCTCACTAGAAGTTAAAGAAAAAATGTTTCACTTTTTAAAAATATATTTGTTTAATTATAGTTTTTTTTTTTTTTTTTTTTGTTATATCCTAACAACAAATGAATCAGCAAGTAGATATAACTATAGATGTGAATGCTTCTTATGTAATATGTTCTACAAAGAATAAAGATACCTTGAATGAGTAGAAATGAAAAACATTGATTGAAATAGAAAAATTCAAGCCATAACGTTATACAAACAACCAGGGAAATTTAGTTAGTATAAGCAGAAAAATCTTCCTGTACAATTATGGAAAATATTTAAGATCAAAAAACAGAAAAAAAAATACTACTGCAGCTATAAACATAATCTGCTGAGGACTGCTTTTCATGTCTAACCAATAATACTGATAAAAATCTACAAGATTATAATGGATAGATCTTTTAAATCCATTGTAAATAGGCACAAACTGGAAATGCATTTACCACAACACGAATTAATGAACAACTAGAACAAGATAAGCAGAGTCTGTGAAAGCAAAAAGTTCTCATTATTACCTGTATGAGACACTAAAAAAATATAATAATAAAAATTTGAAATAAATTTGTCTTTACAAATATTTTGAAATCAAGAAAAATATAAATTATAGTGCCTGTTTGGCTTAGGTGCTCTCAGTAAAATTAAATTCCTAGTACAATTCTACATTGTCAGAGCTCAGGTGCCTCTCACTGGGGAGGAAACTGGATAACGAAATTACAATGTGACGATTAGTATCCACCTATATGGTGCTGCACTGAAAAGAGATACCAGCTCTCAAGTTTTGTCCTAGGTCTGCAACGGGAAAATACTAATCCGCAGCCCTGTTTGAAATGTATATATATATTTCAAATGGGGCTGCGGATAGCTAGGATATATATATTTCACTTCTATTAAATTGAAAGTTGCATGCAATAAAAAGTAATTTGAATAAGAATAGAAATTTAAGAATTTATTTAAATCAGCTTAAATATTTTGTAGAGTAGCATCATAAATAAAAAATATATATTAATTCTTATATATATATATATCAATGATTAGTATATTTAAGAATAGGTTTGTGTGGTATAAGATAATTTGTTGTAATGAAAATGTTTTTAGACGAGCTCTGAGTGACCCCTTACCAGAAGTGCGGATGGCAGCTGCTACAACATTTGATAACCTACATTCGACAGTTGGTGTACATGCTTTGGATGACATCCTTCCACATTTATTACGCCAGTTGGTAAGCTTTGTTGATAATTGATGTATTATTTAACCAGTTTGGGTAGATTTATTCTAAAAATATTTAACATGTTAAAACAACTTTCTTTTAATCAGAGTGACCCAGTTCAATCAGAATATGCTCTAGATGGCTTGAGACAAGTAATGGCTGTCAAAAGCAAAGTTGTCCTACCATATCTTGTTCCACAAGTAAGTTTCTCTTTTAAATTAAATTACTCTTGTAACTTGATTTCAAATTTTACAATTAACTTTAAAAAATTAAATGCTAGAATTTTTTTCCCCGTATGCATGAATAGTGCAAACATGTTAAAAAAATGAACCCAAAAGGTAATTTCTGAGATGTTATTGCATTGTATTTAGCATTTCATGTCTGTCTCCATCTACTTTTTCAATCTGTAGTTAGTGCTAATCTGTTTATCATTAAATTGTATATTAATTGCTCTTTCCCAGATTATTGTTTTTTTCACTTCATGTTTTATGTAGCAAAAAATTAGTTATTTCATTATCATTTCATTTTCTATCTTTTCTGATTTTTTTTCATAAGAATTACTTTGTAACTTAAGTGTTTACTCATTTGTGTGTTTAGAATAAATTCTTGTATAGAAGTATAGATAATGTTATTTGAGTTTAATTTGCTTCCATACTTTTTAATTGCATTCTTTTGAAAAAGTATAATTTATTGAACTATGAGAAAGAAATTTAATTTACTCAGCAAAATATAAAATTCCAAACTTCACTTAAGGGTCATGCCATATTAAATAAACAACTTTTACCCTACTGTTTTAATTTATTTTCATTTTAAATGCATACTAAATGCACTAAATGCCATGGGAAATGTCAGATCTGTATTGGTTTCTTTTTAACTTAATTGTATTTTCCTGTAAGCAAAGCTTAACAAAATCAAAAATATTGAAATAAGAAATATTGATACACCTGTATAGAACTAAGATATTGTAGAAGTAAAAACACTATTCTGTTCAGAATATCATAAGCTTTATTATGATATATTGCTTGAAAAATTTGGCTCAGAACTTAATATTAAATTTTTAGAATTTAAATTAAAAAAAACTTTCTTTTCAGAAAAATTAGTGTAAGTGTAAACCTTTTAAAAGAATTCTTTTCGCAATTTCAGTTTGGGATCTTCAATGGAATTTTTTTCTTAATTATGTGGCGTATAACCTTTTTGTAAGGAAATGACAGAGTAAAATATCTTAGTTCAAACAAGATTTGAGGTTTAAATTAATTTTTTAAAATGTTATGTTGTTAATTATAAATCATATTTTATACTACATATTGTTAATTTATCCCCTCCTAGTGTGTTTTTTTTTTTTTTTTTTTTTTTTTTTACAAAAATAAAGCATGAAGAAGAAAAAATTATACTCACATGAAAATGTTTTAAAATTCTTTATTGCAAATATTTTACGTGTTTGCATATTTTTCAAGGGTATTTGTTGCATTTATTTATTTGTTATTGTATAAGTGCAGCCAGTTAGTGTTCGTTGGTTAATTTTGTTAAAATTTGCTCTAACTTTACCTTTGAGAACACCATGATTTCTTGGATAAACAAATGTGATAGTACCAAGTGGTTTCTAGAAAGTTGTAATTATTTCTTTAGCTTGTAAGTCTATTTATAGTTTTTTATTGTATTGCTAGTTACAAATCCATTTTTTTGGTTATATCCATAGGTATACACTTTTTTCAATATTAACCTTTTTAGTATTAGTACTAAAGGAGTATGTATTAAGTTATAGTTCGTTTACAACTTAATGGCACTAAGTTGTGGAGTTCCTGTGTTCCTGAAATTGTTTTTACATTTTCGAAATGTTTAAGTGAACTTCCTTCTTATGAATGTTCTTTATTTGCAGAAACCAAAAAAAATCTACGTGGAGTTTGTTATCCTGGTATCAATGAAATTGTTATAACAGTGTCAATCGGTTTAATTTCACTGTTTTTCCGAAACCATCATGCACTTTTTTATGAAATGACCCGTGAGATTTACTCTATATTTTGAAAATATATTGCAGTGAATATTTATTGTATATAATTGTTTAGAAATATTTTAGTGATAAAATGTATCCATTACAGTGTTACTTATATGCAATAACATGTACTATTTTTTTCAATGTTACTTTTTATTGGTAGTACATTGCTAGAAAAGAAAAACATTGATCTAAAAATATTTTTATTAGCATTGCTAATTACTTGTTTAATATAAATCAGAAGTCATTTTTTTCTTAAATTATTTTTATTATCTATTATCTGACATTTTATTTCAATATTATACTTATCAGAATTATATTTAAGAAGTATAATTATATTTATCTTGATTAATTTTTTCCCCCTCATAGCTCACAGCTCCTCCAGTGAATACAAAAGCATTGGCATTCTTATCAGCTGTTGCTGGAGATGCTTTAACAAAACATCTGCCCAAGATACTTCCTGCCTTGCTGTTGGCTTTAAGCTCTGCAATAAATACTCCTACAGAAATGCAGGTTAATATTTTAAGAATTATATTGTGTAAATGGCAGTTTAAAGAAACTATTTTAATATTAGTTTCCTCTCTCCCTCAAAAATGATACTATGCACATGTTGGAAGAAAAGTTTTTATATTATTGCAGAAGTTAAAATTTCTTATAAAAAAAGATTACTCTCTTATTCAATATTGCATACACTATATAGATATTGTAGACAACTAAAAAATAATAGTTAAGAGCAGAAGCAGTTCTGAAAAAGAAAAAAGGTAATTGGAGGAGTTTAAATCAAATTTAATATTATACAATGTTGCACATTTTGTGACAAATGTTTATTTAGGAATTTTCATTTAGAGATTGTCTATTGATTTTAAGAAAAATATGGCATTTTATTTACAGTACATTCTTATCATAAATTTTTTTAAAAAAAAGTATATGAACGAGAAGTATGAAAACTTATTTAGAGCTTTCATATTACAATAATAGATAATTTAATCTACACTATTAAAATCCAAAGGTAAACAAACGTATGTTTTCATCTATGTGACCCAATTTTCTCACGAACCGCACGACGCAAAAACTCGCCGAAGTTACCAAAATTTTGGCAATGATCCGAGGAATCCGTTTTGACCATTTATATTCCGATATTCCAATTAGTTAAAAAAGATATTAATGAAAAACCTTAAAACGCGCATAATTAGTACCACTTTTGACCGCCGGGGAAAATTGAACTTTTTTTTTCAGACGTTTTTAAAACCCGATCAAATTTTTTTCATGAGACTCACACAAAAAATAATTACAGATTCGGAATGATAATTTATTTCACCACAATATGCTATAATTTATTTTACAGAATATTTATGTTTTGTATTTTTTACGATTTTTTAAAAATGAGTCGAAATCGATAAGTTTTTATGAATACGATTTCTAAATTGTTCCACTTGCACTTTCTTTCATGTTCATGGAAAAAATGTTTTACACTAAAAAAGTTAATGCTTTTCTCCTTTAGAATCAGTCATTAAAAAAATTTAATGTCAAAAACTTTTTTTACAATTTTTCAAAAAATACTCTAAAGTTTTATTTAAATACTTAATAACTTCTTTATTTATAAAAATAATCTCACGAAACTTTTTTCCGTGTGTAGAACAATATTATACGTAATTTGTACAAAGATTGATAAAATATCTTAAAAATTACGGTTTTAAAAAAAAATGTTTTTCGATTTTTTTCCCTTTTGCGAGAAATATGTAAACACAACTTTTTTTTGAAGTTTTTTGTTTAAAAATTACTGTTGTTTGCAATCGATACATGAAGTTTGAAAGCATTAACTTAAAAATGAAGCCCTCAATTTTTTTTAACTTTAACAAAAAATGAAATGAGAAATTGAAAAAAATCTTCCTTTATTTTAAAGCTCAATTCAATGCTATTCTCCGAAGGAACCGACAGCGTGGTTGTTAAACCGGCTGCTTTATAAAACAGTAGTTCCCAGGTTCGAAACTGTAGAGGAAGAGTTCAATTCGCAATTCAATTTCACGTTACGCTACTTCTTAAAGTTAAAATTTTTTTAGTGGAATGGAAAAGGTTAAAATTAAAATTAAAAAAAATATCAAATTGTTTTTATCAGATCGGTTTTTTTTAAGGTTTTTTTCAGTACATGTGTATATATATAGGCTTTCCCCATACTGTTTTTTTTTCTAATTTATATATTCATATGTTTAATCAAATGTTCAGAAAAAAGCAATCGTTTTAATAGCAATCTGTTAATTTTTCTTTCATTTATTACTTATAGAAATTTGATTTTAATAAATATATATATGTTTTTTTAAAAGGATTATTTCTATTGTTTCATTACAAAATGAATTCTTTGTTAATTAAAAAGTACATCGTTTATTATGTTGGATCAAAATACTTTTTAGAGACATTTTTAAGCTAACTATATGTAACGATTGATTGATTCATGAAAATCTGAAATCTATTTTATTATTTTAGATTCTTAGAAACTATTATTAAAAAAATGAGATGAATGTTTTTGTTTTACTCTTAGCATCAGAATCGTTTTCTTTTTATTGCTTCACATTAATAATTTTTTAATTCTAACGCAGTATTTTTTTTTTTATAAGTCATACATTGAAATTTGAAGCTATATCTTGTCTGAGAAGGAGCGGAAGGTAAAACAATAATTTTACACTAAAAAAATGTATTCGGGCTGTAGAGGGGAAAAAACCTGTCTTAAATCAAAAATAAATGGAATGGAACAAATTCGAAAAAGGGAAATTTTTTGACACAATTTTAGAAATCACTGACATTGTGTGTGTACAAACACACACCGAAATACTGGTGTCATGAGGGCTAAGCGATGGGGGGTGGAAGTCATTTTGAAAAAGAGTATTAGAGAAGTGCTGATTTTGTGAAAATTTCTAAAAGAGAAAGCCTGTGCAACGCCGGGCCATGCAGCTAGTAATTATATATACTAATGAATTTGTATTGGCTGTTTACTGATTTTATTAGTATTTTATCGATTTAATTCTTTCAATTAAGTTTTATTTTATGTAACTAATATCGTAGTACTCCACAAAAGGTTATTGGTGATGAACCCTAATATTTTAAGCTATAGTCTTCTGAGATGGCATTTTTTTTTTAAATAGCTTTGAAACTTTATCATGTTATATGCATTTATTCCTAAAACATATATTATTTTTTACTATTTTTCTGTAGACCCTGGAATACTGTCAGACAGTTGTTCTTGCTGCAACAGGTGATTTAGGTGTCCGTACTGTTATTGACCATCTTCTTGAAGCTACTCACTCTGAGGATCCTTTACAAAGACATGCAGCAGTTGCTTTACTGTTTGCTTACTGTTGTCAGAAAAAAGCAGATTTATCGCAGTATGTTCCACAACTCATCCGTGGACTAATCAGATTGTTTACAGGTCTTGACAAAAAAATACTTCATATCAGTTGGGAAGCTTTAAATGCTGTCACAAAGGTATTTTTTTTTTGTAAATGTTTTACATTACAAAATGTTATTTTGATTAGTGTTTGTAAATTTAAATATAAGTATCTGTGTGGAAAAATTTATTTTTAAATTATAATGTTGCTAATGAATAATTTAAAGAAAATTTAATTTTAAGTTCCATTACAGTTCATGAAATTTTCTTTTTTGATATTAATAAGTGTATAAGTAATACATGTTTAAGAGTTTTGATAGTAATAAATGCATAAATGTAATAAGAATTTCAAAATTAATTCAAAGACTTCTAGTAGCTTTTCTATGTATTAATTTACAAATAAGATTTCTATTAGTATTTTGTATTCAATTCTAAAATGATTGATCAAAGTTCATTATTATCTTGCAGTGATTTAAAAGATTGAAGCCCAGAGTGGTTAAGTGGTAGTGTATTGGGCTTCCATGCCACAGGTCCGGGGTTAAAACCCTGAGCTGGACAAGGTCGGTTCTGCCTTTCATCGTCGGTAGTCGGTAATAAGTACCAAGCTTGCCTGGGAACTAAACAATGGGGGTTTTGCATCATACTGATTATCTGTGTGGAAAATTGCTGATGCACCTCGGTTTTAAGTTCTTGAAAATTGAGATAGGCACAGTAGGCCTTGGCCCTCACGGGCTGTTGCATTCCTGAGTTTAGTTTTTAGATTGAATAGATTTTGTGACAAATTACTTTTTAAAACCTGTTTTTACTTAATTTTTGCCTAATTTCTTCTATTCATACATGTTCCCCTCCCCATGAGATTTAATTTTCTTATCAAGTAATAACTTTAAATGCAAATTCCATAATATATATATTTAAAATTTTCATTGTATAAAAAAATCTTTTTCATAATTGTTTCTACGTTATTTTGCAGAACTTGAATACTACAGAACAGCTGGGACTCATTACTGATGTTCGACAAGCAGTTAGATTTGCAGCTAGTGATTTGAAAGAAAATGAGTTACTTCCTGGGTTTTGTATTGAAAAAGTTAGTTTATCCATTAACTATTATGGTGCCAATTGCTATTTTTTCTTTAATTTCTTAATAATTTAATTTATCTTGAAAGTTTTTAGTCGTTAATTAATAGCTTATGTTAAGATATATGTATCATAGTTTAGTAATAGTGAATAAAATTCATAACATTCAGCAAAATACGTAAATAGTAATATATAAGAAAAGGGTAACAGTCTTTACTTTTCACATTGCTTCATAAGATAAATTTCAATTGTGCACTATATAAAAGTATGTAACAATTTATCTATATATATTGAATCCTTTAAAACAATCATAGTTATTTTAAATTGAAAGTGCACCAATTTTGAAAGAAATTTCTTGAAATAATTTTCATATAAAAGTATATATGCAATACATTTTGTAAAATTATGGGGGAGGAGGGGGGGAATAGAAGCTTTGGAAAAATGCATCGAGCTATTTTTATAATGTGAAACTTTCGTAATGAAATCTAGTTTATGTAAATAGTCACAGCATTTAAATTTAAAATTTTAATGCTATTTCTTAAGATTGTTTATTTTATTTCTTTATTTTTGTTATATACACACACACACACACACATTGAATTTCCTCATATTACTTTTCTTTCATATCCTTTTTACTATCAACGCAATTGATTGAAATAGATTTAAGTAAATGTGATGTCATTATTATTGACTGCAAGTGTTTGAGAATTTAAACTGTTTTAAAACTTATTTTTTTAGGGTATCAGTCCTATACTTCCCATCTTTAGAGAAGCTATCTTGAATGGTGTTGCTGAGGATAAAGAACAAGCTGCTCAGGGTCTTGGGGAAGTCATTAAATTGACAAGTGCTGAAGCCCTTAAATCTTCTGTAGTTGGTATTACAGGTCCATTAATTCGAGTTCTTGGTGATCGTTATAATTGGCCTATCAAAGTGGCTCTGTTAGAGACATTAGCACTTCTTTTAGCGAAAGTAAGTAAAGGATCTTATGTGTGATAAATATTTTTGAAAAGTGTGAAAAGGGGGCTCTATGGACTCTTTTATTTCAAATTTGATTAAAAATTCTATAAATTTCTTGAAGTAACTCTTACGATTAGATCAGCCTCACTAAGAGTTTTTTTCTCTACTCATGTTATATAGAACTGGCTTTTCTACTATTTAATTTTCTATAAACATGGGAAAATATTGGTTTATCTTTCCATACTGCACTATTTATTAAGTATGGTTTTTCCTTTGTACTAGAATGCAAGCTGTCCCTCTTTTCAAGATAAACTGAATGACCACTTTTTGTAATGACTACTTGACAGTTTTATGCAAAAGAGCTATTATATTACAGTTTTACTACCAGAGAGTTAAGTTAGTATGGAAAAAGAAAGCAGAGTATTACGAATGGACTGCTTGTGAACATGCATAGTAAAAATATTATTTGATTTCGAGATAATAGGGGCTCAGTTGCACAGTGCAAATATTAGCCAAAAATCTAGGCAAATAATTAGGTCTGAACAGGTCAATTGTGGCCACATACCTTGGATTGGTAAGTGTTTGGTTAGAATGGAAAATCTCTTGAATTGTGAAAGAAAACAGAATGGTAATAATGCAGGAAATAGCAAAATATCCTAATTCAAGGAACATCTCAAGTGCAATGTTTATTACATTATGTGTCATATGAGCTGTGTGAGTCAAAATCCAATGCAAACATTATTGCTGTCTAAGTAAAACATCTTAAATTTGCTCTGGCATTCAAGGATTGGATGGTAGACGATTGTAAAAAAAAGATATGTGATCCATTGAATCATCTTTTAATTTATGTAATGCAGATGGGCAAGTTAGAGTTTGATGGAAACAACATCAAAATTGGACCCTAAATTCAATTTCAAAACTGATGGGACTAGTACAATGCTTTGGACACTTGTTTCGAGTGCATGGACATCTGAATAGAACATCATACCTAAACATTGCTGATACATCCTGTAATGTTAATGATTTCCCCCAGTGACAGTCTGTAGTTTCATCAGGGGGATGCATGTTGCCATAGAGTTGGTATTGAATGGAATTGATTTGTGAAATGTAAATGGAGAGTTCACTTTGATTTGGTTCCAACAATCTTTAGATCTCAGTTCCATATAGCATTTATATGTTTTTATATGTGTGTGTAAAATGCACATGCACAAAGGTTGCAAATTCTACAATTGACAGCCCAATAAATATTCTTTTTCCCTTCATATGAAGAAAATATGCTTATTTAGATAAGCGTTCTCTCATTATGAGTTCAATTATAAGTTTTTTTGAAAAATTACAACACCTATTGCTGAAAAAAAATATTGGAGAGGGACTTTCACATGTGTGTATGGTATTACTTGAAATACAAAATTAACAATATTTTATTACTATATGGTTACTTTATTTGTTATGTATTTAAAAAAATGCCTTAGAATATCAGGAAATGTTTTAAATTGTGATTTATGATGAAAGTTTAAATTTCTATTTTAAATATAATTAGTGTTTTAAAATTTGAAAAAAAAATTATGTATTCCTTTATGTTGTGCGATTGACAATACACAAAACAATACTATAGATACTGATTAGAAATTAATTACTATATGTGAGTTAAGTACTATTATAGTTTCTGTTCGAATTCAGTTATAGATGTAATGGAAAATTAGATAGGATTATTCTAAATGACTTACTTTTGATGAGATATGTCATGAAAGAGATTTAAGTTGCATACCTTTTGTAACTCTTGTTTGTAATATAATAAATGTAATATGCTAACATTTTGTTTTCTCATAAGAAATAAAATCTTAATTCTTAGGTAGGTATGATGTTGAAGCCTTTTTTGCCACAACTTCAAACAACGTTCTTGAGATCTCTTAGTGATGGGCATCGGACTGTGAGATTGCGATCTGCTTCTGCATTAAGTTACTTAATTCTTGTCCATAACAGACCTGATACTCTTTATAATGAATTGCATAGTGCTGTAAAAAATGCTGAAGATAATGCTCTGAAGTATGTCAGTTTTTCTTTTTTATGTATATGTATTTCCACATTGAATTAAATTTATTTTGATTATGAAAATTGCGGAATATATATATTTAATGTGTGTATAAAGTTTTTGTATATGTATGATATAATCTCTTAATTTTCAACCTTGCTAATTTAATTATACAATAAATGATCTTTAAGATCTTTTGAAGTGTAAATTTATTGCACTTAGGTATAGTAATATTTTAAGAGAAAAAAGGTTTTGTTGAAATATTTAGTTTCAAATTGTAATATCTGTTGAAACCAGCTGCTTAAGAAATCATTTTATTCTTTTTATTTAATTTATTAATTTTTTTTACCATATGTAGTAATTGATTAAAGAAATTCAGTAATTTTTATATTGATTTAGATTGATTGGTTGTGTTTACAAAAGAATGCATTTATAATATTTTTTTTTTTTTACAGGGAAACAATGCTGCATGCTCTACGGTGCCTAATCAAATCATCTGGAGAAAAAATGTCAGAACAGGTTCGAAGTAGTATTGTAAAAACGGTGATTAACATGCTCAACCATCCTGATGATTCATGTCGTGTTGTCGCTGCAGGTTGTTTAGGAACTTTGTGTATATACATACCTGATGGTGAATTTGAAGACATTGCACGAGAACATTTATTAGGTAACACATTCATATATATATATATATATTTTCCCCCTATAACTTTCAGTCCTAATATCTGGAACATGAAACATCTTGTTTGAAGTAGTTATATTTTGCATAGAAATTTTTTCTTATTAAAATAACTCTTACCAATTATTTTGTTCTATAGTAATTCAATACTATGTTTTTTTGTAGGTTGTTGGTTCAAGCTCTAATTTGAACAAATATCTTTTTTGTCGAACACTAAGGGTTTCTATGCTCAAAGTTCTCGCCTTGAGTTAATATAAGAATTATCAAAATATGTTACAGTATTCTTCTCTAATTTACGCTTGCAATAACAAAAAGACAAATCTAGCTCAAGTAGTAAAATTTGCATTAAAGTGGTCTGAAATCAGAAATAAATGAAACACAGATTTTTGTTTTGTCTTTAGAAAGAGCTGATTGCCATTGAAAGTGGATTTTAATAGCTACAAGTCAGCTACAAAACCTAAGGCTATCTTGATTCTGTTCAACTATATTCATCATCTTTTGAACTAGAGGTAGGAGAAGGATGGAACAAGTATCACAATTTGTGAGCACTTGAAAAACATGTGGCACAATAGATTAGTGATCATAGTCGTGGACTCTGGGCCAGCATTGTAGAGTTACGAGTTTAGTACAGTTGATGCATATTGAGCCAAGGCCTACATGTTGACATGGTGGGGAAGTTTGAAGAAAGGGTTATCAGCTCAAGTGTCTTTTGACTGTTTGTAACTTAAACAGAAAATGAATTGAGAAATATTATCCCAAACTGTGAAGGGAATTTTCAGATGACCCTTTCACAAAAGGATTTCTTGAAAAACAAAATGGCAGATACTTTAGCAAAAATTTGTATTAAAGCAAAGATCCCATTACCCAAAAATAAAGCATTGAACTTTATACTATTAGGAAAAATAGGAAAAGCAAAACTTGAATGTTCTCCTTTAGTTAATTCATAGTATCATGCAGTGGTACTTATTTTTGTTTCTGACAGGCTGATCCAGATTGCAATATCTCACTTCTTTAGTAGCCACCTTAGGGTCTTACTTTTTATTTTGGATGTAAAATTTACTTGACATACCTTAAGTGCAAGATGGATAAGATTTTACCAATTCCCATTCTTGAGTATTTGGGGATATTCTCTGAAGACAATTGTTGCTGTGATAGTCTAGTGGTTATGGTCACAAATTTGTGGCTGTTTTGTCATGAATTTGAGCCCTAGTGCAATCGAAGATGTGCCATATGAAGTATATGATGCACATTAAACCTGTTGAGGCTCAACATCCTTACTTTGTTGTGGTGTCATAGTTTGGAAAAGGGGATGCTCTGGTGTCCTTGTTATTTAACCTATGTTCAAAATACCAATGTTCACCAATAGCTCTTGTGTTGCTTTATAGTATGATGTATGTAAACTTGCACTCACTGAAGATTTAATCACTAATTCTCTTTTGATGTATAACTTTCTGTGAGCGAGTGAATGTGTGGATGTTCTAACAGAGACTAGATTTTTTGGGGTTATAAGCAACATTAGGCTAGAGTGTAGAGTTTAATGAGCTCTACACTCCAGCCAAAGTCCTCTTAACAATAAAAAAAAATGCAACTATTTAGACTTTGTCAAAAAAAAAAGTGGAGACATAATGTAAATTTGTACAATTTAAAAGCATTGTTTCTAATTGTCAGAAAAATATATAATACATTATATTTGTTTGTAGCAATTTCATTATAATGATACATGGTAATTATAATATTGATACAATATCTATGAGAATTTCATGACTGCCATATTTTATGCATGTTTGTAGAATTTCAATGTTCTGCATATTATTTTCTCCCTTATAGCTCCTTTTTGTTGTTTTATGTTGTCAACAACCCAAAGTAAACAAAAAACATTGAACTCTTTGTCATTACGTTAAAAAAAATTATGAAAGTTTGTCCTCCCTGCTGCATATTATATATGTATTGATACCTAACTCATTCATAAGTGCAGTTTCATTAAGTGAAGCATTATTTTTTCTTCCCTCTGTTGGCATTTCCTTAAACTCATCTCATTTTGTGCTTTGCACATGTTTGTATTCAATATTGCACTATTCATGGAAAGAAAGGTGCCATAGCCTCCAGGAGGTTGGACTTCTACCTGTTGGTCCACAGAAGGTATTTTATTTCCCTTCTACCACCCATTGGAAACCAATGGAGGCGTTCCCCTATCCGCCACCTGGGGACGCGCCCTCTAGGGGTTACAGGCTCCCCCGAGGGATAGGAGAATACGTCCACGACAGGATCTATCAAACAGCTTTCCGAACCCATCATAGTACTACCGACCAGCTCTTTTACCTGAACCAGTCGATAATTGATGGTTTTCAAGAAAAGCCTCACAAGAAAACTTTAGCAGTATTTTTGGACATCTCAGCAGCATTTGATAGAGTTTGGCGTCAAAAACTGGTCCATACTATCCAAGGCACCGGAATTAATGGCAAAGCGTTATTGTGGATAAATGATTTTCTCAGAGGAAGAAAATTTTCCGTTAGAGATTTAACGGGGCACTTTCAGAATCTCGCAGAATGTAGGCTGGAATTCCTCAAGGCTCTGTCTTAAGCCCCTTGCTCTTTCTCATCTTTATGAACACCATCCACCATCATATTCACCCAGACACAAATATCGCCTGCTACGCTGACGATATTGCTGTATGGCACTCACACAATGACATTACAGAATCGGAAAAGGCCCTAAACACAACACTAAAAGGTATTGCTGAATGGACAGAAAATCTTAAATTAACCATCAACGCAGACAAAACAAACTACTGCATCTTCTCTACCGATAGACGACACAGAAGCAGTTTTAATGCTAATATCAAAATGCAGAACTCTCAAATCAAAAAAGTCGACCTACCCACCTATCTTGGAGTAACCTTAGATCCCGAACTCCGCTTTTCAAAGCACATCGAACAAACTACCAACAAAGCTCTTGGAAAACTGAATATTCTTCGAAAGCTATGCGGAACTTCTTGGGGCTTAAGACCTCAAACCCTAAAAAGCACTTTCTGCACTGTTATCAGACCGGTTTTAGAATATGCGACCCCAATTTGGACTCCGGCCTCTTTTTCTGTTAAGCGGAAACTTGATTCTGTACAACACAGAGCTGCCAAAATTATTATTGGAGCAGTGTCATCGACTAATAATGAAAAGGCCGAACAAGAATGCGGCCTGCCTCCGCTAGAAAGCAGGCGCAAACTTGCCACTATCAAGTTCACTAATAAACTATGCTCATATGGTTTGGACCATATCTCTAGAAGAGTTTTTGATAAATGAAAGCATTCTACAAGACTCAAAAGATCTTCGACTCTCCAACTTGATAGTCAAATCAGAAAAGAACTCAATTTGGATCATTCCTCCTTGGAGTTCCTTCAGGAGCCCCTCATTCCAAAAAAACCACCAAAGAATACCTGTTTGAATTGGAATTGTTGCAGCCATGTTCCAAAAAAAAAAAAAAAAAAGACCCTGTAACTCTCAGACAAAAAGGACTGGAAACAATAGCAATACTCTCTCAAGATAACTTTGCAATCGCCTACACCTATGGTTCCTCAGACAGATCCCTCAGCAATGGAAGTGCCGGAATCATCTTACTCCTCCCAGATGGTAATAACTACAAACACAAAATTAACACAGGCATAATCGCCTCAATCTTCACAAGTGAACTCGTGGCAATTAGAGAGCCCTTATATTATATCAACAAAACCCCATGTTATTGATTCTACAGAAGGATTAGTAATCTTCTCAGATTCTCTAAATCAACTATAGAAGCCATAAAAAACGGAGAGACTAACATCTCCTGTGATATTATTACCCTTCTAGAACAGCTGCACAACAAAAGAAAATCCTGTATCCTGCAATGGATACCCGCACATGTCAACATTGAGGGTAATGAATGTGCAGATATATATATATATAGCCTCGCCAAAGAAGCTAGAGACATCGAATATAAGTGCACCACCATCACACTTGATGATGCTAATGCAGTAGCCAAACATAGAATTATGAATCACACTTTCAAAAAACCCCTAGTTACGAATTTGACTGTCCCCCGAATTATAACATCCATAATTGCCAGATTGAGAGCTGAACACCTTAAGGGCATGAAGATTCACCCAGACAAGACAAGATCATATGTTCAATGCAAACACTGTCCAGATCTTCAACTGACGCCCAATCACATCTTGGAATGCCCAACCGTCGCAACAAAGTTACTAAAAATGGGAATGATCCCTCTGAGGGACTCTTTGCGGGAACTCCTGTACAGCCCTGATGCTCCCAGAATAGCAGAGGCAGTGAGCAAGACTTTCGACAGAATTTAGTGATATCTACTGCATTTATTCATGGACACGAGAACAACAACAACATGTTTGTATTTCCTACAGCTCTTATTGCTGAATGACTTGCTTTCGTTCATTGTTACCATGATGTCTAACAAAGGCATAGTGGTATACTTTTGAATTTATAAGTATACTTTTGAATTTATAAGGAATGCTTTAAAAAGAAAGTTGATTGTATTCACACATCCCCATAAAGAAGGGGGATATATGCATTTTGTGATGTATGCATTTGTCACTGTAAATATGAAATTGCCCATCATGGGAAAATTCCAAAGCTTGTTGCAAATGATAATGTAGCAGTTCAAAATTGGATAGTTTTTTCTTGGAAGAGCATAATGTTCCGTTTGATTGTAGCTAATCATGCCATTTCTCCTTTTTGGACAATGTTTCCAAAGTCTGGCATTACCAAGTTGTACAGATGCACAAGGACTGAAACATCTGTTGTGATTGCTAAATTAATTACCTTCTTGAAAGAGAGCATATGATTAAAAACATGAAACAAAGTCTTTTTGCTGTAACATCTTGTGGCAGGAATGATGCAAACAAAAACTATGTTCTATTGTGGCCTTTCTGCATTTCCAAATTTGATTGTATTACACTGGATGAATTTCAAAGCTGTGGGATATTTTTGAACAATTATTTTCATTTATGGGGTATAATTCTATAGTAATGCAAGGGAAGAAATGTTATTAATTTAAAGGGGGAAGGGGATTTGTATGGGTTGCTTGTATCATTTAATAAATTTGGCATCAGTAAAAAGTGTCGTTTCGTTACTTTTAGAAGTTAATGAAATGCTCAGAGATATACTTTACTATCTATAAAGCTTTCAAAGTGTGCACATTGGAAAAAGTCATATTTTTAAGTTTTCATGTACTTGGTGGTTATGATTTGGTAATAGTCTTGATGGCAACATATAACTTGATCACTGACTTCTGTTTGTGTATTTTTTTATAAATGTAATCTAAAGGTTGTGTGTAATGGTTTCACTGTATTTCTTATAAAAGCATCTTTGCTGCAAAGTCATTACTTTCCTGTATGTTACTATATGTAAGCTTTTAAATTTACCTTATTGCATATGAGTTTTTATAATCATCATTAGGAAAGTTTCCTATGAATACTCTTTCACATCAAAATATATTTATTATGAAATTTATTATAAAATTTGAATTGTCACTTATCCGTTATATTTAAAAATTTGCTTGAAATGTCATTTCCTCTTTTTTTTTTCAAAATTTAGCAAGTATACAATTTTTTTGTTTTCAAAAAGTAATGAAAATGTAATAAAGTAAAGAAAGGAAAAATAGAAGTATCATCCATTATCTGATTATAAATTCTTATATATTTTTTTCCTTCTACTCGCTGTAGAAGATGATTTGAGTGTAGAATGGACCCTTAGACATGGGCGCTGTGTGGCTTTGATGGTTGGTTTAAAAGAAGTCCCTGATAGATTCTTAACTCCAGAATGGACTGAAAGAATAACGAAAGTGCTCTTAATATATCTGACTGCTGATAGGGTAAGCCGTGTTTAAATATTTTTTATTACATTATTTTTCTGTATATGTATAACTAGCCATTACCTGCCTGCTTCACTGGGTATTTCATGTTATATGTGAATATATACTGTTTTACACATACGCACACATATATATGTTAATATCTTAAAATTGAGAATTCGATTTTATTCAAAAATATTCTTATAATGCTTGATTTAAAAAGGACAGAACTTCCAAATAATTAGTAAAATTGAAGTAGAATTACCTTATACTCTCTTGTAGCTTTCTCCCTAGTGGATTTTCACAAAATCCATTTTTTGTGGATCTTCTCAAAATAAACATGCCTGTCAAATTTCAAGTCTAAATTTGATGTATGAAAAACACTGAATTTTTTTTTTTTTTTTATCAATAAGCTCCAATAACCACCTAAGAGAGTCTATTTCTGTTCGACCTGTTGAATTCAACAACAAAGACATACATAGCAAATTTTAATAGTACAGGGGTGGCCAATCCACGGCACTCATGCTACTATGTGGCATGTTGGAGTCGTAACAGAGGCATGCCAAGAAAATTGAAATAATAATAATAAATCTTCTTTTTTTCCCCCATACTTTATTGGAAGTAGGGCTGTATCAAACAAAAACCTCAAGATTTTTATCAAGATAGGCTTGTGAAGGAATTTTTCCAGTTATGAACATAATAAAATAAATATCTCAAAACTAGCTGAAATGTACCTAAAATAACATAATTTTGTAAGCACCTTCAAGAGCTAATCCTATTATAGATGAATTGGTAAAAAAAACCCCAAGAGAATTAAAAAACCACATTGAGAAAGTACTGACTGTTTAATAGTTATTTAGATTTACATGCTTCAAGATATTAATTTTTATTTCATAACTCGCCTGATTGAATTTGTAAAAAGTTTTTAACAATAAAACCTAAGTTTGTATTTTTGTCTTATTACATATATATTATTTTTAAATTTTGACTACATGAACTTGCATTAACACTTGCTTGCACCAGCCATATTATATATATATATATTTTAAAATTTTGACTACATGAACTTGCATTAGCACTTGCTTGCACCAGCCATTTTTAAATGAATGCCTCCTCATGAAAGTAGTTATCTTAAATCTGCTTGTGCACACGGGTGCGTGGTACATATACCTTCACTTTGGCATTTGTTTTTCAAAAATACATTGAAAATTGTTTGCATTTTCATAATTTGAAAAAAAAAAGTAATTAATAAGAATTAAGATTTTTAAAATTTATTGAATAAACATGTTAAAAAAAACTTGCTGTTTTATTTCTAATTACATGAATAATTTTAAAATTTTATCTTTTTGCATTCATTTGTTTTTAAAAACTTTTTACACACTATTGGATAAAAAGTTTAATGCTCTAATGTAATATCTGAATTTATTAATTCTTATTATTTGTAAGTTTTAAATGATAAACTATCTCATTGATAATTGTATGTGTTTTCTTTCTTTTAAACAGTTAGCAATTGTTCTTGGTGGAGTTCGAGCTACTGGATACTGCATGCTATATATGTTGCAGTCTGATAAACAGATTCCACAGCTTTTATTGATGACTTTTGCTAGAGTAAGTATTCTTTTTTTTTAATTATTAATCTATAAAACCTCTGACTATAAATTTTTTAATTTTCACAATTTAGAAATTACCTGTGGCCGCTGTAGCCAAGTGGTATAGGTATCGGATCGTGGCTTGCCTTGTCACAAGTTCGAGCCCATTACCACTAAAGACTCGCCGTGTAGGGCAGCAATGCATGTTGAATCTGTCGAGAGCTGAAACGTCCTCCCTAGGTGTGGTGTGGTAGTTAGGAGAGGGGGTTGCCAGCTCAGGTGTCGTCCACGTCACTTGACCATGGTTCAAAATTACATGGTCCGTCGCCAAAAGCCCTCGAGTAGCTGAACAATGTGACGTTAATATTCAATCAATTGGAAATTGCCTTTTTTCTTGTGGGGAAGAATAATATTTGAATACATTTATACTTCAAATGCACTGATGTACCTTTGTTGTGTTTTTCCAAACATATTTTATTTGTAAAAAAAAACTGGAATTTTTATTGTTGAAAAATAAGATTTTTTTTTAAGGAGGGGGAAGGAGCAACGAGTTTTAACTGCACATGTGTGTGAGTCTTCATTTTTTACTTTAATAAAAATAATAAAAATTTCATTTTTTAATAATACTGTAATAAATTAGTATTAGGAATGCTCTTAAGTATTAGGAAGACCAAAAAATGTAATTTTTTACATTAAATTCAAACAGTTGGTCTATAGGAGAGTATGAGTATTCAAAACCCTCCCATAGACCAACAGATTTTCAATTTTTAGCATAAAAATTGCACCTCTGCACTTTCTTCTATGTATTTCTTAGAATATAAAAGGAAGTTTCTGTACATCACTGAATTCAAACAAATTTATAACCAGTTTTATTTTTAATCAATGATGTGTAGTCATTCTCATTATCAATAACTTTTTGCTGTCTAGTGAGGAAATTTTCAATGTTGGATTGATAAAAATCAATTGATTTTTGAACAGTATAACTGGCAATGGCATTTTGAATATCATATAAATTTTCAAGTTTTTTTGTCTTAGAGAAAGTGTTGTAGCGGAGGGAATAAGCAGGAATCGGATGGTGCAATGTCAGGTGAATGTAATCGAGAGACAGTACCTCCCACCCCAATTCATTAATTTTTCTTGGATTTGTCTTGAGCCATGTAGTCTTGCATTATTGTGTTGTAGAATGTTTTCTGTTGATAATCAGTGGACACTTTCAAATTGAGTTCATTTGTTCATAATAAATGTCTGCATTCACGGTTTGTTTACGTTCAATTCTCCAAAATGAAAAATTCCATGAGTATTCTTTCAGACACACGTGTCTTTTTAGGATGTGAACCTGGCTTATCAGTACATCATTTAGAGAGAGCTGTTGCCTTTTTTCGTTTTGGATTATCATAGGGGGTCCATTCTTAATTTCCAATGATCAAGCAATAAAAAAACAAACCATTCTATAATTTACTGTTGAAGTAATAAGTTATATGGGGTAGATGAGTTGACTTTATTTTCTTTGCACAAATTATGTAGAAATCAAAATACCTGCTCTGCTTACTTTATCAATCTGCTGCAAATGTTCTTGATAGTTAACCAAGGTTGGTTAAGAATGTCTGACAGTTCCACGATTGTCTGAGGCAGATCTGCTCTTAACATGTTGCCTAAAATTTTGTCTTTTTGATTAATATGAATTGAAATAATCAGAGTAATTAGATCTGATTTTAGAAAATCACTTCTGGCATTTACAAACATATAATGAATGCACTTGGATAAACTTAAAAAATATTTTGGTAGCAGCTGTTACAACCTTTGTAAAACTCAAAGCATTTAATGCCAGATATGTACCTCATCTGTTATTTAACTGGCCATTTCCCCATAATTATTATTTACAAGTTAATAAATCACTTTAGCTTTAAAATATCTAAACACCATGTAAATGAATTAAAAGTGTGCAGTGAGCTGATAAATAGTTGACAAATACTGACATAAGTGGAAATGACATAACATTCTGGTTACCCTCATATAATGTTTATCTACATATTAAAATAAGCACATCTGCATTAAAAACTAAAAATTGTGCCTTAACACAAAATCAAATGGTTAAAATTATTAATGTTTATTCTATGCATTAATCTGATTGTAATATGACCTTTTTTTGATTCTGTTAATTTATTGTAAATGATGTAATTGTTGATGATATGATTCATATAGAACATGTTCTCTTTAGTAATTATATAAATGTGCATCTGTAAATTTGTTTCGATATTTTATCGAATATATTAGGACATGCTATTCAGAATTGTAAGTCGATGAACAGCAGAAATATATCTGTAATGCATATTTTCTTAAAAAGGGGTATAATTTTATGAACAGAATAATTTTTTTTTAACAAAATAATGTTTTCTATTTTTTGCGATTTTTTCTAAAATGAGCCAAAATAGATACATTTTTATATGAAAATGATTTCTAAATCGTTCCTTTTCAATTTCCTTTTGCGTTAATGAACTGATATTCTAATCTGAAAAAGTTCATGCTTTTCGCTTTTACAATCGGTCATTTAAAAAATAAAACATTGAAAACTTTTTTTTACGATTTTTCTACTCAAAATTTTAATTAAACATTTAATTACTTTGTCATTTACGAAAATAATCTTACGAAACATTTTTTCTTAGTGTAGAACAATATTATCCGTAATCTGGGAAAAGATTTAAAACATTTGTTTTTCATCTATTACTCTTTTTGCGAGAGTTAATAGATGTTGTATTTTTGTTACATTTTTTGTTTAAAAATTGCCATAGTTGGCAATCGATGTGTGAGGCTTGAAAGCATTAACTTAAAAATTGAGCCCTAATAAAAAATGCCATTTTACGAAAAGCCAAGAATTTGGAACCAAATGAATCTGTTTCATTGTGCACTTCTAACACCTCTTGAGGTGGTGGCACTTCACGAATGCTTATGGGTTACATTAGAAAAGAAGGCGCCTATAAACAATGAAAATCACCAAATTTGGCGAGTAAAAAAAAATGTGTATGATAAATTTATTTTTGTTTCTTTTTCTCTCTCTGTACATAGTCTTAATTCAAAAAATTCATTTTAAACATCTGTTTGTGAAACAAAAATTTCTCTAATATTTGTGAAAAACTTAATCGCTTTTACTACTTTATCATTATTTTGAACAAGTTTATTTGCAGTACATTTAAATGTATTGTGCTTTAAATTAATATTTTTTTAAGTGAAGCAGTATTGTTTTCTGTAAATCATTAATCGAAATTTTTCAATCATTATGTATAATTTTTTTATACTTATGATACTTGCTTTTTGATACTTATGATGCTTGCTCATACTTGCTCTTTGTTTCTCACTTTTTTTTAACACGTTTTCAAAAAATGCTCACAATTTTAATTCAACATCTAATAAACATGTAAAATTTTGTAAATTTAAAATTTTCTACTTGAAATCACATATTTCATTTGTTTTGTATTAATTTTAATGCATGTTAGATTTGATGTGAATACCTCCTCCTTTTATTTTAAATGTCTTTTCACTCTTTTACTGCAAACTTCGTGGCCCATTCAGCATAGCGCTTGATTTCTACCGATTTTACCCGGTTTCAAAACAACATCATCGCTTAATTTTTATGATTTTTCAAATAGTACTCAAAATTTTTTTTGCACATGTAATAACTTTCTTTGCCAGCAATTTTTTAATTGGAAAGATAATTTACTTTGCCACAATATGGTATGTTTTTTTTACGAAACAACAATACTTTGCATATTTTATGATGTTTTCTAAAATGAATCAATATTGATGTGTTAAAATGAAAATGATTTTTAAAAAACTCATACTTTTAGAGTTAGTGATTTAAAAAATAAAATGCTGAAAACTTTTTTTACGAATTTTTAAAAAATACTCAAGTTTTTAATAACTTCATCAAGATAATTCCATGAAACTTTTTTTCTCGTGTAACAAACATTTAAAAAAATGTTCACAATTTTATTCAACAGTTAATATAGTTGTGGAATTTCGTAATTATAAAAATTTCTACTTTTTTTGTCTTTTTCAACATACAACTATTTTTATAAAGGTACATTTTCGTTTCCGGAGGGCTAAAAAAATTGTGAAGTGAGTGAATATTAAAGTTGCACTGTTCATCTACTTGAGAGCTTTTGGCGACGGACTTCGAAACTTTGAACCATGGTCAAATGACGAGACCTGAGTTGGCACCCATCTGTCCTTACTACCACACCAAAGCTAGGACGCTTGAACACTTAAAAAAAATGTTCACATTTTTAATTCAACATTTAATATAGTTGTGGAATTTGTAATTATAAAAATTTCTACTTTTTCGTCTTTTTTCAGCATACGACTATTTTAAAAAAAGGTTCATTTTTGTTTCCGCGGGCTATGAATTTTGAGCCATTGTCAAGTGACAAGGATGAGACTTGAACTGACATTCATCTCACCTAACTACTATACCACACCAATACTAGGAGGTTTAAGCTCTCGACAGATTCAATGTGCAGTGGGTCTTCAGCGGTAGCCAGAATTTTAAAAGGGCAGTATTTATTACTTGTGGGGAATTACCACGCGAATTTTGAATGACATTAATATAAAAATTACACACACCAAGAACATTCAAAAATGTTTATGCAACGCGAGGGGGGGGGGACATGTTTGACAAAGAAAAGAAGTGAAAAATTCAAAAGAGGGAATTTTAGTTACACAATATGTTAAAGCCTATGCAACGCCAGGCTAAGCAGACAAAAAAAAGTAATTTTGGAAAAGAATATCGGAAGTGCTGATTTTGTGAAGGGAAGGGAAAATTTATAAAAGGTACAGAAAAAACCCGTGCAAATGCTGGGCCTTGCAAGCTAGTATTTTATAAGTTAGGTAAATATGTAGAAGGCGTCTGTCATGCCTTGGGCCCCACGAGAGTTGCAGGTGTGTATGTTATGCCACTGCAATGTACATATATACACTTCCAAGATGTTCTCTTCATTTGTGATAAACAATCTTCAGACAATGCACGTTCAGTTTCCTTCTCTCAACGCATCAACAGCCCATGCTTGATTGAAGATGAAACTTTAAATGATTGTGGCATTATCAATAATTTGATAGATTATGTAGATGGACAAAAAGAAGATTTTTGAGAGTGGATAAAATATATGCAGGTATACAGTTTTCCAACAAATTGAGAAAGCATTTTCTCAAAATAGATGCCAATTCCAAAAGGAGTTAGAATTCCCAAAAGATCTTTGATCATTGTATACCCTGAAGTTTATCGTAGCTAGTTATCGTGAAGTTTACAACCAACCTTTGTCGCTAAAACTTATCTCTTACTTTATGGTGCCAAAATAATAAATCAATTTAAATTGTATCTTCAAGTGACAAAAGTGATTTTGAACTAATTCATCTCAAGAAGATGAGAGCTTCAACAGTGAATTATGTATGTGCATTTTGAAAACTTCTCCATGTATACAATGTGAAACTAAATGTTTTTAAAATGTTTCCATGTGTAATTTAATTATTTATCTTGTCATGGAAGTACTTTCTCTTAAATTTCGTAAATGACTGGCATATTTTCTAAGTGCGACTTTTTTTATGCTGTCCCTCTCCACTGCATTAAAAAAAAATTTCTATAGTATTTTGATGAATTTGTTTGAAATATATTTGTATGAGGCAAACTTACTGTTTGTAACAAAATATTTGTAAAATGATTAAAGTTGGGGGAGGGAGCATTTAAAGTGAAGATGTGCATTCTTCTGAGGGGGTATCTAAAACGCACTGTAGGCTCAGTGGTACCTCATTCCTATAAATGCTGCTTTCCCAGACTCTGCTCTTAATGAATTTGCATATTTAAAAATTCATATTTTAAGACATTTGTGCCTAGTTTCAATTGATCATTGTGTGAAAATTCAGTTTTTGTAATATTTTCTGTGCTCAATCCTAAATAATTATGTAAGATCTATTGAATTCTTTTTTTAGTTGAGAGAATACTACATAACTTGCAATGAACTTAATTACTCGATCTTAAAATTATAAAATGTGTTTACTTACAGCATGTGCATAGTAACTATTTTCTTTTTTACTTAGGGCATGAATCATTCAACAAATGAAGTAAAACAAACAGTGGCTTTAACTGTAAATTTCTTGGCAAGAAAGTTAGTCCTTCCTATATATTTTATGAAGGGTGTAATCCCACTTCTAGTAAATGGCACAAAAGAAAAGAATACTATTGTAAAGTCTAATAGTGAATTCGCGCTACTGACAGTTTTAAATTTACGTGTTAATGACGAAAGAGCGCAAGTGAGTAGTACTTTGTCCTTTAATGTTTGTTAGTATGTAATAAAGTTGTACAATTGCTTTTAAACAGAATCTTGGTGTATTATTAAAGGACAGTAATTTATCTATGAAATTAATTTATTGGTTGTTAATCTTATGTTTTTAATAGAAAACATTGTTGATATGGTCAATTTATACTCAGATTTTTTTTTAGCTCATTAAAAAAACGTATTTCTGTAACATATATATTTTTTTTAATTGAGGTTTTTAAGGGGATTTTTTGTTGGCGTTAATTATATTTAACTACTCATAAATACATTTTCATTGTTTCGAAAGCATAGAAATAGTTAAAAACGTATACAAATTATAATTATGAAACTTATGTTAACCCTTCCAAATATTTGTATGTTCCAAATAATGTATTCTGTATAAAGTTAGAAATCAGCTTTGAAGAAAGTTGATTTATTAATGAAATATTTTCCTTGCTGTGTCTATTATTAAAATTTTATAACTGAATGTATATTTCAATTTTTAAAAAATGAAAAAAAGTTTGTGGTATATAGTGAAATACATTTAAAGCGAAAAGACTTAAGATGAAATATTAGTTAACACTAAATAATACAACAGTCCCAACAAACTACTGTGTATTTTCATGCAATTTTTTTCTTTTAACACAAAAAGATTTCCCTTCTGGAAATGAACAAAATACAGGAAACACCAGCTGCACAGATGAAATTTAAGAGGGGTGTTTGAGAAAGTTTCTGTATTATTTGACTGTCCTACTGTATCATCGAAAAATTCATTGCAGTGCATGACAAATTATAGCTGACAAAGACATTTTGGAGTTTGTTCAAATGTCAAAAAATATCATTGATACAAATGATTCCAAAGGTGAAAATGAAATTAATAATATAGCTCCTGTTCCCACATTATCCGAAATAAGGAATGTCATGAAAAGTAAGCACAGTTATTTAGACTCGCATTCCAAAGGTGAAATTAAAAACAAAATAGATGACAACGAACAATTTAATGCTAAAGAAAACAATGAAAAGAAAAATATCAGATTTTCCAAAAATTCAACAAATCTTTTGTTTTTCCAAACACTTGAAAATTTTGTATTAAATTTCATTACGTTCTTGTAAATGTTTTTGTTGAATATATATATATATATATATATAGTGTGTGTGTGTGCAATATCCCTTAACCTGAAAAAATATTTCAGTCCATTCAGTTTTGTGTTAAATGAATTTCACTGAGTATTATATTCTTTATTCTCTTATTATTCATCATATACTGGTACTGTTATTTTAATTGGTTTTTTTGTTAGTCAAGCAATAATTAAATGTTTGCTTACACAAAGTAAAATTTTGTAATTGTGTATCCTTTCTGAATTATAAATGTATTGATTTCTATCTCATTTTGTGCATATATTTCATTTTTAGGTGTGTTTGAATGCTATGGATGCTGGTGCTAAAGAGGCCTTACAAGATGTGATTACTAAAGTTCTTAAAAAAGCTATTAATCAACCAGAACCAAAAGAAGAAGATTTAGATGATACATTATTAACTTGACATGGTTTATATAACTTAGAAATGGACAGTTTTTTCCAGACAAAAATTGTTCTGCAATCTGCAAAGAAAAAAAAACCCTGTAAATTTCATTTATATAATAAATTTTTAAATTTGTTCTTGTTCATCATGCTTTATTTTTTTACTACCAGAGATAATTTTTAATGGAAATTAGTTGTTTGTGTATTTTTAGCAAGAAATCAGTTATATATCCATTACCCAAATGAATATTGCACCCTCCCCTCCCCTTTTTTTTTACTTATTTTTTATGAAAAGATCTCAGAAAAAAATGAAAGTGCTAATGTTGCTCATTACTTGAAACTTTTTTTTCTCTATCATTTGTATGATTCATAAAGTAAGTTTGGTTGAAATGTAGGGACTTTGTTGAGAATTTTATTTTTTCCAAAATTATTATACCTTTAATAAGAAAGGAAGTAAAATATCTCTTGATCCAGAAGCCTACCAGAAAGTAATGCAATTTGATTCCCTGCGGGTGATTTTATTGGAAGTTGATTCATTGTGTTTGTGTCTTCACAAAAATATATTCTTAGAATTCGTTGCTATTTAGACTGAATACCTATTTTTACATATTTAAAGTTACCTTTAAATTAATTTACGGCACCAAGAAACAAACTAAGTCGTCATTTTATTCCAATAAAAACATTTATTCACAGAACAGCAATTCAGAACATTATTTTCATTTTATTCAAACAGTTTTATTTAATTTTGTTTGATCACTACACCCAGGATAGCTCAATAACACACACCTCACACATGGACTGTAAAACACTCTCTATTTTTATTCACCTAAAAACATAGTAACTGGAGATACACAGACAGCGCCGTCTGGCGCACGGTTTTTGCGACAAGCATGAACAAATTTAATCTTGACATAATGCACCCCTTTTGAGTCAATTATGACTCAAAGAAGACCGTCAAGTTCAATAAGCCCAGTTTTTGAGGTGGTTTGATCTTACGTCCACACCTTGCAAACTTACAAATGTACATAACAGGAGTTACTTCAGTCAACTCTGGGTTGACTTCTTGATCTTCACTATGGTCAACTGGTATTTCAGACTTGATTTGTAACTCGGAAACCCTTTCCATACCAACAGCTGCCATTAGAAGTTCTTCAGGCTGTATTTCCAAAGGAAATATCCTTTGAATAGGTTGAATTATCTCTGTATTACCACATTTCAGCCTCAAGGTTCTTACGTTACCATCTCTATCTGGTAATAATTCTAACACCTTAGCTAAAGGCCAGTACAACCTCTTCTTAGAATTTTCTACAAGGGTAATTTCTCCAACTTTCATTTTGTGAGATATTGACTTGGATGATTTTTGAGCCAACAGTTCTAAATATATTCCTTAAAAATCTAGGTCCTTGAATAATTTTGTACGGAATTCCACCCTTCATTGGAATTTAGCAAAATGATTGAGATCTAGGTCTGTTACTTCAGTAGTGGTGTTGGTCATGAGAAACATAGTTGGAGTAATGGCGACCAAATCCTCAGAGTCCTCTGATATATACATTAACGGGCGAGAGGTTGACTCCTTCATAGTCACAGCAGATGGTGAGTAACTCTTCTTAAGAAAGAATTGCTCTCCCCAAAGTACATCTCAAAAGATCTTTGATGATTCTAACAAGCCTTTCCCACCAAGCCGCGGTGGATGGGATGAACTTCCATTTTATGCTTTGAAGTTCAATCCTGTGTTATATTTTACTCCAGTCTAGACCTCATAATTCCGTAACAGAACCTCTAAAATTGGTTCCATTGTCTGTATATATTGTCTTCGGTCTGCCCCTATGAGCTATGAACCAACGCAATGAGAGCAAAAAACTTTCAGTAGACAAAGACGTTACAATTTCAAGTTGTACGGCTCGGGAAAACGGCACATGTAAATAAGACAATCCGCAATTTATCATCATTTAGAAGGAAGATGGGGCCGGCGAGATCAAACCTGTTATCTCAAATACCGTTGCATCCCTAACTCGGTCTTCAGGCAGGGCAACAGGAGCACTGACAGCTGGTCTTGTGCTGTATCGTCTACACACGACACACTTTCTAATAATCTGTCTGACCGTTCTTCTCGATTTTAAAATCTAATATTTTTCTTTTATTATTGAAAGCAGTATTTGAGTACCCGCATGACAAATGAATTTGTGCAAGCACTCAACTAGTCGTGTGGTTAACGCGTAATTTGCTGAAAGGAGGATGGGTGTTAAAAAGCAAGGATCATCCTTACGTTTTGTGACATCTTCGAGGGGAGTGAATTCCCATCTTCCGATTCACAATAGGTTTTATGGTTTCACCAGCTGGTCAAGGACAAGAACGGCACCCATCGATTGTCCCTGGATTTTTATGATCAACCAGCTGGGGAGTGACCAGTGCACGTGGCCATGGGGCCATTGTTTATTGTCTGAACTCAGGGAGTGAAGTCAGACAGACGGGTCGCCATAATAGTAAAGTAGAGCCGGCGCCCCATTGACAATAGGCGAAGCCTATCTCAAAATAATCATGTCATCTTTTCTAGGGTTTTGTAAATGGAATACTAGAAACAGGTGGCGTGATGGACAAGTGTGTCCAGATGTGGACAAGGAACTATGGCGCCTTGGGCCAGACGGCTCGGGTGTGTTTTGGCGTGTTATGCGCCAATAAGAAGAAGAAGGAGGAGGTCAAGAGACTTTGGTGACCTGCGAATAAGAAGGAGCGAGGGGCGTGTTGTGGACACACCCCTGGTGTTTAAAAGGGTTCTTTTTCAGGAGACGAGAGGGACCCGGAAAAAAGAAAAAGAGAGGAGGTGACCCGAAAGGAGAGGTCGAGGAAAAGAGCTCGGAAAAGACGTGGGCTGGTTTTTTTTTTTAGGAAGCGGAGAGGAGAATCTCAGAGTTTTGATCCGTGTTTCTGTCCAAGAGTCAAAAACGCGGATGAGAAACAACGCCTTGCGGACTGGACCGAGACAAGCTGTGGAGAGAGCGGTTTCAAAACGGGGATACCATACCGGCTATAGGCACGGAAACTATTAACTTTACAATTTAACTTAAATCGATTATCCTATTGGAGAAAAAAATTAAAAGTATTTTTTACTCCCACAACCTTGCTGTGATGTATTATTTTCACGCTACCTTCTGACGACGTTACAGTTTGGTAATTTTAGTCTTAACATACAACAATCCCTCATTATCTTTAACTACATTGATTATAGGTACATTCTCTTTGAACAGTCCTTTTAAGTATCTTTTCTGCATTCTCAAGTTCTGTATTGGAGATTTCTCCCCCATTTCTATCCTCACACCTTTTACGACAGTTTGCAATTTTTTTTATCCCTGATTCTGTGCGTACCAAGGAAAGTTTCCTTTTACGTTAACACTACACATTGTAACCTCTCTCCTTTTAGGATTTACCTCTTTAACCTCGCAATCTATTTTTGTCATTGGCCAATCCCCTGACTCTTTCCTTAGCCAGGTGGGATCTTTAAAACATTTTATGAATTCGGAATTAAGTTCACTTTCCTTTAAATTCTCTACCAGATCTCTTATTCTAATGGTTTCCAAACTCAACAATTCCTTAACATCTAAAGACCGCATTTGATTGGACAACATGCTCATGACAGACCTGGGCTTCTGTTGCTCATTTACAGTATATAAGGACTTTGCTTGATTAATTTTAGTATCCTTATCCATTAAGGCAAAACCTAAATGTGTCTACCGCTGTTAAACAACATTCTAATTTAATGAGCTTCCCTGTATAAATCAATCCTAGTGCATCTGCTCCCAATAAGAGATCAGTATCTGATATGCGAGAACCCACATCCGGAACAAATATTCTTCTTCTCCAGTTCAGAAATTAAAAAATTATCTGTAATTTTTGGCAAAATGCCACAAATATTTTCCTCCGATAATACCTCAAGCCGGCAGCAAAAGTTGCCTTTTATTTTCATATTATAACTCGAATGTTGTGTGGAGCTTGATTCCCTCCCCCCCAAACAAACCGTGAACCAAGGTTTGTTTGCCAATGGACCTCAAGCTTAATTGAGAAATGGCCCTTTGAGTTATGTATGAATCTTCTGACCCACTATCCAATAAATATTGCATGACCAGCTCCCTGTTGCCATCACTGACCTTTAGTGCAATCGTTTGCATGTACACATATGAATTTTCCTGAGTTTGGTTACAAAGAGTGTTACTTACTGCATTTTCAATGTCTACTTTATTTAATTCTTTTTTAGGGCATAACAAAATATGCCATTTATCATTACAAAAGCCGCAACGTAAATTTTTGTTTCGACAGAAACGGGCTGAATGTCTCTTAATTATAACACTCTATCCACTAAAGCATTTTTTTAACAATGTAACATTCAGAACTCTTATGATTAAATTTACTACAAAATATACATTTTTTAATTGCCCCTCTTCCTTAAATGTGCTCACTAAAGCTGCACTTGTAGGTAGTTTTTACATTCTCATATCGGTGATTTTGCTCCGTTTTATTTTTGGAAATATCTGATCTAAAACCGGATTTTGCCTACAAAACTGTGTTCGCCTTCCACTTCGAAAATTTTTAACAACTGCTTTAATTTTTGACTATAAGATTTTTCTGCATTGAACTGCGATGGATTTCTCAGCCAAGATGGCGATGCCGACGCTTGTATCACTTTTTTTCTTAAATAGACGTATATATACAGTACCTATCTCTGTAGGTTTCTGCTTCTTCGAAATCTTTTTCAAACGTCGAAGCAAAATCTTTGCTTAGTTTAGCCACCGAAACAATTTCTTGACTTTCTGCAAATCTTTTAAACGTATCCTGAAACAATTCTTGCATTGCAATAAAATCATCGGTTGATTATTTCCGATATTCGATCGCGTTTTCAATATTATTAATGCAAATTGTAAACGACTTATGCAATGCTGTTCTTTTAGCCTTTCCACTTTCCATTACAATTCCAAATGCGCGGACGCCAAATTTTTTACGTATTTAAACTACTTTTAAATTAATTTACGGCACCAAGAAACAAAATCAGCCATCATTTTATTCCAAAAAACATTTATACACAGGACAGCAATTAAGAACATTATTTTCATTTTATCTTGTTAAGTACGCTCCTGGCCACCGGAAATGCAGCACCAAGACAAGAAATAGCACAACAAAATTTATTTTGATAATAACATGTTGACCAAGTATCAAATAATTAAATTTATAGACTTCTCTGAAGAGTAGTTCCTGCCAGAGTAGCCGCCATTGTTGGAGATCACCGCAGCCACATGCCTCGACATTGATTCAAAGAGACTTTGGATGTGTTCTTGGGGTAACAGCAGACCAAACAGCTTCCACACGTTGCCAAAGTTGATCTGGTGTGGCAGCTGTGGATGTAATCTGGGTCAATTTTTGAGTAACCATGGACCACATGTTTTTCTATCGGCGAAAGATCCGGAGAGTGAGCCGGCCAGGGAAGCAATTCAATCAGGTGATTGACGAAGAAACTTTGGACAATGCGTGCCACGTGTGGTCGCGCATTATCCTGTTGAAATATGGCTGTGGCCAAGCCCTGAATGTAAGGACAACTGGCTCCAACACCTCGGAGATGTAGCACTGGCTGTTAAAAGTATCGGCAATGCGTACTAGTGGAGTGCGAGAGTGATATCCAATACCGCCCCATAACATATTACCCGGTGCAGGACCAGCGTGGCGGTGCATACCGCAGCTGTTCAGCATCCTCTCTCCACGGTGTCTCCAGGCTCGAATCCGCCATCGTGGTGTTGCAGACAGATGCGTGACTCGTCAGTTAAGACAATTTCATTCCATTCTGCCACCCACATCCTTCTTTCATCGCACCATTGGTGGTGGAGACGTCTGTGGTTCTGCGTCAAGGGTAGACCAAGCAATGGACATCTTGTGGACAGACCACTCTGCTGTAAATGGCGTTGAATGGTACGCGCAGACACTGAACGATGCCTTACAGACTCAATGTGCTGTGTTACGGTTCGTGATGTGACTGAGCGATCCGTCACTGCCATGCGCACAATTTGCCTGTCCTCACGTGAAGTGGTGCACTGAGGTGGATGCGATCGACCACGTCAGTCCATCGTACCCTCCTGCATCCAACGGTCACATATCCACATTACAGTTGTTTGGTTTCGTCCAACACGACTACCGATTTCCCTGAAAGATTATCCACAATCTCGGGAGGCCACTATCCCTCCTCTGCCGGACTCGGATACTTGATCAAACCCTCATCGCTGTTTTCTACGAGACATAACTAGTCGTTTTTTGAAAAAACCACAAGAAAAACACAAGTGCCGAACTTGAAATCGTCGAAATCTTCAAGCCTTAAATAGCGCTTTGATGTAGCGCCACAGGCGCGCGTGATGTGTGTCTGCGCTGAAATTCTAATCATTTGCATATCACACCTCCGCTAATGCATGTTGTAAATTTAATGTTATTTGCATGCTTCCTTCAGGGTGTTGCTTTTACGGTGGCCAGCAGTGTAGTTAACATACTACTCCGCCAAACGATTATTGTTACAAGCCCGCCCTGTTGTTGAGAAATATGTCGCTTCTTTCCATTTAGAAACTAAAAAGCATGTGTATAATTATTGATTAGCATTTTTAATTTATTTTTTATATTTTCTAAGACTTTATTTAATTTACTGTACTTGTACTTTGTTTAAAAATTGAGTAATCTCATGCATGCTAATTGTTTATTATCTGTGTTTGGAAAAGTTTTGTTTTGAGTGAATGGCAACGTTTTTGTAATAGCGGTAGAAGAGAATATAAAATATAATGGAGTCAGAAGATTACAGAAATGGTTAAGATTTAACAATTACCTCTCGCATTTAACTATGTATTAGAAGATTGCTGTAAAAGTACTTTCTCAAGAGCCGTTGATATCGTATATTCAAGACTTATTTTTGGTTCGAGTGTTCAACTCTATTTACTTGCTCTGAAAGCAGTAAATTTATTTATTTTTGTCTTTAATTTCATATTCTTACAAGGACTTGGTGAGCATAATTTTTGTTTTCTTTTACTTAAGCAATTAGACTCAAGGTGAGTCTGGCAAAGACTGGGGTATCCAATGTCAAAAATCACTTAACACAGATGGAAAATAAGATGGATACCGGGAATGGGAAATATTTCCGTTCTCCTACTGTTAAAGCATCCAAAAGAAAATCTAAACTAATTTTCTTACCTTTCAAAAATACTACAAGGCAGTGTTTCTCAAACTGTGGGGCGCGGTAACCCTGCGTGGGGGCGCGAGCATATTGAAAATAAAAGGTTTAAAAAAATATTTTGGAATGAAGTAAAACAAAATGCTTTCTAACATAATAAAAAATACATATTTACACTGATATAATTTATTTTTATCATCTGGTGATCAAAAATAAAAGATTCCACTTCAAACGCTCATTAGTTATCTTTGATCCTATAACCAATTAAAAAAAGACATTTTGTTTCTTTACTTTAATCCCACGGTGAGAGATTTTTTTATTACGTTTCTTTTAACCCCTAAAATACTGCTTTTTATTATCATATATTTGACCTTCAAACTTAATGGTATGTTTCACTTCGTCTCTTTTGCTTTTAGGAAAGTTGTAAATAATATTTTTCTGTTGCTTTTTTTCCCCATGTGAATGAGTTTTATGATATACTAGCTGCACGGCCCGGCGTTGCGCGGGCTATCTCTACTTTTATAAATTTACTTTTTCCTTCACAAAATCAGCATTTCTAATACTCATTTTCAAAATCACTTCCCCCCCCTCCACGGCTTAGCCCGGCGTTGCTTGGGCTTTCTCTTTTCCTCATGACACCAGCATTTCTGTGTGTGAGTGATTTCTAAAATTGTGTCAAAAAATTTCCCTTTTTCGAAATTTGTTCCATTCCACTTATTTTTGATTTAAGACAGGTTTCTTTCCCCTCTCTATAGTCCGATCACGGTTTTTTTTAGTGCGAAGGATTATTGTTCTCTCTTCCCCTTCTTCGAAGATATAGCTTCGAATTTCGATGTATGACTTATAAAAAATATTGCGTTAGAATTAAAAAATTATTAATGTGAAGCAATAAAAAGAAAACGATTCTGATGCTAAGAGTAAAACAAAAAACGTTCATCATTTTTTTTTAATAATAGTTTCTTAAGAATCTAAACTAATAAAATAGATTTGAGATTTTCATGAATCAATCAATCGTTACATATAGTTAGCTTAAAAATGTCTCTTAAAAAAACGAAGTAAAAATAATTTTCTCAGACCGTGGGGTGCGCCCCCTAAGAGGGCGTGATAATTCTACTTGGGGGCAAGCATATCGAAAAGTAGAAAATAAAACATTTAAAAAATTACAAATGTACTGAAAGGCAGCAAAACAAAATACATTCTGACATAATACACAATAAAAAAATACATATTTACAGTAATATAATATACTTATAAATATATCAGTACTGCACAATGTATTTGATAACTAGTATCTCAATATTCAGTTAAGAACAAGTTTAATAATTATTAATGACTCCCATTAGTTTGTCATACACAAAATTTAAATAGTATCAAAATAGTATTGTAGCTTTAATGTTAAAGTACATTATTATTGCATTCAATACATTGTTATTTATGCAGGGGGTCGCGATGAAAAATGATGGGAAATTGTGTCTCAAATATTGAAAGTTTGAGAAGCACTGATGTACATGAATCTAGTCATTTAAAAGTGTGCGAAAAAAATCACATAAATATTAAAGCCTGTCTTTTCTCAACGCGGTTAAGAATAGGGAACCGATTTGGTATATTTTTTCTGATATAAAAATACCCCAGCATTAATATTATATTCTGTCCTCTTTCCTATAGATAGCTGCATATTCTTCTCGTTTTTATCGAAGTGACCCATTTTTTTTTGGTATAAATGTGTTTCACATTTTTTTCTCCTATACCGTAATGCTAAATGAGTTATCCCTTTATGCGTTAAAATGAAAAAAAAAATAATAGAATAATCTGAAATTTTAAAAACGTTATATTGTAATCAGAGATATTTGAATTATAATGTTGCAAATTTTTTGAAGAAAATCGAGAATGAAAATCTGAATATGTGGTTTTCTATCTGGAAATGTGCTTCAAGTTTAGTTCAGACTCTCAAACTTTTAGTGAAGACAGCTATAATAGCAAATAGTACAATATATACTTTTTTAAAAACAAGTTAAATCGATGGCACTACCTTAGTACTCTTTAGAATATGTTAAAAATTATTTTTGATTTATCCATTTAGTTAATAAATTATGTAAAGAACTATATTCCATTATGATTTGCACTAATTTAGAGGGGATCTTTATAAACTTACGTATTTAGAAGATTCATTCATTCTAAATATTTTCTATATACCGTAACGTATTTTGTGTAACTATTGCTTAAAAAAGTGTAAACAATTTATATTTGGATGTGTAATACGTTAACATGACTTTCTATTGTATTTGTTTTATGCTAGAATTGTAATATTCACAACCAACACCATCTCTTATACATTAAAGGATGCAGCGAAAAAACTCGGATAAATTTCTTGTTTCCTAGAACAGTTAACGAATTTCCTTTTGATTAGTGTTTTCATGTGTTCCTTTATATACCACTTTAATAATAAAATATTTTTTAATATATTTCTTAGTTTGTACTTTGATTTGTGTTTTTAATAATATCAAACAAGAGGTCTGCAATTTTAGAGTTGTTTCAGCAAGGGAAACGACGGTATGAAATCGTTCGTTTGCTTAATGTACCTCGGCAAACAGTGTCTGATGTAATCTGCCATTTCAAAGAACTTGCAATGATGTTCAATGTTCAGGAAGTGGGTGAAAACGCAATGGAACTTCACTTCAAGGAATCGTTAGGCCATCGAAAAGCCAGTCCAGAGAAATCTGAGAGTTTTCATGAGACAGATCGCTCGTGACATGGGAGTAAGTGACAGATCGGTGAAGCAACTAGCAAAAACGGAGCTTGGACTGAAGCCTTACAAGTTGCAAAAAGTTCAGCTTTTCACTGAAGATAAACTCGTACGGGGCTCCGAACTGGAAAGTTTTAAGACGGGCCTCATGTCAACACTGGGAGAGATTCCTTTTCAATGAGGAGAAACTCTTTACGGTTCAACAACATTCTAATTTTCATAACGAAATAATCTGGTCTATGGACACTCCAAGCACCCCGGCAATTATTGAACATCGCCAATATCCAAAGTCGGTCATGGTCTGGGGCGAAATTTGCGCAAGTGGCAAAACACATTTGGATCTAGTGGGTGTTAAAATCAATCAAAAAGTGTACCAGAGGGACATTCTTGGAGCTGTTGTACTCCCATGGGTCCAAAAGCATTTAGGAAATACAAATTGGATGCTTCAACAAGACTCTGCACCAGCTCGAAATGCCAGAAAGACACAAGAGAGGTGCAAGGGGAATGACCACCCTACACGCTGGATCTCAATTCCAGGGATTGCCGTGTATGTGGTCTGTTTTTAAATCCAAGGCCTGCATTAAACCGCACACAAAACTTCGGACTCTCAACAGCAATTGCTTCTGCGGGAATGATATAGAATAAAGGTAAAACACTTGTTTTGTTCAAAATTTCTGCAAGCGTTTGCGCCTCTGCATTGCTGCAAACGACGGTCATCTTGAAACCAATTAAGTTTATTTATTAATACGAGTGTACTCTTATTATTTGTTATTTTCTTAATTTTTTAATAAAGTTACATAAAAAATTGTTTATTCGGGCTTTTTTTGCCGCACCCTGTATAATGGTGTTTCAATCGGAACTATAAAAACGAAAAATTTGCGCTATAGCAATGTTGGCATCATTTTTAGCAACTACTTTGATGAGTTTGTGACCCTTTTTGGTGACTTAACTATCATACGGATACCTTCTGGATATTAGTGGAGAAATCTATTAATATCACGATCTATGACGTAAGCCAGGGTTTCTCAAACTGTGGGGCGCGCCTCCCGAGAGGTTTCAATATTTGTGCATACCATTTTAATCTTTGCATACTTAATTTTCCATTCAGTTTATTTACATATTTTCGTTAAAATTATTTACAGCAAAATTAACTCTTCCAAAATGTTTTTTTTTTCACAATTGTCTTGTATAATATTTTATTAATTACTTACTTTTCACACATATTTTTATTTAATTTCTGAAAGGTGCATTATTAAAATAAGCTTTTTTTTTTATAAATACCATTTATATAATCTTTTCAAAAGAATAATTAAGTTGGGAAAAAGTATACAAGCCTTTTTAGTATCGTGAACTATTTGTAGATAATTTAGAGGTTGTTAAAATATTTCTTAATATTATTCCTGTGTTTGTGTAGTTTGTATTACTTGTATTAATGTATCTTTGCATTGACGCGTGATTTCATAACTATCAATTCTAATTATTTCCAAATGAATTCTTTAATTGTATTTTTGCATGTATATTTCTCATTGTGTAACACAAAAAGTTATAATATTCATCCAATTTCAATATAATCCTAAAACACACATACACGCACAAGTGTAAAGAGACATTGCAGTTGTTTCTCAGAATTTATTGAACAAATTTTTTCTAATCGGTACAGAATTTCATTAAAATAGTCAAATTTAGATATAGATGATCTCACACAAAAAACTTCAAATAAATAAAAATTTTGTTTACAATTTAATATTCAGCATTGAAAGTTGGGGGAAAGTATTTGCGACGAAACGTTATATAAGTAATATATTTCAAAGAAGTCCTGTATTTCAAGTAAGTTGATTTGTGCAGGATGTTGAAATGGAATGGGCCATATAGAATAAATTGAAATGTTCATATTTAAAAATAAACAAACTTCCTTAGAAGATTGGATGTAAATATTTTGCAAAAAAAAAAACAAAAAAAAAACAATTAATTTATCAAATTGAATATTAATTTTAATTAAATTATTTGTTAAATTTTCTTTCATAACATTGAAATGATATTTCATCTATCAAAGGACAATCCTGGTTTTAAAAGCATAAATACTTTTAAAAATGACAAGGAGTAAAATAATTTAACCAGTTGTGTAATATGTCATTTTCTTTCAATATTATATTGACTTGCTTGGATATGAATTGGGTGAGATAGTGCCTCGAATGGTATTCAAACAGTGAAATATGTCATTAACCGTTTTAAGTGATTTATATACTTAGCATTTTTTTTTAAAAAACATGAAAATGTTGGATACATTTTTTTCACACTTGTTTCGACGTATGCCCCTAAAACTGATAAATTGGAACAGAATAGTGGCTAAATCAGTCAGTCAAACTTTCTAATTTCCTCGATAACTTAATGGCTCTTGGCAGAGTTTAACTTCGCGAGCTTATCTTGTTTGAAAACATCTATTTTTAGTGATGTCTGGAATTAGGACTTCTGCAAGTTCTTGAAAAAGAAGTGAAGAAGCAAGAATCCATTTCCTTTATGAGAAACGAAGGACAATGGTGAAAAAATCTTCAAATTATGCCATTTTTACATTGATATCATTTATTATTTTTATTACTTAAGTAATTCATTCAACAATATTCCTACCTTAAAATTAAAATATCCTCAATTTATGGTTTTATATGTCTGGACTAAAACGCATGGATTCACCAGCTGTTATTCAATTGCAAAATGTGTTGATATAATTGAATAAAATATTATTTCCATCCATCCTACATACTTTCATTTTCATATTTCCATTTATTAGCTGTGCATTTTTTTTCATCATTTGTTCCTTGAAGATGTACAGTTTTGTTCATCTTCTTCCATGTAGAAATTTATAATCATAGAGATTCCACAGATATATAGTGAACACTATTCTACCTCTTTGTATCAATAACTTAACTTCAGTACAACCAATAGAGGGTAAATCACTCATTTCCATTCGCCAATCGCAATGCATCTTCTCCATTCAAATCTTTCGACTCTGGAAACTTCAAGACGAAACATCAGACTCTTGCGTCATCCCCTGCCTGCTCCCGGCCATCCAATCATACAGCACCATCTCTCCAGCCAAGTTCAGCCACTTTCATCAGGACTTAGTTATTCTTCAGATTTGGGACGGGGATCACCTTGCGATTCATGTTCCAACGACAATAATCGTATATAAATTCGAAATAACAAATCTCGTTTAATATACTATTTTATGCGCAACAGACAAAAAAATTAAAGCACAGCTAGAATTAGAAATACTTTTGAATTGATGCTCTTTTGTTGTTCAGCTTGATTTTATAAGATATTTCTTCTCTAGAAGATTCTGTATCTGTTCAGGAGTAAAATAGTTTTTGGTTATGTTTTTCTTTCATTTAAATTTTACCTTCGGTAAGAAGAAAAGAGTACACCACTTTTTATGAAGGAGAACCATGTAATAGTACTGCATCTGTGTGAAATTAGTCTAGAAGTAGGCGCAGTACAAATGCCGCTTATTCATATTATCCGCATTGATGAAAACGTTTCAAGAATGTGATTGTACAGTAATACTTTTTAAAGAACAAATACATCTGTTTAATAACATCTTTTTATGTCCCATTAGAAAATTACGAAATTTCTTTTAAATGGATGTCTTCAGTAGGTGCAATTGAATCAATCAATCAATATAACAAGTATAATGGAATCGTTTACTTTCTCTGAATGTCCTGCTGAATAACTAATCAAAAGTTTTCTCGTTAAATAAAAGGAAATATCTTCATGTGCGTTATTTTAAAAAAATATATAATTTCATTTCTTTTTACTAGTTGTAACGGAGCTTTTAGTGTTGATGAAGGAAGTGATCAAGTACTTGAAAAAATAGGCTTGCCGAGTAGTCACTAATATCATGCAAATAATTCTTAATATTTGACCTCCGGAGGTGGAGCCAATATTGCTTTTATATTTAAACCCTGACATAATTTATAAATGAATTCAGATTTTACTACAGGAATGTTTTCCCGTCTTTTTCTGACAAAGGAAGGTTGTTCAATCAAAGGATTGTAATCAACTTCTCTACGCCAAGTGCGTCGCATATTTTGTATACTGTGTAAGATCGCACAGCTGGTATAATTTTGGTACGCTTCAATTCTGTTTTGCAAGTGGAAGTAACAAACTTTTGCTTCGGTTGATAATGCCAAGCTTTTCTTGGCTCAACGGGCGCTAACTGTACTTTTAAGTCCAATGCCAGACACATCTGATAAACAGTTTCGGACTGTACTACCGGGATTTTAGTTTTATCAGCATTCAAAATATTATGATCAAAATTTGGATTTTCACGTGGCATTTGTATGCGCTGCGTCAATTTTTTAGAAAAATAATTTTTTGCTATTTCGATAATCGAAATGCACACGATTATCTCAATGAAGGAAAGTTCGCCACTTTGCATATATGCAATCATACCACAAGCAAGCAAAAACAAGCTTACCTCTAAAATGAACTTCATAATCATAGTTAAATCAGTGAATATCTTGAAAAATTCTCAAAATTGCTCAAGATTGAAAACGATGCTTTATTCGCAATAAAAATCTTCTAGAATAAACAACAGTGGACTTATACATTATTTGACCTTAATGTATATTGAGCATTGTTACAGTAACAAATAAAATGGATAATTGTTTTATATCAACAATGCAACTTTGTTGTTTCGATACTCACTGTTTCAGAAAATGAATATATATATATATATATATATATATATATATATATATATATATAGTCTAATTCTCTAAAAACGAGAGATGAACATCCAACAAATATATATACATACATATGCGCGCGCGTGTGTGTATACATACTCTCTTTTACAAAAACTCCAAAGTACCAAGAAAAAAAAAAGTACCAAGAAGGAGTTGTCCGTTTGTGATGAAATCGACAAAGACATACTGTAAAAATCAAGGCTATTAATTAGTTAAAAAAAATAATATTTTAATTTCCAAACTAGGTATTTTTCCTTAATCAATATACAATCTACGTGGAAATATTAATGGTTTAAGACTAATTAATTCGTTATATTCAATAGGGTGTGTATTCCATGAAAAATATATAATTTCCCCTACATAATCACTGTTTCTATAGAGGATCTTCACAAGTACACATAAATTATTCATATGCAACGCTTATGTTTGGAGCATATGTGTTATTTAGTGAGTATAATTTTCTCGTGACATATAGAATCTAGATTTTCTCAAGTCTCTCGCGAATTTATATAATACTAATTGTCAAAAGCTAATTATGTGTTTATGTTAAAATTGGAGAACGTTGTATTCATACACACACATAGATGAAAAAACAGTAACATATTATGTAACTCTTTTAACCCCTTAACTACCGAGGAAAAGTTACGAAATTCATTCCACAATGACACCGTTTTTTCCAACAGGCGCGCGTTGTTACGCGGTTTATTGGGAGAAAAGAGAAGAGGCGTGTTTTTCCACCTAAAAATTGTTTACTTTCACTTCAAAAAAGAAAGAAAAAAAAAAGGGATGAAATACTAAAATAAAAATAAAAAAGTTATTATCTAGAGTTAGAATATTATAAAAAATAAATAATAACTAATTTGTTCTATGATATATCCTGAAACATGGTTGAATACAGAAACCAGTATCACACATTCAGTGCATTCGTACAAAAAATTAAAAAACAACGATAAGCGAAAATGACAGCAAATAAAGAGTAGAAAAGAGCGAAAATGACAGCAAATAAAGAGTAGAAAAGAGCACACTTAAATGAAAAAACACGAAAAACTGCTTAGTTATGAATTTCATCGTTCCTGGAATATACCCTTTCAAATTCCTTCCTCACCTCTTTTCCGAAACAAGTAAATTCTTTAGAAATATTGTGGATGTCATATTATTGTATTCCAAAGCCGTGGGGCTAGTTTTAAACAGAACAGCACAATGCAAAATGTCCTCCCTTGGAAAGACAAGTATACACGTCCGGGGCACTAAAGACACAGCTCAGCAGGACATGCTTTCACTCTCGCAACACTTAAGGGATTAATATAAGGGTCGCAGTAGCCAAGAGGTTACGATCACGAAACTCCTGGTAGGCATTACTACGTTCGAGTCATGAGTTAGAATCCTGGTGCCACAAATACACGCAGTGCAGAAGGCTGCGAACGTTTGATAAGTTAAATTCCATCTCAGGTTTCGTTCTTGGATTTGGATCATTGTTCAAAATTACGAGATGCATCGCCAATAAAACTCGTGTGTTACTTCAGAATATGACGTAAAAAAAATCAACCTCTCATATAGAAAAAAAAAAGAATTGATTTTAAATTCAGTTCACTTTAAATCCTGTGTTTCTAAAAATAATAAATTTATGGCATCCGACTACGTTCGAAACCGTGATTTTTCAAAAGTGTATAAATGGATAACATTTATGATATTTAGTGTCACTTAGGTTAGAAAATGTAAATAAAATTGTTTTAAGAGTAGTATTACAGTAAAAAATTATTTAAGTACAATATTTTGACAAAAAATGAACATAGAATGACCCATTTTCAAAATGTTCTCCTTTTGTGAAAAATGCTTCTGTTATAATAATATTTTGCCTGTATATAGCTCAGACAACGGCACCACCTCAATGCGCTATTTACGGCTTGGAGATTTCGACGACTTCAAGTTCGGCAATTGTGTTTTTCTTGTGGTTTTTTCAAAAAACGATCAGTTATGTTTCGTAAAAAACAGTGATCAGATTTTCAAGTATCCGAGTTCGACAGAGGAAAGATAGTGGCCTCCCGAGATTGTGGATTATCTTTCAGGAAAATCGGTAGTTGCGTCGGACGAAACCAAACAACTGTAATGTGGATATGTGACCATTGGATGCAGGATGGTACGACAGATCGACGTGGTCGATCGCATCCACCTCAGTGCACCACTTCACGTGAGGACAGGCAAATTATGCGCATGGCAGTGACGGATCGCTCAGTCACATCACGAACCCTAACACAGCACATTGAGTCAATAACGCATCATTCAGTGTCTGCGCGTACCATTCGACGCCGTTTACAGCAGAGTGGTCTGTCCGAAAGACGTCCATTGCTTGGTCTACCCTTGACGCAGAACCACAGACGTCTCCGCCACTAATGGTGCGATGAAAGACGGATGTGGGCGGCAGAATGGAATGAAGTTATCTTTACTGACGAGTCACGAATCTGTCTGCAACACCACGATGGTCGAATTCGAGTCTGGAGATACTGTGGAGTGAGGATGCTGAACACCTTCGTTATGCAGCGCCACACTGGTCCTGTACCGGGTATTATGGTATGGGGCGGTATTGGATATCACTCTCGTGCTCCTCTAGTACGCATGGCCGGTACTTTAAACAGCCAATGTTACATCTCCGAGGTGTTGGAGCCAGTTGTCCTTCCTTACCTTCAGGGCTTGGCCACAACCATATTTCAACAGGATAATGTGCGAACACACATGCCACGCATTGTCCAAAGGTTCTTCGTCAATTACCACATTGAATTGCTTCCCTGGCCGGCTCGCTCTCCGGATCTTTCGCCGATAGAAAACATGTGGTCCATGGTTGCTGAACGATTGACAAAGATGACACCCCCAGCTGCCACACCAGATCAGCTTTGGCAATGTGTGGAAGCTACTTGGTCTGCTGTACCCCAACAACACATCCGAAGTCTCTTTGAATCAATACCGAGGCGTGTGGCAGCGGTGATCTCCAGCAATGGCGGCTACTCTGGCTACTGATTCTGGCAGGAACCACACTTCACAGAAGTCTATAAATTTAATAATTTGATTCTTGGTCAACATTTTATCTACAAAATAAATTTTGTTGTCTTGTCTTTCTTGGTGTTGCATTTACGGTGGCCAGCGGTGTATATAGCGAGAGAACAAACCTGAATCTAATTTACTTTTCTACTCCAAGTTCTCAAATGTTATTCACTCTAAAGCGCATATACAGGTGGTTATAAAAATAATCGATACACCTTAGATTTATAAAGAATCCTTTATTACTGGGGTGTCAACCTCGCGGGCCACATGCGGCCCCTAGCGAACATTTTTTCGGTCCGGGCAATATATCCCCCCACAATAACACAAAATTTTTTTAAAAAAATAATCTCCCGAATTTGGAAAGATAGAAGCAGAAAAATTATGTCAAGTGTCAGGATATAAATACAGTCGAACCTCTATATTACGAATTTTTCTATGTAGCGAACTTTTTCCTGGAAACTTGAACATTTCACGATTTTCTTCGCAAAAAAACCTCTCTATAGAGAAAGGCATTTTCTATAAAATGAACTTTTTCTTTTGTGATTCAATTTTGGTTCTCCCATTTTTTAAAGAATTTCTAAAAAAATTTCAAGTTATTCTCTCTTTAATACATATAATGGTGGTCATAAATCGTGAACTGGTTTATTAAATGCTAACTCACCGATAGCAATATAGTTCTGGAAGTTATCCAAGAAGTGCTACCTTTAACCCCCATTGCCCAGTTCACTAGAAACATCTTCGATATCCACTTTAATAAATAAATTATAAAATGTCCTTAAAATTCATTAATTTTAGTATAAAATTATTTTCTTGGAATAGAAAATACAGTGAATTAATTTTCTGTATTCTTTTTTCTTGTTTTCCTTGCACATTTTCTTTCTTTCTTTTTTGATGGGTAAGATATATAAAATAAACATATAATTTTAAAAAAGGTGCGAATAATTGCTTTTTTTAATGTATAGTGTTTATAAATTTAAAATTTGTTTTATGTGGTTTATAAAGTATATTAAAGGATGAACCTCTATATAACGAATTTTCCATATAACGAACTTTTTTCCGGGATTTAGCGACTTCGTTATATAGAGCAGTGCTCCGCAACCTTTTGATCGCTGCGGACTGGTCAACGTTTGATAATTTTACCTAGGCCCGCTGAGGGTGGGACACATTGATTGTTTATATTGTTACGTAGATCCGGATTCGAGGATTTTATGCAAAACAATCACAAATAAAATAAACAGTTCTTTAAAAGCGATGCGAATTTCTTATCGAAAATCCAATCCTTTCAATACATGATTCATCGGCAATATTCACAGGGTAAATATCCGAAGGTTTTCACACCTTCAACAGCAATCAAACACAATAACAGTGTTTAAAAATACACGTATGTAACGATTATTCATAAGCACAGCCGAGCTAATCGCTAGTCAAAACAATCCTCACTACTCGCTGGCTTAATCAAGAGTTATCGCCGTATCGGCGAGCATCTTTTTATAGGCGCGACAGAAACTTCCAGAAATATAACCGCTCGTGACATTAGTGGAGAGATCTACTACTTTCTAGAAGATTCCAGAGGGTTCCGAACTCGCCAACATGGTCGTCAATGACGCAAAATTGGCCGCCAACATGGTCGTCAATGACGCAAAATTGGCCGCCAACTTGGTTGCCAAAAATGATGTCAACTTGACTCTACCACCAAGATTTCGCTAAGTTCTCATTGAATCGCCATTATAACGTAAGGGGCGGCATTGCTTGTGAATAGTACAATTTTAACATGAAATAAATATAACATAGAGTAATATAAATGCATTAAACACTCAGATACAAATTATTTACACAAAATTCGTAACAATATTTTAGATTGTTTTGATTTAACAATTTTAATTTATTTACATTTAAATATACCTTCAGAATAAAATACAGTTACACCAAAAATGAATAAAAGTGATTTAACGTGGAATATAAAGTGATTTCCAAGGAAAGTTGAGCAAATTCGAGAGAAATGCACCACTTTAAATAAAATGGCAACAGTTTAATGTTCTTTAGGCGGCCCGGCACCATTTGATCCACGGACCGGGGGTTGCGGATCACTGATATAGAGGACCGACTTATTATTATTTTTATTTATATATGTTTATTATAATGTATTATTAGAAATAAAAGTCTACGTTTCTATAAATATTTATTTATTTTGCGGCCCACCTAAAGTTAAACCTTGTTTGCTTGGTCCGAGTTATCTTTTGAGTTTGACACCCCTGCTTTATTACTATGGTGTAGAACCACCTTTGATACGTAGTACATATTGGATTCTCCCAGAAATCGACTGATACAAGGGCTGAATAGGATTTAGAGGAATATTGTAACATTCTTTCTGGAGATTTTGTAAATGTTCGGGGAGAGATGCTGGTGGAGGATATTTATTCCGTACTCAAAGCTCTAAAGTAGCCCATAGTGGTTCAATTATATTGAGGTCGGAAGACTGCGGGTCAAGGTAGATGTTTAACTTCATTTAACTATGATTGGACAAGTCCTGCTGTTTTGATAAGGCCATTATCATTCTGGAAAATTCCATCTTTTGCAGGTAATAAAGTTTGCATGATAGGATAGACCTGGTATGCTAAACTTTCTCTATACTTTTCTCCGATGATACTTCCTTTCAGTATTACGATTGGTTCAGCAGAAAACCCCGACATGGCTGCCCATGACAGATATATCTCCATGCTAGACAGTTGGAAGGAGATAATGACGATCATACGCTTGTGCAAGTGTCATCCAAACTTGCACCCATCCTGTTGTAGGGAAAAGTGCGAAACAGAGAGAGAGAGAGTGAGAGAGAGAGACGATTCGTCAGACCATATTACTTTCTTTCACTTATTACTCGACCAGATTTTGAGAGTATGACATCACTGTAGACGACGTTTGGCATTAATGTTTGTGACAAGGGGCTTGGGAATTGCTGGTCTGTAGTAAATATTCTGTTTATGAAGGTGCCTCCAAACTGTAATCATCAGCACTGGAGAATCCAAATGTTGATTGAACTCTGTGGTCACTTTTGCTACAGTTGTTCGCTTTTTAGACATTACAATCCTCTTCAATACCTGTCAGTCTCTTTCACTGAGCTTATCTTTCCATCCACTCTTTTGCTTTGCCAAGCTTTTCTTGCCACGCTTGTTGTATGCTCTCAGGAATTTAGACACTGTACATCTAGAAACGCTTAAAAGTTGTAATATTTCGGTCGCAGAGCTAGAAGAGCTCCTACACTGTGGCCTCTTTGAAATTATGAGATGTCCAACACTTTTACACTTTTGAAAAATAAATCCAAGACCACTTACAGAACTTCAATAAAGCCATCACATACTACCAGAGCATATACATTTCTGTTTATAAAAAGAATTAGTAGCTATCCTTATATTTTAGAGCTTGAGAACTGAACTGAACTCAGTAATGCAACAGCCCATGAGGGCCAAGGCCTACTGAGCCTATCTCAGTTTACTTGACCTTAGGCGTTGGGGTGCATGCGCAGATATTTCGGTCAAGTGGTCAGTCTGACGCGAAACCTCCAATGTCCATTTCCCAAACAAGCTTGGTACTCATTTATCAACCCACTGAAGGGATGAAAGGCTGAGTTCGACCTTTCCCAGCCAGGTATTTGAGCCCCGGACCTGTGGCGTGGAAGTGCGATACACTTCCACTGAGCTACCTGGCTAAAACCTTGAGAAGCACATTAAAAATGTCACTTTTATTCACACGAGTTTCGATTATTTTGATAATTACCTGCAGCAGTGGCATGTCGTAAGTACTACGTCGTGTCAGTAGCGTACACTGATTACTTGCATGACACAAGTTATTCTTGTATGAAAACGTTACAAAAGCATCGAGACGTAATCTTTATGCTAAAAATTAAAATTTTTTTAAAATTGAATTATGGAAGATTTTTGAGCCCCCCTAGACTTCACCCTTATGTGTGCCATAGATTACTGTGTATTGTAACTTAACTGAGTGCACTGACATCGCTAGTTCTGAGGAGGCCCTGTATCAAAATTTATTTTGGGCCCCTTTTTAGGTATGGGAGCTCTGTTAGTGGGGTTGTAGTTACACATGTTGGGTCCCCTGTAGCCTGGGGCCCCGTATCATTGATACTGGCTGAGAGATAAATGATACTCTTTGTAGGAGAGCTGAGCAAATTTTTGTTTTACTTTTTACAATTCTCTTTTTTGTGATTTGATATTGTGTATTTTAATTTAATGTTTTATTTTAATTTAAAATGTTTCCTCAGCGACATGAAGTACGTCTTTTTATCTTCGTGTTTTTTCGGCACTTTCCTGGTAGAGCAATCGCTATACCTCCCCCCTACAAACATTTTTGGACGTTGAACAGGCGTCTCCGATCGTTTCTAGATTGCCCTGATCTAACATCCCGATTAGAATGTGTAGGGCAAGCAATCACGTAAGTGTGAGTGAGTGATTGAATATTAACATCGCACTATATTCAGATATACGAGGGATTTTGGTGACGGATCTTGTAATTTTGAACCATGGTCAAATGACGAGGACGACACCTGAGTTGGCAGCCACCTCTCCTAACTAACACACCCCACACATATGTGAACATCAAGGGCTTTAGCATTCAATGTCCCTAGTGGATAACAATTCGCACCAAGGCCAGAGGTGGGCCATTGTTGATTTTTTCTACTCTTGTAGCTTTATTTCCTGAATAAAGCATTTGGTTCCTATGATATTGCTGTTTCATTGCAATGCGTATGCATCTCATGACCGAATTCCTTCACGTTAGAAAAAAGTCTTGATGCATCGTTTTTTATGTTAAAATGTATAAGCCTGATAAAATTTTTCAAATAAGTGAAAATTAACTTGGGGAATTGTTTCGCTATTGGAACCAATGAAGATAATCTTTGTGGAAAAAAAGAACCCTTCAATTCAAAGGATTGTTTTGATTTTAATTTTTGCCACTCTGTCAAACAACACGGTGGCTCTTGGTGACGGACCTCGTAATTTTGAACAACTCTCAAGTGACGAGTACGAAACCGAGCTTCAAATTTTAATACCATGCAAACTGGAAGACTTAGAGCTTCGACAGATGAAATGGGTTTTAGCCTCTCTATATGATGGGTCATTAGCGCTAGGTTTCGATCCTGTGACTGGACAATACCGTCTACTAGTTCATGACCATGACCACCATAACCAGCCAATTCGAAGGAAGGAACAGGTTCCAAATATATTGAATTAGTAATTTATCTTTTAATAATAATTTTGGTTAAATGCATGTCATTCATTCCACTTTCCTCAAGGGCCGCATTAGATTAGTGGTCAAGCTCGTGGTTAGCGTGTTATGAGTTCGAGCCTAATACCACTGAAGATTCACATCGCAGATGGGGCCGATGTACATTAAATATGTTGAGGCTCAAACGTCCTCCCGTCGTGTGGTGAGAAAGTTTGGAGGAAAGGGGTTTCCAACCGAGTGTCGTTCTCGGCACTTTACTATGGTTCAAAATTATGAGGTCAGTCGCCAAAAGCCAACAAGTAGGTGAATATTTACTCCTTTACTCATTCACTTCACTTTGACATTATAAAATTCTACTGAAAAATTAAGCAAGCTTTTAAAAAGTGTTTTGAAATCAACTAAACTGAACAATATAATTATATCTAACATGAGTATTTGAGGTGAGGAAGGTGGGAGAGAAATTAATATGTTACTGTTTGTTCGTTTTTTTGCTCATCCATATTACTTTCTTACAAAGGTGTTACACGTACAATCAAACAATCAGTATTTCAACATGATTCTAAATAGGTGATTTAAAATTGTGGATTTGGATTACTCAAGCCCTTTTTTTTTTTTTTTAAAATTTTACTGTGAATTATCTTTCTGGAACATACTTTATGATAAAATTAAAAATGTCAAAAATCCACAATTTTATTTGCATTGAGGATTTCGAGAAATATGCTCTTAAATCTTTACCAAAAATGATTGCAGATTACTATAGAAGTGGAGCAGATAATGAGCAAACATTAAAAGAAAACAGAGATGCGTTTAAAAGGCATGGTTTGTTTTGAAATTGTATTATGTACATCGTTTTATGGTATTATTATCTGAATGAATTTTTCAATGTCATTCATGTTAATAATCATGTTAATTTGATTTGGTGTTGTGTAGTAGATGCTAATCTAAGCAAATGCTAAAATAATATAAAAATTTGGTGCTAATATTAAACATCAGGTAAAATCAGTTATAATTTAATTTGATACTTGTGTATAAGGCTGTCCACCAATGGGCAGAGGAAAAGACATTCCCAAATACAGAATATGTAGCCAGTAGTAGAAAATTGTTCCCTCCACCGGAATACATTTCCAGGTACTTACGTACCATCGCAAAAATCACCGACTCTAATAATAACTCGCCAAGTTGTCAACCCCGATTTCCTATATGTCATATGCACTGAATCAGCCTCCATATTCTTTATTTCATGTAATGTCTCTAATAGGTTGTGATAATACGTAAGTATCATTTTTCCATTTCAAGGGGAGGGGGGCCACAGAAATGCAACTAAAAGAAAAAAAAATCACCGAATGCCAATAGAAATGTATTAATTGTGGTAAGCACTTAATTCATGAGTTTGAAAGCTTATGGCACATGTGCAGCAAAACAACTTAAGAAAAAACCTTATCCTGTGTTTGGTGTTTAAATTGGCAAGAAAACAAATTTGACCATTACCAACAGACCCTGAAAAGTACCCTCACCTGTATAAACACTATGATCTTGTTCTTGCATACGTTTACAGCATTTGTGCCATCTTTTGATTTGGCAAAATTGGTCAATGGTATAATACAGGGGTGGCCGACCCATGGCATGCATGCTACGGTATGGCATGGTTGAGTTATAACAGTGGCATTCAAAGACTTATTGAAAAATTAAAAAAAAATTGAGAAAATTATAAACACGAATTTTTTTTTTTTTTTTTTTACAGTTTTATTGAAATATGGTTGTCTTAAATAAAAACCCATCAAAATGTATTTCACATATACTTAATTGAATTACAGTAGAAAATTATGGGTACAGTGGCTTTTCAAATGAAGTACAGCCGTGAAATTTTAAAATTTGAACGAGCGTGTTTTAAAATATCTCAAAAATAAAATAAAATAATCTCAAGAATAATAACTTCATTCTTGAGTAGTGAATGCTTGCTACTCAAGGATGAAGTTAAGCTTTTCTTTCTGATGCTATGGGGCATTTTAATAATTTAAATTTAAGATTACAAGGAAAAGATTGCACTTTTAGTACCCAAGTCATCATATATCTTCTTTCAACTGACATTTCCTTTTTTTTTGTCTCAATTTTGAAAAAAGAAAATTAAAAAATTTCCCATTAATACAAAAAACTATCTAATGATATGCTCCAAACTGTGATAGATTAAAAATTTAATATTCATTTTGCAGCATTCATTCAGAACAAGGTTTGATGATTTTCAAGATGATAAAAATACTGATCTTTTCATGAATCCTTTTTGTTAATTTAGGTGCAAAGCGATAATTGCTACCCACCTGAAATCCAAATCGAAATTATGGACCTACAGCACCATACTATACAAAGAAGTTCATTGGTACTTATTTGGTACTTAAGTATTAGCATCACCACAGCCAAATTGGTGCTATGTGAATTGCACAATTTTCCACCAAAAGCTGACTGGTTAGTATTTTTCATATAAAACATGTTAGAATCTTTATTGTTTTGATATCATGATACGATTTGTGCATGGCACCACTTTTGCTGTGGTGATGCTAATAAGCAAGTCAGATATTACAGGTTTAAAACAATATGTTTTCTGTTATGAACATAATAAAATCAAAATATTGCTGAAAATTAACTGATACACACATAAAACAAACTAATTTTGTTAGCATCTTTGAGAGCTAATCCTAATATACTAATTTGGTTAAAACATACGAATTCAAAAACCTTATTAAGGTAGTACATATGTTTATACATTTGTACCACCTTAATATTACATGGTACATATGTTCCTTGTAAAGATTATTGCAAAGAAGTCAAAAAAGATTTGTTTAGAATAGTAAAAAGAATGATGCATTCCATGTTATTAAAAAAAATCTTTAGATGAGAAATAAAGAACTGTATTAAATTAAAAAAAACATGTAAGAAGAATGATGAAAACTCAACTTTATAAGTTCCTAGACATGTATGTATGACACGTACATGGTGGCCATGGTTGCCTAGCGGTCAAGGTAGCCGACTTGTATCCAGCGTGTCATTAGTTCGAGCCTTGTTCTGCTGAAGACCTGTCATGTAGGAGAGCAATGCATGTTAAATCTTTCAAGAGCTCAAAAGTCCTCTCATTGGTGTGGTAGTTAGGTCAGGGGGTGCCAGCTCAGGTGTTGTCCTCATTACTTGACCACAGTTCCAAACTACAATGTCCGTTGCTAAAAGCCCTTGAGTTTCTTAACAGTGCAACGTTAATATTCATTCATGACAGTGACAATTTAAGCTCATTTCAGACCCTGAGTGCTGAAGATCTACTGGCCCCCTTGGTACTAGGGAATCAAAATTTATTACTAAAATATCTGGTTAAGTTCAGCTTTTCCGGCCTCCGGTTCTCTGCTCCAAGTGCCCAATGGATAAACTGACACTGACGCATACATGTTTCAATTTATAACTAAAATAAGATTACAAGATTGCCTATTGTATCAAAGGATAAGAATTTTAATTAAAAGTATCAAAAATATAATTTTAATTGCTCATTACTGATTGTTGATGTGGTGGGATTAATCAAAATCATTTTGCTTACTACAAAAGTCTACTCAATCCACTATGCTAGAATCTAGTAGTCTTTTTTCTGGTGATGACACGATAAACTGCTTTCAAATTATCTTACATTATTGATTATTTGGTACTTATGTATTAGCATCACCGCATCCAAATCGGTACTACGCAAATCGTGCCACATTTTACCAAAATTTTTCAAATTGATTTTTTTCCCTCAAATAAAACACATAAGAATATCTTTTTGTTTTTTTCTTATTCTGTTATGATATTGTGCCATTCATCAAATTTGGCTGTTGTGAGGCTAATGCATAAGTAACGATTTTTTCTCAGAAAATCTGTTCATTGCACTTTTGCTTTTACAAGTCTTGGTTACTAGCTGAACAAATCTTCAAATCTTGTTGGAATTTTGGGATCTATATTTAGATCAAAATTTAAAAAATAACTTTTCAGTCTTTCCATTAAATTTAATACCCTCAGATATTAAAGTAGCATTAGCATTTAAATAACAATTTTTACCTTTATCCTTGAATAGATAGAAATCCTAAATCACATTAAATAAGTTCTTTCTAAGAAGCCATTCAATAAAGAAAAAAATGGATTGTCATTGGGCTATGTTATTTAAAACTTAAAAAAAAAGAGAAAAAGTAAAAAAAGAAAAGAGTTGAGTGTGTTTATTTTTATAGTTAAAATTTGCATAGTTATTAGTAATGTAGCATATGAATGAATCCACAAAAGTGTCTGTGTGGTAACTTTTCAAGAGTAATTATAGCTTGCTTCATTGTCAAGAGTGTATAAATATCAGCATATATCTATGGGTAATTCATTTCATATCTAACAATAGATTGAAATATGTAAACAAATTTTAAAATTACGTCTTCTGTAACCTTAAAGTTACAGTTGCTAAAGGATAATAAGGAATATTGATCATAAATTAAACCAGATTGCCAGATAAATCTAAATATATGTATAAATACAGGTTTGATTTTGAAGGGAAGTACTAGAGAATCTTTAGTACTTAAGAGTATTATCGCAACCTATTGGCGATATTACATGATTGCCAATGCAGCCCATACAACACATGCAAAATTGGGGTTGCAAACTTGGCGAGTTATCTGGAACATTGGTGATTGTTGTGATAATATGCAAGTACTGTATCTTTTTAGTCTTTCAGAAATAATATCTGAAATTCATTTAATTTTCTTTGGAATCCAAGTTCAGTCTTTTCTCAGCTCTCCATTTACTTCTAATTTTCATGATTGTCTACAGTTTAAATTTGTATTATTTATGTCTAACATATATATACTCCTAAGACATATAAAAGTATATATGTCATGTATGTACTTTTGATGTATTGGAAAGAGATATATGTAAAGAACTTACGAATTGAAGGGTAATTGTTTTTGGTAGAGATAATTTTTTTTTTGATTTAAATTAAAGTTTTCCTTTTAGATTACGTTTCAAACCAAGGATTCTGAGAGATGTATCAAAAAGAGATTTAAGTACATTCATTTTGGGAAAATATGTTTCTTTCCCTGTCTGCATTGCTCCTACTGCAATGCAATGCATGGCCCATCCAGATGGGGAAGTAGCAACAATTAAAGGTATTTTTTTTGTTGAGTTTTTGAATAATTTCTAAATTTTCTTAAAACAGGATACTTGATAAATTTTAGCTTTAGTTATTTTATAGAGAAGTAACTACAAATATTACTTTAAATCTCTTGTATTTTTATTTATTTATTGTCAAATTATTATTATGAACAAAATCATAGAAAATATTAAACTAAATTAATTGCATATGTACAATTATGTTATATTAATAAACATCACTTCAGTGTTTTTATTTATGAATTCTTTTTGTATAAGCCCAATATAAAAAAATTGGAATTCTAAAGCATAAAAGGAAATGGAAGTTATGTATTATACCGTCAATCAATTTTGTCAAATCAAAAGATATCACCAAATACCGCGATAGGCAGCCAACAGTGGATTATTGTTCCGGTGCATGTTCAAACACAATAATAACAAGAATATTACAGCATTTGGCGATATGTTTTAATATGGCAAAATTGGTTGATGGTATAACATGCAAGTACTGAAGAAACTTTGTCCAGCACAAATATTTTGTAAACAAGCAAACAAAGCGTTGCTATTTTCAACTCATTATGGTTATTGCTCTACTAAATTTATTCAGAAACCACTTTTTTAATGATACATCCTTGTACCTTTTCTTTAAAAATAAGAGTCATTAACTCTATTTATTTGATGTTTATTATTTGTGTCTGAGAGTAATCATGGAAGTTTAGCATTGTGTGTATACTTTGGTATGAGTGAAATATTTGTAAATGTAGCTAAATTTTGGCATAAATTTTCATTTTATGAACACAAAATATAAATTTATCTTTAAATTTCAATTTTTTAAAATTGGATTTGAAGATCTTGTAAAGTAAATTATTTGTGAAAATTCTTCCTAGTCTCTTTTAAGACTGTCTTTGCCTCATTTCTAAGAGTTTCAACTGAATTCAAAAAACCTTTTGCTGACAGAAAAATATTCCTATTTTCATATCAGTTGGTGAGTTTGTTGCTTGTATGTACATTTATATAACTTAAAATCTTTGAAATTAAAAAAAAAACTTCATAAATAAGCTATTTTTTTAATTTAGGAAATTAAGTGTACAGCCACATACTCTATTGCAGTGGTCTTCAAACTTTTTCAACTCATGGAACCCCTAGAATTTGAAGGTTGTTTCACAGAACCCCTAGAACTAGAAAGTGGGTTTGTAGAACACCATTCCATACACATACTTCAAAGAATATATCTCAAAATAATATTTAAAGAGGATCAACATGTTATAGGCATTTTATGTAAAGACAATAAAAAAAAGTATTGCATTTATTATTAAGAGAAATTCTAATCTAATTTTTTAAATATAATTTACTTATTAATAATATTAATTTATGATCCAAGTGTCACCTATCCATGCATTATATTTGGTAACTGCGATATGTGTTTGCTTATTTTTCACACAAACTGTTGAAGTCTAGGGCAATTGAGATTAAATGCAATTTCATTACATATTCTGAATTTAATTTGTTTTTATACTTTGTTTTTGTAGCCACTTACATTGAGAAATATATTTCACTTAAACACAATGCCCTGAATGGCATTAAAATGTCAATAGCTGAGAGAAATCCTGTGTCTTTTCAACCTAAAATTTAGGAGCTGTTCTTGCTTAAATTTAGATTTTAACATCAAATCTGTTGATACGTTAATGTTTCCTCTCCTTCATTCTAGGTGTTTTTTTTCCACAAATGCAAAAAAGTGTATTTTCCATTAGAAAACTATTTAGTTTTGCAAGGCATTGAACTAACTAATGAGTATGCAATTATCTCGGGGAGCCTGAGATAGTAAACAATAGATTATTTACAATCTAGTAGGAAGTATATATATAAAGATAGAGCATTTTAACATCCTTTATTAAAGGTTTAAAAAGTGTTGCAAAATAAAGTTATATATAAATAAAATTTTGCAGCGTTAATGAATGGGGGGGGGGATGAACTTTTAGATACTTGTGATTATACAACTTCATGGAGAATGTGAATCCATTTTGCATACATATTTATTTCTTGATTTTTTTTAATGTGACTCTTGGAACCCCTGGGTATGCCTTGTGGAACATAGTTTGAAGATCACTGTATTGGATATGGTGCATGAAACATTTTATACCAAAGAAAAATCCTGCAATTTAATTAGAAATTAAAAGTATAGTACAATATACTACTCCTTACAACAATGGTTTTCAAAATGGAATACATGTTCTCTAAAAAAATGTCAAAGAAGTTGACTCATTATTGCTTGTGAGTATTTGATCACGTATCACGTACATGTGAGGTTCTCTCATTGACTTCTGTGTCTGGTTTCACTACCACCTGTCTAGTTGAACATCATAAATGTACTGTCATTGAAGTGCATGTTCAAAAAGATATAGGATGCTAAACATTTAGAAATCTGAATGCGTTCAAGGAAAAATTACAACACATGACTCACATTAAATTCTAATTCAAAATGTAAATTTGCAATTTAATTTAAATGTATGTATATTATATTTCAGATATAAATAATTTGACTCTCTAACTCACACATTATGTGGGGTACAACTTAGAATTATTTTCATTTTAAGGGTTTGTAATCAAAAAGTTTGCAGTTTCCACCCGAACAGGTTAGTAAAGTCAGAGCTTAATATTAATGTTTTCAATATGAAAAGTTTGTTCTGATTTCAAATTGTATTCTTTAACACTGTACAAAACAACTTACTAGAATTATTATCTTCATGTAAGTATTTACACTGTTGTATTATGTTATCTTGAGATGCTAAATTCCTTATATTACCCTTTTCACATGTGTCATTTTTTATGAGAAAAAATTGAGTTTTCTTACAAATACTGAGTTTTTCTTATCATAAGTACCTCATTATACCTAGTCATGCCATAAGTTCTGATACAAAAATTTGAGATCATCTGCTGGGTCTCAAATAGAGCAGATAGTTTTATATTTCATTGTTGGAGATTGTCTGGAATATTTTAGAAAAAATTATAGCTTTACACATAAATTGTTGTAAATCAGTCAGAGCTTTAATTCAGTGGGATGAACACTAAACAGAAGCATATATATGTAGGTAATACCCATAAAGCTAAGAAAAAAAATGCTTACAGAAAACTCATTAACTGACTTCTGTGATATGGTGGTGGTGTCAACTATAAGGGTGTCTGAGATTCACATTTCTGCAACAAGGGTGTGAAGACCACTGAAAAGTTTATCTTAGAACCAATAATGAAGTCCCTGAATGTTAATCTGTTCAATAGAAATAGTAGGCCTTTTTAATAAGACTGCTTCTCCTCACAAGGGAAGATAACCCAACGATGATTGGAAGAGAATGTGGCAGACTTCAACGAATTTAAAAATTTGTCTTCCTGTAGTCTAGATTTAAATCTGTATGACCATAAGTTGTAGTCAATATATTAGAGGCAAAGGTGTGCCAAAAAATGGCATTTTAATTAGAACAGTCTTAAGCCATTTTTAAGGAAAGCAACGATGGAAATTCCCATGGAGGTAATGGACGCCTTGACAAATGATTGGACCAAAGAGACTTAAAGTCCCTGTGAAATCAATTAGGGATCAATTTTAATAAAAGATACATAATGTTGAATTTTTCCACTTTAAAATTGAAGAGTATAATGTTGAAGTTGTTGACATTTTAACTTATTTAGGTTTTGAAATTAACTGTAGGAGCAATTGTACTACTGAAATTCAATAGAGAATTACCATGGTTAATAGATGTCTTAATGGAATATGAAAATATATGAAATATATAAAGTTTAATCAAAAGATAAACAAAAGGTTCTATTGTATAAGTCTTAAGATCAGTATTAACTTATGCATGTGAAACTTGGTCCATGTCTCGAACAGATGAGAACTTGATAAGTATCTACGAAATAAGGAAGATTTTAAGATTTATTTTTGGACGAATTCAGGAAAATGACATTGGTGAAGGTCGAATTTTGAGCTTTGTCATCTGACATCGTTAATTTCATCAATATACAATGAATTAAATGGGCACAGGCCACATTGTTAGAATGGATGAAAACTGTACCACTAAAATAGTCCTCAATGGCCAACCAGTTGGCACAGGGAGGAAAGGCAGGCCAAATTTAAGAATGGATTGATGGCCTAGAAAAAGATCTCCTAGGTTTGAGAATTAAAAATTGAAGAACACACTAGCTGGAAGAAGGCTTCTTGAGAATGCCAAAGTCCACGCTGGGCTATCGAGCAACAGAGGAAGGAAGGAATGTTTAATTTAATCTCAAATTAAAGCTTTAAGAAAATTTTGTTTTAAATTTGATTATAAAGTTTTATTTTCTCTTTATAATTGTATCAGAAATTATGGCACAGTTAGGTATATAAAGTTCTTAATTTATATCCCAATATTGTCTATTTTAAACATTTGAAAAGAAATAAAAAGCATCATTATTACTTTTTAGCAAAATCTTGATCATATTTTATTAATTGCTCCTAGATGAAGTTGTTACATTAGTGAATATTTTTTTTCATTCAAAATACAGGAGGAGCAGCTGAAGAAGTTTTAACTATAGTTAGTACATTTTCTACCGTATCTTTAGAAGAAGTTGCTAAAGCATCTCCAGAATCATTTCGATGGTTTCAACTTTATATCTATACAGATAGGAGTATTACTAAAGATCTTATTATTCGAGCAGAAAAGGCAGGTTATTCAGCAATAGTGGTTACATTAGATGCATCAATTGCTGGAAATCGTTTAAATGATATTAGGAATAATTTCTGTCTTCCAGCTCATTTAAGGTACCTGCATATTTATATACTCTTTGAACTCATTTATACTGTTTTAATTTGTCATAAGCTTATCTTTTCAAAATTACTTCAAATTTTATTTAAAATTTAAAAAAAAGGGAGAAATTCAATGTCCAAAATCAGTCTGTTATTTTCTGAAATGACAAGTTCATTTAATGAATGCTTTTCTAATAAAGAATATAATGGATTTTAAAACTCTTTATTAAGAAAATAAATTGCAGAACACCATAAAAAATGCAAACTTTACCATAAGTCATTCAGGACAACTCATAAATTTTAACTATTTCATTATAACAGAAAGTTTAAATTAGAATATTTCCAAAATGGTTAGCCTATTATGAATTTTATTATGTGAAATTTAAGAAAAAAGAAGAGGTTTTTTATTGTCTACATAGAGTATCAAAAAATATTTTATATGTTGGAATCTTCATACTTAAATTGTTAATTTAAGAAAAAGGAACAAATGTTACAATACATTTATGCTTAGACAGTAGATTTTCAAAAAGTCTTCAAGTGATGTTTCCCGAAGGGTTATTGTACAGTTCTGGCTGCATCAACTACATTGATAGAATGTATCAGTAACAAGTAAAAAATATTCAATCCGAATACTACTTTGTGGATAAAATAAATTGAGTTATGTTTTACAAGTTTTAAATTAAAAAGTTGTTTTAAATTCAAAAATATGATGACAGAAGTCAACATCTTAGAAATAAAAGAATAGCTCACAACTGGAATTGCATAAATTTTGATTAATGAATCATTCCCTCAAGATTTAGTTTAAGAAGGAAATACTGAAATTTTTAGGTGAAGTCCAAAGAATATACAGGGTATGATATGACCTTTTATCAGATTTTATTGTTTATTAATGTACTATCTAATGTTGTCAATTAAACATGTGGTATGTCAAGCATTGCTTAATGCATATACACATGGGAGATTTTTAAAATTTGTTATCCATATGTAAGAAGAATTAGTCTCTTACGCTGTTTCCATGTTCTGTATAAAATGTGTTTGTCTTGAAATAAAATCCTTTCAAGACCTGCTTAAGATATTATATTGATTATTGTTATTATTGAATAAAGTATACATATAGGAATTGTAATTTGGAATATTCAACTTTTTAACCTTGTCTTTTGCAAATATGTCTCCAAAATAGTTGTTAAAAAAACCAGACATTAAACATGTAACTTAACTCAGTGACATGACAGCCCATGAGGACAAAGGCCTACTTGGCCCAACTCAGTATATATGACCTTGATCAGATGTTCTGGTCAGGTGGTCAGTCTGATGTGAAACCTCCAATGTTAAGTTCCCAAGCAAGTCTGGTATTCATTTATCAACCCATTGAAGGGATGAAAGGCTGAGTCAACCCTGCCCACTTCGGACCTGCAGTGTGATGCACTAACAATTCAGCCACTGTGCTTCATTAAACATATAAGCTGTAAATATTTTTCCTTCCATATTTCCAATTCCTGCCTCAATTATACTATATCACATATGATCAAGCAACCAGCTTCTGACTTGTAATTAATGTACACATTAAGTCAAAACATTGAATATAATCTACAGATAGTCTTCCAGCTCATTCTATCACTTTATACTATACATTGTTCCTTCATTTTAATGTTTACCCAAATTATTCACATACATAAAAACAATATAAAGCCATCGAGAAATGGCATGTTAAAATTCCTTCGATAAGAAATTTGAAAAAAATTACTCTGCAAGTTTATTATGTAAGAAATAGCAAATGTTTATAAACCTATCAAATGCATTAATATACCACATCTGATTTAACTGAAGCTTTTTAAAATTGATTTTATATATTAAAGAAAAACACTATTGAAATGTTATTTACTTTTCAAAATAAATTGAATTATTCTAAAAAATCTGGTATATGAAATACCTATCAATATTTTTTAGGCTTGGAAATATTACAAGAGAAGATAAATGTACCATTTCTGCATCCACTCATACTTCAGGTGTAAGTGCATATGTAGAATCTTCATTGGATACATCTATTACGTGGAAGGATGTTGATTGGCTAAAAAAAATTACCTCTTTACCAATCATATTAAAAGGGATTTTAACAGGTAGCAATTTTTTTCTATATCTTTGTTTAATATTTTATTGAATTTCAGCAATAAAAACAACTATTACTCAAAGAAATAAAGAATTGTTAAAGTGGATACAACCTGTTGTAAAAAAAATGAAGAGAAGGAATCCATATCAGATTGGAGTGAGGCTCATTGTATTCTTAAATTATCCATAGAACATTTTAAAGGAAGAATGCATTTTATGTATAATGGTGACTAGTGAAGAATACAATTTTGTGGTTGTGAAATATACATTTTTGTGTCATTTTATCTTATGTTAAATATTGTATCATTTAATTGATTTTTCTGGATGAATGAAAAGTTTTCCTGAATATTCATTTATGGTTTGCTATTGAAATTCGATTAGATATTTAGTTTTGATCATGATGGGTGCTGGATTTCCTTTTGAAGAACTTAATTTTCCTGTCTATTGGTTAGTGTATGATTCAAAATGGCTGAATGTGAGAAAATAATTTTAAAAAGTTGCTTGAGAAGTTGTTTATTTTTTGTTTTTTATGAAATAATATTTAATATACATAAAAAAAAATTGAACATGTGATAGGACATTTCTGAAAAAAAAATTTTGCTATACATTCAATTCTAAAATTAATTGAATTTAAAAATCAATTTCAAAATTTTTTGAAACTTTATTTTTTTCTAACATGTATACGAATAATTCTTATGTTCCCCAATGTTTTTTTCACACAATCATTTTTTTTGTTTATTTATTGAAAATTAAATTACATTTATCAAATAACTGGTGATACAGTATTTTAATTTTCAAAGTACTGAAAGTTATTTGTATGTCATTATTAAAAATTTCTAAAGAAGAAATAATGTATATGACTAGTTGATAGTGTTATAATCTTATTGCGATGTATCATTAAAAAAAATTATGTTGTTTCTGATATTGAGAAAAAGTTAGCATTTTGAGACTAGAAAAGCAAGAATAACTGGATAAAAAATTAGATTATAATTTTGAATCTTGATTCTGAAGTATGGAATAATGGCAGCTACTGCATATTACATTTAACTGAATTTTAAAAACTTAAATATTAGTGTTGAGTAGAATTTAAAAAGAGAAGCACTTATATCAACTATTGTTCTCATCCTATTTCTTCAAAATTCAGAATATTCAGGCCAGCTGCTAACAGCATATAATGTAGATAAAAAAAATTAAATGACATAAAATCAATCAATTTAGAAAAAGTGATTCCACAATAATATACAAAAATAATGGGGTTACAATAAGTACAGTTGTAACAAGTCCTAGTACAACTCATACTTTTTCCTCGTAAGTTATTTCTTTGAATTTTTGTAAAACATCATTTTTGAAAATGAATTCATACATAAAGCTTAAATTGTAAATAAATCTCATGTGGGTTACAGCTTGAATTTATCATATATAATATTTTAGTTTGGAATGTGTATTAATGCTTTAGTTGGTATAATGTATATAATCAAATTTCTTTTGTTAACTAAAAAAATGTTGCAAATTACCGACTGCACTGAATTGTGTTAAGTATATTAACATTTTATTCATTTATATTAAGATAAAATTTGATCGAATGCTTTATTTCTCTCATATTTGTATGAATATCTTGTCTGAAGCCGAGTTTAATTTCCTTACAGCTGAAGATGCTATCTTAGCTATTGAACATGGTGTTGATGGTATAGTTGTGTCTAATCATGGAGCTAGACAATTAGATGGTGTGCCAGCATCAGTAAGCATTTCAAAATATTTAAAATAATTTTATTCTAATTGAATCTTATTACTTTTTATAAATAAAGTATAAATTTAATTTCATCACATTAAAATACTATTTCACTAATTTAGTAAAAATGAAAATTCAAATATAAGAAATAATACCTCCCATTCTTTTTAATTTTATTCTCATGCTTCTTGTCTTTTGTTTATATAAATAATTCTGTAGGAAATTGTCACAATAAATCCTCTGCTTGTACTATTTAGTAATTAAAACTATTTTTATGAGAAATCAAACACATGTGTGATCTTATATAAGCACTTTAGTATTTTTTCCCCACTACATTTATGTAATTTTCTAAGGCGCTTATAGCATTTTGTTTAGAAATAATTAAACCATGTGACTAAAAAAGAAAGATATAAATGTGATCTTAGCAAAATGATACGAGAGTAAATAATTTCAAAGAGCTATTAATTATATTATTTAAATAGGAAAGTTGTATAATGTGTGATATTGTTAAAAAATACTTTATAAATAAAGTAATCTTTTTTTTCTTCAATAGATAGAAGTATTGTATGATATCGTGCGAGCTGTTTCTGGTCGCTGTGAAGTGTATATGGATGGAGGAATTCGTAATGGTACAGATGTACTCAAAGCTCTAGCTTTGGGTGCAAAGGCAGTTTTGATTGGAAGGCCAGTATTGTGGGGATTAGCACACAGTGTAATATATAGTATATATAACTGTAAATGACAAACCTGAAATTTATAATTCAAATTAAGATTCATTCTGGGCAGTGGTATTATGGAGAATATTAGCCCCCTACAAAGCCAGGTTTTGGACCTTAAAACAGATCTTACAAAGGATTGCAAAACCTTAATATCAGGGTTTGATCCCCCCCTGCAATGTAGGGGTATGCATTACACCACTGATTCCGATTTTAAGTAATTGAAAATATATTATTCATGCATTGATGTATGCATCCTGAATGTAATAAATACATAATTTTTTTTTATCTCTGAGGTTTATGAATATCAGAAATTTTTTTAAGACATCAACATGCATATTCTGTGTGTGATTATTTTTTTAAATATTCACTTCAATTATTTTGAAAATCGGATTTTTCTAGGAGTATAACTCTTGTTCAATTTTTAAAAAACTTTCATTAGTAAAATCTTTTAAAAAAATTGTTAATGTATCAAGAAAAGATAATTTATAAATTTTAAAGGAATTGTATAATGATATGTGTGTCATTTTCTTGTCAGGTATTATGATAGAAACTCATTTTTTTCTCATTTGGAATAATTTTTTTTGTTTACCAACTGCTTTTTTTAAAAATATTCTACAATAAACAGAATGTCAAGTATAAAAAAATAGTTTTTTTAATGTGTGTTGAGTATCAAAATATTTTAAACATTGAATAAAGAATTTATATTTTCGTAACATGATACATTCTTCATTCAATGTATTTTTTTTTTAATTATAGATATTTGTATTAAGATTATTTTTATTTTCAGGGAGAATCTGGAGTGAGAAAAATCTTGCAGATTCTTCGACGAGAGTTAGATATTGCAATGGCTCTGAGTGGTGAGTGTAAAATATTCATAGAACTTGAAAAGGGTTTTCAGAGCAATTAGAAATCCATATCTTTGATTAATTTGTAAACAAAACATTGCATATGTATTAAGAAATTTTTTATCTTAGTTTATAAGGATTTTTTGTTTTTATAATGCATAGTTTTTTTTATTACATATAAAGCTTTCAAAATTGAAATATTTAAAATAAAATGAAATTTTTATACCTTTTAAAAAAAGAGGAACTCTATTAATTTTATTATCAGTTTATTTAAATTTGAGATTGGCACATTAATATTTTAAACTAAGGTGATATCGCAACCAAAAGATCGTCAAAATATTGATATTTTTTTATTGGTTTATAGTGCCTTGAATTATTTTAAATGTGTTTGAAAAATTTCAGAGCTGTATCTACAGTTTTTATTAAATTTAATAATTTTTGGTGTATGACAAGAGACTACAAAACTATCACACCCACTTTTCAAATTGTGCTGGCTGGATGGCGTACTTGGTTTGGTGCTGGCCATGTATGCCCAAGTCGGTGGATTTTTATGATGCAAAAAATTGATGGCATCTACATTGTATGATTATGTGGCATGTCAAAGAAGCATTAAGTGCCTGTTTAGCTTAGGTGCTCTTGGGAAAATTAAACTTCCTGTACAGTTTCACATTGTCAGAGCTCAGGTGCCTCCCTCTGGGGTGGAAACTTGACGTCAAAGTTACATAGTGGCAATTGATATCTACCTATACAGTGCCACACTAAAAAGTAACACCAGCTCAATGAACTAGGTCTGCAATGGTAATTACCTACTTGCAGCCCCATAAGAAAGAAAAAAGTTTTTCAGATTGTCTGCTAGAAAAAAAACCCAGATACATAATAAATCAATTTTTTTCCTACTCCATGCTGATAAATGTTTAAACTAAAATGTAATCAATTATTTTTTGATTACTTGAGTTATCTACTGCGTTTTCTGTGATTCTGTTCCTGTAAATTTTAATTATATTTTTTATTCTGTTATCTGAAAAACAAATAATGTTTTAGGATTAGGTGTTTTATTTCCTTTTTATCTGAAGTATTCTTCCCTTTAAGAATTTTATTTAACTATATTAAAAAGTTTAAATTGAAACATGCCTAAAAGGAATATCGTTATTGACACAATGAAAGTTTTGAAGAGGTGGTGTCCAGATATGAAAACAAACTCAAAGATTTCTCAAAACACTAACTTAAGGTATTGAAGATGAATATGAGAATTTTTTATGATTAAATGAAAATTATATCAGTGAATCGTAATCCACATCATATATTATTAAAATAAACACATTAATAATTATTTTAAAATTTTACTCTGTAATACTACCAGAAATTGTTTATGTGTGGTTTTTGGAAAAACATACAGATTTTGTCAGAATATCAAAGTTGTGTTTTTTTGCAATGGTATTCTTAATGAAATCAAAACTTACAAATAGATTATCAAGAAATAAAATGGACTAGATCAGCCCTATGACATTAATTTGTGAAGTACACAAGTATTTTTGAGTTTTGGACATGGATATCTGGCACTTGAAAAGTTTTGCATGTTCATGAATATGCATTTGATATCTAGTAGAACTTTCAACATATTACATTCTTCAGTCAAAAGCAACGGAAAAACAGTTCCATCATATCAGAAGTGAGATCAAGAAAGCCTATGATATAGAAAACACGTGCAACTAGTATCGCTGTTTCTTTCGATTGTATTTAGTTGACAAGGGGACATACATCACAGATTGGGGTTGGTTGTCATAAACTGTGCTTATTGAATATGTTGATTTTCAAGTAATGTCTAAATATTGTGAACTTGCCAAACCTTGAAGTAAAGTTCAGTTGAATATGAGATTTGGTATAAGGGTTATTGTAGCATAATCATTGTGGATCCTCAGTTTTTATGGAAGTACAAGTAGCATCCGAATTGTGGTCAAGGTCTGAAAAAATTGGATTTCGATGTGCTTTCAGATGGCAATTTCAAAGTATTTTGACATCTCACCCCCAAAAAGGTCTATGAAGATAATATTTGAATAAAAAAAGAATGTATGAACCATGTGAGTGAGCTACTTGGAAATAGTTTTTTGAAAATATGTGAAGGTGTTTGAAAGGAATTACTCTTGGTGGGAAAACCTCATGGCAGTTTGAAAGATGAAACCATCAAAAACTTGCATATTATTAAAATGCCTTTTTAAACAACAAAAAATGAAAACTGCTATCTATGTTACATTATTTCATTGCATTTTAGGTGTTCTTTTAATCAAGAGTTTTAGTGTTTTTTACAATCAGCAATAGCAAATGGTAGGAAATGAAGTTCATAAAAAAACTGGTAAAAACACCCATGAATGAAGCTCATTTGGCAAAAATATTTTCAATTTACCAGGGGCTTGTGTTTTGAATTAATTGGAGCATTGCATTTGGCACATGACTCAAAATTCTAATGAGACTCTTCACAGTATCATCGGCATAGTTGACATGTGTAAACATTGCAGTTTGTGATGTATCTAAATTCAATGTTGGATTACAAACACTTGAATTTTATTTTCATGTTGCACAAATTCAACTCAAGATAACTCAGAATTTGGTAGTTTAAAGGGGAATATATCAGAGAAAAAAACGAAAAGAATGTGACACAGAAAAAAAATGAAACCAGCTTGTAAATGCAGAGAGAAATTAATTTTTCAAAAAGGTGTTACTTGTAAAGCAGGAACTTCTTAAATTGGTTGTTCATGAAAGCAATATTTTAGTTCTTATAACTTTGAATGTTAAAAAAACTTCATTTGCAAAATAGCAATTGTAGTCAAGCCAAAATCTTGTAGTTTTGTACATACCAGGTGGTTATAATTTAAAGTTGCACTATTCAGAAGCCTGTAGAATCTGTTCTGCTTATTGGATTTTGATGCAACTTGGAATATATGCTACAAAGACCATAGGAAAAAGATTTCTGCAGTAATAAAAAAATAGTACAAATTTTGACCACCAGGTGGCTTTTACCGAATATTGCTTATGCAAATCGGTAAAACCTCTATATAAACTTGCAGTCATAGGTAGAGAAGCATTCAGCACGCGTTTGTCATCGTTAATCATTCCTGCTTTACCGGAACAACGTTTGCAAACCACTATCTTTATGCAAGACGGAGCAACTCCTCACATTGGATGCCAAGTCAAAGCACTGCCTAGTGCTAACTTCGGTGATAATTACGATTATCCAGATATTTTCCAGGTGCATGGCCTTGTCGCTCACCTGACTTAAATCCCAGTGATTTCTGGTTGTGGGGATTTAAGAAAACAGTGTTGGTAGAAAAGGGATTAGAATTTTACCTGATTTGAAAGCCAGCAGTATACGCCACATGGCTGAAATCCCCCGCGAGTTGCTTCACGCTATAATGCACTTTCAACATGTTGATGTCAATAGAGCATGTATTCTGTAATTGAATACATTTTAACGATTCTAAGATATTTTTTGTCCTATGGGCACCACATTTCCTCCTAGGGGTCAAAATTTGAACTATTTTTTATTGCAGAACCTTTCCCCTATGGTCCATGTACCACATATTCCAAGTTTCATCAAAATCCAATAAGCAGAACAGGTTCTACAGGCCTCTGAATAGTGTAATTATAACCATCCGGTACTTTGATTCAGTGATATTTTATTTTCCATGCCAGAAATTTCAACCCATAATTATTATAGTAATCTTTATTTAAAATAAATGGTTGTAATTTTTATACGAGGGATATTCGGAAACTAAGGTCCGAATCGTCGTAGCTAATCGAATGTCGCGCAAACATTGAAATGTGCATGCGTACCAACTTCCGGCATACCTTGCTCATCAAACGATGCCATTTGCATTGGTATTGTTGCAGTGTGGTAAGTACAGTGCTACTTCAAAATGTTTAAAACAATCGATCAGCCCGCTGACTGTGAAATACGGTCAGTGATGCAGTTTTTGACAGCAAAGAACGTTTCAGTAGCGAAAATTCATAGACAGATAAGCGACGTGTATGGCCCAAATGCGATGAGTAGCAGCAAAGTGCGTAAGTGGGTGAGAGCTTTCAAGGACGGATGGGAAAATGTTCATGATGAACCACGTTCCGGTCAACCATCAGTGATCACAGATGATTTGGTCAATGCCGTGGATGAAAAGATTCGTGAAGACCGGCGATTCACAATTTCAACTTCAGCATTGGAATTTCCGAATGTGGGTAGAACAACTTTGCACAAAGTCGTTTCCGAAAAGTTGAAATTTCGCAAATTGTGTGCACATTGGGTTCCTAGGCTGCTTACTGAGGAACACAAACTGAAAAGAATGACTTGTGCTCTTGATTTTTTGGATCGATATCATAAAGAAGGTGATCAATTTTTAGAGAGGATTGTCACAGAGGACGAAACGTGGGTTTCTCACATAACCCAGAGTCTAAACGTCAGTCAATGGCATGGCGTCACACAAATTCACCAGTCAGAGTCAAGGCCAAGCGGACAATCTCAACACGCAAGGTTATGGCAACCGTCTTTTGGGATAGACATGGGGACTTGTTAGTCGAGTTTATGCAGCAAGGGACAACAATAAATGCAGCTGCTTACTGCGCTTCCCTAACAAAACTTAGACGTGCGATACAGAATAAGCGACGTGGTCTTCTGACGTCTGGAGTTCTGTTGCTGCATGACAATGCAGACCCCATTCTGCCATTAACACACAAAATCTGATCAGATCTTTTGGATGGGAACAGATTGACCACCCACCATACAGTCCAGACTTTTCTCCGAGTGATTTTCACTTATTCCGCCACCTATAAGAGTTTCTCGGCGGCAAACGCTTCGACACAGCTGACGAGGTGAAAGAAGTTCAAGACTGGTTATCCTCACAGGCGGCAGACGTCTACGACTTAGGCATACAGAAGCTCATAGAACGTTATGACAAATGTAAAAAAATAGAGACACATGTAAGGAATTTAAAATATAAAGTGTTTTGAAAAAATCTGTAATATTTTATGTTTTATAAGTAAACGGACCTTAGTTTCCGAATATCCCTCGTATATAAAAAAATTTTAAACTTCAGTTTTTTTTTTTTGCATTTTATTTCTATTTGTGTACAATATACAAAGGCTTTTAAAGTACTGGATGTTTATTATAAACTCTGAGGTGTGTATTTATTTTTGTAATTTTAAAATAAGTTAATTAGCATCTGTAAAAATTTTAGACTGCTCTATGGATTTCGTATCATGCGATTCAAGGAGAGAAAATTTTAAATTGCTATTTCTCCAAATCCTAAGAACAAATGTAAATTTCCTAAAATATATGTTGCATGTAGAATTAGCTGTAAGGTGTGTAATAATTTTGTATATGTTTAAAAATAAATTAAGTGACGGCTGCAATATGAAATTCATATAATGTTATGAAGTACTTAAAAAAATATGCAAATTTAAAAATTATAAAGTATTAGCTAATGTACTAAATTATTTTATAATAAAGGAAATTTTTGAATTTTTACAATTTAGTTATATTAGTCTTTTGATTTCTAAATAACTTTTTTGCTCGATTATTATGAATTGCTATTTCTAATTTTTTGAAATAGTGTCCATCCTGTGATATGATCCTTTGAATAGTATGTAAATTTATTAGAATAAATATACTTCACCCTCCCCTCAATTTTTATAAGCATTTCTAAACAACTATCAAAATATTAAATGCTTACTATAAATAATTTTTTGTGTTTTCCTACTTAAAGTGATGATACTGGTTTGTTAGAATAACATGTGTGATGTGTGGAATAACATCATAATTTTGTACCAAGGTAAGCGATGAGGATACCCGAGCTAGTATATTACCTGTTATAGGATGAGATATGTAACCATATACACACTGCTGGACAATTGCTAAGGACGGATCACAAATTGCTATGTAGCATAACATTAAGCGAGACATGAGGCCTAGTAGGATAAAATATAGTTGCCACACTGTTCAGACATTAGAATAAAGAATATTTATTGTTCTGGAAAGTACAAAAGCTGTGAAACATCTGAAAGAAAAAAAAAGTTCATTTGATCTGGGTACGGAGAAATGGAACAAAGCATCTAAAAGTCAGCAGTCACCTTAAAGAAAGGTATCAGTATGGGATATGTCCACCGTGGAGTGTGATGCAACATTCCACATGTCATACCATACTTTGCACAACATTATCCAGCAGCTGTTGAGGCAATTTATCCCATTCCTCTGTGAGTGCCCAGATGAGGGTGTTCTTGTTTGTCGGAGGATGGTTTCGACCAGCAACTTGCCTCCCCAAAGCATCCCACACATTTTCAATGGGGTTTAGATCTGGAGAACGCGCTGGCCCTACGAGACGTTGAATACCCTCGCTGTCTAGACAATCCTGAACAGCGAGTGTTCGATGACATGTTGCGTTGTCATCCATAAAAACAAATTTATAACTGACAGCACCACGGAAAAGACGAACATGAGGAAGTAGAACTTCATCAATGTATCGTTTGCCCGTCATAGTCCCATTCGCAACAACATGTAGGCGCGTGTGGCCATTGATCATGATGCCGGCCCACACCATGATACTGCATGTCGGATATCGGTCCTTTTCCTGGATATTTTCTGGACGATAAGCAGTACCACTCTCGCGCCAGATCAGTTGGCGTCTACAATCCGATGACAGACAGAACATACTCTCATCTGAGAATAGTACGCATGCCCAGTCCTGTTCAGTCCAATTGTGATGCTCATGACACCATTGCAAACGGGCAGTACAGTGCTGCCTGGTCAATGGGACACACACAACAGGTCTGCGTGCGTATAGTCCTCCTCCCTTTAAACGTCTGGCAACAGTTTTTCGGGAGATCTGCTTTCCTGAGGCAGCAAGAAACTGATTTGCCACCTGCTGAGCTGTGGTGCGCCTGTTTCTTTTTGCTGATAGGACGATATATCTGTCTTCTGCAGGCGTCGTACTTCTAACACGACCTCCCCCGTGCCGTCTACTACACATTCCAGTAGTTTAAAATGACTTCTACAGCCGTGAAACAACGCTGTGAGCAATGTCGAACTCCCTGGCAACATATGTTATTTTTCGCCCTTCTTCGATCTTTCCAATAATTCGGCCATGCATAAAATCATCTATGTGATGTCGGGAAGACATGCCAAAAATTTTAAGTTCGTCTATTAAATCTTTCCTGTAAAACTTTCACTTGAAACAACAACTGTCCACACGCGTCAAAACCTTTAAAGCTCTTATGAACGCTATCACGTGATGAACAGACGTGGAAAAAAATTTGCATACTCATACTTCTTCTTACTAATATCCCACACTTATTCCAATTTTTCACATTTTGCTTCCTTTCATTTTGTGGTTGCTATGGTTGATAGTGTTATCCGTCCTTAGCAATTGTCCAGCTGTGTAATAAGCAGTAGCTTCCATTATTACACATAAATATAACAAACTTCTTAGAAGATATTCATGAATTTGAATTTTTCTCTTACCAAAGATAATTATAAGCATTTTATCTTAGATTTTCATACCCTTATAAGAATAAAGAATTTACATTAAAGTTTAAGTATGTGCAAGTGGTAAACTTGATCCCCCTGTGTTTTAAATTTCAGAACATATGATAAACTGGGTAGATAATATCAGTGAATAAATTTTTATTAACAAATAGCTATTTCTTTTCATCCTGTAATTTCATTGTATAGAAATGTTTATTATATAAAAAATACTTGTTCCATGTGTGTATGATTTATTTTGTTAAAAGAATTATATATTTTCTTTTGTTTAAACAAACATGAATGGCATTCAAAAAATTTATTTATAGGTTGTGCTACAATCAATGAGATCAAGCCAACTTTGGTTGTAAGGCAAGAATCATATTCAAGATTATAAATTCCTTCAATTAAACCAAAGCTATACTTCAAATAAAATTTAAATCTTTTATATCAAAGGTAATTTAAGCATTTATAAAAATAGATAATATAAATGAACACAAACTGTAGAAACTACACAATTCAAATAAATTTATGAAAGAATTCAATCTAATAATTTCTTTGTGTTTTGAAAGCATTTTTAAAGATCAGCTAATTTGTATTGTATATTTTGATACACTATAAATTTCAATTACTAAAATAGTCAAGGAAGGCATTCTTCTAATATTAAAATGTTTTGTAGTTTTTTGATAGACATTCATTAGAGTATAGACAGCAACATACTTAAAATAATTTATTTCATGTTTTAATTCAAATAAATTTTTAGGCTAATTTGTTAAAAACAAAATAAAAGCATTTAAACATAACCTTATTTGAATGAAAGCTTAAAATACTGGGTCTGTACAAATAACAAGATAATTCTATTCACAGGAATTGCATTATTAGAATTAAATTTATACTTAGTATGAAATGTTTTGAATTCCAGAATTGAAATATGCATTTAATTTCAAAAAGGTATAAAAAAATCAGATAACATCTCATATAAAACAGACAATATATGATTAAAAAATAGTTAGTGTTTCAGATTAAAGGTATGATAATTTGAGTACCACTGATCATCTTCAGCAGTCTGTGTATGTTCTGGTCTGCTGTGTTCAAAATAATCAACTCTTCCAGATCCATCAATCAAAATAACAGTATGGCATCTATAAATTACATTAATTCATTCAATAAGTCCAACATTTTAATAAATTAGTAATCTTGTATATCAAAAAAGTTCCATACCTGCTTCCATAATTTGCTTCTGGAATGTCAACAAATATTGCACTGAGTTTATTCAAGAAATCAAGAGATTTACTCTTGCCCTGTTGTTTCATGTTCTCATCAAGTGAATATCTAGTAAATATAAGAGACAAAATAATTAAGAATTATTTCATAGTATATTTACAAATGCATGTAAAATAAGGTGTCAAGTTTCTTTACTGGAGTACATATACCTGTATGATGGGGATACCTGTGATTTTAATTTTGAGCTTACAAAAAGTTTCTAATTAATTAGTTCACTTAAAATTTTACTAAATTATAAATATTTTTTGGTGGAAGGGCCATATTTGGGCTAGCCACACCAAACATTAATTTAGAACCCCCTAAAAAAAAACTGCAAATACACGAAAATCAACACTATTGAAGAGTTGAAAATAACAGAAAGCTTGCTAGGACATAACAGGAGTATGGAACTCATTTACTCCAAGATAAATAGCTTTTTTTTTTAAAAAAAAAATTACTTTATGTCTTTATTAGATTTAAATTTAGAGATCAAAAAATAACCATCCTTATTCTGTGCTATTGATAATTGATTACAAATAATATGTTAGAAGTATTGAAGTCACAAATGGACGACATCTGAATGACAAACATTTTATATTTAACAAAGAATACATTTTTATAAAATTCATTCATATTCTTATGTTATTTAAATTTAGGGATTAAAATTAACGAGCATACTTTAATATATTTTTAAATTCAAATATATGAATCAAAATGTGTTTGAGAAACATTTCAATGTTTTTCATCATAAAATGTACACGATTTTTATTTATAAAAAATCTCTGAGGAGTTTTGAGACTTATTCAATGTCACAATTTAAACTGAAGAATGAAATGAATTCATTTAATGTATAACTTTATCATCAACTTCTGGGAAGGTAACCGCTTTCTATATGTAGGCAAAAATTCTCTTCCTAGGTTAAATTCAGAAAAGTGTTCAAATGGTGCTTTTTTTCTCCATCAATAAATGGGGTAAAAAGGGGTACATGCTCTCATGATGTGTCTACATTGAAATTTGGATATCTCATCACAGTACATGTTGGAAAAACCCACTTCACTTTATCTCATGTCCACTAATTTTAAAATACAAACACACAAGTCGCATAATAAACATTTACATTTTTATCCATTTAGTGCATTGAATATGCTAATTTTCTTTTGCACTGCCGAAATGTCAACATTACTGATTGGTCTATGAGGTTACTGTATCATACAGTGGCGCACACAAAGAAGGGGTCGCTGGGTTCAGACTCCCCAAACCCTTGATTTTTTGATTGATTATAATCCTATGTATATAGAACGTAAAATTTAAATATTGGTTATTAATAATTAATTTTATTAATTAATGCTAATTATTTATTCAATAATTAATTTTTTACTGTTTTTTTCCTCTTGAAAACGACAAAATCAAAAGAATGTGTTGGGCAGCGTAATGGAGCATGATACGAGAATGGAGGACTTTCGTCCCCCTCCTGAAAAATTCCTGTGTATGCCACTGGCATCATATTATGCATATCTCGCATACTTAATGTTTGGATGTTTTTCATGTTGTTCAGTTAATGTTCTTTACATCTTGTTGGTGTGCTGCTCTAATACTTGACAATAAAGACTTTAGTTAATCTAAACAATGTACATCCAATGACAATTTTTATACTTGCAAATATAAGACCACAAAGTTGTATAAAAATATGTAAAGAGCTGTAAAAAGTTAAGCATTGTAGCTAAGTGTGTAAAGCTGTATATTTCCTTCCTGACATTATAATATGACAGAATTTTGGAATACACAAATTAACATATAGTTCAGTATCAACCATACACAAATCAAGATATAAACCGGATATTTGCTGCTAACGTTGAAACTTAATTTTCACTCCAAATATATATAAAATGTTTTTCTAATTTGTTTCTCTATTATACTGAAATATTTTTCATTTGCAAAAGTGGAACTAAAGCATATTATGTAGTAAAAAGTATGACACCACCTACTTGTGCAAAAAATAAAATAAGCTTTCTGCTGAAAAGTTAAATCTTTCAATTTCATAAACATTAACGAAACTTTGCAAAAAATATATTAGCTGCATAAAATACGACATAATTGTTTAAGGATAAAAAAAAATTAAAAATACAGAGCAACAACAGACCTGGTACGATTGTGCAACATTCCAAACAATTCTTCCACTAATAAGGTTTTGTTGGTGATAGAAGGATATTTTTTGATTACATTAGAAAACATTTCTTTCATTTTACATACTTTAGGCCAAGGATTATCCAGTTGAATGCTGTTTCCAAAAGAATGGGTTCCTACAATCAATAAATAAAATAATTAAAATCTGACAAAATTTAAAAAAATCGAGATATTATGCGTAATACATAGCTTCAGAAGCTTTTCTTTCTACGAAAGCAGTGTCAATAATGTTTTGATGTTATTAGACCTAAAAGAAATTTGACTTTCAAATACTTTTTGAATACTTAAGGAAATGATGCCTGCTATTCATATTAAAGTGAATAAGAATATTTCATAGTTTCGGGAATCAAGGACACAAGAAAATTTTATACATTTCTAAACAATTTGTGATCGATCTTCTTTCTCTCATAAATAAACTTGTATGATCAATATATATGTATCAGTAATTAAATAATTTAATTGCAATATTTTAAAGTAAAAAAACCTTTTATGTTTCCTCACAGTTACTATGTATATAATTTTGATTGCATACTAAAAACCACATGTATGAAATACGAAAAAATTCGCTATAATCACAGGCTTAAATGTGCTACAAAAAAAAAAAACTTATCAGCAGCACATTTAAAAGTCTATTTAAGAATTATTCAATAAAAACAAAAAGAGTTTAAAAAGCTGAATTATGGAGATGCTGAGAGAGAGAATTCAATTTCTTTATTATTTTTGCAATAAGTCTTGTGGTTTAATTATCATATTAAAAAACTTGTTTTTATAAGAAATGTTAACTAAAGTTAAAATGGAGTTTAATATTGTAAATGAAAATTCACAAGAAAAAGTTTTTACAGTAAAAAAATACAAGAGAAATTTTTACTGAACAACAGCATTGTTTCATTTTGGATATACTCTTGCAAAAACATTTTATGATCGTATACATTACTGACTAAACAAGCAAAAGATCAAATAATTGTAAATATCCATAAATTTTATTACTTCTTCTGAATTCTTTACTAATCATACTATCATATACTTATTAACCCTCCAAGCGGTTAGCACGGAAAATTCCGTCATTGTAAAGATGCTTCGAAAATGCACTGCACGGGTTTTTTTGCCTTCAAGTAACATTTTCAAAAGCGGTTGAGCCGCACTTTTCCTAAATCCCTTCCCCCTTTTAAAGGTTTAACATCTTGAAAGATAATTAGGGAAGGTGGAAGCAACACAGCAGGACACTGATAGGAAGTTTTATGGCTCACAGGGAACCCCGTGTTTTGACCCTGGGAAAAATTTCTTTAGACCCCAGGAAGTGTTTGTTTGTTAGCTTGTATTTGAAAAGTCCCGACGCATAAGTAAAATATGTTACAATTCCCTTTTGGTTTCATATTAATTTGAAACTGTAACAAGTTGGGACGTGTCAGGGCAATCTACTATTATATATATATATAGACAAATTACCTTTTTAAGTATATTCTTTCGCTTCATTTTTCTTATCTTAATCAATGCTTTCAGTTTTTGAAACATGATTATTTCATTATAAGATAACAAAAACAAAAAAATTAATAAAACAACAAACACTTTAAAATTTGAAACCTTTTCAACTTTCCAACCACTAAAAATGAATAAATTTAAACTTCATCAAATAATTTGAAACATTTTCTTACACTTTAATAAAAATAATGAGAAAAAAAAAATTAAGATCTATTAGTTTTTTTTTAGATTTCCAAAACCCAAGTGTTCAGGGAAATTTACGTACAGTGCCTAGTTATATATTGTTAAAATACACCAAATTATATTTGAATTTTAAGTGCTTGAACTTCAGTTTACATCAAAGACAGCATGAATGAAGATTTTCCCACATTTTTTTAATAACTTGAATGTTTGAATAAATGGTAAGCAAAAATATACAGAAACATTTACCGTAGACATTTATGCATATAAATAAACATAAGAATCAATTTTAAATTCGAGCTATTCAAAAACATTCAAATTATTCTTCAAAAATATCTATTTATGCAAAATACCTCTACATTTATCTTTTTTTAAAGGCTAACTGAAAGTAATTAATATCTGGATATTTTTTAAATCTTGACCGTATAAATCTAGAAATTTTATGCTAGAAATTCCATTTGAAATTTCGAAAAAAAAAAAATGTATCGCGCAGTTAAAAATTATTTACCATAAATTCTAGCAATTCTTTGAGTATAATATAAATTTCAAATTTTATTATATAGCCTCTTTGGTATTTTTTAATATGTTTTGAAGATTTCATACAATTCAGTTGAAAACTGCATGCTAAGAGCAAAAAATTTACTAAAAAAATTGACGAATATACAATAAAGTTTTACATAGAAGCAAAACTGAGAAGCTAAAGCGTAGCAATGAAAAATTTTGAGTATATCTGAAGTAGTTTTCGAAATATTTATTTTAAAGTTCAAAAATTTGTGTGTGTTATGTTATACTTAATATTAATTAAATGGTTAAAATAATATGTTAATAATAGTTATGTAATCGTTTGATGACGTATTCATATACTAATAAAAATTATAATGGTCATTGATGCGAATGTCAAGAATTTTAAATTCAGACATTAAGATATTGATGTAGAAAAAAAAAAACGACCATCTAAAATACATGAAAAATGCAGTCTGCTATAAAATGATCTTGACAAACAAAATACGGCATTTTCACTTATTATGGCAGAGCTGGCTTAGTCAGGGGCGATCTGGAAAAGCCGAGAGGGAACCGCGGTTTTGATGAATGCCACTCTAGCTTTTAAAGTTCTCAGGATAAAAATATATATATAAATTACAAATGTAAAAATAAGTCTTGTAATTTTCCATACATTTTTATAACAACGAATTGTGGAATTGGCTTCCAATACATTGTTGTGTTTGACAATATCTAAGGTAACCAAACCTACTTTAGATAGATTTGTACTACTTTTTCGTAACCGTATTCCTTTTAAAATTAATTCGTGCAGCCAAAATACACCTTTTGCACTCTTAAAAATTTATGTTAACTATAATGGTTAATTTTAATTTATGCAACTTGTGAAATGTTCATAATTAACCATTTCCGTCTAAACAGTTTACATGAAAAAAAAAGTTTGGACTTCCTCATTCATTAGGGAATTATATAAGATTTTAACATTAAGTTTTATTTTTCACCAAATAGGGTCGAGTGGTAGTGTATCGTGCTTCCACATCACAGGTCTGGGGTTCTATTAACGGGCTGGGAAAGGTCGACTCTGCCTTTCGTCCCCACTACATTGGGTCGATAAATGAGTACCAAGCTTGCTTGTGGTCTTAAGCACTGAAGGTCTCTCTTCAGACAGACCACCAAATCGGGACATCTGTTCATGCACCTCAGCGCCCAATGGTCTCGTATATTCGGATGGGCATAGTAGTTCCTAGCCCTCATGGATTGTTGTGCCACTGAGTTTGAGTTTTAAGTTTGAGGATTGCCTCACTTTGGGGGATACCCTTTAGATAAACTCATTTGCAATTAAACATTTTTCTTTCAATTACGTTTATTTCAGAAGGAAGTTTGATTTTTCAAATGTATTTGCTTAATAACATGTATATTTGTGTATTATATTAAAATTTTGATCAATCCAAAATTACATGTTTTTTGCTCCTCTAAAAGCTTTTAGGATTTTAGAACTGATTTTACAATCCATATACGTTTTATAGTAGTATATTTAAAAATGATAAATACATTTTTACGCCTGTGTGAGCTTTTGTGCCTCATTTATAAATATAAAAAATTGCATTCAGCTACAGTTTTTAAAATGTACTGAAATAAGTGGAGGAATAGGATATTTACATATTATGAATATTTTTGACTGCAGTAAGATATATTTATATTTCAGTTTCTTTGCAATTTGAATAGAAGTTGTAAGCCATTTTGCGAATAGTTTGATATTGAATATAAACCCATAGGCTGTTTAATATTGTAAAGTGTTTTATTTTGATACCAGCACACATTAAAATAAGGCTTATTTGCAGTTATATGATCAGCTTTAGTGATATTTAAATTTTCAAAAATAGTCTACACGTACGAAAACATTCTTTTAAAACCACACACCACATCTCTCATACTATGTCTTCCATACAGCAGGAAATATTTGTGTACACTCAAAAAATTTAATACAGGATACATTTCAAAATGTTAAAATTGTTTTTAAAATTTGGTATGGATACATTGTGGAACTGTCGGTTAACTTCACTGAACAAAATTGTTTTAAGTGTACTGTTTTTTGAAAGACAAAAATTAATTAGGGAGAACTTTTCTCACAATAGAATTTGTAATGACTGAATTGTGTGAAAACGTAGTTATCGATGTGTGACATTTTTCCTTGTAATAAAAGAAACAGAAAGATAAGAAATTAAACTTGAGTAGAAAATGGTTAGAAGTACTGTCATGCGCATTTAAAGAAGTATATCCCCCATTAAAATTAAAAATTATTGACTGAATGTGTGTTATGTCCATCACAAATGCCGATGTAGAAAAGAAATTTTTATTTAATACAAGAAGCTCGAAAAGGAGAACACTAGGAATGAAAATTTAGATTTTTTCCGAAAAATATTCAGTTAACAAAAAAATATCATTTATATGATTTTAATTAAAAGAAATTAAAAGTATTGAAATCCTTTTTATGTTATTTTAAATTAAAAATATAATTGAATAGAGAAAGATCGGTTTTATTTCATAAATATAATCATCGTATGTATATCACCGTATGCACCATTTATTGTCTTATTGTTTAAAAAAAGAGATAGGGCCTTTGCTCTTTTACCTCATTACTTTTTTAAAAACAGGAAAGTGAGCGCATTTTCTTACTCTCATATTCAAAAATGAATACAGGATGCTTTTTTTCTGGTTCAAATCGAAATACCAATATATATATATATTTTAATTTTTAAAAAAAAATGACAGAAAAATAAATTTTGTTTGAAGAAAATATAATTATTTTTCAACTTCTAACACACTTTTTATTTCATTTTTTCCTTTTTTTTACCCTTCATTTTGTTTTAATTTTACTGTGACTGAACATATAGGGGAAACGACTGACATACAAGATTGCCCAAGGCAACTTAACAGCTAGCTGTAAACGATTGATCTCTTGGGTCTTACTTGACAAAGGAACCGAACTAAGTTATAAAATTGTCCCCGTTCGACCTCCCAAGTTTTAAAAGGGGGAGAGGAAAGAAGACTGTTGCATTTTTAAAGCGAACGGAAAAATAACAGTAAACGCTTTCGGAATAACTTTTCAGGAGGAAGCTAACCACCCAGAGGGTTAAATCATACACACATGGACAATTATTTAAATACTTATTTTGGAATTAATTTATTTTTATCAAACAAAACTATTGAATCGCAAATAAAATGATACTTTTAAGTTCTCCTTAAGCATTCAAATAGATAAATTACATCAACAAATACCACAAAAGATGATTTTCATACCTTGCTCAAGTTTAAAAGGAGGTAAAGTGGAAGAATTAGTATAACAAGCTATCTTGGGTACCTTTAAAGAACTGAAATAATTAATCAAATTGGCAAACAATAATTCTACATAATGTAACAAACAGAAACACAGGAAATATATTTGACCTTACCTATAATCCATTGTGACTAATAAAAACTCATTATAGCTTTCCCCTTCAATGCTTAAATCTTCTAGATACTTGAAATAGTCTTTTTCACCAATAACATAATCCACAGCTAAAAATCCTAGTAAGATACGGCGATTGATATTGTTTTTCAATTACAAATGGAAAAAAAAAAAAGATACAATTTTTGATAAATTTAAATCCTACTTAAAAAAAGCTGAAATATTTTTAAAAATCTTGCTACTGATATTTTAAAATATTTTATGAAACAAATTTGTTTTATTAACTCAATTTTCAAATTTTTTGCAGTATGCATTAAATAGTATTTAATTTCTTTTAATATGAAGTAGAGGGATATTTTTTAATGCAAGTATGCAGGAGGAATCTGCAAGAGTAAACAACTTGATTTATGAGGTTAAAAAATTACATTGCACTTATTTAAAAAGTTCATTTTTAATTACAAAATTTTTTAAGAATTGAAACGATTTCATACAAATGTATAAAGCAGTTGATATTACTGAAGAATATAAGGGTTAAATGGATAATTTTTGAGAATTAAACTATATTTTCGAGGAGATTATTTATTAAGAGTTTATCAATTTTTTTAAACCTCAATGGAACCTATTTTACAGATAAAAGTTTATTTTATACAAAATCAAAATGTAAATTGTAACATTTAAAATAAAAAAAAAATTATAATTTTCAGAAAAATACTGATGGTTGTAACATTCAAGGCTTATTATACTTAATTACATAACTATAAAAAAATGTGATGTATATAAATTACTCAGTTTTACATTTTGCAAATTCATAATTATAATCTATTTGCAGCTTTTATGTGTCATTATTTATGAAATACATTTAATTTATTTCAAAGTGATTGTATTAGTTTTAAGTAGAGCCCGATAATAAGGAATTCATTTACATATTTACAACTTTAATTAATAAAATAATAATAATTAAATTAATGTTAAAATTAACCAGAAAAATGGATATATATATTTAATATAATATTCATTTTTATAAAAATTCTCATATAATAGGAATGATAAAAAAATGAATCAATGAATTGTACTGATTCTTTCCAAGGTACAAAAAAATATATAATGCAATTTACCTCTTCCTTTTTTATTTGGTAATATCTCTTCATCAGGTTGCAAAATGTTCAGCAACGCTCCAATTTTTCCCTTTTCGCTCATAGCTAGCCAAGTGCCTCCTTCTTTCCCAGGTTCCAAATCCATTCCTAAGGATTGTTAAGAGTATATCTATCAGTATATAAGTCACCATAGATGCTGAATTCTAAACCATAATCAAATGACGGATGACAACTGAATAATCTCTTTACAAGTTTCCACAGTATAAGAGTTTAAGAAAACAACTCTTTCTGCAATTGAAAAACTTCTAACATTTGGGAGAAAATTTACAATTCAAATATAAAGAAAAGTTTATGGTCATAAGCTACATAATTTCAAAATTTTTTTAAACTTCAATAGCCTTTTGCAACTTGACACAGTTAGAAATTTACCTCCAGGTTTAAAATTCAAACTCAGATAAAATTTAATTTAGGCATTGTAATTATATTAACTAAAAAGCAAATTGAAAAATGACAATTAGGGTAAATTGATGTATTTTATTACAGAATAAGAATGGGATAAAATAATAAATATAACCTCTGAAGAAACCAAATTTAATAAAAACCAAAAATATATCCTTTCTAAAAATAAGCCTTGGTCCAGAGCTGGCATAAAAAAAAAAATTAGTAATTTAAGTTCATTAAAATTGATGGCTAAATCAAATTTGACTATAAAAACTGAATAATTAATCAAAGAATGACACATAAAAGTGAAATTTATTCTAAAAATATTGTTTTTTTAGAAGTAAATGTATATAAAGAAAAATTTGCACTACTGACATACGTGATCAATCACCAAAGATTTTTCATTTAGGACAAACTACAGTGAAATATGTTTAACGTGAAAACGCTTCCGACAAAATATTGGTTAACACAAAAAAATACAATGGTCCCAACAAATTACTATGTATTTTTGTTCTCTTAATATGAAATGAAAATTGCTTAACACGAAAAGATTTTTTCTGGGAATGAAAGAAATACAAAAAACATCAGCCTCACAGCTATATTTAAGAGGGGTGAGAAATGAAAGAGGTGTTTTTGTAGAAAGGAGGCTAACTTGGCTTTAAAATAACCCCCGGAATAGCCTGTGAAATGAGCAATTTTGTTATCTAAGCTACTTTCACCCTCCGTCCTTACACAAGCCTCACAAAAACATCTCATCAAATGGCTTTGAAATTTGTTGATGAGTACATCATAGTGTGAGTAAAAGCCTGTGAGTTTGACACATTATTTTTTCTATTTTAGAAGAACTTCCCCCTGAATACAATGGCAAAGAGCTCAGAGGGAAAGCAAACAGTTATTTTGTTTAAAATGAAGATAGAGCTTCTTAAGGCCATTAATTGAAAACAGAAATCTATTGGTATAGCTTATTATTTTAACAACAATAATTTAAAAAAAGAGTAAATTATGTAAATGTTGGAAAGGTTTTTACTAAGTACATGCATATACGCATATCTATGAAAATAAATGTAAAATAAACTTAATTTTGTAGAACGTATGTTTTTTTTGCAACATCCTTTAATACGAAAAAACATTTCAGTCCCCTCAGGTTTGATTTTCACTGTACGTTATCTAGAGGAAGAGACAGACTACAAATGAGATATGTTTGATCTAGGAGAGCATGTATTCCATGAAGAAGTGCGAAACATTTCCCAGGGAAAACAAAAATTTCCAATCAAAGATAACCAATGGCATGTAGTTGATATGAAAGTCCCAAAATATTTACTTCTATAGATATTAAACTTAACATATAAATGCAAAATATGGAAGGGATTTATTCTGAAAGGGGAAAGTACTGTTGAAAATGTATATGGTACATATTGAAGTAATATGCAGCATTTCCAGAATTCCAAATAAGTCAAATTTGAACAAGGAAAATGAATTGGCAGAAAAGCTAATACTTCTAGTTACTTTTAAAAAACTTTTAAATTTCTTCAAATTATTTTTTAAAAATATTTTTTTTACAATTTAGATAATGAGGATATTATTTTACTCTAACGATGGTTATAAGTATTAAAAAAGACACTTCAACATATTAAGAATTTTGATTGCTAACTCCATTTTAAATAGCTGGTTAACTGCATGTGATAAACTTTCTAAATGAGTAAATAGACCAGCAAGAAAAGCAATGCAACATATTCATGTCTTCAACATATACATGGAAACTAAGAAACTTGAAATTATAGCATATTACAATATAAATAAAGGTTGAGTAGACTTTCTGGATGAGAAATACTTGAAGCCAGTAGTGCACACAGGAATTTTTCAAGAGAGGGGGAGGGGTTCAGGGTCAAATGTCCACCATTCTTGTATCATGCTCCTTTTGATTTTGAGAATAAAAAACAGTAAAAAGCTAATTATTGAATACATAATTAGCATTAATTAATAAAATTAATCATTAAGAACAAATATTTAATTAAATTGTACATACTACATACTTAGTATTATAATCAATTGGAATAAAAATCAAGGGCTTTGAGGGGAGGGGTTCTGGATCCCTAGGACCCCCTAGTGTGCGCCACTGCTTGAAGCACTTCTTAAGTTGTCACACATCATATATACATTCCAAATTGAAACAGAGACTGTTAAAGTTATAATTTATATACATCTATATTATATATGAAATATTTATATCCATTGAGTGATTATATTGTATTTGTGACAACTGATGGCCTAATTTTTAATTCATAATATATATTTCTAAAAGTTCTATGTTTTATTTCAACAGAAATATAACAATGGAACTAATTTCAATGTGTGTAGAAAGCAAACATCAAAACATAGAACAATCACTGACAAATTAGTATGTTTTAGATGTTACAGAAAATGAAACAAAATGTTTTGCTACTGTGAAATTATAGTAATAAAAATAAATAGAAAGGAACATTTTTTTTGGTGCTTACGTACAATCACAACAATCCCAAAGTTCAAGATAACTCGTCAATTTGGCAATCCTGATTTTACATGTGTCTTATGCACTGAATTGGTAACCATGTGCTTTGTTTCATATAATGTCACTAATATGATTGCTGTCACCTAGCCAATATGGTGGCTACAACCCTCAGCTTGTAACCGAGTGGGTTCAGGTTCAAATCCCGAGTAAGACTTGGTTGTACCTTCTTCGAGAAAGAAGTCTGTCTTTCGCCTGAAATGGATTCCCGTCTCGAAAGGAAAAGCAGCGCACCTCTTCTTGTTATATGCTGGGATCATCGTTTGTAATATAATCTGTATTCTTCTATGGTTGTATTACATGTTTCTGTTCATCTATCTCACGTCTTCCGTATGCATCCCAGTAATAAACACACAGCAACAAGAATACAGTTGCTATAATATGTAATTACTGGATTTTTAAAGTAAGTTTTTAAGGGGGAGGATTGCTCATCATATGTTCTTTATCAATATATTATCTTGCACATGATGGATTGAATATTGTTCTTTCTTTTATAACATGAAATTAATTTGTTTCCCTATGTGGAACCAAATTATATCCCATTTTAAAACAAAGTGTTACTTTAAAAAAAATACAGAATAAAGATAAATACATAATCACTCTAAAAATTAAAAGATTTAATAGTTCTTCTTTTGAATGACACATTATCGACAAATTAACAGGATTAATGAATATACCTCCAATGACATGAGGATGTTTATCCCAAAAACTGGCAAGCCTTGTTGGTCTGTTGTAGATTTCATCTCGGACATTTATCAAAACCAAATAAAATTCATTTTCACTGGCATTTGGATTCACATTAAAGACTAATAGGCACATCTGCAAGAAGTTTGCAAAATACATTATTAGAAAGGTTGTGTGAGAAAAAAACACCCCTACATAAATACTTTGTTACCTATGTTAGATTTAATAAACTATTTAACATTATTAAATATATAAAGTTTAAAAATAATTTAAAATGTGTAACATCAAATAATGTATACGTAAAACTCCGAGTAATCAATTGAAGAATGATATGAAAATATCAACCCCAATAATGTCCTAAGTCATTCAGTTATACAAGACATAAGTAAAAAAATTTAATTTAATTACATAATAAAATAACAGCTATGTTAAGGACAAGTAATTCCAAGAAATAAAAATTTTAAGCAATGAAATAAATTTAAATTTATTCAAGTTTTTATGTAGATCCATATTTTACACTATATTAAAATAGATATATCTTCAATTGTATTTTCAGTACATTACAACATAGAAATCATAACATGTTGTGTAAAGAAATTCTGGACATCATTGAGATAAAACTGTGATAATTTTTTTAATAAAGATAATAAAATGAATGTAAAAAGTTTCATCAGCCTTTTAGGCTAAGAAAAAAAAAAACTATATCTAAAAAAATATCAAGTTATTACAGGAATTTAATATAAAACTTTATGCATTATATAATAAAATTTTTGAATATTTTATTTCATTTATCATAGACTACAAAGATAGAAACAATTTTAAAATAAAACATAGTAAAAATATTTTTGAAAACAGAAGCCCAGAATATTTGTTTCTATTATTTTAAATATTTAAGTCAATAAATAAATAAAAACAATATATGATATTAATAACTTAAAGGTTTATTCATAATCATAATTATAAGCTTTTAAATTTCAGAAGAAAAATTTCATGTTTTTTTTATACGATAAATAATAATTAGGAACACAATAACTATTTGGTGTAAGGGAAAATTCTGTCGTTTTTGAACACATGGACTTTTATGTGTTGTCAATCTTTAGCAAGAAGTTTGATCTAACTAAAACTGGTTTAAACAATTGGATTAGTATTATTAGTACTATTGAAGATTTATACATATTTTTTTGCATTTTAGTTAGTTCTTTTAAACTTGCAAAACTGCCACCATGTATGTTGTTTGAGTTTCAAAAAGGGAACACAAAGGAGGCAAAAAGGAACTTGTGTGAAGGTGAGATACTACCATCTACATCCAAAGCTGGTATGCATAAGAAGGTTATGTCGTTGGTGAGATAACAAAGGTATAATGCACTATGAGTTGCTGAAAGAAAATGAAATGGTTATTTCTGTGTTCACAATTTGATGCTGCTTTGAACAAAGATTCAATATAAATATCAATCTTTAGCCAATTCTGAAAGGGTGCAATTCTTCATCACAACAGACTACACATAGCAAGGAACACCACATAAAAAATTGCAGAGTAGGGTTAAGAAAATTTACCCCAGCCCAGCATATACTCCTGATATTACCCTGTCTGACTTTCATCAGTTCAAATTACTGTAAAACTTCCTTGATGGAAATAATGCATAAATTATGAGGGTGCCCCAATGGCAGTGGATGAATACTTCGTCTCCAAAATAGAGAACTTTTTAGGGAGTTATATAAGCTGCAAGACATTGTAACTCACACAGGGCATTATATTTTAAATTAAAAGTGAAAAAAATGTTTTCTTTCTTCTTTAGGGGGAAAAAACCCCCCCGACAGAACGAACCCTTACACTCAATATTTAACAAGCAACGGAAAAATCTGCAGAGTGCTGGGAATTTTTTTTTTAAAAAAGTGGTATTTAAACGCTGAAAATATACTATAAAAATATAACAAAAAAAAGCAAATTTATTACAACAGACATACTATGATGGAAAGTAAAAAAAAAGTTAATCCTCTCTACCTTAGCTAAAATAATTTGAATTGTTTCAAAACAAAGAATTTTTATGCTACTTTTTAACTCTTAAACTGAAATAAATACTTATATCGAATATGTGAGATTTATTAAAATGAGTAAAAAAATAGCAAATTTAAGGAAGGATACACTTTCGTATATCATCCCCTAAAGTAAACATCCTTCTATTGGTTGAGAATTTAAAGCTATTGACATGCTTGATTGGTAACAAATAGCATGAGAGAGTAGAGTAGTTGGTTTTGTTTTTAGTTTGCACTGCAAATAAACCATTGTTTATGATTGTTTCGTTTTCACGTTGAAGCATGTAAAATAATTTGAACTTTTTATTTTTAAAGTCAAATTAAATTTTCCCATAATTTTTTTTTGAAAAAAGGGGCAATTACACCACATGGTTAAACTTCTGTTGGATGAGGTGACATAAGGACATTTTAAATAGATATTGAGGCATATGAATTCAAAAAATCGTATCCTAACTGCATACTATTGTACATAGTCATTTCCTTTTACAACATCTTATACACCTGTGGTTAAAAAGGACCTGATATTTATAACTGCTACAAAACGTAGCAATAGATTTTGTGGTGAAATTGCCGCGGTTTAATCTTAGGAATCATGGCTGCCCATCCAGTATAGTGGTTAGTGACGCTGTGGTGCAGTAGGGCCTGGAATTGAATCCCGGAGAAGGTATGGATATTTGTAAATGTATAGTGCGTTTGCGGCATTGGAGTACTCTAAATAGCCATTGAGCCGCATTTCCTCTCGTGAGGTTGGTGTTAGAGGAAGAGAGGTAGGAGGTCCCTGACCATGCACAGGGCGTTCTTCCTCAAAATTGGAGTGAAACCAAGTCAAATCGTACTGTCATCTGCATGGTGCTCAAAGCTACGGCTAACGACATACGTATAATTAGCCCCTTGCCACGATGAATTTCGTGGGCCTTGATCTGATGTTACTGTCGATCAGGTGGAAGAAGTAACAACAACAACAAAATGACCCCGAGTCTGCTAACATGACATCCCTCTGTGAAGCAGTACCTCGTCGATGAATTTGGGGAGCAAACAATTGGGTTTGGAATTGTCAAAGAATGATCTCCACGTTTGCCTGATCTGATTCCATTGGACTTTTTCATGTGGGGATACATGAAAAAGGAGGTGTATGCAACCCTTCCACAAGCATTGTAGGACCTTAAAGGACGCATTACGGAAGGTTGTGCCAACGTTTCACGCACCGTGCTCCAATGTGCGTAGCGTAACATTCAAACAAGGATCCAAATGTGCATTGCAGCTGATAGTGAGAACTTTAAACATGTTATATAAATGTATGTTGTTATATAATTAATTCTTTTTTTCCCACCTCAGATTTTTTCTGATGTCACAGCGTAGGGAATTACGAAAAAACAAATGCGTGTTTTAACCGTTCTATTTTTTGCATTAATGTCTAAGCAACTTCGTGAATCATCTCCCCCCTCCTATCTCATTTCATTTTGGAGATAGGAATGCTAACTCTGAAAATTTCCACCAGGTTACACTGTAGTTAGTTTTATTCAGGGCTTCGAACCGGAACTGAACCGAACACCGGGAAAACCATTATTTTGGTTGGAAATGAACTGAAAAAAAAATCGGTTTATTTCGGTTCGATATATTTTCAGTCATTTTGTTACTGTAATTAACGCATCAATATTTTCTAATTTAACGTCAACCATACAATTACCATCATTACATGCATATTGCTTCTCGATTTCCTGTTTTGATGTTTACTAGTACTTTTCTGTTTCAGTTTAGCATGAAACTACTTGTAGAAGGCAGATTTAATTCAGTTGAAGGCGCTAGATGATTTTTTAAGAAAAATATTAGTCTGAGTAATATTTTTAGCATTTCAGCTTACGATCATCCACGGATGTTTGTATTGACTGTTTAGCAGGGGCGTAGCTACCACCATATCAATAGTACAGGCCCTCTACATAACAGGGGTCCCTAACACGTATAATATTTGGACACTTTCAAATAAGCTTTATCAATGCGATTCTTCATTTATTTTCTTAAGAAGGCTCCCTCCCTCCAGGAATTTTGATACAGGGCCCACTCAGGACTAGCTACGCCAGTGCTGTTTAGATAGACAAACCAGAATCCCGAACCTAGTTGTCAAATGCGATTTTGATAGTGAATAACAATACCAATGTTCGCCGTTCTAGGCTAGGCGGTCGTACCGTACATGCTGGTATCAATTCACATAGTGTAGCAATTAAAAAAAAAGAACAAAATCTTCTAAATTTTGAAAGGATAACATTTTTTGTCTATTATAGAATTATATTTTTAGAACAAATAAAAATATACATAAAATAGAAATTATTCATTCGGAACTGAACCAAAATTGTTATTTTTGGCGAAACGAAAACCGGAACTGAACCAAAACCCGTTATTTTTGGCGAAACGAAAACTGGAACGGAACCGATATACGAATACATTTTTTTGTTGAACCGGAACGAAAAAAATTTTAGTTCGAAGTTCTGGTTTTATGCAGTAGTGCATGGTTACTTTACCTAAAAATCGCTGTTTTGAATATAGCAGCAGCTGTTCTGATAAGTGGCCAGGGACTTTAGTGGGCATCACTGGCGTAGTTAGTTCCCTGAATGGGCCCCCTATCAAAACTCGTTCGGGGCCCTTTTTTAGCAATGAAAACATTGTTAGTGGTATTGTAGTTACACATGCTGGAACTCTTGTAGCTTGGGGGCCCGTATCATTGATACAGCTGATACGGCAGTAGTTGCGCTCCTGGTGGGCTTACTGCGTATACGAGAAAACTCTGATTTATGAATAAATAGTTTTTAATATAACTTATATATATATATATATATATATATATATATATATATATATATATATATATATATATATATATATATATATATATACACTCTGTCGCAAAAAATATATGCACCCAGAAGAAATCAAGCTACAATCACGAAACTCGGCAAGAATGTAGTCTGGTAAGAGATATGCAAATGATTAAAATTTCGAAGCCAATGAGACAAGGCTAAGTGTGCTACGCGCATATTAGTTGCGCAACTGGGAGAGTTTAAAAGCATGAGTACGAGCGCCGTACGGCTATCCAAACGAATCTGATGACTTTGATAGACGATATTGAGACTTAGGATGCCTCTAAGACGTAACCGGCGGCAGTACGAGCAGCTGACGGACTTTGATAGGGGCCGTATAATAGGCCTCAGAGAAGCAGGTTGGTCGAATAGACGTATCGGCCGCCACCTCGGTCGGAGCGATATGGTAGTTGCTCGGTGTTGGCAACAGTGGATCACAGAAGGTAGAGTGTACCGTCGCAGAGGGTCAGGACGTCCCAGGAACACAAATGATCACGAGGATCGTGCAATCAGAAGAGTGGCCACTTCGGCACCAACAACGTCGCTAGCATCGATTCAACGCCACTTACCTCCTTCCAGACATCCAGTGCCATCAAGATAAACCATAAGGAGACGACTGACCGAAGTTGGCTTGAGAAGCCGACGTCCGCTAAGACGCTTACCACTGACCCCACATCATAGACAGTGTCGACTGGATTTTTGCCGACCTCGGGCAACTTGGAGTGTGACAGACTGGAGACGTGTCATCTTCAGTGATGAATCCCGATTCAGTCTCAGTGATGATGACCACCGCACACGTGTCTGGAGGCGCACCGGCCAGCGGTCCGATCCGGCATTTATTGTCGAGCGGCATACAGCAATTTCACAAGGTGTGACAGTGTGGGGAGCAATTTCTTGGGACACACGATCATCTTTAGTGGTCCTTCAAGGCACTTTGACAGCTCGCAGATACGTGGACGATATTTTAACGCCGATTGTGCTACCCATGCTATCAAGTCGCCTAGGTGCCATTTATCAACAGGATAATGCTCGTCCACATACTGCGCGACTCTCCCAACAATGTCTTCAAGGATATGACGTCCTACCATGGCCTTCCAGGTCACCAGATCTTTCGCCAATAGAGCATGTCTGGACGCGCTGGGAAGGCAACTGCAGCCGTCCCGAGATACAGGAGAATTAACTGCGCAGATGCAAAGACTATGGCAGGATCTTCCACAGGGGGTCATAAGTGATCTAATTGAATCGATGCCACGCCGAATTTCGGCTTGTATAGCTGCCAGAGGTGGCTTTACTACTTACTGATTTTTAACCTTTTGCAAGCTGTAACCGCTTAATAAAATGATATTTTGTTCTGAATTTTTAATCATTTGTTTATTTTCATATACACTACATGCATACCAAATTTCGTGAATGTAGCTCAATTTCTTCTGGGTGCATATATTTTTTGCGACAGAGTGTATATATATATATATATATATATATATATATATATATATATTTCGTACGCATGAAATATACATATGAAGTAATCAACAATTTAAAATTTTTCTATTACTATATGATTTGGATCGGTAAGATCGTAAAGTTAACTTTTAGGTATCAGATAATCATTAAAATTTAGATTTTCAACCAATATAAAAGCCAATCTACGGTCTAAGTTTACACAATTTAAACATGTCTGAAAATAAGCAATTTTAAATTTTCTCACAAAACAATATTTTGTAAAAAAAAAAAAAAAAAAAAAATTAAGATATTCAATCTTTATTTGAAACAGGAATTAAATTTAATATTATACCTGGTAAATAAGTACAACAATTCGTAAAATTTTTGAAAACTACATACATTTCAAAAGAAAATTTAAATAATTTTTTTATAACTCAATAATGAGAACTAAAATTCATGAGTGTTACAGAAATGTTGATTAAGAAATCAGAAATAAATAAAGCAGCCAATCTCTCGATGAGATATTAATGAACTGAATGAAGATATTAATTAGAGCAGAGTGTATTAGAAAGTTTATAAATTCATTGGAAGTATAGTCATAAATAAAATATAATTTTAATTAAAATTTTCACATGTTAAATATATTTCACAATTTTTTTGTTTCATTATTTTTAATTAGAATAGAAAATAAATTCTGACATGAAATTGCAACTATACACTGGTGTGCAAAAATTAAGGACGAAGTCGAAAAATTAGCATATCAGCTGAACGAAGAGGCAGAGCGGACAGAAAGACCAATCAGGAGATTAAGTAAAGTGATGTACGGTAGCACATGCGCAGATATGCAGGTAGACGTAATGGGGGAGTGTCTGAGTAGTATAAAGCATGTTGTCGGTGTAAGATCAGTATTTCTGGCAAAGAGATTGCACGCCGTATAGCAGTTAAAATCACACCGAGTTACTGCCTCAGCGAGAAATGGCGAATAATCAATCTGTTAGACGACATCTGGATGCTTTTACCCGAGGTCGAACCATTGGGAAGTTTGAGGAAGGCCGCAGAGTTCGGAATTGCTCACAGCATCGTTTCACGACTTTGGAGACAATTTCAAACTACAGGAACAGCTATCCGGGGGTTCAGTAGTGGTCGTCCACGCGGAACCACACCCGCAGATGACCGGTACATTGTCTTACAGGCCAGAAGAAACAGGCGGCAGACAGCGGGAGAAATCGCTAGACACACGACACAGGCGACTGGATGACCGATATCGCGTTTTACCGTGGCCAGAAGACTGCACGGTGGTGGTCTGTTTGCACGACGCCCTGTACGGTGTGTACCTTTAACGCCTGCCCATCGGAGAAGGCGTTCTCTGTGGTGCCGGGAACACCGGAATTGGAGAGACAATGAATGGGGACGAGTACTCTTTACAGATGAGAGCAGATTCAGTTTGAGTAGCGATTCTCATCGCATACTCATCTGGAGAGAGCGGGGAAGCCGCAATCATCCCTCGAACATCATTGAAAGGGACAGATATGGAGGTCGCGGTGTTCTCGTTTGGGGAGGCATCATGCTTGGTAGTCGTACAGACCTTCACATCTTCGACGCAGGTTCAGTCAACGGGACCCGTTATTGTAACGAGATTCTTCTTCCATATGTGCGTCTTTTTAGAGGCGCTATGGGTCTGCAGTTCCTTTTTATGGACGACAATGCACCATGTCATCGCACAGTAGCTGCCGAACAGCTCTTAGAGAGTGAGGATATTGAACGTATGGATTGGCCGGCACGATCTCCGGATCTCAATCCCATCGAGCATGTATGGGATTTTCTAGGCAGACGCTTGGCAGCTCGTACCTTACCACCAGTAACGATTCGAAAGCTTCGATTGGCGCTGCAAGACGAATGCGCAGCAATGCCTCAACAAGTCATTGACACCCTCATTCTCAGCATGGGCAGACGCTGTGAAACCTGCCTAGCAGTCAGGGGAGATCATATCCCCTACTAAAGACCGGATGTTTCTTGCTGGACACCCATCACAGGGATGTTTCGGCCTTCAGTCGCATTGCGCTCCATGCTACTTTTTCAATCTGTGAAGGTCCCCTTGGACCTCACTTTGAGAACGAGAATAAGTAGGAGTCAGATAAGAACCAGTAGCCATTTTTATAAATAACTTTCTTTATTTGGTTATCTTATCCAAATAGAATCAAAGACTTATTAACAAATATATCTAAATAGTATTATGAGGTTTAATAAGGGTCTTTCCTTTAAATTAACTTAAATATTTAATGATCCAATTAATTAACAATTAGAATATCGATCACGCAGAGATTACCACGATAAGAGATCCCAGAATTATATTCTATAATGTTCCTATTGAACATTTAACTTTAATCTCTCACTCCTAATATAAAAATGAGACTTTAAATATAAATCAATATTTACCACACAATCTCAACTCTTCTTGAGATTAAATTATCCACCAAGAAATCTTCAATTATAAATTTCTAATTTCACTATTATACTTTTCTGCTTCAATCTCTCTCTCCTACTGCTCTAACTTTACTATTCCGTTTAACTTAAATACTTTATCTAATCTGCATAACAAGGAATCCTGTCCTCTTTTTGGAGCTGATTGGAAATAGGTAGAGAATTAAATTTCCCTAAAAAAGACGACTCAGAAGGTTAGTGATAAAGTTCCGTATAGATTTGTCACAAATCAAGCTTCTTTTTATCCCTCTGATTTCTCTTTTAGTAAGTGTTGCTTACATTACACATGTCCTTACGTATTGGGGATCTTACGGTATTAAATGTGTTGATTTGGAAAGCTTTTGTACAAAGTTATATTGAAAAAACCGTCTCGTCCTTAATTTTTGCACACCAGTGTATATAAAAACACTATTTTTTCAATGTCGATGGAGCTTTTCTTTAAATTCTTCTGAATTTTTTGGCAGAAAAAAAATGTACCTTATACAATTAGTGAGTTTTAGTGATTATATTTATATTCATTGGAGGATTAGCATACAAATTGTAATGGTCTCTGGGGACCTCACTTTGAGAACTATAATAATTAGGAGACGTAAAAGAACCAGTAGCCATTTTTATAAATAACTTTCTTTATTTGAATAACTTTCTCAATTAAAATCGAAGACTTATTAACAAATCCGAATTATAATATTATGAGGTTTTAAATATAATATGTTTTAATTTAACTCAATTAATTAATAATCTAATTAATCAATTCATTAAATAACGATCACGTAGAATTTATCACGATAAGAGATCCCAGAATTATATTCAATAATGTTCTTAATGAACATTTAACTTTAATCTCACTCTTAAAACTTTAATGAGACTTTAAATACGATTTTATATTTACCACTCGGAATCTCAATTCTTCATGAGAACAAATTATCTTCAACTACAATATTTCAATTCAAATTCACTATAACTCTATGTTTCAATATCTATCTCCTACTGCTCTAACTTTACTATTTCGTTTGACTTAAATACTGAATCTAATCTGCATAATAAGTAATCCTGTCCGCTTTTTGGAGTTGATTGGAAATAGGTAGGGAATTAAATTTCCCTAAAAAGGTCGGTTCAGAAGGTTAGTGATAAAGTTCCGTATAGATTCGTCACAAAATCTGCAAACATTAAGTGAAATGCATCGGAGAAAACAGTAATGTGTGCAATTTTTTTTAGCATAAAGATTCTCCAAAAAACATAATATTTTTCTCTAGATAGAAGCAAAAGTTATTTTAAAGCTCCATAAGAACTTTTTTTTTCAGTATGGTATGATTTTCAAAGAATTTATTTTTTGAATTTTTTTCCATTTAAGGGGAAAAAATTAATTTGTGCTTACATTAAATCCTTTTACTGTATTTTTAAAAAAATCCTCTGAACGTGTTGATAAATTGTTCGAAGTTTTTTCTCACTAAAAATAGCCCGTTTTTAATAATACTGTATTACTTAATTCCAATTAAATAAAAATTAAATAAAAAATTCCTTACATTCTACTTTTTAAAGAAATTAAAGAACTATATAAACTGCATTGAAATTTTCGTGAATTTTGCATCTTTAGACTTTTTAGACACTAAATAAGTAATCAAAATATTGTTAAAAGTGTAAATTATTATTTTTTAATTGTAGTTAGCAACACACACAATATATATAAAAAAATGCACTTTAAGGAAGAAATAGGCATAATTCCATCCCATTGATAAAATTAACAGCATTATACTAAGATAAGTTTGAAAGAAGAAAAAAACGATTTTTTTTTGTTTTTTTTAAATCGAAGCAATTAATCTTTTTGCTTTAATACTTTAAATTTCTGGAAAAAAAAATTAAAGGCTTTTTGTATATGATACAATTTTTTTTCTCATATAAATTAACATTAATCATGCCATGAAAATAGAAACAAAATACTATTTTACTATATAAGCCAGTGCTTCTCAAACTTTCAATACTCGCGACCCAATATTCAGTTATCATTTTCATCACGCCCCCTCAATACAATAACATTGTATTGAATTCAATGATACAATACTTTGACATTAAAGCTACAGTCCGACTTTAACCTCTTATGTGCCACCGACGTATATAAACGTCTCGCTCAGCCAAAGCATTAATCTTCTGGACGTATATATGCGTCTTTCCGCAGTACGATTTTTTGTGTGCACTGCTATCCATAAAATTATTCCTAAGGCTTTGGAATACAATAAAAGGACCTTGACAGTCTTTGCAAAAGATTTACTTGTTTCAGAGGATTTTGCTTATTTATTCCTTTTCTCCTCCCCCTCTCCCGAAAAAAACATCAAAATACGCGCGTCTACGTGGAAAACCGTGGCATCGGGGACCAATCCATGTAACTTTTAATCGACAGTTAAGGAATTCATTATAAACCGTGCAAATCATGGAGATAAGTGTTAATACAAGCCCATGGGGTCACTGGTAATTATCAAAAACTTGTTCTAAACTTAGTATTGTTAAATTAATAATAAAATACATTGTACAGTATAGATAACTTTTATAAGTGTATTATATCAGTGTAAATGTGTATTTCCTATTTTATTATGTCAGAAAGTATTTTGCTTGCTTACTTTAAGTAAATTAATAATGTTTTGAATAATCTTTAGTTTTCAGCTTTTCAATATGCTCGCGCCCCCTGTAGAGTTATCACGCCCCTCAAGGGGGGCGCGCCTCACAGTTTGAGAAACGCTGATATAAGCAATTTTAAAATAATTAAAAAAATCAAGTTGCTATTTCAATGCCTACAATGTTTTGCTTTGTTCATTTAGATCAGGGGTAGACAAACTTTTCCAGGGTACGGGCTACTTCTAATTTTTTGAAGGTGTTGCGGTAATGGTGGAAAAGTTGTTGCACACCCCTTGGCATAGGTTTGGTGAGCTAAGCAAAAAAAGAAAAAAGAAAAAGAAAAAAAAAGGTCTACAATATTTTTTTAATAACTTAATATAATTAGTACGGAATGTGCTACATAACTACAATAAAATAAACTTACACTTTTTAGACCGCGTTTAAACAGAAAAGCAAGTTATAAACGTAATAATGACAGCCGCAAATATAATAATTTCAAATGATGCATTTGTTATGCAACATTTCAAAATACATTAAATAATAAAATATTTTCAGATAAGGTTAATGCTCATAGTTGTAGTCAATAGAAGACTTAGCTTGCATACTGTCAGCCAATCCGGAATATTTCGGTACGTGATTACTAACTGCTAATCTTCAGGTGGTCACCTCAAAATGTCATGGTGGTCCACCGGTCGACCGCGATCGATTTAATGTTTGAGCAGTGTCTCTTAACACGTGTGTCGCAGCATAGCAGTATGTCGTGCTGTAAGGTTTTTTGACAAATAATTAACTTTGAAATAGTAAACGATTGCTAAGTGATGTTTCTTGCTGGACACTCATCACAGGGATGTTTCGGCCTTCAGTCGCATTGCGCTCCATGCTACTTTTTCAATCAAACTTCTTTTTATCCCTCTGATTTCTCTTTTAGTAAGTGTTGCTTACATTACACATGTCCTTACGTATTGGGGATCTTACGGTATTAAATGTGTTGATTTGGGAAGCTTTTGTACAAAGTTATATTGAAAAAACCGTCTCGTCCTTAATTTTTGCACACCAGTGTATATACATATATATATATATACATATGCCAATCATGAATCTAATTTTTAAAAATTTGTTCCATGCAATGTTTTGCAAAAAACAGTTTTAAGCATCGAAAGATATTTATTTCCTGTATATATTAACCATATTATATGATGTGGAAGTTGAATGAACTATCTACACTTTCCTCAACAGCCCTCGACGGTGGCTTAAAATCGCCAATAGCCCTCAAGTTGTTTCAATGTAACGTTAATTAGAAATTTGTAAATTTCTTTCTTTCATTTAACTCCAACCTGGTGCATTTTAAAAGAAACTTGAGTATCCAATCTTATTTTCACTTGAACTTTTATTAAAAAGGCAACATTCTCTCCTCCAGAAATTTAAAATTAGACTTCTGAATTACACGTTAAGTGATTTGCATTTTTATGCTAGGATTCACTGAGAGTGAAGCTTCTATTTCAATTAACTGTATGCTAGGTTTATTTACAAGCAATAACAAGACTAGTATCGTATCGTATAAATAAGAAAGATTTCTTTTTCAATTACTACTCTTAGTTTCCTCTCTCCCTATATATATATCTTTTTTAAATTTTCAGTCTTTAATAAAATACTTTCTATTCATCCATTCAAAGAAGGAATTGATTTAATTTTTTTATTTATATTATTTGTTTAAAAATAATTTACAGCTTAGCATGAAGGACAAAGGCCAGAAAATGAAAGCAAATCTAAATAGCCTCCTAATTCTCAAACTTTTTTCGTAGTGGAAGTTGGTGTTCAAGTTGGGTGGTAACGCATTTTCTGAAGTATAAATTTGTTTTTCTCAATGGAATGAATGATTTCTAGACACGCAGAGTTTTAGAAAACAATGTCAAGCTCGGTAGTTGAATTCATTATTCTCCATTTAACAAAATTTTTTTTGTCTCGAATAAAGATTATGACGTTATAACTAGTACTGTGAATAATAGCAACCAAAGTTTATTCCACATGCACGTTTTATTCTTTTGTTCTTCTCACTCAAATGATAAAAAAAGATCTCAAAATAAGTGAATATATCTTAAAAATACACAAAAATCAAAAACTGGGAAAATCGTTTAATATGCAGCTGAGGGGACTGAAATATTTTTTCGTGTCTAAAGAATTTAGTGTTAAAGGGGGGAAAACATACATTCGTCAAATATAAGCTTATTAGAGTACATTTTATTCACATAACTATGTATACATGCATGTATTTAAACAAAATCAATGAAACAAAAACATTCATAAGATCGTAATGAAATTTAATACTAAGTTTTCCAGTTTTTTTTGAAAAACAAAGCTTTTATTGAATCTTTGGAAAATAATCTGATATTTCTATTTTGCATAGTCCTTATTCTTCTTTTGTATAATCTCTCTCTATAAAAATGGATGTTTGTAAAAATGAAATCACTTCACTCCAACACAGTTTAACCGATGACTATGAAGATTGGCATGTATATGCATTTTTTTATGGAGAAGATTTTTGTGCTATCCTCTTTGTTGCAGCTCCCTACCAGGTGCATATCAACTTCAGTCCCATTCAATCAATCGTCAAGTTGCCAAAAAGGATGCCAACTTGGCTCTATCGCCTATATTTCGCTATATTTCCATTGAATCGCCTTTATAATGTAAGGAGCTGCGTTGCTTGCGATTATTATAATTTTAACATAAAATAAAGACAACATAAAGTAATATTAACGTATTACACATCCAGATATAAATTATTTACGTTATTTTTTAAATGTTCATTACACAAAATTTGTAACAATGTGTTACTTTTGCTGAGCAGAGATCAGCTTAGGGAGGTGTTTTCAAAAATCGACCCTCAAGCGTGTTACGAGGAATTATAAATAAAAAAAAAATCCCTTTTTATCAGCTATTACACCTTCAGACTTAAAATGTAACAAATATGGTCTATTTGTTCAGCTGAGAGTAGCAAAAACCTTTTTTTTTATTTAGTTTGCAATTCACGTAAAATTAACTCATTAAAAACTTCTTTATCCTTCAATCTGTATTGTTTAATTTTTCAATTTAACTGCGCGAAGAACGGGTATACCAGTTAATATATATATATATATATATATATATCTTGTTCATATTTTCAATAGTTAATAAAATACTTTTTATTCATCCATCCAAGTTCAAATACATTTTCTTCAACATGCAGTGGAGGACACTTGAAGTTAATACAGTTTTTTCAAATATTAATTCATTAATTAAATTAAAAGTTGAATAAATAGCAACAAACAAAAATAATAGTTCAACAGCATATATAGAAATGAAAATTGTTAGATGTGTCCCTGTAGCGCAATGGATTGCGCGTTGGACTTTAAATCCAAAGGTTGAGGATTCGAATCCCACCTGAAATAACCGAATTTCTGAGAATGTGATTTCCTTTTTACTATACTATTTTATTAGAATAATTAAATTTAATGAACGAATAAATAGTAGCAAAAAATAGTCCCACACCATACATAGAAAGCAAAATGGAAAATCGCTTTCTATTTTGCCACTTAATAGTGTGATTCTGTCCTATGTATACACATATTTATATTAATTGTAACTGTAATAAAAAGTAACTAAAATAAAATGTTTCTTTTTTTGACCTCTATATTATTTGTTTAGAACTAAAGTGTCAAGGAATTGTTCGATGTCATCCGTTTTGTTATTCATTTCACCATTGGAATGTGCATCTAAGTAACTGCACATACTTTTCATGATGTTCTTCATTTCAGATGATGTCGGGACAAGGGTTGCATCATTCATTTCATTTAGGGATGGGGAGTTTGTAGGAGAGAATGGTGAAAGTAAATTAGATAAACAAAATTGGCTCGAGTCATAGGCTATTCCGATAGTATTTCAAAGCCAAGTTAGCCTTCTTTTTACGAAACATGTGAAAATATCTCTCTTTCATTTCATTCCCCTGTTAAATCTCTCCTGCGCCGTTGTTCTCCGCATTTTGTTCATTCCCAGAAAGGAAATCGTTTCGTGTTAAGGGAATAAAACAAGAAAATGCTACAAGCATTGAACAAGGAGGGAACATGTACGGTTGACAATTTGGGAAACCTAAAAATATTTCTTGAAATTCTTTTATCCCTAATTTTTTATAATCTAAACTTTCGTCTCTGCAAAAAAAAAAAAAAAAAAACTGTTACAGTTCTTTAATTTTATCAATTTCTCTGAACTAAAACAATATATATAACTTAAATTTTTTTTAAATAAAAATATCTTCAAGATTGTGGCTTAAATCATGCACATAGATAAAAAGATAAAAAAATTTGGAAACTTGTGAAATCTTAAGGTATCCGACTACGTTCGGAACCGTGATTTAAAAAAAGCGCATAAATGGATAATTTTCATGATATTTAGAGTCAATCAGATTAGAATACATGCATAAAATTGTTTTAAGGACATTATGACAAGAAAAATTTATTTAAATGTAATATTTTGGCGAAAAATTAACTTAGAATAATCTTTTTTCCAAATGTTCTCCTTTTGTGAAAAATGCTTCTATTATAATAATATTTTGACTGTATATAAACTCCTGTTTTTGAAAATTGCAACACCATGAAGGAAGCATCATAGTTGAATGAAATTTAATACACAGTTGAGTGGGAATGGTACAAATAAATGATTACATTTTCAAACCAAACAAACAATTAAAAGAGACAGAAATTAGTATTTTGTGTGGCCACCACGCGCCGCAATAAGAGCTGCTACACGACGCGGCATGGAGTTAAACAAATTTTTAATATCTGTCTGCGGAAGAGTATTCCATATTGTTTGTATGCGCAACCAAAGTTCGTCTGTTGAGGCAACAGGACGAAGATCACGAGCGATACGCCGCCCAACGATATCCCACTCATGTTCAATCGGTGACATATCCGGCGAATACGCAGGCCAAGGAAGAAGTTGTACCTGCTGCGAAACAAGATAGAATTTGACAGTCTTGGCGACATGTGGACGTGCATTATCCTGCTGGAATACATCCCCTGGCAATCCTTGCAGGAAAGGAATATCTTAGGGCTGTAAAACTTCGTTTATGTATCGAGTACTGTTCAAATTTCCCACAATTCGTAGCAATTGTGATCATCCATGATATGCTATGGTACCCCAGACCATAACTCCGGGTGTTCGTTCACTGTGGCGTTCGATAATGCACTCCGGAATGCGCCGTTCACCGGCATAGAGCCTGACACGAATTCGGCCATCATGGTGCCACAAATTGAAGCGGGATTCGTCAGAAAAGACGACCTGGGCCAATCAGCACGCCAGCTGCTATGCACATTGGCCCATTGTAGCCGCAGGCGGCGATGGTTTTGCGTGAGAGGAATCCTGCATAAAAAGGAATCCTTGCGCGCAGCCCACGCTGCAGCAGACGTCTCCGAATTGATGAAGCACACAATGAAACACCTGTAGCTGTTGACCACTGTGCTGCCAATTGTCTAGAAAAAGCTGTGCGGTCCGTCTGAGCCATTCGCTCCAGGCGTCTGTCTTCGCGAGCTGACGTCACATTTCGGGGTCCACTCCCGGATTTCCGAGCTGTCAGACCCTCGTCCGTCCACTGCTTCGAAACACGCATGATTGTGCTGCTGTTACGCTGCACACGAGCGGCTACTGCACGATAAGACAATCCAGCTTCACGAAGGCCGACGATTCTGCCCCGTTCAAACACCGAAATTTGCTCAAATTTCACTCCCTTTCGTCGACGAGGCATAGTAAAGATTCAGTTAACGTTTACACTAGCATATAACCACCGATAATAATACACGCCTCGCTACAGCTGTCTATTTATATTCGGTTCGATCTACCCTTCAGAGGGCGCTGCTCAGCATACGCATGCGCTACCAGTCTGCAATTCTAATCATTTGCATATCATGCCCTACTTTACATTTCCTGAAAATTTCAGCTCACTCGCGTAGGTCCTTCGTGGTGTTGCAATTTTCACAAACAGGAGTATATATAGCTCAGAGCTCTGTACAGAGACTCAACAATAACTTTTGAAAAATTCATATTATTTTTAGAGTTACAATCAATTGAAATAATTATCGACGTTTTTTTCTTAAAATTTCTCCTCTGTTGTCGTAAAACATGGATAAAACCACTTCTAAGTTATATATTTCAAAAATTCTTGTTGAACCTCTGAACAGAGGTCTGAACTGTATACAGGCAAAATATTATTCTAATAGAAGTATTTTTCACAAAAGGAGAACATTTGGAAAAAAGATTATTTTAAGTTAATTTTTTGCCAAAATATTATACTTAAATAAATTTTTTTGGTCAAAATGTCCTTAAAACAATTTTATGCATATATTCTAATCTAAGTGACTCTAATTATCATGAAAATTGTCCATTTATGCGCTTTTGAATATCACGGTTCCGAACGTAGTCCGATACCTTAAGCCTAATTTTTCTCAAAATGGAATTCTATTTATCCTTATACGGAACCGATTTCCGTTATTTTATTTATTTACTAGCTGCATGGCCCGGCGTTGCACGAACATTTTTGAATACATATAAAATATTGTCATGGAAATTCCCCTTCCCTTCTCGCTGTCAGCCCTTCCTTGTGTGCGTGTGTGATATCTATATTATCGTCCTTACAATTCCCTTTTTCGAAATTTCTTCCCCATATTTCCATTGTCAGACACTTTTTTTTACCTCTATTGCCCTGCGTTTTTTAAGTGTATAGAGCTATTTTCCCCTCCCCTTCAGATATAAGATTTATCTTCAAATTTCAATTGATGACTTTTTTCAGATTTTCATTAATCAATCGTTGTGCATGCAGTTAACTTAAAAATGTCTCAAAAATGTATTTTTATCCAAAATAGCTGAAATGCTCGCTCTTTGCACGGGTTGTTTTAAAAACAAAAATTCACCTATTATGGCAATTATATTTTTTTAAAGGTATATATACAGGCAAAAACCCTGAATAAAGTGTAGTATATAAATGATTAAAATATAAACAAAAATAAAATATTTTTTTGATGACAAATAAATATATTACGAGCAGCTGACGGACTTTGACATTGTAAATAATTTTAAAACCATTACAATTTGGCCAGGACGTCCCAGGAACACAAAATGATCGCAGGATCGTAAATAACAATTTAACAAAGACAAATATTTCAATGTAAGAGAAAATTAGCATGCTAGAAAATAAATAATAATTTAACAAAAATGTTTCAGTGTAAGAGAGAAAATTAGCATGCATTAGAGTAAACGCCGATAGATGTGAATGAATGCAAATATAAATAAAAATTATAACAGAAAAGTGATAGCAGTAGTAAGTCCTACCATGGCCTGCCAGGTCACCAGATTCGCCATTTCTCATAAGCTATGGGAATAATGGGATATGAAAATATTTGTTTATTTTCATATACCTGCAGTAGATCAACCGAATTTTGAAAAAAATTAATGATGATAAACTGATTCACAAAAATGTTTCACACACACACACACACACACACACACACACACACACACACACACACACACACACACACACACACACACACACACACACACACACACACACACACACACACACACACACACACACACACACACACACACACACACACACACACACACACACACACACACACACACACACACACACACACACACACATATACACACACACACACACACACACACACACACACACACACACACACACACACACTAAATGCTATTATAAATGAGAAATATTAGGAACCCTTCAACTGGAAAAAAATTCAATTAGTATTACATGAGGTATGGGAAAATCTGCAATAAATCTAATATAGAGTATTATAACACAAAAATTAATTTGTAAAATAAAATCCCCACATAAAAAGGTCCCCATTGAAATAGTTCAGAGCCAACAGTACTGAATGAAACAAATAATAAACCTTATTGTTCATAAATTAATTATTGAAACATTATTAATTATTGAATTAATTATTTCGATTAAAAATTATTATTTGATTGCAAAGAGCAAACGAATGAGTACATACAATAATAAACAACTATGCTGGTTACTAAAATACCGGGTGGGCAAAAAGTCCGTAAAAATTTTAAAAATTCATAAAATCCGGAGAAATGAACGAAAAAAAAAACTGTTTGCAGGATCAGCATTAGTATGTCACGAGATTTTTTTTAAGCTAGAAAAAAAATAATTCGAAAATCATCCGATAGGTGGCGCTGATGTACGCAAATCAAAGAAACAATGCATAAATAATAAACAGAAAACTTTCACAACTTTACTACACCAGAATATGTTCCACATGACCACCATCACAGGGGAGAAGACATTCCAGAAAAATCTAGCAACGGCAGAGTGCAACATGTCATGTCTGGATGTATGGAGGATACTTCTCTGCGGATCGCATTTTTCAGTTCCGACAGACTTGATGAATCGGATAGATTACACGCGAGATTTCAAATATCCCCACAACCAGAAGTCTGCCGGTGTTAAATCTGGAGACCGAGGAGGCCATGGGTACCTGCAGCGCCTGCTAACGATTCTGTCTTCCCCGAACGTCTGTATCAGGAATGCCTTAACCGGGTTAGCAGTGTGACTGGTTGCTCCATCCTGCATGGACGTGACATTCGAAATCTGACCTCGTTGAATTAAACATGGCACGACAGTCTCCCGCAGAAGCGTTAGATAACGCTGAGCATTTACCGTTTCCGTTATCCATCCATTTACTGGGCACTGCGTTTCAAAGAAGAAGGGTCCTATGATTAATGAACCCGTGAAACCACACCATGCTGTCACTTTTGGGGAATGCAATGGCTTCTGTGTGTACTCACGTGGATTAGAGGTCGCCCAAATACGACAGTTATGGTTGTTAACGTCACCATGAAGCGAGAAATGAGCTTCATCTGTCCACAAGATGTTAAAAACCCAGGTGGGATCCTGTTCCATTTTAGAGAAGGCCCACTTCGCAAATGCTTCTCTCTGTGCGGTATCTGCTGGCAAAAGTTCATGGCACGATTGCAATTTGTATGGGTACAGCTGGAGGATTTGACGAAGAATATTGCGGACAGATGATGGTGGTAAGCCCAATCGTCTGGCAGCTTCACGAGCACTGCTTGTCCCTGAAGCTGCTTCGGACGCAATCGCTTCCATTTCGACAGCAATGCAGGGTGCACGTACTTCTTTCAAGCATGGTCGTCCGGCTCGTGCTCGATCCTCCAACTTTCCAGTTTCCTCAAAACGTTTAACAAGCTTTAAGAGAACTGCAGGTGTTAAAGGGCCTTTTCCACTCTTCACATTTTTCTGAACTCGGAATTTACGCAAGGCAATGGTCACTGATTCCTCGTTCATGTAAAATAACTTCACCAACAAAGCTTTATCCGGCGGACTGAGCATCCTTGTTTACATTCACTGTTTGTAATGGTGAAATGAATGTGGATTCATTGAGAGCAAAGGTTTTTATATAGCCGTCGAATTTGCATATTTCCACCACAGACGCTTGTAACAGCGCCACCTACCGTATGATTTACGAATTATTTTTTTTCTAGCTTAAAAAAAAATCCCGTGACATACTAATGCTGATCCTGTAAACAGTTTTTTTTTCGTTCATTTCTCCGGATTTTATGAATTTTTAAAGTTTTTACGGACTTTCTGCCCACCCGGTATATATATATATATATATATATATATATATATATATATATATATATATATATATATATATATCATTTATGGACAGTGTAACATAAAATATGCATATGATCTCGAAGAAACTATGTGAGAAACAGATTATCACAGAAGCAACGTTAAACCATGATGGCATGAGACGTAAAATAACTTCAACACTTAATTTTAAAGAAATCCAGAGGGAAATATGAGAAAATCTTTTCAATGTGCATCTTTTTTTCTGTGCAAGCATTAAACAGTGACACGCTAAAAACATGGAACGTTGGTTTCTCATAAATAGGAAGCATTATCTTAAACTTTAAGCAATATTTTTCTACAATGAAGAAAACATTGAATATGCCGATGAAGGAAGGACAGCAATAATCTTTGTTTTCAACGACAGAAAATGGCATAGATATATAAAACATGTAACATTTATATGTAAAAATGTATAAAATGCATGTGTATATATACAATCAGCATGAAGAACGGATTGTCAGAAGAAAAATTACTTCGTTGTGCATTTAATCACATTCATAGTTTTTCGAACAGATGTTTTTTTTTGGTCTTGTGAACAAATGGACATGACATGAGAACAAAAGCAGGCGAGAAGTGAAGGTGTAGTTTCATGGATTGTAAAAAAATACCTTTGATATTTGTGTCATGAATAGGTGATAATGACCTAAGATTCTGTTTAAAAAAGCCTCAAATTATTGTTCAGCTGAAAAACTGACTTTTGAGTCTTTGTATCACATATAATTACTGTACTTACAATAATAAGCATTATTCTCTAAAGTTACAAAAGTAAATTTGATTTCAAAATATATTTCCATTGTTTTACCGAACATAATATTCATATATAACATATAATTTCGTATAAATTTTTTTTTTATTTACACACCACTTATAAAAATATTTCTTGAATATGAAAAACATTTTACACACATATGTAATAATACCCCTTAACAATCAATTTAGTCACCGTGTGAAAATTTTTGCTAAATTTTTATTCATTTAATTTGTTTTTTTTTTTCTTAATTTTTTTACTTAATTTTAAACCCACACAGGCTAGTTTTTCACCCTCCCCATTGATTTGTTCCATTTTCCCAGTGCAACCAATAGAGTGCCTAAATTTCACTTGACAACTGAAGTGAACTTCTCTAAGACTCTGTGAGAAATTTTTTTAATAAATTACCGTTCAGTAACCACGCCTCCCCTGCCACTTCCAACCAACTAATCATTATCAAGGCCTTCAGGCAACATTCAAAAATAGATATGGGGATGGAGGAACGTTTCGCGTTTCATTTTCCCAGAAAATAATAATCAAAACATTAATTAATCATTTATTTTTTGAAAAATATAATAAAACTGATGACCTTTTAATTTTTTTTTTAAAAAGAGTTTAAAAATGTTAAAAAATTAATCGAATAGACCTTTTAACAATTTCATTTGTCATGTTTTAGTGTTACCATTTTTTGATTATGAAAAATATACATTGCAATAGCCCATGCAACACAAAGAAATTTCGAAAAAGTATATTTTGCTCAGGCTTTTACTTATAAAAGTAGAGAAAGCCTGTGCAAATTCTGGGCCATACAGCTAGTTTTATAATATTAATTTAAATTAAAAGGTTATCTAAAACAGAAAAAGTAAGCCCTAATTATGATAAAATTGCTATAAATAGTTTTGAACAACAACAAAAGAAACACACTACAGAAAATCTTCCAATATTTAAAATTGAAAAAGAAATAAAATAAACAAATAAATATAAAAGTAACCTTACACATAGTAGAAATTATAATATTATTTCAAACTAAACAGCTACTTTAAATAGATAAATTAAGGTCTGATTTTGATGAAAATACCATAAGCAGCTCAGAAGAAAAAAAGTAAAGAAATCTTATACTTAAATAGAAATTCTAACTTAAATCACACCATTGACAATCTGTTAATTCCAATTAGTTTGAATTGAGTGTCATTTTCTTTTAGTTACATTTTTCTACTTTTTCGTTACAATTGAAAAACTTGGAATTTGCTAATAAAAGAAAAGGGTACTTGCATATTGGCATCACTGCAGCAAAATTTACACCACAATATCAAAACAGATTCTTATATGTTTTATATAAGAAAAAAAGTCAAATTTTGGAGAAAAAAGTGCCACTTTGGCAGTACCCCTTTTCTCTTTCCATGGAAGGAAATGTTACTTACGTTTTATCGCACCGATGCCAACGTTAAAAATTTTGCATGTGTTGTACGTGCTAAATTGTTGCAACCATGCCTTAGAACTGATAAGCACACCAAAATATGCACAAATGTTTTGCAAAGTCGACACTATGAAAGTCAACATATAGTTGGTAACCAACATGGAGAAAGCAAAAATTTTTCAGATGCAGCCTAAAGGTTAAAAGAGTGCACTCAGGCCTTTTTGATGCAAATAGCAAAGCTATGACGCATCATGAATATATGTGTACATCGAGATGTTTTTAAGTAAACTAAAAGTTTTACGAAGAATAGTATTTTTTAATAGATAAAATTTTCAATGAGTTTCAAAATTCTATTTTATATTTCATTATATCTTAAGAAAACACACACAAAAACAACATTTAAATTAATTGCAAATAATTTATATTATAAACTTACTTATAAAATACTGCTAAAGGAGTAAAAGCAATTAAATTTTTCGGCCTTCCACCTAAGAATATTTTATATTTTTTCAATAACTGAATTAAATTAGTTTAATATACATTTTAGTTTTAGGTTATATTTTATTTGATTATTCCGAGCCATTCCTTGGTTAGATTTAATTTTGTGGTTACTTTTTCATTCGTGATTTAGGCTTAGGTTTAGGGTTGAGTCACGTTTATTATTCTTTTTTTTTCATTTTGACCGTAATATGTATACATTAGATTTAAAGTCTCATTTCTTTTTCAGTTGAAGAATTTCTGATAACTTAAATTTCCCATTCTTAATTTTAAAAATGAGACCTAATTCAATCAAAAAACAGAAACACTACAGAAGAATCAAATGTAAATATATAAATATCAACATGACAAAAGAATAAACGTTACGCTGTTTTTAACAAAAATAGAATTTACAATTGTGACTACACAAAAAATGAGAAATTTATAAGCTGAAAAAGAAATGACAAAATTAACTCTAAGCCATTAATGGTTCTGAATAATCGAATAAAATATAAGCAAAACAATGTGCATCAAAGTAATTTAATTTAGTTACTGAAAAAATAAAAAGTAGGCTTAGCTTGAAGAGCGATGCATTTTTCTCCTGGAATACAGTTTTAAAATAAAATCTATAAGAAATACTACAAATACAAAAATCAAAAAAAAAAAAAACTTAATAAGAAAATGATACACCAGATTACTGCTGAAAAAAATGTAAAATTTTCAGTTCATATTTCAAACTTTTGAGCGCAAATTTCTAAAGCAAATATACTGTGTTGCCAAACGAACAAAACTTAAAATCCAGTTGTTGAATAAAAAAAATAATGGAAAAATCGCTTAAAAATTTAATTTAAAAAAAATCTAAAGCGAATTTCGAAAAAATTGCTTCGTAGGGCACATCATCAGGACCTAGAATAATTATGTGTCAAGTTTTATACTTCTGGATTGCTTAGTTTGGGCTGTAGAGGTGAAAGACACACGCTTAAAGTCTCTTTTATTAATTAGATAGATTTGACAATTAAAATTTTCAGAAGGAAAAAGGAAAGAACCAAATATTTTAAATCCATTTTTGACAAGTTAAATCTTTTTACTGTTGTTCCAAAAGTTCCATAGGAGATGAATATAAGTCTCAAAAGTTCCATTAACAATTTAGAAACAACATTCTAGAGGAAATGTAGGAAAATATCGTCTGACGAAAATACAGCAAAGAAAACCAAGACGTTGGTGAAGTGTGAAATTTAGATGTCTCCTTCAATTGCTGTGAAAAGTCTAGCAATTATAAAGATAAGACAGAACTATTTCAACTTTTACAGAGTTCATTCTTTATACCCTTTTCTCAGAAATCAATTATTTTTATTAACTAATGTGTTTTGTTATTTTAGCGAGGAAGCATGTTCCATCTGTTTTTAAATGGAATTATTTTTTGTTCATTGAAATTAAATCTCATTAAATCAAATATTTTTACATGTTATTTTAAATCGAACTTATTTGTTAAAATACCTGAAATAGTTATACATTTCTAATGCTGAATTTTGCAATTCGAAATTCTCACAAAGGAATCACAAATTGATCGATAAATTAAAGGTGAACTAATCTGAAATGATATTAAACTGATTGCATTATTTTCTACATTAAATTGCTTTTTTTTAAATGCACAAATGTGTTTTTATGAAAATTTGATACATAAATTATGTTTGCCGAGAACTTAAATGCAAAAAAAAAGTTGTAAATTTTTATAAGCATATATCTGATTACCATTTAGATGCATATACACTCATGGACAAAAAAATCAGCGCACCAAGAAATAATTGCGGGATCGTAACGAAACTTGATATGAAGGTACATGTCGGGGAGATATGCAAATGATTAGAAATGCAGTGTGATTGCGCATTTCGTATAGCCGGTAGAGGGCATTTAACGTCGTTCTCCGTGGAGTATAAAACAGGTAACCAAAGCTTGTTCGAGTGTGCTGAATCATTTACGAAGGAAGAGCTGAGGTAGACATGCCATTACGCCGCTTTATAAGAATGAGCAGCTGTCACATTTTAAGAGGGAGAGAATCATCGGTATTATGGAAGCCTGGTCGTCAGCTAGACAAGTAGTTCGTCAATTAGGCCGCTCTGATTGTATTGTGAGAAGGTGTTAAGATCAGTGAATTCGAGATATGTCATTTACACGAAAACCAGGCACAAGCCGCCCTCGACAGACCAGTCATCGAGAAGACCACCACATCACAAAAATGCACGCGTACAGCCAAATGCTTCATCGTCCGCCATCCGGGCACAGGTAGCATCTTACCAAGGAGCCCCTGTGTCTTCTCGAACCATTCGAAGGCGCCAGGCTGAAGGACATTTGGGATCGCGGCGCCCATTACGTATGCTGCCCTTGACGCATACCCATCGACACCTCCCTTTGGAGTGGTGTCACGCACGTGGAAACTGGACTGCAGCGGAATGGAACCAGGTTGTCTTTAGCGACGAATCCAGATTCAATCTTAGCAGTGATGACAATCGTGTTCGTTTGTAGAGACCCCGTGGTGAAACCCTCAATCCTGCCTTTGCTTTACAGCGACACACCGCTCCCACAGCTGGTGTGATGCCATTGCCTACAATACACGGTCACCCCTAGTATTGATCTGTGGCACCATGACAGCCCAGGGGTATGTCCATGACATCCTGTAACCACATGTGTTGTCACTCATGCACCATTTTCCAACAAGACAAGGCTCGGCCTCACACGGCAAGGGTGTTACAAGACTATCTTCGTACTGTTGCTATCCTTTCTTGGCCTGCCCAAACCTCAGATTTGTCTCCAATCGAGCATATCTGGGATAATTTATGACGGCAAGTTGGGCATCCCACGAGTTAGACCGAACTAGAGGCAAGGTTACAGCAAACATGGAACGAATTGTCTCAAGACATCATACAGAACTTGTATGCCTCAATGCCCGATCGTATCGCAACGTGCATTCGCGCTAGAGGGAGTTAAACAGGGTACTTCTCTGAAATAAATGATCCTTTTTCTTTGAGAGAGATTTTCTAATAATTTACTTATATCAAAGTAGTCATTACGTATCTCAAATTTCGTTTCATTTTGACGACTCCTTCTTGGGGCTCTAATTTTTTTGTCCATGAGTGTACAATAAAGCAACTTTCTGTCACGAACAGAAATGCGCTGATTAAAAAACAATTCAAACATGAATATCTAAGGTGATAAAAAATAGGGGAAATAAGTTAATGATAGAAAACAGGAATTTGTTAAAGTATAACTTGTTCCATCTACCCTCTACCTTTTCCGAAAAATTAAAGAATAATTTTGGGTAAACAAAATTTTTCAAAACTTCATTCTTTATTTCAATATAATTGTTTTTATTTGAAAATAAATAATTTTTCATTTGATATTTTTAAAAAAATTTGGTACATAGCATTATATCATCGACTAATTTCTCCAAATCAAAACATATAGCTGAATATTGTCATTCTTTCCACGCATGTGTGAAAATAAATTTCTGCACATGCCCTTTCAGTATTAGCCCGTTGATTTTTTTTTTGAAAAAAGTATTTCCGTCCATTTCCACAGCTTTTCTAGAACCATTAACTTTTTCCAAGGTAGCAAGTTATATATACAGACTTGGTCCAATCTGTCACAGTTTTAGCAGCTAAATCATTTGATCCTTTTCTCATTCAACAGATGGGAATTCTTTGGACCAGCTAAAAATAAATCTTAGGACAGTTACCAAATTTATTTTTGGTCTTTTTAAAATCTGCCTCTTTTTCAAATTTCCTATTCACTTGTCACAACCAGTTGTGACGGGTCTATCCACGTTCTTTCAACTATAATTCCCTCGGAAGAAATATTGTAAATCTTTAAAGATTCATTCACACACACACACACACACACACACACACACACACACACACACACACACACACACACACACACACACACACACACACACACACACACACACACACACACACACACACACACACACACACACACACACACACACACACACACACACACAATACTTCGTAGCAAATTAGTGTAATATTAAAGATTGATGATTTGTCAACTAATTAATTAAATTAGATTAGGTCGCTTGGAATTAGAAGATATATTGTTTGGACGTAAGTGGTCAATTTTCTAAAACTTCTCGCATCTCATCTACTTCTTTATTGCTTTCCACATTTAGTATCTGGGTGCATCTCTTAACTTGGTTAATAGAATTTGTGTTGTTATTCATTATTGCGAATAAATAGTAGTTATTTTGAATATATGTCTAAACTTCCTTCCGACTCTCCCACACTAATGGACGTCGCAGGGTGACTATTACACTGTCAAGCTACGTCTGCAATGTTAGTCAGTTTTTAAAAATACATCCATGAGTCTATTAACACATTCCATTTTTTTTGAGGGAATGATTCCACATTTTGAAAACACTTCAGTTACATCTCTTCCATCGAAGGTAAATTACATATTACGACTACTTTTTAACCCTTTATCTAACACATTATGATTTTCTGCAGATTTTTTTTTCATGCAATATTTTTTCTTAATCTTTACATTGAAAATTAAGAGATATACATAAACAAAATACTCAACTTTGGGAAATTTAATCCGTTAGAGCTGATTAATTATAATTCAATATATTCAACTGTAAAATTAATTATATACACTGTTTACTTAAAATAAATAGTCAAATCGTTTTCCAAGATCTTCATTAACATACAAAAAATAAAACACTTACCTTTTGACATTAACTACTTTTTCGAAACAAAAATGACAATCTTCGCAATTCGCTGAAAACACCGTCAGCTAAAAACGCAATTTATGCTATAAAACTATTCGCCCCTTCCCCACTAAAATACTCATCATAGAACCCTTGCTTCCATAGATCTTAGAAGAGTGGATTTAAAAGAATATTTCTGCTAAGTATCGTCAGAGTATTCGTAAAAATCGTTATTCTATGTAATTTTAAAGTGAGTGGTACTTAAAGGAACTGTCGGTATATAAAGGGTTAAAACAAAATTAGATAGTTTAATGATCAGCAAACTGTAAACGAAATTATTGATTTTGAGTACGTGTGAGCAAGATTATTGTACTTGAGTGAAGGAGTGCTCATTAACATCTCACTATAAAGCAAGTACGAGAACTTTTAGAGATGGATGTCGTAATTTTGGACAGCGGTCAAGCGACAAGGACAACACTTGAGCTGATGCTCCCTCCCCAAGCTACCTCATCACCCTAACGAGAGGGATTTAGGCGTTGCTTTTTGGGCTTCTGGACTGTAAAAACAGTCCTCAATCCCATATCTGGACAAGTCTTCGATGAGGGACATGGCGAAAGTGGGGTTTTACATTCTGCTAGGTGGCATGACGGCGATTGGTTGATCGATGGGATCCGGGAGGCGTGGCTTCGGTGCTTCGTCTGGATGGTGAGTTTGGAAAAGTTTTTGACTTGGCTGAGAGCTTAGTAACTGCTCTCTGATTGGTTGCTGGGTAAAGTGAACAGTGACTCCAATTGGCTGCCCTGGGGACTGGGGTTTAAGAAATGGGGAGGTGCAAGTCCAGTGGGGTAGGCAAGAGAAAAATAAAGACAAAGGGAGAGGGATTTGAGTCCCACGGCCGTTTTTAACCTTCTCGGAACCCTAGGCCAGGGGTAGCGAACCTTTACGGATAAATGTGCCATTTTTCTAAAGAAGTGTTTAATAAGGTATAGACGCGCCGTCAAATAATTTTGACTTGTAATTATTGGGAAAGTTATAAAACTAAATACTAACACAAAATTCCATTTACTATGAAAATATATCTTTTGCACTGTATAGTTACAAATATTTTAGTTATACGTGTAATTCAAATTAAAATGACATTAGTGTGACTTCTATTGTTGCAGATTGTGGATGATAAATAACTTATATTAGGATTGTAAGTTGTTACTTTTTGTAGAATACACATGCTGAATTTGAGAAGTTCTGCATACCGCTATTCCAGAATATAAAACATGCACCGCTTTGTCGCCTTTACTAATAATGCTGTTCCTCGGCCCACCAAATTTGAAATTTTTTGTTACACTTACTATCTTCCCCTTTTTGTTCTTTTGCTGAACTAGCCATGTTAAACAACAGTTGAAAATCTTAAATATAACACAGATAAACTTTAAAATACAGATGTGTCAATGAAACTGACTGTGCTATGCGTAGCAAACTTTACATCATAAGCAATGGTAGTCAGTGGCTCAACTAAGGCAAGACAATAACAAACGAGTATAATCCCCATTCCCGATCACTCGCGTTTGTTCGTAATACTTCATAATGAGCTTTGAAATTTTGAAATAAAATGCAAACCATTTTGATTACTGGCGTGCTAAAAATATTGTATCGCGTGCCATCGATGGCACGCGTGCCTCTGGTTCGCCATCTCTGCCCTAGGCACTTCAAATTGTTACGCCTCCCCTCTATTTCCAGAGAACCTGTTCTCTGGAAGAAAGTTCTGTTCTCAGTTCTTACCTTGCCAATTTCGGTTCAGGAAGAATTTTCCTTTAACTCTCACTTTCCCCCTTTCTTTGTTTTTGCTCTTTGATGAGTCTTTTCATAATCCACCACCTTTAGACCCACCCCCATGTGCCTGGACTTCCAGCCGGTAGCCGTAAGGAAAGGAGAATGGCATGATTTGGCCAATTTTTTCTTACGGGATCACGGACCACCCATCCACCCTTTTGTAATTTAGTACCATAAACGAATGAAATCGCTTGCAATTACAGTATAGAGTATAAATTATTGTAGGAACTTTCTATTGACTTATTAATTTAGTTTATTTCATTACTTTACTCTCTTTTATTTTTAGACTTATGTATCCTTTGTTGAGTCACTGTCCTTGTATTTGAAACGTAAAAGTTTTCTTCAAGCTTTGATCATCGCAAAATCATTAATGACATCACTGTATTCCATTTTTCCATTGTAATATCATTTTGAATGCATATCAACATTAAATATAAGTTTTCTCTTTTCCCATTGTAGATCTCACTTTAATCTTTACTCTTTTGAGGGCAGGAATGCTTCTCTCATGATTTGCTAGGTGGTGGTACATTTGCTGTAATTTTAACGATTTCTTTTTTTTTCACCCTGTATTTTTTAGAGCCCACAAATCTTTTGCGCCCAATGCACGTGCCTAGCATGCCTAAGAGGAAAAGCGGTTTTGATCATCCCCTCTACCGCGCGAGTTTCCAATGCCACTGGTGGCTGCGGTAGCTGAGTGGTCAAGGTACTGGATCGTGCCGAGTCTTTTCACGAGTTCGAGCGCAGTACCACTAAAGACCCGCCGTGTAGGGCAGCGATGCACGTTAAATCTGTCGAGAGCTGAAACGTCCTCCCGTTGGTGTGGTGTGGTAGTTAGGAAAAGAGGATACCAGCTCAGGTGTCGTCCACGTCACTTGACCATGGTTCTAAATTACGTGGTCCGTCGCCAAAAGTCATCGTGTAGCTAAACAGTGCGACGTTAATATTCAATCACACACTCCAGTGCCACTACGGCTCGTACTTATAAGACACATTGACCTCGAGCTTGTGACTATGAACACTAGACTAATGGGGTCACATCGAGGTTCTAAAATTGTTAGAAAAGTTAGCATTTCATCGCCAACTTTTAAAAGTCTTTCTTTCTTTTTAGACTTGATTTCTGTTAAGGATAAAAATTCAAATTTATTGAAACCGGAAGACGTAAAAGCAGTGCCGGTTTAAGCTCATTTCAAGCCCTGGGTGCAGAAGATCCACAAGCCCCCTTGGTGCCCGCTCGAAGCGCCCAATGGATAAACCGACACTGTGTAAAAGGGTTTTAATAGCTTTTTCAAGCTGATTGCAGAGTAAAAACTTTTGATAGAAACCCAAAACTCATTAAAATTTTTCCAAAGATTTGTCGTTCCTTAAGTCAATGTGTAACGGGTCTATTCGCGAGCCTCTTTCTAATCCTCTTAGGAAAAAACTGTTTCTTTAAGTATTATTCTATCGAAAACTTTCTCCCGAAGAAGACGTGACTTTTGCAAATTAAGGCTTATATTTAAACATTAACTTTCAGGTTCGAAAGGGAGAGAGGTTAGGAGTTAAAGGATAGCAGTTAGTGATTAACGTAAAGCTAGCCGGGAGTGATTCGTAGATTATTTAATTGATATTTAAGACTGACGTTTTGGTCAATTTGATATTTAAATTGGATTAGTATCGGCTTGAAGTAGATTGACTTAGAGCGTAACTTTGATTATGTGGAATGTGTATGGTTAAAACGTTCCAAGAGTAAGTGATTCAATTTATAATTAAAATATTAATTATCTCGTTGATCTCGCTTTTACTCCCATATTTATTTAAAGGTGCATTTCCTAACTTGGGTTGTTGAGATTCGTTAGGTTGCTTAGACTTGGTAATAAATTGTATTTGTTTTGACTATGGCTAATCTTCCTTCTAACTCTCGTACACTAATGTGGATGGCACTTTCCATCTATTACAAATGCTCTGTTCTTTTAATGTTGTGAAATTTGGTGTTTGGCATATTACAAATGTGTTGGTTAGCCATTCGTATTTGTCAACTGAAAGGGAATAAAAGTAGCATTTAAGTTAAATTTGAAACCAATTTTAATCATCATCATTTACAATAGGGAAAAAATATCAAATAAAAATGCAGGAAATCTAAATCTAAAAAGATATTTTTAGTAACCGTTGATCTAATTACATACAATGTTTCAAAGCTGAGCCAGTTTAACAAGTAAGTAGAAATATAATAAAAGTAAATATTATATATTGAAAAATAATTGTTACTTTTTAAGACGAATTTCATACTTCTATATTTAGGCATTTATAATTTACTATTTTGCATTTCTTTTAACCTTTTTTCCCTGTACTTATAAATCTGGAAATAATTTCTTTGTAACGTTTTTCGCGTTTTACCGGATTGGCAACAGTCCGAATGGTAACACCAGCTTTCTCGCAACGTTTTTACTAATGTAGCAACTAAGCCTAATGAATAAAAAGTGCTATTAATTTCTATGCAATTTTCTGCACGTAAACAATAAAGGACCAAAACTTTCTTTACATATCTAAAAAAATTGTTTCATTCCTAAAACGCTTTTGATTTTGCAGCTCAGAAATTTACAATATTAAAGTTGAAGATTAATTTCTTTAATAAAAAAATAGCTTAGGTTTTTTTTTGCTTAATTTATTCTAGAATAATGTTATTAATTTTATCAATCGGATAAAATTAAGCACATTCTTTCTAAGAGTAAATTTAGTGTCAAACATTTCTTGTTAACTACGAATAAAAAATAATTTACATTTACAGTTTTTTTTAACAACATTTATCTTAGATGCCCATTGTTAGAGTTTCAAAAAGTCAAAGTTAAGAAATTTAAAAATTTTAATTAAATTTGTTTAATTCGTTAAATTTTTAAGACATTATAATCTAGGGATTTTAGTTCCGAAATTAAAGTTTTTGTTTAATTTTTAATTAATTAAAATTAAGTATTGTAGAATTACTAAAAGCGTTCTATTTTGAGTGAAGAAAAGAAAACGCAAGTGCATTAGCAAAACCATTCAATAGAACTTTTTTTAAAAAAATATAGTAAAAAAGGATCAAGCACAAATTAAATTTTTTATCCCCTTTTGAAAAAAAAAAATTCGATATTTTGACCGTTTATGAAGAAAGTTTTCTACGTTCTCTTTTATGCTTTGAAATAAATTTTATTTCTTTATAAAGAAATGTATCTATGTTTTTTTGGAGAATTATTTATATAAAAAATAATTATTTTTTAAATATTATTTCATAATTATTTTCTCCGTTGCATTTTTCTTTAAGTTCTCAAATTGATATGTTAATCCTTCAATGAATATAAACATAATCATTAAAACTCATTAATTTTGAATATCTTTACTTTTAAAAAAAATCACAATTTATAAATAACCGTTCCATCGACATTGAAAAAATACTAGTGTTTTTTGCATATAATTCCAATTTGATCTCAGAATTTTTTGTATACTCTTCTAATAAAAAAATAATGAAACAAAAAAAATTGTAAGATCTATTAAACATGAAAACTTTAATTAAAATTTTATTTTATTTATAACTTTCCAATGCGCTTTATTCTAATATATTCACTCTTGTTCTTTAATATCTAATTGGTTGGCAGCCTCATGTTTTTCTCGTTTCTTTATTAATATTCTTGAATGAAAATGAATAACTCTGTGAATGGTAATTATTTTGTCAACACATAGGTAATTTATATACAATTCTATTTTATATGAGATTTAAAAAATAACTACTCTACGATACAAAATCCATTTCAAATCAATTTATTTCCAGTCGATTTTTATCGAACAAACCATAAATAAGAAACTAGGTTGACTAAAAAAACGACCCGCATTGACATTTAGTATAATTTATTTTCTCGCAAAAATAAATAAACTAGATAGGTAACCGGCAGACTAAACAGATAAAAATATGAATATATTCAACATTTGTCACAGACTGAGATTTTTTTCCCCGTAAAGGGTGTTTTTTTTAGAGGTATAGAACTTTAAATTGCAATAAAACAACGATGTATTATTCGATTGACATGAATTTTTTTTATTCGAAAGATAATCTTGTGGCATTACATTTTAAGTATGATTTCTGGCATATGACTGCCACGGATGGCTCGGATGTAGTCCAATCTGGACGTCCAATTTTCGATGACTTTTTCCAACATTTGTGGCCGTATATCGGCAATAACACGGCGGATGTTGTATTCCAAATGATCAAGCGTTTGTGGCTTATCCGCATAGACCAATGACTTTACATAGCCCCACAGAAAATAGTCTAGCGGTGCTAAATCACAAGACCTTGGAGGCCAATTCACAGGTCCAAAACGTGAAATTAGGCGGTCACCAAACGTGTCTTTCGATAAATCGATTGTGGCACGAGCTGTGTGACATGTTGCGCCGTCTTGTTGGAACCACAGCTCGTGGAAATCATGAGTGTTCAATTCAGGAATGAAAAAGTTAGTAATCATGGCTCTATACCGATCACCATTGACTGTAACGTTGTGGCCTTCATCGTTTTTGAAGAAGGATTCCACCAGCCCATAAAGCGCCCCAAACAGTCAGTTTTTCTGGATGTAACGGTGTTTCGACATACACTTGTGGATTAGCTTCCCTCCAAATGCGGCAGTTTTGTTTGTTGACGTAGCCATTCAACCAGAAGTGCGATTCATCGCTAAACAAAATTCGCTTATGAAAATCGACCATTATTTTAGAAATAAAATTGCACAATTTGAAAGCGTTGTTCAGGCGTGAGTCTATTCATGGTGAATTGCCAAACCAAACTGAGAATAAATCACTTGACAGCTGTTAAATCGGTCGCCATCTTGGAAAGTAATGCCAACTTAAACTTCTATACCTGGAAAAAAACACTCTGTATAACCGCACAAACAACTTTATGATTTTTTTCCAGAAAGGAAATCTGAAACGTTGCATTGTGTGTATGCAATCTATAACAACTAACTGCCAAGAGGAATAATAATGAAAATTCAGTTTGCATTCTGCGGATTCATTTTCTGTCCAACCAATATTATACAATAGTTGATAGTTGATATAGTTGATATATTGCGATAAAGATGCATAAAATTTGTTTGATAAGCAGCACAAACGCTGTCCTTTAGTACCAGTGTCTGCAAACTGCGATTTGCGAGCCTTCGTACTGCTATGCGCAGACAGTTGCGGAAGTTAAGGCATTTTCTTCTATGTATTATTAAAAAAAATGATGTCAAAACTAAAAAAATTATGGCTTCTCTCCCTTTCCCCTTTTTTTCATAATTATCTACTGAAAAAATTTACCCATATTTTCCCATGCAGTTAAACATTCGACTGACTTAAAATAATTACTTATGTATTACATTATTTTTCATTAACACTATTTCTTCAAAATCAGAGAAAATATTAGAATTGGTTGTAAAAAGAAGTAAAAGTCCGATTTATATATTCATAAAAAAATTAAGGTTTCTTTCCCGGCACCCAGGAATTATATGTGGTGGAAATAATTAGTAAGGTAGATATTTTTGAGGACTTCGGATTTTGATCTCTGATATAAATTTTAGCCAGCAGCAATGTTGCTATTAACGACCGGGAACTAATTTGATAACGGGGGTAATAGCGCCAAGCGCTGCTTGTTGCTGGAATGGAATCCAATATGGCGGCCTAGCGGTAATTTAATGATACACAATACTTTTAAAGAATTGTATTGAAATACATTGAAATGTATTTCAAATAAAGGATATAGGAGGAAATTGAGAATAACCTAGATCAATCAATAAATAATGAATATCAATAATATGTAATAAAAAGGAACATGTAGTAATAATAGTATTATAAGCAGCATATAATAATCTTATAATATTATTTTATCGTAATTATATATAATATTCATATAGTACGATTTAATAACAGTTATTAGAAATAATAATCATATCATATAATTTAATAGTAATTATAAAAAGGAATAATCGTTGAATTGTAAAAAAATAAAATAATGCATAAGATTACTCGTATTACATAATAATAAATAAGTAACATAATAGCTATAAATAAACAACAAAAATAGTTATAAATAAATAACCTAATAATTATAAATAAATAACAATAATAAATGTAAATAAATAACAATAATAATTATAAATAAATAACAATAATATTTATAAATAAATAAAAAATGTAACAATATTTGTAAATAAATGTTAAAAGAAACAATCATAAATAACGAATATTATATGATTAAAAAAGTAATAATTGCATTTTTGTATTACATTATGAATACAATAATTACATAATGTATGTTAAAATTAATTAAGAATTCTAATTACAAAGTAGTGAAAGCTTGATATATGAAACTTGCACTGCAAGTTCCTTCAACGAATTGCTTCGAACAAAGAATGTAAAAAAAAAAACATTTTTAAAACGTAAAATAAAACGAAAATAAACGATTTATAGTGATAATTAAAAGCACAACACTTATTCTTCTAAGAAAAAAATATTCTAGTACTCACTCATTTTAGAAATATCCATATTCAAAAATAGCACAGAATGAAACAGAAGACGCAAACAATAGAAAAATTACACTGAAAATGGTTAAATTTTTACAGAAATTAGAAATTTTTATTAAAATCGTCTGAAATTAATAGAGTTACAGCGGGAAAAAACCAATAAAAGTTATTTCTAATATACGTTATCCCCATCGACAGACGATAAAATATTAAGGTAGTCATACTGTAATGTTATCGCCCATTTTGGCGAACATAAACAACACATTGGCGCTATTACCCCCGATATCAAACTAGCACCACCGAGGAACCGACCGTTATTCCCAAATTTCTCGGATGGTGAAATGTTTGCTGGAACCCCCAGCAGTGAGTCTAGCTTTCCGAAGAAAAAAGTAAATTAATGGAGTTATTAGCCCTAATCAAAAAATTCCTCTCTGTCTGTGAGGATTGCTTTTTTAATGAAAATTATTAAATTTTCAAATATGTCTACCAACATATCTAATCTCATAATGTTGTTCTGCTATCTTGATTAATGTGGAGATAACGAGAGTGCGCGCCTGAGAGCACGCACACGATGCATTTCAAAGCTTAAAATAAATAAGTTGAGATATGAAGTAAGCATTTTTTAATTTAAATATTTGTTCCAACAAGAAAATCCTTTTGGAAAAATGCAAAAATTAGTTACAATTTTTACGGGTCGATGTCTGCTTTAATTCTTCTAACTTTTGTTATATTCTTTCACACTAATCTTGTCGATGCAAAACATTTTAAGGTATCCGACTACCTTCGGAACCGTGATTTTGAAATTTTTTGGGACAATATTTATGATATTTAGTGTCACTTAGATTTGAAAATGCATATAAAATTGTTTTAAGAATAGAGTATTACAATAAAAAAATTATTTAAGTACAATATTTTGACCAAAAATGTACATAGAATAACCCATTTTCAAAATAGTCTCCTTTTGTGAAAAATGCTTCTATTATAATAATATTTTGCCTGTCTATAGCTCAGGCCTCTGTTCAGAGGCTCAATTAGAATTTTTGAACTATATAACTTAGAAGTAGGTTTATCCATACTTTAAGACAATGGAGGGGAGAAATTTTAAGAAAAAAACGCCGATAATTATTTCAATTGATTGCAACTCTGAAAATAATGTGAATTTTTCAAAAATCACTGTTGAGCCTCTGTACAGAGAGGTCTGAGCTATATACAGGCAAAATATTATTATAATAGAAGCATTTTTCACAAAAGGAGAACATTTTGAAAAAAGATTACTCTAAGTTAATTTTTTGCCGAAATATTGTATTTAAATAATTTTTTTTGTCAAAATGTCCTTACAACAATTTTATACATGTGTTCTAATCTAAGTGACACTAAATATCATGAAAAATATCCTTTTATGCGTTTTTTTAAAATCACGCTTCCGAACGTAGACAGATACCTTAAAGCAGTGTTTCCCAAAGTGGTCTATATAGACCCCCAGGGGTCTACGACGACCACCAAGGGGTCCACGCCAGCAAAAAAATAATTTGGGGGTCCATGAGGTGTAAATGGGGGTCTACGACAGTAGCTCTCATTAAACCAGATTATGATTTTAATTTGGAAAGGAAATTGTATCAAATGGAAACCAGACTTACCTATTTAATAGATTTATTTACTAAATTTAATGAGGTTAATTTGCAATTTCAAGGTGACAGCATAATTTTTTTTATAACAAGGACCCCATTTCAGCTTTTCTTGTGTGTGCCAGAATTAAGCTAAAGGAGTATAATTTTGGTCATCTGAAATTTTTCCAGTTTCACAATTGTCACGGACAATCTGCCAGGAAAAAGGCGACCTACGTTCATTTAAATGCCCGTTTTTGGATTTTGAAACTAGGCTTGAAAATGTTTTGGCTATTGTAATACCAAAATAGGCTATGAATTCATACGGTCACTTTAAAAAAAGTCAAATTATACGATAAGTAGACACTAGGAATAGGTATTAACTAAGATCTTAAAAGTTTTTATAAATGGATATCAATAATTTTGGCTTTAAAAAGATATACCTCTTATTTATTTCAATTATGGAATATTTTGAGAAAGTTTTTGATTGTTTTTCCGATTGAGAAGGAGTTTTTCATTGTGCTTGTCGTTCTCCATAACAAAAAAAGAAAGAAGAAAAGACTGGGCACTATATTAACCGAGGAGAAATTTGATTGAAGCCAAATGTTAAGAATTTGTTATTGCACCCCCAGATTCATCCCTCCCATTAAAAGCATTTGTTAGTTGCTCAGTTATTTTATTTAACGGTTATTTTATGCATTAATTAAATTTTAATTTAATTAAATGCATAAAATAGTGTTTAAAAATTAAGAAAACACGTGACTTAGTTAATTAAAATTTAATTAATTAACATGTGTGTGTTTCTTAATTTTTAAACACTATATCTTCCCTTCAGTTAAAATTTTAACCTTTTTAAGGATGCAGCTGTATACCTGTTGTCAAAACCCAATTTAAGTTAATGAATTTGCAAAAATTTAATATTAGGTAAGTAGGGGTCTACCCCAAACCGAAAAACCTGTCAAGGAGTCTATGAGGCAAAAAAGTTTGGGAACCTCTGCCTTAAAGCAACATTTTTCTCAAAACTTTTGATTCAAATTGTTCTTTCTTGACAATGATTTTCTTAAAACCAAATTCTAAAATGCAGTCTAATTTTACTTTTTATTTATAGTAAGTAGTGAAGGTAAAAATAACAATCGGAAGTTTTAAATAAGTTTGGTGGAATTTAAATTTGCATTTGAAGGAACTTATTTATTTTCAGAGAATATTATTAAAAAGCACGAGCAATATTATACAAATGAACAAACTCACGCAATCAGGGATTGAAAAGTGACTTATAGAAAATTCATTCTATATGTATTATCGCTTTTAAAAGAGGTACTTAAGTCTACTTACGATCTATGTAACTTTGACATCAAATGTCTTGAGAATAACTAATGGTGATCGCCACTTTGGCATTTTTATTTTCTCTCTAATAATCCAATTTCGATTCCATCAAAGTACTGGAAAGAGTGGCCATGCTTTAAAAGGTAGAAAGGAGAGCATTTGTGCGCATTTTCGCAAGAATTCTAAAGACTCTCAATGAATTTTGTGAACCAGTATTGGAAGAAATTTATAACGCTAATGCGACGAATATAAGATATTACTGATAATCTGCTCGTTTTTCATTACAAATATGTTACAGTTAATGTTAACTGTTGTTAATAATTTCTTTGTGAATTGTTGGAAGATATTATATATGGGCAATTCTAAAATAAATGAATAAACCCGAATTCATATCAGTAATGTAATAGTAATTTAAAATGATTGAGTACCGTGTTGCACAAATATTAACTGAGCTAAATTTTGGGATAAAAAATGTTTATACTTATTTACAAGCTGTTTGAGAGAAACGATAAATCAATGAGTTAATCAGAAAGTATTTTCTATCAATTACAGAGGTCTGCGATGAAAAAATTGTTGTATATTTAACTAGTGGGTTTAACTATATTTTTTGTGCTGATTACGGGAAAAATAGTGAAAAAATTCCATCACCCTTAGATAAGTCACAAATTTCATCTGAAATTTTCTTTATTTCAGGGGGTTTCAGATCCAGTATGCGTACGGATTTTCAATATTATAGCCTATATAATTGGTGAATTTAGTCTGAATTATGGATCTTTTATGGTGAATTGTTTACTAAACAATGTATGTTATTTACAAACACAATTTTATTCTATTTATTTGCTATGATAATGAATCTAAACTCGGACTGGAACGAGATATGTTTCATTCTGTCTGCCCCCTCCCCAATCCTACTGGCTGCTAGGCGTCGTGCGCCGTGACCTTGGTTGCAGTCAGTGACTTAGTGTGGAGCTAGCCACTGTGGTGTAAACATCAAACGGTTTTGTGCTACGGTATTGAAAAGAAATGGCTACTAGAGAATGTGTTAACTCTCCTAACTGTTTCTGTTATATTTGTGGGTCTTATACTGTCAAGAAGCAACAAAGGAACATTTCTAATTTTGTTCAGAAGGTGTATTTTGCATACTTTGGTATTAAATTAGGGGACCAAGATAAATCTTGGGCGCCCCATGTAGTGTGTTCTGTTTAGTGTTGAAGAACTGAGACAATCGTTTAAAGGTAAGAAGAAGTCATTTCGTTTTGCAGTACCCATGATTTGGAGAGAGCCTAAAAATCCCAGTGATGACTGTTATTTTTGTTCTTGTTCAGTGCAAGGTTTCAATTTAAAAAACAGAAAGGACATTTCATACCTAACCATCATACGTTCGGCTATTCGCCCTGTACCTTGCCTATTTCTTCACCTCCGGATACCCTGGACAATACTTTAAACGATTTAGACCAAATATCACATATTAGCAGCGACAGTGATGATGGCTACGATCCAGGTACAAATGACCCTGAACTTTTCTCTCAATCAGATTTGAACGATTTAGTGCCTCCCAAAGGACACAGCGGAAGTTTTAGGGTCTAGACTTAAAGAAAGACATTTGTTAAACTTCGGTGTTTCATTTTAGTGGTACCGATTTAGAGAAAAGGAATTTGTCCCTTTTTTTACGCAAGAGGGGGACCTAGTTTTCTGCAGCAATGTACCTGCAATTTTGGAAATGTTCAAAATTATGTATGAACCAGAGGAATGGAGACTTTTTATCCATTCGTCAAAAAGGAGTTTGAAAGCTGTACTTCTTCACAAGGGTAACCGATATGCTTCTGTGCCTGTTGGACACTCGGTCCATTTGAAAGAATGCTACGAAAATCTTGAGTTTATTCTTAATAAGCTCAGCTACTCTAACCATAAATGGACCATTTGTGGTGATTTGAAAGTTATTTCTATGTTACTAGGTCAACAAAGTGGTTACACAAAGTTTCCATGTTTCCTCTGTGAATGAGATAGCCGTGACAGGAAACAACACTACGTAAAGCAGACTTGGCGAATCAGAAAGGCTCTTATTCCTGGAGTTAAAAATGTTGAAAGACAAAGTTTAGTAGATCCTAAGAAGATCTTGTTTTCACCACTTCATATAAAATTGGGGCTAATGAAACAGTTTGTGAAAGCATTAGACAAAGAAGGAAAGTGTTTCAAGTATCTTTGTGAACAGTTTCCTGGTCTATCCGATGCTAGGCTGAAAGAAGGCATCTTTGTTGGGCCTGACATAAGAAAACTTTTAAAAGATGAAACTTTTGTCACTAAAATGGAAATGAAAGAAAAAAATACCTGGAAATTCATTTAAACTTGTTGTAACAGGCTTTCTTGGAAACAAAAAAGATCCAAACTACAAAGCCTTGGTTGCTGAATTGTTACAAAACTACAAAATATTGGGCTGCAACATGAGTGTCAAAGTCCATTTCCTCTACTCGCATCTGGACTACTTTCCAGAAAATCTTGGGGCTATAAGTGAGGAACAAGGAGAATGTTTCCATCAGGATATAAAAGAAATGGAGCGCAGATACCAAGGTCGTTGGAATGTCAACATGATGGCAGACTACTGTTGGATATTAAAACGGGAAAATTCACAAGAACACAGCCGAAAAAGTACTAAAAGAAGCTTCGATGGGAAAAGAAAACGTTTTTATAAAGACTTATAATAGCATTTTCAACACATGTGTATCACTATTATTCTTATTTAAGCTATTTATCTTTGTTTTTCTTTCTTTTAGTTTATGTTAAAATAATAAAAACAAATCCAAAATTTTCGTTTTTTGTAGTTTTTTCAAATATTTTACCTTTATTTTGTAGGAAAGCCTTACGTGATAGAAAAAAACCCATGTCATTTTTGAAATCAGTGCAAATACCTAAATAAAGATCAGTTAATCAAATCAAAACAATTTAAAAAAAAGTTTTTTTTTGCAGACCTGTGTTATTAAAGATCTGGTACATTTCTCATAGCAATGAAAATGCATAAAAATATAAATATCATACTTTTTGTTATTGTGTGCATTACAGATTTTAAATATTGCAAATTCACCCGATAATGTAATATAAACTTTTTAACCTTGCAGGCTCGCGTGAGTGAGTGAATATTAACGTAGCACTATATTCAACTACTCGAGGGCTTTTGGTGACAGACCTCACAATTTTGAACCATGGTCAAGTGACGAGGGCGACATCTTTGTTGACACCCCCTCTCCTAATTTCCAAATCACACCAACGGAAGGGTGTTTGAGCTTTAACAGATTAACATGCAACACCCCCCTCTACTTTCTACAGGACGGGTTTTCAGTGGTACTAGGCTCGAACTCATGATACGCCGGCCTTCAGCCCTTTACTTGATCACTAGGCTACAGAAGCCACCCTACAGGATAGCTTGGCAATGCCCTGGGCACACATGAGATGCATTTATTTTGCTGTAATACGCTTATTTAAAATTACTTGAAAGTTATGCCAATGTGGTTTAATTTTACTTATAAATTTAGTATACTTGTTTTAACTAGATTACTATTGGCTCTTGTCTGCACTTATAAACATATGATTTTGAATAACTTAATATATTGGTGCTCCAAAGTTAAGAGAATTTTTAGATTTTGTTGGTTATCTCTAAAACTAGGGAACATATTTTAATAAAATTTGGTACATATATATAGGGCTGATATAATTCAAAAAACAATGATTCGACGGTTAAAACACACTCGTGTGATTGTGCATAACGCTCTTTCAAGTACGAAGGTATAAAACAGCAGTTGCAGAATATATATATATACTACCTGAATGGCCCGGCGTTGCGCACGAGCATTCTCTACTTTTATAAATTTTCAATTTCCTTCACAAAATCAGCACTTCTAATACTCTTTTTCAAAATGACTTCCCCCCTCCATCGTTTAGCCCGGCGTCGCTCGGGCTTTCTCTTTTCCTCATGACACCAGAATTTCTGTGTGTGTGTTTGTACGCGCACAATGTGAGTGATTTCTAAAATTATGTCAAAAAATTTCCCTTTTTCGAAATTTGTTCTATTCCACTTATTTTTGATTTAAGACAGGTTTCTTTCCTCTCTCTATAGCCCGAACGCGGTTTTTTTTGTATAAAATTATTGTTCATTTAGTACAAAATTATTTAGTATAAAATTATTGTTCTATCTTCCCCTCCTTCTCACCGATAAGATATAGCTTCAAATTTCGATGTATGACTTATAAAAAAAATATCGCGTTAATTAAAAAATTATTAATGTGAAGCAATAAAAAGAAAACGATTCTGATGCTAAGAGTAAAACAAAAAACTTTCATAATTTTTTAATAATAATTAGTTTCTAAGAATCTAAAATAATAAAATAGATTTTAGACTTTCATGAATCAATCATTACAGATGGTTATAGCTTAATAATGTCTCTAAAATGTATTTTGATCCAAAATAATAGACGATGTACTTTTTAATTAACAAAGAATTCATCTAGTAATGAAATAATAGAAATAATCCTTTAAAAAACATATATATATTTATTAAAATCAAATTTCTATAAGTAATAAATAAAATAAAAATTTACAGATAGCTATTGAAACGATTGCTTTTTTCTGAACGTTTGAATGTTTGATTCAACATATAAATATATATAAGTTAAAAAAACAGTATGGGTGGGGGAAGCCTAGATATATATATATCTATATACAATTACTGAAAAAACATTAAAAAAAAAACGATCTGATAAAAACATTTTGAAATTTTATTTTAATTTTAACCTTTTTCATTCCACTGTGTTTAGTAAATTATTTAAACGCGTATCTGATTTAAAAAAAGTATGTTATACAAAACTAACATATTCATTATTTTAACAAAAATTTTAATTTATGTAATATATCTTATTTACATATAACGTATTGTATATCATTTTATAAAACTTTTTGCAACTAATTTTTATATAAAATATTATTTAATGTTCTTTTTTCTTACAAAATTTACAAAAAGTATTATTTATTAATAATTATATTTATGAAGTAAAATATAAATATTTATATAATTACAGTAATTATTTTATTTTTTAAAATGCAAAGTAATTTTTTAAAATATGATTTAATAATCAACAAACCTTTTTTAAATTCATTTATTTATACGCAAAGTTTCATTTTTTGTAAAAAAAAAAAAAAAAAAAAAAAAAAAAAAAAAAAAAACTTCATACAGAATTGTGACAAACTAAAAATGAAAAGTTTTTTTTCTGGCTTTATTTTTAAGTTAATGCCTTCAAGCTTCATATATCTATTTCAAACAACGATAATTTTTAAGCAAAAAAAATGTAACAAAAATAATTCTTAAATATTTTTAGCAAAAAAGGGGAAAAAAAACCCCGAAAGACACATTTTTTTTTTAAAAAACCGTAATTTTTTTCAATTTTCGTACCGATTAACAATTACAGTTTTTTTTTTTTAAAAGTTGTGTTTTACGTATTCTTTCCTTTTTGAGAGAAATATTTAAGCATTATTTTTGTTACATTTTTTGTTAAAAAATGACAGTTATTTACAATCGATATATGAAGTTTCAAGGCATTAACTTAAAAATGAAACCCGAAACTTTTTTTAAACTTTAACAAATAACGCAATGCGAAATTGAATATCTCTTATTTTTCAGCTTGAAACCCAGAAACTACCACTTTATAAAGAAGCGTCTTTGACATCCATGTGTAGGTTCCTGCGGGGAAAAGCATTGAAATGACCTTTAAAATAAAGGAAGAAATGTTCAATTTGCATAGCGTTATTTGTTACAGTTAAAATTTTTTTTCGGACTGCATTTTTAAGTTAATGCTTTCAAACTTCACATATCGATTGCAAACAACGGTAATTTTTAAACAAAAAACTTTAAAAAAAGTAATGTTTACATATTTATCGCAAAAGGGGTGGGGAAACGAAAAACACATTTTTTTAAACCGTAATTTTTACGATATTTTATCAATCTTTGTACATATTATGTATAATATTGTTCTACATACGGGAAAAAAAGTTTCATGAGATTATTTTTATAAATAAAGCAGTTATTAAGTATTTAAATAAAATTGAGTATTTTTTGAAAAATCGTTAACAACAAAAAAAAAAAAAAAACGATTTTTGACATTTAATTTCTTAAATGACTGATTCTAAAAGAGAAAAGCATAAACTTTTTTAGTGTAGAATATCATTTCATTAATGCGAAAGAAAATGCAAACTGAACGATCTAGAAATCATATTCATAAAAACGTATAGATTTTGATTCATTTTAGAAAAAATCGTAAAAAATAGAAAATATCATTATTTTTTAAAATAAATTATACCGCATCGTGGCGACGTAAATGATCTTTTCGACTCTGTAATTATTTTTTGTCTGAGTCTCATAAAAAAAATTATATCGTGTTTTAAAAACGTTAGGGATAAAAAAAAACGTTGAAAAATTGGAACTTCACCGCATGGCGGCAAAAAAGGCTCACAGGAGTAAAATAATTATGCGTTTTAGAGTTTTTAACTAATTGGAATATCGGAATATAAATAGACAAAACGGATTTCTCGGATCATTCCCAAAATTTTGGTACCTTCGACGAGTTTCTGCGCCATGCGGTTCGTGAGAAGATAGATAGTTTACCAACGAATTTTAATAATGTAGGCTAGTTGCACGGCCCGGCGTTGCACGAGCTTTCTATACTTTTATAAATTTTCTCTTTCCTTCACAAAATCAGAACTTCTAATAAACTTTCTCAAAATTTCTCAAAAAAGGACAACACTTTAAAATAATAACTGACTGTTCAGCATTTCAGAAGACTATGCAAAAAAAAAAGGAGCTAATTACTCGCAAAGCCAGATGGATGCTTCAATTAGAAGAATTCGATTGTGAAATAGAGCACAGAGCTGGAAGTCGTATAAAGCATGTTGATGCTCTTAGCCGATATCCCGTAATGATGGTATGCAATGATGCATTAACATCAAAGCTTAAAAAAGCACAAGAGGAAGATGACAACATTCAAACATTGAAATCACTTCTAGAGAAGCATGAATCAGAAGAATTTTTTGAGCGAAACGGTATACTCTACAAGTACTTAAATGGTCGAGAATTAATTGTAACCCCTAAAGCAATGGAAACTGAACTAATTAAATTGATTCACGAAAATGGTCATTTCTCAGTAGGAAAAACAGAAGAAATTGTGAAACAGGAATTTTTTATCCCAAATTTAACCAACGTCGTTAAAAAGTAATAGTTAATTGTGTTCCATGTATCTTAGCTAATAAGAAAACTGGCAAAAAGGAAGGGTTTTTGAATCCTATTTCTAAGGAAAGCATTCCTCTAAGTACGTACCATGTTGACTTCATTGGTCCTTTACACTCCACAAACAAAAGTTATCAACACATTTTCACTTTAGTAGACGCATTTACCAAATTTATACTTGGCTATATCCCATCAAGACTGTGTCTGCTGAAAGTGCTCCCGAAAAAACTAAAACAACAGCAGAAAACCTTTGGTAATCCCATCAGAATTATCTCTGATAGAGGTTCAGCGTTCACTTCAAAATTATTCAACGACTACTGTGATGAAGAGAACATTCAACATCTACAAATAGCGACAGGTGTTCCTCGAGGAAACGGACAAGTTGAACGAATTCATCGAACTTTGATTCCAGTTCTCACCAAGCTATCATTAGACGACTCAACGAAATGGTAAAAATACGTCGACAGATTACAGAGAATATTAAACAGCACTATATGTCGCAGTACAAAATGGACACCATTCGAACTATTAGTGGGAACTAAAATGCGTAACAAGGAAGACATCCTAATCAAAGACTTACTATTAGAAGAAATGGCGAAAGAATTACTAGAACAACGCGAATTTTTAAGAAACGATGCAAAAAAGAACATCAAAACCCTACAGTCTGAAAATAGAAAGACGTATATAACAGAAGAAGAAAGAAAGCTTCGTTATACAAAGAAGGTGATTTAGTAGCCATCCAAAGAACCCAATTTGGAGCTGGACTGAAACTAAGACCAAAGTTCTTAAGCCCTTACAAAGTAACGAAAGGATAGGTATGAAGTGGAAAAGATTGGTCAGCACGAAGGACTGAACTCAACCACCACCTCAGCTGATTTGATGAAACATTTTTATGCTTAATTGATTTTTTTATATTAGTTATTATTTTTAATTTTTCTCATATTATATCCCTCTTGAGAAATTAATAGATGTTCTATGGTAACACTCGTTTCCATTAATCATTTTATATTCACTTGTAACATTTATTATATTTTCGTATTATTCTTTATCTTTCTATTGATACGAAGGATTTTTCTTTCATGGTTTAGTTAATTGTAGATCACAACGTAGAATATTTAGTTTTTATGTGCTTTATTTTAGGTCCGGAATTGTGATTATTAGGTATACATCTTTTCATCTGTAATATTTTATTTTATTATCTTTAAGAACCATATTATTTGTCTTTATTGCATCCGCATTCCAATAATCATCAAATTTATAATTGTAACTAAAAATAGTTTGTATTTAAAGTATTTTAGCTCTCAACATTTTGTAAGAGCTGAGAAACAAGCTCTGTCAGGAGAGGGTGATTTTGTAAGATTTTCTCTTTGAAACATTTTGTTAAAAGGTTGATTCATATCCTTTTCAGAGGACCATTAATGTCAATTTTGTTTATTACTGCATTCTGAAGCAGCGCCATCTAGTGAGCTTTCGTAGCTCCGGCTTGAATAATTTTCCGGCAGAGGCCTACTAACCACCGCCGGTTCAACACGTCACGTTTTTAGCGCATTTCGCGCCCAGCGCGATCTCAGTCCTAACGTCCAAGCATGAGAAAGGTAATTAATTTCCCCGTCTTCTAAAGGTATTTCTCAACTTTCAATTAACCTAATTCCTGCATGTCTTTCTCTTTGTAAATATTTCCCTTTAACTTTAAATAAATTCTTTTTTTACTTAAATGAAGTATCTGTGTTTAAATGACTTTGATTCAATTAATTCATCACTCACCCTTAAATACTTACAGCTAGACAACCACCTCGCCAATCTAAAATCCCGCCTTCTGACGAGTCTGATTTTTATTCGAAGATTTTATTTTATTTATATATATATATGTATAAATTCATAACAGGTATATTTTTTTAATGCACAATCAATAAATCTATCGTAATGCCACTGAATGCACATCCTTGAGGGAAATGAACAAACAAATGCGATGGTTTGCCAACCCTCGGACACGCAACATATAATTGGCCGTGCGAAAAACAAAATTCCCCCATCTTTTTTCTTTTTATTCTTGCCGCGCATTAGCGGAATAAACAACACACAGGGGTAAAACAATTATGCGTTTTAAGGTTTTTAATTAATATCTTTTTAACTAATTGCTATATCGGACCGAATTGTGAATCTAAACCATTCTCAAATCTACTTGAACCCCCACAAAAAATGTCATCAAAATCGGTACAGCCGTTTAGGAGGAGTTCAGTCCCATACACACCCACAGAAGAATTATATATATAAAGATAAAGGTTAATGGGGGTTATGGTCCCTCTTTCAGATAAACACGCCTCACACCATGATTTTATACCGGAAATAAGGGAATTTATGATTTCCTGCGGCAATTAATGCCTCTCATTCAGCTACTCCACTTTCAGGCCTCGGATGGTCTCAGAGGTTGCTTGCGAGTTGCAATTGTCCTCCCCAGAGTGTTCCAGACATGCTCTGTACCGGGAGCGACCAACCTTTTTGTTAAAAGTGCCACTATTTGTATTAAATCATTATGCGTGCCACTTCCAACTTTTCCATCAAACAAAAATATATAAAAAAGTTAAAAAAAATTTGTTGCTTATAGGCTTATGGGATTTTTTATAGTTTTTTTTAATGCAAGTCCAAGAATTGAATATTTAAAATTAATATAACAAATACTTGGGTTTTATTGTTAATAAACGTTTTACATAAGTTTTAATAAACTCTCTAGGTTTCAAATAGAAGTGAGTAACTTTAAACATATTTAATTCTAATTTATTATTCAACAGTCAATGCTTGCTTAATGAGGCTTTTGAATTTGTAGTTCTTTTACCAAGTCATCTATATTATGATTAGTTTAAAAAGATGTTAACCCAATTTAGGTTGTTTTAGGTGTATATCAGTTAATTTTGAGCGACATTATGACTTCATTAGGTCCTTAATAGAAAACATTTGCTGATCCAAAAATTACAACAATATCTGGCAACCGAATCGTGTAGATTTGAAAAATTGCCTGCATGTTAAAATTTCCAAAATTCCATGTAATTTGAGTCACTTGAGTTGAAATAAGTATCTTATATTTTTTATATTTGCTTTTCAATTTAGTAAGGTGCTGTATAGGTATGGTAATTCCTATTTAGATTTCAGGTAGGTAACAATTAAAATCTTGTACAGAAATTGAAAAGGAATTTATGAAAAAAGATCAACATTTTTTACCATCTTGAAAATATTCCAACCTAAAACTGAATGAATTCTTGAGAAAATCTATAGTAGCTCAGAACATTATTAACTTTGGTAGATATGTAGCAGTATCTAAATAAACCAATACTTACCGATCGTCTTGGCGTGATCGATAAAGTAAACGGAAGGTGCCCGGTTCGAATCTATACATACATTGGTGACCCTGGACTGAAAGAAAACGCAACTTCCTGAACTGTCGTGGCGCCATCTACCGCAAGAAAAATAACAAAAGAAGATAGAGTAAAAAAATAAATAAGAGAAGAAAAATATAAATAAATAAAACATATACTCTCTCGAAACAAACGATAGATCATCTTTCTCTCATCTCAGCAAGAAAATAAATAAAAATAAATAAATAATAATGAGAGAGAGAATAAAACAAATAAATAAAAATAATGCTTTCAAAAAAACAAACGAAAGGGAAAAAATCGTTCGCCTATCCACCTCACTGGTGGGAGAGTAGTGTAGCGGTATCTAAATAAACCAATACTTAGACATCACGCGAAGACGATCGTATTGGCGTGATCGATAAAGTACTGGCGTTCGGAACGGAAGGTGTCCGGTTCTCGAATCTATACCTACAGATATATAGTTTCTGCATTATTGTAAAACAATTTAATCTTTTTCCGTCAAAATAGAGACGAAAGATGCAAAGGTTTGTTAGCAAAAGGTATATGACCAGATAGGATAGGAGTAAAATGCAGTATTTTCTCTGTATGCTTAAATTTAAATTATCTAAATATATCCCACAGTATATAGGTAAGAAAAGCCTAATCTCACAGCCAATCTTCATCCTTGTGTAGCAAGCCATACCGGGCAGAGTTCATTGTTTTCTTCCAAATATTTTAGAACGCGCTTCCTCAAATTCCAAAATCCCGCAAGTGCACTTCCTTTGAAAGCCAGCGTAAACAGCAATGAAGGAGTACGCTTTACTTGAACATTTTCTATTATAGATTTTGTCTAAAAAAATCGAATTTTAATAAAAAATTGTAAAATTTTTTATTAATATTATATTTGAAAATTTTAGGTCTGCAATGGTAAAAATACGGATCCATTTGTAATAAATTAAAAAAAAAATAAAAATTTTAATTGAAAAAACAGTCAAGCCTCACAGTTTATCTATTCATTACCTGCCAACATGAAAAGTAATTTGTAAAATTTAAAAGTAAATTTGTAAATGTAGAAGTAATTTCTTTCATTTATTCCTATCAAAGATATTTATAGAATATTTATAATTAAAACAACAAATTAATGAAAAAAAAACAAATGAATTTCATTTTATTTGATACATTGGCAAGTGCTACTCTAATAATTATTCAGTAATTTTAAATGCGTGGGAGACGCGTTACCTTGGTTTGTAAAAAAAGGTATCGACAAAGGATTGACCCGAAAATGTGAACTAAAGAATTTAGTCTATCATTCAACTTTTATAAATCGTCAGAGAGAGAGAGAGAGAGAGAGAGAGAGAGAGAGAGAGAGAGAGAGAGAGAGAGAGAGAGAGAGAGAGAGAGAGAAGCTTCTATAAATTTAAGAAAGTTTAAATAGCAGTTAACTTCATTATTATTTTTATTTGAGTGAATTATAAGTATCTAAGTGGCTCTCTTTTTTAATCTATAGTTCATTAAGCTACTAACACAACGAAAATCTAGTCTTAGTAAATCGAAACTATTTATCCAAACTGTCATTTCTTCTTTTGAGAGTTAAAAATTTAATTTTTCAGAAGATTGAATGACAAATTAATTATAAGTTGATAGAGGTAATTAGACGGGGCTTCTGCGATTTTTTCCCTTCGAAATAATTTACTGATTTGATTGATTGATTGTTTATCTACATTAAACTAAAAATTAACTCGATGTGACGGATCTCGTAGTTTTTAGTCAGTAGAAAAGAAATTTTGTAATAAAAAATTCTAGACCTTTTAGAATTTAATGATAATACTTGTTTAAAAATTAGAAAAATATTACTTTTTTATGATAAATAGTAGTTTAAGTATAAGTGATAATTCTTTGAATTTGATTTAAATTATTAAGTGAGTTTAATTATATCTGGAGTTTTATACAGATTTTAGTAATAATTATTTTGACTTAATGGAACATGAAGAGAACTGTATCTGGTGGGAGAATAGGGCTCTCTAATATGTAAGCAGATGTACAAAATAAAGCTATTATTATGCATCATTTGTCGCAAACATTTTCACCGGTATCTATATTTTGAAAGAATAAGGTAGGGTCATATTTCTGGTAAAAGATGAGTCCCACAGTCGTAAAATTCCTGCGATTTAGATTCAAAAATGACTTGAATGCCAGCTTTCACACCCTCAATATCATCAAAAATTTTCTGACTGAAGGAATTTGTCCATTGCACTAAATAGGTGATAGTCAGTTGAGACAAGTCGGAAGAATAGGAAATTAGGCTGCATTCAAGAATATAGGTGGGGTAAAACCTCCCAACATAAGCCCATTAACTTTTGGCAAGTGATTACAGCAGCATGTGACATGGCGTTATCGCGATGAAAGATAATACCGTGACGATTGAGGAGACTTGGCCGCTTTGTAACCAAATTTGAATGCAGCCTGTCTAACTGTAGACAGTAAAATGCAACATTGATGGTTTGGTAGAGTAGAAGTTGAATTATTCCCTGCACATCTCACCACACACTCAATAACACCTTGAGGGGATAAAGTTCGGCTTTCGAAGTGGGCGCAGGTGGATCAGAAGGATGACACACAATCCTACGATACTTTGCGTTACGTTACATAACTTACTTCTCATATCCTGTCACAATTCGTGTCAAGAATGGGTCATTTTTGTACCGGAAAAGCAAGCAAACACAGGTGGAGACTCGGTCATCCCGTTTCTTAGCTGTCAGGTTACCTGAAATTCAATAATCCAACCTTTTCATTAAACTCAAGATAATCAGCCGTCTCTCGACCATTGTCCGTCGTACGTTAAAGGTCTTACCCAATTCTTGCATGGTTGGGTTCGGGTTATTCTTTATGGCTAAGTAAACATCGTCTTCTCCAACGTGTGATGCATGTCCCTTCCTAGCCTGATTTTAGTAGCTTCTGTCTGCTTCCCTAAATTTACGAAATCATCAACGTCATGTGTTCTATTCTATTACATCCTCGCCATAAACTTAACAAACATTGCGACAAGCTGCAACTGCCGTACTCTTTTTATCGAACTCGTATAGCAAACAATGTCTCACGTGCTCATTCTCACTTTCCATATTACACTCTCTGAGACCTTAGTTTAACCCTTTAACTACTGCATTATGATTTACTCAAGTTTTTTTCATGCAATATATATTTTTTTGAATCACTACATTTAAAATTAAGGGATATGCATAAAAAACACACTCAACTTTCGGAAATTTAACCCGTTAGAGCTAATTAATCAATTAAAGATAATCAACTGTAAAATTAATTATATACACTGTTCACTTAAAATAAATAGTCAAATCGTTTTCTAAGGTCTTCATTACATACAAAAAAATAATTCACTTACATTTTGACATTAACTATTTTTTCAGAACAAAAATGACAATCTTCGCAATGCGCTGAAAACGCCATCAGCTGAAAACGCAATTTCTGCTATAAAACAATTGGCCTTCCCCGCTAAATCACTCATCATAGAACCCATGCTGCCATATATCTTGGAAGAGGGGATTTCAAAGAATATTCCCGCTAAGTATTATCAGAGCATTCATAAAATTAGTTATTCTATGTAATTTTAAAGTGAGTGGTACTTATAAGTACCGTCGGTAGATAAAGGGTTAAGAATCGGTGCCCTAAGCCATGATGCATGCTGTCAAGCAGTAGGGCGTTTCACAAATGTATCTGGATTGGGCCTGCCACACCATCAGAGCCTCACTCATACACGGTGCGCATACCCTTTAATTTGCATAATTTCCGGGCATCTTTTTGTTGCATTTTCAATGCCGAGTAGAGTATATTTTTAATACTCTTTTGTAAGCTTCCATTGTATGCAACGGAAACTTTGAATTTAATTTATACCCACTTTAAAAAGTCAGATTAATTCGGACCGATGATAATACAATAATTTAATAATTTTGTTCCATTGTCCTGATCAGGATCATCAGGACTAACGATTTCCCATTTTCAGATTCCATCCCGCATCTGGCGACTAATTCCAGATTTAGAGACTAAAAGATTAAGTTAAAAACTAGTTCGATTAACTATAAAAGGGTGCTTTTTTAGTTTTTTTAAAACTGTAATTTATTCCTGCTGAGCATAAAAAGAAGAAAAAATTAAATCATCATTCTATTTTAACTCCAAAATAAAAAAAATTAAAACAAATTCCAAAAAAAAAAATTTTTTTTTTATGTTGTGAAGCTAATCTGCCATTTAAATATACTCAGAATTTTCTACACTATTGAGGGAACCTAGTAATAGTTAAATCAATTCATTGAGGTTCGAACTTCTGACAAATGAAGAGATAATTTTTCAGGTATTTGAGTCCCGTTGTTGAGATAACAGTCTATCAAACATCGAGACGCTCCTACAATTTGTTTAAAAGGGCAGAAGAGGAACATTTTGTTTCAAAAAAATTTATAAATAGTGTCTAGACAAGAGAAATTGATTTCAAACGCTTTACAGAACTGTGGGAAATAAATTGCGATTCTGAAAACAATGGTCGTCAGCTCATGTCACTTAATAGCAAGATACGCATTCATTCTACCTTCCGTGGAAACCATATTTCTTTGTAATGCAAATTCAATAAATATAAAATGTTTCATTGAGTGTGTACGTCTTCCAATCGATAATACTGTGAAAAAATTGAAAAGTGTAAAACTAATAAATTTATAATACTTTTTTTAGAGGAAATAGTACTACAATATTAAGTGACTTGAATATTAATTCACTTGAAGACTGTGATATCCACTTTTCTTATGTTCAGAGCCATAGTGGAAATCTAGGCAATGATAGAGTGGACCAGTTGGCCAAAGAGACAACCTGAAAAGATATGAACCTTTCGATGTCTGTGCCGTTGTTCCACTGGAAGCATTTAGTATGGGAAAGAACTGTTTCCGCCTGGAACTCCGAATTCTTGGCCTCACCTAAAGCTTTGTGGATTAAAAAGTTTTTTTCCAACCATTTATCAGCGGCTAAAATGTAAGAAATTTGTTACTGATTTTAAGTTATCCCAGATTCTAACAGGACACGGAAATTTTAAGAGCTATTTATATAGGTTTAATTGAATTGGTAATGACATTTTTTCTTGTGGTTTGGAGGCTGAAAGCACGGAACATGTCTTGTTGTACTGTATAAGAGAAAATTTTAAAAAGGAGTTAAAAGTTTTTTTCCCCTGGCCAACTGTTTTGTCATTGTTTTTCAATTGTATTGAAAGCCTTAATGTCTTAAGAAGACTCAGGGGTGATAAATTTCTCTAGAGGTATGAAAATATAAACAATTTTCAAACAGGTTTAATTCTTTTAAATTTAAATTAAATATTTTGAATCTTTTACACATTATTTATAAAAGAATGGGGCTTCAGAAAAGTATAAAATGCTTAAAATATAATAATTTAAAAAAATCATAAGCATATGAAAATTTTATAATATTAAGTATTTTTTGCGTTGCGCATGCTATTTTCTAAAATAGTAGCCTCTGGTGTAAAAAACTTTACAGACTTATAAAATCAATCATACTCTTTAAACACTACCTAATTTTAGTGTTATATATCTTTTGTATTTCAAAATAATTGTAAAATATTGCAATTTTTTTGATATTTTTTAAAAATGTATTTATTTATTTATTAAAATATGTAAGTTATTATTCTATTTATATAAAAATAGCTACAGTGTAATAAGAATACATTTAATTTTATAAATCATCTTAAAGTTAGTAATTAAAGCTACTATTTTAGAAAATAGCATGCGCGACGTAAAACTTAATAAATATTTCTTATAGAAAAGTTTATTTTCATATGCTTATAATTTTTAAAATTATTATATTTTAAGCATTTTATACTTTTCTGAAGCCCCATTTCTTTATAAATAATATGTAAAAGATTCGAATTATTTAATTCAAATTTAAAAGAATTATCACTGTTTGAAAATTGTTTATATTTTCAGACCTCTAGAGAAATTTAACACTCCTGAAGAAAATTTGTTTATTGTATAGATTTTTAAAGTTTTATAGGTACCTCCCTTTTTCTTTATATTTGTGTATTTCCCCTCCCTTCCTTTTGTTTTATATTTGTCTCTTAAATGTATTTTTAATTTTGCTTTAAATTTTATAATGATGTTACCACTTACGTCTGTAAGCTTCATGTTATACAATGTGGAGCATCAGGAGTTGTGCAAATAAATTTATTTATACATAAAAAAAATATTAATTTCAAGTTTGAGTGGCTTATATGAAGTATGCACGTACTTACAATAATTAATCTTTAACTTTTGAAACATAATTTTCCCTTTTGATAGAAAACGTTATATATATATATATATAAAAACTTTAATAAACTTACTTTAAACTAATTATCAGTGAAATACATTTAAAACGAAAACGCTTAAGACGAAATATCGATTTTCACAAAATAATACAGCAGTCGCGACAAAATACTACGTATTTTTGTCCATTTTTTTCTCTCAATATGAAAATAATTCCCTTCTGGGAATGAACAAAATACAGATAACACCAGTAGTCTTAGCTAGATTCAAGAGGGGTGTGAAATGAAACAGAGATGGTTTCAAATGTTTCTTAGAAAGGAGGCTAACTTGGCTTTGAAATACTCTCTGAATAGCTTGTGATTCGAACCAATTTTGTTTATATAAGCTATTTTCACTCTCCATCCCTACAAATGCCGCACAAAGACATTTAATCTCACATTAGTTGGCTTTGAGAGAATTTCGGTGACTAATACATTGCAGTGGGAGGAGTAGAAATCAGTGAGTTTGGTTCGCGTTTTTTCTATTTTAGAAGAATTTTATGGCGAGTACAATGGTAAAGAGTTCAGGGGGAAAGAAAACTTCTATTTCGGATAAAATGCAGATGGACCTTAAGGCTGTTGATCAGAAACGAAAGTTTTGCATTAAATTTCATTAAGTTCTTGTGAAAGCTTTTGTTTCGTTGATTTTTATTTTATGCATGCATATATATACGTATCTATGTGTGTAAGTAAAATGTACTCTAATAGACTTAGTTTTGGTAAATATATGTTTACATTATTTATTTTGCAGTATCCTTTGGCACGAAAAATATTTCAGTCTCCTAAGTTTCGTGTTTAACGACTTTCAATACATATCACATTTATTCGAATCTAAGCCGCCATCGATTCTAAACCGCACCCCAAATTCTCAGCTAGTTTTTGTGAAAAATGAAAACTAGTGTAAAATGGTTTATCGATATACAATTTTATGTGAAATTAAAATGCTAACTAATCAGAAGAGAATAGTTAGTTATTTTACCAGTAATATGAACTTTAAAATACATATATGGACCTGTAATTGATGTAATTGTCCCCATCAACGAATTTTGTTTCCTTAGATTTTAAGCCGCAGCTGATTTTCAGTAGCCGTAACATTGGAAAAAAGTGCGGCTTATATTTGGTATATATATATATAAATACGGTCAGTAGCGCACACAGGAATTTTTCAAGGGGGGGGGGTCCGAGGTCGAAAGTTCACTATTCTTGTATCATGATCCTTTTGATTTTGTCGATTTTCGGGAACGAAGCACAGAAAAAACTAATTATTCAATAAATAATTGGTATTAATTAATAGAATTAATCATTAATAACAAATACTTAATTAAATTTTTCGTACTATATGCTTAAAATTGTAATCAATCAGAAAAAAAATCAAGTGCTTTGGGGGGAGGAGGTCCGGACCCACAGGATCCCCCCTTCTTGTGTGCGCCACTGAATACGGTATGTCTTCTTATTAAACTATATAACAACTAAATCTGACATTCAATAAAAAATAATAATAGATATAAACGTTATGGAATCTCTCTCTCTCTCTATATATAGTTAAAATTCTCTAATAGAGAGATGAATCACATCAATAATCACTAAACCGAAGCTTTAAAAAAGTGTGCGTGTGTACTTATGTACGCACGTAAGAAGTTATATTTCTTTGGCGTAACAAGATTAAAATCTTTCTAAAATTCTTGAGCAGGGCAAGCTGGGCCAAGGACGAAAGGCGGTCACGAGCAGAGTTGAACGATACTAACCTTAAGTCAATCGGACCAGCTAAATGGACGATAATCACGATTTAAATAAATTTAAACACCTCCGCACATGGACAATAGGACCAATAACATGGGGAAGGGGGGTTTCGGCAGAATGTATCTGGAGATGAGATGAACCGAATGTGACACCTGAAACCTCATATTGAACGTCTCGGCGGGAAGAATCATTTCTGATAAAATTAAGACATCCGCCTGAAGAGTCCCCGAGTTACGGTCATTTTAAAATAATTAAAACATTTAAAACAATAACATAAAATAGAAGCAGAGCTCCCAGCAACTCGAAACTCGGCCTGGTTGTGAGGAAACACAAGAGGAATCCATCCGATCTGGTCTGGAGTCTGTAGTTGCAAATGGGCCGCGCTGGCTCGGGAAAGAAAACGAAACTAACTTCCCCCGGGGGGAAATAATTGTGACGTAAATGATCACAATACATCCCAACGATACACAGAGTAGAAAGTGATCCCAAAGTTTCATCCTTCTATCTCTGTAACATCGTGACGGCATCAAAAGATCGAACCCCATAGGAATAACATGGGGATTCTAATTTTAGTGATAACGTCCCCCTAGGCCCACTATCTACACACGAACTATAACATATGAAAGAGCTCAATGAGGAAAATCTATGGTTCGAGTTTCATTAATGAAGCTCAAAAATCCTCGTAGCTATGCGGTATTTAAAAAAATTTAAAACTTTAAAATAATTTTAAAATGTTAAATATAGATGAAGAAAGGGGGCTATGGTCCTGAAAAATATATCTAGGATGCTCATAGGGAGAACTATCGAATCCAGTCAGCATGGTTGACCAAGGGGGCGTGGGATTTGAGTTATTAGCGGGGAAGCCCTCTAGGGGGAGCACCGGAGGGGACCAATTCCACGTAAGACTCGCGCTAGTACGAAAATATGGCGAACTTCCAAAATTCAAGTCCCAAGCTTAATTCCTTAGGGAGAAGGGAAATTTTTTGGAGTCCCCATAGGATTAACATAGTGTGACGAGCCCATCGCGCTTTCTATTAATTGTCCTCTTGGGTTCTTTGGGGCCGAAAAAGGCAAATTCTTTCCAACCAAATCCAGAAGTGAAGCGTGCTTTTGTAAATTAAGAACCTTTTAAATAGCAGAAGTTTAGCATAAGCAGTGTGGCTTTTGGGAAGTGATTATATTAGTCTGCGGTTAGGAGTGTTAAAGTTAGAAGTTATCCGATATTCAAGTGCTCAGCTATTCGTGCCAGTGTCTTCAAGTCAAGGTGGATACCATTTCACACGAGATAAACCTTAACTTCATTGGGGATTCGAGTGACTTACGGCTTACCTAGGATATAGAGGTAGAATCGTTCAAATTAATACTAGGAACTGTGTATATACTGAGATTAGGAATAGGCGGTAAAGTTAAATATAGAGTGATTAGGTCACGCTTACTTGGTAATACGTATCGTGAGTTTCTTCACCTCAGATCCGCTAAGTTAAAATATAAATATTATCATTGTATAGTGTTTAAGTTAAGATCTTAATAAAGAGATATTAAGATTATGGCAACGCCTGGTTCTTCATTCAGTCCCACATCCCTAGGTCATGATAGGCATCACCCCTTAGGCCATAAGACCCCTAGGCATCACCCACGGGCTAATGCCTTACAATGGGAGCATGGTATTTTAGTGCTTAAGCCTTCCCCATGCCTACACAATGGGAATGAAGTAGATGACTGGATGGGTCTCGACGAGTGGAACAGTTGGTTCAAATCTCAAGTCCGAGACTCGAACAGGAGCCAAGGGGGCCGCGGTAGCAGAGTGGTATAGGTATCGGATCGTGGCTTGCCTTGTCATGAGTTCGAGCCCAGTACCACTAAAGACCCGCCGTGTAGGGCAGTGATGTACGTTAAATCTGTCAAGAGCTGAAACGTCCTCCCGTTGGTGTGGTGTGGTAATTATGAGAGGGGGTGCCAGCTCAGGTGTCATCCACATCACTTAACCATGGTTCAAAATTACGTGGTCCGTCGCCAAAAAGCCCTTGTGTAGCTGAACAGTGCGACGTTAATATTTCATCAATCAATCAATCAATCAATCGAACAGGAGCCAAGATATTGTGAATTTAAACAAATTTAAAAAGTTTAAAACAATTTAAAACTATAGAAGAAATAGCCATATGAACATGAAATTATAATAACTGGAAGAGCACAGATAGAGAGGGATCGAATGAGCCAGGTCCGAATGGACTGTCAGGCTCGGGTGCCGAGATATTGGGCAAAAAGCTGTAGAGGGGGGAATGCACCGGGGGGATGCGTCCCAATAGATATGGCTTATAACAATAGTTTTTACGATCCCCCAAATATCAGTTCTCTAGCACCAAAAAAGTGGCATGTTAAAATATTAGACAACAGTGTGTGCACGCATCGTAAAAATTTACCCTCATCATTTTTCCAAACGCGCAATAAGTATAACTTAACAAAAAAAAACGTAATTGTAATATAAATCAGACGTAAGTTTTTAGAAAAGTTTCTTTCGATCAGTGCTTCTTGAACTTTCAATATTTGTGACCCACTTTTCAATCATAATTTTCATCACACATCCCTCCATACAATAACAATGTATTGGATTAAAAAATAATAAACTTTGACGTAAAGTTACAATACTACTTTATTTATAAACCGTACAAATTACTAAAATGAGTATTAAATTTTGTATATGACAAGCCCATGGGGTCTCTACAAATTATTAACTTTGTTCTCAACATATTATTGACCAATTAACGATCAAATACATTGTGCAGTACTGATACATTTATAAGTATCTTATATCAGTGCAATGATGTATTTTACTTTTTATTATGTGAAAACGTATATTTTGTTTTGTTTCCTTTCAGTAAATTAATAATTTTTTAAAAAAATCTTTTATTTTCGACTTTTTGATTTGATCGGGCCCACCTGATCGGATTTTTTTGCCCCCCCCGAGGGAGGGGGGTGCGTCCCACAGTTTGAAAAACGCTGTCTCAGATATTATAAAAATAACAGAATTTAAAAAATGGATGTTGCAAATATATATATAAGAAAAATACTCGCTCAACTCATCATGAGATCATTGTCGGAACTATTAGACCTATCAATTTGAAATTTGACAGGAATGTTCCTTTTTTGATTAGAAATTCGTTAAGTACGGTGGGAAGTGATTTACAAAGAAGGTGGTGAGGTGAAGGGAGTGTAGAAGATAAATAATTATTCCTGTTTTTGAAATTCAAGTCCTGTTCCATTTAGACCAAAAGGTGGGGGGAGGGCTGTAACAATTTTTTGTGAATACAGTCGAAAGTTTAAAACAAGGGGTTAGATATCTATAGTTTAAGAACAACATCATATTCATACAACATAATAAAATATCCATCAACTTAGGAGGATAATGGCTAAAAGTATTATAAAGTATAACCACCCTCCCTCTATACGTTATTAAAATTAAAAACTGTAGCTAAACTTGAGACAAGGCCCAGGGATCGAGTGGTTGCATAACGCGCTTTCACACCACAGGTCCGGGTTCTATTCCCGGGCTGAGCAAGATTAACTTAGCCTTTCATCCCTATTGCAGTGGGTCGATGAATGAGTACCAAGCTTGCTTGGAGTATTAAACACAGGGAACCTCGCTTCAGACAGACCACCTGATCGGGAAATCTGCTCGCGCACCTCAGCGCCCAATGGTCACGAATACTGAGATGGGCACAGTAGGCCCTGGCTCTCATGGGCTGTTGCGCCACTGAGTTTGAGTTTAAACTTGAGGCATGTTTCTTTTTTAAAGAGTAATTTGAATTAATATTAAATTTTTAATGTTCAGGTTAGAACATATTTAAATGAGTAATTTGTTTTATACTGTGGAACAGAGCTGTATCAAAGATTTATAGTTTTGGTAACGTAAAAAATGTTTTGGAATTGCACCACTACTTGTATTTAATATTAAAAATAGAGAAAAAATATTTACATCATTTTGAGAATTGTCTAATTTAATAAGAAAAGTAATGATGCATAAATAAATACATTTGTGAGCTACCGTAATTAAATACGTTTGATACACAAAAAACCACTTCTTTCAAAAACAAATTAAAACAACATGAAAACCAACTTGAATACTTCAAGGTTTTTTCCTTGACTAACGATCTTTAGTTTCTTGTGTATATTGTACAGCATGGGTGTTAAACTTACGACCCCCAACAAACATTTTTGTGGCCTTGCCAATATATGGCATACAATAATATATGATAAAATTAAAAAAAAAATCTTCCGAATTAGAAATGGTAGTAGCAGAAAAGTGATGTCAAGTGTGTCTCTCAGGACGTAAACATTAAACTTTTTTTTCTTGTTCACTTATATATATTGATTATATTATTATTCAAAATAAACCTACATTTTTCAATCAATATTAATTTTTTGGGGGCCCAACTAAAGTTAAACCTCGTTTGTTTGGCCCAAGTTTGAGAGTTTGACACCCTTGTTGTAGTGTCTTTAATATGAACATTAATCATAAATTCATTTCAGTATTATTCCTTAAGGTATCCGACTACGTCCGGAACCGTGATTTTGAAAAAGCGTATAAATAGATAATATTTATGATATTTAGTGTCACTTAGATTAGAAAATGTATATAAAATTGATTTAAGAATAGTATTACAGTAAAAAAATTATTTAAGTACAATATTTTGACAAAAAATGTACATAGAATAACCCATTTTCAAAATATTCTCCTTTTGTGAAAAATGCTTCTATTATAATAATATTTTGCCTGTATATAGCTCAGATCTCTGTACAGAGGCTCAACTAGAATTTTTGAAATATATAACTTAGAAGTGGGTTTATCCATGTGGTTTACGATAACAGAGAGGAGAAATTAAAAAAAAAACGCTGATAATTATTTCAATGGGTTGTAACTCTGAAAATAATGTGAATTTTTCAAAACTCATGGTTGAGCCTTTGTACAAAGGTCTGAGCTATTTACATGCAAAATATTATTATAATAGAAGCATTTTTCACTAAAGGAGAACATTTTGAAAAAAGGTTATTCTAAGTTAATTTTTGCCGAAATATTGTATTTAAATAATTTTTTTTGTCAAAATGTCCTTAAAACAATTTTATACATGTATTCTAATCTAAGTGACACTAAATATCACGAAAATTATCCATTTATTCGCTTTTTTAAAATCACGGTTCCGAACGTAGTCGGATACCTTAATTGCTATTATAATATATTTTACTTATTAATGATATCTTTTCCACACGCACACATTTCCGGCTTTTGCTAAGTTCCTTATTTCTCGATTGAACAACTTGAGTGACGTAGAAGAAATTTTATCTCACTTAGACTTAAAATAAGAAAAAAAAATATCTTTGCCAAAATTACCGCAGAAAATCCAGAGAAAAATTATCTTTGGAATCTGAACAAATAATTTGAAAAGTATCATGTCTGTATTCTAATGGAACAATTTCGCTGAAAACATTTAAAGTTAATGAATATTTCAATTGAGAGAAAAAATATAATAGGAAATATTTTTAGAAAAAAAATCAGTTAACTACATTAGAAAGCAAGTTCCTATGGATTATCTTCCAATTCCAAAAATTGGCAAACTTTTGGATGATATTGCATAATGAGATATCTTTGGCGTTATTTACATTTTGGTGTTTTACTTTAGCTTCTGTTGAATTTATTTGAAATTATTGTTCCCATTATTTTCTGAAGCTTTTTATTTTACTTTGGTATTATTATTAAATAAAATGGTGAACGTTAAATATAGCTTAAACTTACGGTAGACGGAGCCGAAAGCTATACTGCATTCGAAAATTTAATAGTCTATCAAAAGAAAAGAAAACCAGAATAGTAATAAAATGAATTAATTTAATATAAAATAACAGTGGTTCAATATAAATAAATCGGTGGAACAAAAGGAATTTGGCTGTCGATAAAGTTAGACAAAAAATACGTACTAATGGTTTTTCTCAGTGATTCCCAAAGGGGTCTATGATGACCTTCAAGGGATCCACGCCAGCAAAAAAATAATTTGGGGCTCCATGAGGTGTAACTGGGGTTATATGATAGTGGCTATTATTAAACCATATCATGACTAAAGGGGACATGGTATGATTTACGCAAACATTTTTAATTTAAGGATTTTAAAATTTTTTTGGGTGTATGTATGTATACTATGTAAAACAGATTTTGTACTCAAAATTTCATAATTTCATAAAATTTCAATTTTTTAAGAAAAAAAAACTTAGAATTTGTGAAGTGATTTTAACTACTCCTCCTCCTACAAAAATATACGTACACACATGAAATTTGATTTACAAGTACGTCCAACTATATATAACAAAAGTAGGCATGGGTTTTGCGATAACATGATTGGTATTTGTACAATACTTCTTTTTATGGATGCTTATTGAAAATTCCTCAAAAAATATACAAATTCTGACTTCAATTATTTTTTAAAAAATAAGTGAAATCAGCTTTGATTCAAAAATGCATACCAACTTTTGTTACATGTACAATTAGCAATAGGTAAAAAAAATTTCAAAGCATTAGGCACAGAAATTAAAAGCCTTAGCATTTTAAATGAAGGCAAACTAGTTATTTTATCTTTTCGAGATAAATAAGTTTAAAGTTTTGATTTGGCCTATGTGAATACGCAGATCAAATGAACATTTTTTTCCTTTCAGATGTTTCATGTGAATAAAAACGAATGTAAAATCTATCATAATTCTGTGTTTTTTAAGTTTAGATCTTTCAAATTTTGTGAGGTTATAGAAAGGTATGCAAAGAATAATTTAGACTAAAAGAATTAAATTTGATTTTTTGATCGATTTTTGTCAATTGAATAATACTGTGTCCCCTTAAATTTTTTTTAAAAAAAATTGATCTAGTAGAAACTAGATTCTACAATTTAACTGATTTATTTACTAAATTTAGTGAAGTTAATTTATGGCATCTAGATGACAGCATAAGTTTTATTAAGACAAGGACCATTTCAACATTTCTTTCCAGAATTAACCTATAAAAGTATAATATTGGGCGTTGCAAATTTTCTCATTTTGTCACAGGCAATCTATCAAGACATTTTACCCTATGTTCAACATTTAAATACCCTTTACTCAGATTTTACTTGATAAGTAGTTTTCGAGGTACATAAACTGAAAAATTTTACTTTTTGAGAAAACAAGCCTTAAAGTAAAAATTTGTAATATTTTGATCGTTTACTTTTTTTAGTACTTTCCAGTAGCATATGAAGCATTTATTTTTATTCTCTGCTCATACAAAAGACTCTTCTAATTTTCTTTTTTTAATTATTTTTAACAATTTTGCCTTTTTTGGGATCTCAAGATGCTTTCGTGGCGCTACACCAGAGGTTCCCGAACTTTTTAATCTCATAGACCCCTTGCATTTTTTTTAGTTTCGGGTAGACCTCTGCTTATATAATATTGAATTTTTACAAATTTATCAACTTAAATATCTTATGGTAGCTGGTACTACTACTTATTTCGAAAGAATTAACTTTCTAATTGTATTGAAGTATAGCATTTAAATCTTAAGAAGCACATATTAATGCATTAAATTTAAATTAAAGTAATTTAATACATAAAACAATTGTTACATAAAATAACTGAACAACAAACAAGAGTTTTTAATGAGTGGGAGGAAACTGGTGCTTCAATAACAAATTTTAAATATTTAATATCAATCTAGTTAGGTTTAACCTTAAGTCTCCTTTGTTAGTAAATGTCCAGTCCCCTCTCCTCTTCTTTTTTTGTTTTTGAGATTGGCAAACTTATTGAAACTCCCTCTCACTAGAAAAAGCAATTAAAGACTTTCTCATGATATTACATGATTAACGACAAATAACAGGTATGTCTATTTAAAGCCAAAATTGCTGATATCCGTTTCTAAACTTTATTTTAATATCATTAGCGCCTATTTTGATCAGTTGCTATTGTACTATGACATTTTTTTCTCAATGCGACTATATGAATTCGTTTTCTGCTGTAAAATTATTATAAAAGAAGCACAACCTCGAAATTAGTTTCAAAATCTGAGTAAAGAATGTTTAAATGTTGAACGTAGGTTAAAATGTCCTGACAGATTGTGGCAAATTGAGAAAATTCCCCATGTCCAATATTATACTTCTTTAATTTAATTCTGGAAAGAAGTGGTGAAATGGTCCTTGTCATAATAAAATTTATGCTGTCATCTAAATTAGTAATCACAAATTAATCTCACTAAATTTAGTAAATAAATCTGTTAAATTGGTAAAATTTGATTTCTAATAGATCAAATCTTTTTAAAGATTACAATCATGATCTAGTTTAATTAGAGTCACTATTATAGACCCCCATTTACACCTCATGGGCCCCAAAATTATTTTGTCGCTGATGTGAACCCCTTGCAGGTCGTCATAGACTTCTAAGGGTCTATATAGACCTCTTTGGGAATCACTGCGCTACACGAATCCTACGTGCATCTAGTTTTCTGAAGCATGACTCGCAGTTATAACTTGGTTAAATATCAGAATGTTTTAAGATCATTAATTTTGCTAAATGACTCGTATTGAACTGTTCAATAGCCATATATTTACCCCTATTTTTAGAGTTTTTAATTCTTTAAATGTAGATCTTGAAATCACTGACCATATGTTATTAACTGAATCATTTCTGTTCTGAGTCTTTACATGTAAAAATCTTCTTAATAACATAAAATAACCTAGATCTCTAAAAAAATGCTTCATTTAATTAATTATCGTATACAGAACATGTGTATGTATTTATGATCGTAATTCTTTTCGTTACATTCAGCTTCCGTCTTTTAAAACTTGCACCAGGCATTTATACCCGCGGGACACGGTCCATGTTGAGGGCTCTCGTTTGAAGACAAGAGATGAAAATAAACAGCCCAAACAGTAATTTTCATTCTGTGTAGATTATTGATATTATTTCCTATAGCTATAGTATAATATCTTTGAGTTTTTGAATTTAAAATGTTGGTGAGTCGGTTACTACCACTTAGGCTTTTTTTATCACTTCACTTTTTTCTCCTTGTTTCTCTTTTAAGAGCCAAAAGACGTGTACCCATACACTTTTGGATAAGCCCAATATACTCTAATTTTTCCACTTGAATATTGTATGGATTCGCGCTCATCAGAAACCTATGCAAGGGAAAACACAGGTGTTCCTAGCAGAGCTCCTTTTTGATGCGCATCAAGGAGTAGCTTTATTTAAAAAATAAATAAAAATACTTCTAATTATAGTATTTCCTCATATCATATATCACTTTAAACAGAATGTTTTGAACTTTTACAAAATATGAAAAAGTGAAAATCGATAACTTTTCGAAAATTCATATGCCGGACCACCGTAAGTTCCATTAACATTTGAATGATCCACACCAATTCTTTCGCTGATTCATATAGTAATACATATTAACTTTCAATGGGGACTTCCAACACCTTCCCTGACCACTGCATAGCCTGGATCTTGACCGCAAAGAAAATGTGCTGAAAGAGGAATTCGACAGCACTTAACAAGATCTAAAAAGCTGCATAGCCACTGCATGGTATTCTCTGGACATAAATACACTCCTGTAGACTGGATACCCAAGCGAATCAGAGCAATCAAATATTGATCTTGGGTTTCTCATACACTGCTTTGCCCCAATGAATATCTATATTTAAAACTATTTAGAGGATGAATAATCTTGTATGGTAAATGCCCCTATTCAAAAGGAATCACGGCTTACAAAATTATCTTTATTCAGATCAGTATACACAATGAGACAAAAGAGTAAAAAGTACGCAGAGAAAAAATCTGACAATAGACCTAAAATAGCTTTAAAAAAGAATGAACAAAAATTGGAATAAAAGAGAAACCATAGGATAAAAATTTTGTTCCTGGATGTGAAGTGTGGTATAAAATAGTCAACAAAAGTTGATCAAGCGAGAGAAAATGGAGGAATAATTCCTCACGGTCAAGCGTTAATAGACAAATGAACAGATAAGATGAATAATATACAGAATGAGGACAACAACCCCTCCCAAAGGGGGGAGGAAGTCACAATAAAAAAGCTGTTGATTAAATGACAAAGTCAACAATAAAGTAAAATGGGATAAAATATTCCCAAAGCTTAAACACATTTAAAAACAGTAGACCCTCAAAAAGTGGAGAGGGATCAAATTTTATAGAGAGGCGTCAATAGACGCAATAAGCATTAAATTCCCAAAAGGTAAATAGTGAGTGAGTATTAACTTCGCACTATTCCGCTACTCGAGGGCTTTAGGCAACGGACCTCATAATTATGAACCAAGGTCAAATGATGAGAAAGACACCTGAGCTGGCCCCCCTCTCTTAACTTCCACACCAATAAGAAGACATTTGAGCCTTGACATATTTAACGGGCATCGGCCCCCTCTTCACGGCGGGTCTTTAGCGGTACTAGGCTCGAACTCATGACATGCCGGTCACGAGTACGTTACCTGACCATCAGGCTACCATGGCTGCAAATGGCAAATAGAATCGAAACTAGAGGGAGAACCACACCTACATCGGAGAATCGAAGCTCTCAGTTGTTCCGGAGACTCCCTCAGTGACGCACACCCAGTCACCAATTGCAAGGATCAGTGTCCCCATAGCCTACTTGCTGCACGTAAACGGGGCTCATACCAATCGAAGGGATTAAAACTCATATGACTCCCAGTATGGATCCACAATGTGGACTCTGAAACTGTGCCATCGGCGCCTTGGTACAGCGTTCATCAGGGGACAAACTCCTGGGTAGCAATTTGTACCAAGAGATTCGGCTGAAAGCGAAAAACTCCTTTCGGTCGAGCGATGGATTCTCTCGAGGCATATTCTTCACACATCACTTAAAAGATTTGCGGTGCTTTGAAAAAATATTAGGTTGGGAAAAAAGAAATTCTTTATATTTTCGGTTCCTTGGCTGTAGTGATTGATAGTGATAAGTATCGATAAAACAATTTCAGATTTAATGCTCGTTGTATAGATGACATTTCACACTAAAAAATTCTTTTGCTGTTTTTTGTTGCATTCAGTTGTATGTTATAGGGTGTTTAACTGGAAAATACACCGAATTTTCTCTTTGTGGACTTTCATACATTTCTTTGATAAATGTGAAAGTGCGAGCCAGGTGGCTGAAATTGTGTGAGTGGTATTTATTGTTCCGATACTGTAACAGCCAATAACGTGCAATTTTGGCTTCATTGATTCCTTTCAGGTATGCCCTTCGTCGAAAATGTTGATAGAACCACAGAAATAATCGAAGTTGACTGGCATGTTAGTAGTTGTAGCATCGCCCAGGAGCTAAAAATTCAAATAGAGCAGTTTTAAATCATGCACACAAAGCTGGATTCAAAAAGAAGCTTGATGTTTGGGTGCAACATCAATTAAAACAAAACAGGATGGATCAAATTTCCAGCTGCAAATCCTTAGCCAAACGGAATAAAATCGACCGATTCTTAAACGAAGGTTGACTAGGGACGAGAAATGGATCACATACAACAACGTTGTTCCAAAACGACCGTGGTCAAAGAGCGGTGAAGCAGCTGAAACGATGGCCAAATCAAGAAGGTTCTACTGTGCATTTGGAGGGGGGACTGGAAAGGAATAACCCATAATGAGTTCTTTACATAAGGCCAAACTCTATATAAATTCGGATTACTACTGTTAACAATTGAATCGTTTGAAGCTAACAATTCACCAGAAACGAACATAAGCGGCAAATAGGAGGGGAACTGTGTTCCATCAGGACAACGCCAGACTCCACACGTCTATAGTGACTCAACAGAAACTCTAGGAGCTTAATTGGAGTGTTTTCATGTATCCACCATATAGTTCATACCTGATACCAAGTGATTGCCAAATTTTTCTTGCATTGCAAAACTTCCTTGGTGATAACTTGGCATCAAGAGAGGATTAATTAATGATTTTCACAGTTTTCATCAATAGGGACCACTACACAGAATAGATAACACACCATACAAAATAAACACCACAACACAACATATAATATACAACGCAACGTATAATAGACAACACAACACAACGTATAATATAATAGACAACACAACACAACGTATAATAGACAACACAACGTATAATAGACAACACCAACATATAACAGACAACACAACACAGCATATAATGGCAAACACAACACAACACAGCATATAATGGCAAACACAACACAACACACAACATATAATGACCAACAAAACACAACATATAACGGACAAACCAACATATAAAGGACAACACAACATATAATGAACAACAGGACATGTAATGGTTAACGCGGCATGTAATGGACAACACAACACACAATGGACGGTGCTAGTTTGATATAACGGGGCACGCGACAAGTTGTTGTTTATGTTCACCAAGATGGACGATAACATTACAATATGGTTACCTTGATATTTTTATCGTCTGGCGATATGGTTGCCATTGGGGTAACGTATATTAAAAATAACTTTTATTGGTTTTTTCCCACGGTAACCCTATTAATTTCAGACGATTTTAATTCAATTTCTTTAAAGAAAGGAATTTTTTGCACTTGTGAAGTCTAATAATGGTCTTCATCGCTTCTCGTCGAAATTTGCAGCCCACAAGAAAAATCTTTTTCTGTGTATCTCTCTCTCTCTCTTCTCTCTCTCTCTCTCTCTCTCTCTCTCTCTCTCTCTATCTCACACACACACACACACACACACACACACACACACACACACACACACACACACACACACACACACACACACACACACACACACACACACACACACACACACACACACACACACACACACACACACACACACACACACACACACACACACACACACACACACACACACACACACACACACACACACACACACACACACACACACACACACACACACACACACACACACACACACACACACACACACACACACACACACACACACACACACACACACACACACACACACACACACACACACACACACACACACACACAGAGATGTAATTTTAAAAAATTTAATTTTCTCCAATACAAATTCATAAAAAAACTCATATTTTCCTGCATCACTAAATATTGGTTCGTTAAATCGGGGTTCGACTGTGCTATCTATCAAACAACACATTATTTGATAGAATCAATCTATTGAAAAACTATAATATAAAAAAAATCAGATGGTGTAAGATATTATTACAATTAAGGAAATGGAAATTTCGAGACATAGTACAATTCATTCAGGGATGAGTCAACATTCAATCAGAAATCTAAACGGAAAGGAAATAAAACAAACAAACTTTTGAAAGAGAACGATACGAAAGAAACTAATATGAAGATCACCTTGTGTTAAAGTATGAAAAACTCTTGATTCCGCACTTATATACGCGAGGCAAATCAGTTCATCAGAAGCTTAGCTAGATAATCTACCCATTGATGATTTTCGAGCTTTAACGGTAACATTTACATCATGTCAAAACATATAACTTGCTTTTTGTCTTCCATAAATCCACAAATTTTTAATTAGAACTTAAATCTATCGCATTAAATTCTAAATGAATGATTGTTGGAATATGTAATCTCAGTGATTATAAATATAAAAGCAAATAAGCGCATAAAATAAAACTAATTCCAAAATATAAAAATCATTACAAGCGAAAATATCAAGTAATAAAATATGTAGCAGAAAGTAAAAAAAATTTATTAAACAAAAAAAAAAGAGTTATAAATGTTCGAGAAAAAAATATGAAATACATACCTCTCGTCGACGATCAATGGCGAAAAATACCACGATGAATAAATACGAAATAAAACTTATTAATTATAGTTATTCTAAGCAAACTTAAAAATCCTTACAAATATCGAATCAAATGATCGAATGGCAAATAAGATTTATTTTTATATGTAGCCAATGTTGCCACTCAATAACTAGAAAAAGTAATTGTTATATTGTTGCCAGATGAATCCGGCGTATTAGAAAAATATTCTCAGCTGAATAGTATCTGAAAAATAATTGTAAAAATCAAGTGCGCCTTTGAGATTATGTAGAGAAATGAGAACTATGAAAAAAAATATATGAAAAAAATTGTTTGCTTGAAATAAAAAATAAAAAGGTAAAGACAAAAAAAAACATTGTTATTCTGGCGAGTTTTTCTCGACTTATGTTTAGATTTTTTATTAAAAAATTATGATATTTTTCATTAATAAGGAAATATATTAGTCTTTTTCTTATTTAGAAATATGTCAAGTTATTGTTTTGAAATGGAATAAATTTTCCATTTTATGTATTTTCAAAAGACATTACGGATTTTTTTTCATTTTTAGTGAAGATGTATTTGTATACGTTACTGATGAAATATAAGTAGAAGTTTTTATTTAAACTGTTCCCTTAAATATATATACAGTGGGCCACAAAAGTGTCCGTACACTTGCAATCTCTAATAGAATTTAAAGTTTTTGACTAATAAAAATTAATATATCGGAATTGTAATTTTTTTATGATATCTGCAACTTATTCTTAATGTAATGACGTAATTAATTTCTTAAGAATAGTATAACTATTGTTTTTAAAAATTTATAATCAAAAAGCTACTAAAAATTACGCCACTAAAATCTTCGTACACTTAACAAAAATCTCAACATAGGTTTAAAAACTGTATTTCTTTCTTAATTTGGTACTTAGTAGGATATCTTTTAGTGTCCACAACAACTTTTAAACGTCTTGGTATAGATATAATAATTTTTTTTTGCAAATTCAGCATCGATTTTCCTCTATGCTTCTGTGATTATTGTTTTTACTTTCCATTATGTATTTATATGTCATGTTTTCAGTTTTTAAAAATCATATTTTCCCCAAATATGTTTTACTGAGCTAAATAAAGTGATTGAGAGGTGTTTAAAGATTTTGGGGACAGTTATAGAGGCACCAGTGGCGTACATTGAGAGCACTGCGCTTGGCGTCATTATACAGTTAAAAGATGAAGTCGTTTCCAATACCCAAATTTTGGGCGGATAATTTAAAATTTCTCTTTAAATATTTAAATAGAGCTCTTGTTTCCTAATACCATCAAAAAATACCAAATTACCTAATTCTGGAGCCGATTTACATCCCAACGCAGGAACACTTCCACCTCCATGGTTCATTGATCCAAATAGATTCTTGGGATTAAGTTTCAAAACATTCAGCAGCAAATTGATTGGGATGACAGAAAATTCAACATTTTTGGTTCCGATGAGGGTATAAGAGTTATAAATGATAAATTGAGGAATTTTACCCCATAAATTTATGTGGAACAAGAACTCCTCCATTTCCATGTTGAAGTATGGAGGTGGAGTTGTTTTTACGTGGGGGTGTAAATCGACTTCAGGATTTGGTAATTTGGTATTTTTTGATGGTATTATGAAACATGAGCCCTATTTAAATATTTTAAAAGGGATCTTTAAATTATCCGCCCAAAATTTGGATATTGGACACGACTTCATTTTTTAACAGGATAATGACGCCAAGCGCAATGCTCGCAATGTACGCCACTGGTGCATCTAGAACTGACCCAAAAATCTGAAAACACCTCTCAATCACTTTATTTAGCTCAGTGGAACATACTTGGTGAAAATTTGATTTTTAAAAAAAGAAAACACGACTCATATAAACACATAATGGGAAGTAAAAACAATGATAAGAAAAGCATGGAGGAAAATCTATACAGAATTTACAAAAAAAAACTGTTTAAATATATAACATATATCTTAGTTTTACTAATCTATCGAACACTGGGTTTTTCAAAAAGTGGTATATCTTAAAAAACTTTCTTCTTGTTCGTCAGGCTTATCATTGGGCTTTATTCAGATTTTTATATATATTCATTATAAAAGATCTATAAGTAAACATAATGAACTGAAATACCTTACATTTTTTTTTAAAATAATAATAATTGAATATATTTACAAAATTTACATAAATTAAAGAACCGTGTCCATTGTAATAAAACCAGATGTATTGTGTTCTACACTCAGTAGAACAATCGCTTCCATTGTTGATTTCGGAACCTAAATAAGTGAAACTATTAACAACATCAAAATTATACTCTTCAATTTTAAAGTGGGAATTGTTAAAACATGATTTAGTGCAAGGCATTTACTTAGTGTTATTCTTATTGATTTTCGGTCCCATCTTGAGGTGTTCTTTCCTAAAGATAATTAATATTTTATAAAATTGGTTAAATGCGTTCTTGAAGTTAGTCAGACTTTGGGCCCTTTAGAATCAAAATTATACTCTTCAATTTTAAAGAATTGTTAAAACATTGCAAGGCATTTACTTAGTGTTATTCTTATTGATTTTCGGTCCCATCTTGAGGGGTTCTTTCCTAAAGATAATTAATATTTTATAAAATTGGTTAAATGCGTTCTTGAAGTTAGTCAGACTTTGGGCCCTTTAGAATCCTGTTCCCCGTCTCGTGATGCGGGGGTGTACGTTGCGCCGCTGGAACTATTAGAGCTGCATGGTATCATAGAACTGGTTTAGGTATTTGGACAAGGGAGACATGCAAACAATAGCAGTGTAAATGAAAATCAGCTACTATAGTATTTTGTATACATGATATCATCTATTATATTGAACTATTTATTGACATGAAAATTAACTATCGTATTATATTAATAAATTACGCCAGAATCACCTATCATATTTATTTATTTATTTGAAAACCGTTTATTACATTATATTATTTTTTTATGAAAATTACCTATTGAATTATTGTTGTTTATTTACATGAAAATTTACCTATCATATTATGCTATTTAATTGCATTATGTGTGTGTGAGAGTAAGATATAACCTACATACTTCCTTACATTACTTAAATTTTTAAACATCACCTGTTTCGCTACTCATTTGTACGAAAACATCACTTCTAATATTATATTATTTATTTTATATCATACTTTAAGGCCTGAAAATAACTGGCAAGGCACTATTCATAAGCATTCGAAAGAGATCTAAAATATGCTTTTGTGACTCAAGAGTTAAAGACATTAAGGGATTGAATTATTTTTCTATGAAATGATAGGATATTTCCAGAAATGTTATGTATCAGGAAATGCACTTTCGAAGATACTTTTATCATTTTTGGTTTTATGTTATGTACATATAAATGTATTCAGAGCGGGAAGAGATTGCAGAATAAAAGTAAGATATAAGCTTTCGCATCACATATAAAATCAACTTTGATATTGAGAGAGATAGTAGTAGTTGGTTCTGTTATTTCATATCGAAATCTTTGATGTTTCATGCAAAAAAACAACAATATTATTTTATATGTTGAATGCAAATGTTCAGTGTGATACGAGTTGGAATGCAAAGGCTCCATTTTGAATTCCAAAATGTATATTTGTATTAGTAAATTCCTTATTTGCAAAAATATTTCATTGAATTATTTTATTCGTACAATAAGCTGTACTCGAATTGAAGAGGAATTTTCCGAAGCGCATTTTTTAAGATGCATCCTTAACAAATTCTCTCTCCCTCTCTCATTTCCAAAGCAATTTATATTCTTTAGAAATAAATATCTAGCTGGATATGTAATAAATATTACAATGAAGTAATTTTTCATTAAAAAAGGTGAAAACTATGAATAGAGGAAATCATGTGTCTTATTATAGAAATAATTAATAAATGATTGATGAAATTAATACAACCTTTGACTATAAAGTTCGATCAAAGAAGTCAGAACTTCTGATCTGGCAACATCGGTGAAACAAAACGCTGCAAATGCATAATGGCAAGTGTTGACCATCTGCCCCCACTGTTGTTCAGTTGAGACTCGCACACATTTGTGTTCTGTGTAAGACTTGTTTTACAAAGTACCTATTTAGTACGTTGGTTCTTAAGGTATCCGACTACGTTAGGAACCGTGATTTTAAAAAAGCACATAAATAGATAATTTTCATGATATTTAGTGTCACTTAGATTAGAATACATGTATAAAATTGTTTTAAGGACATTCTGACAAAAAAATTTATTTAAATACAATATTTCGGCAAAAAATTAACTTTTTTCAAAATGTTCTCTTTTTGTGAAAAATGCTTCTATTATAATAATATTTTGCCTGTATATTTCAAACCTCTGTACAGAGGCTCAACTATGATTTTTGAAAAATTCACATTATTTTCAGAGTTACAACCAATTGAAATAATTATCGGCGTTTTTTTCTTAAAATTTCTCCCTCTGTTGTCGTAAACATAGATAAACCTACTTCTAAGTTAAACATTTCAAAAATTCTAGTTCAGCCTCTGTACAGATGTCTGAGCTATATACAGGCAAAATATTGTTATAATTGAAGCATTTTTCACAAAAGGAAAATATTTTGAAAATGGGCCATTCTATGTTCCTATTTTGTCAAAATATTGTACTCACATAATTTTTTATTGTAATACTATTCTTAAAACAATTTTATATACATTTTCTAATCTAAGTGACACTAAATATCATAAATATTATCCATTTATACGCTTTTTCAAAATCATGGTTCCGAACGTAGTCGGATACCTGAACTCAGAACAGGAAAATGACTGAACAAAAGATCAATTTAACGTTTTGTTTTAAGCTTGGCAAGACACCAAAAGAAACTTATGCGATGCTGGCACGTGTTCATGAAGATCAAGCACTGTCCATGATGTGTGTGTACGAGTGCTTCGATCGTTTTCGAGAAGGCCTGTCGCAGAAGACTGGCAATCTCCGTCAGTGACGAAAACATTGAGAAAGTGAGGCGATTAATCATTAAAAATCGTCAATTAACTGCACACATGATAGCTGCTGAACTGTAGATTTACCGAGAATCCACGTGACAAATCGTTGCACAGAATTTAGGAATAAGTAAAACGTGTTATCTATATTGACGATATTCCTAACATCCAACGAAACATGACGAGGCCTTTGAACTCCATTCCAAAAGAAGACTTCTGGCAAAGTTTCCAGGTCTTGTATAGCAGATCTCAGGGGTGCATAGCTGTGGGAGGTGACTATTTTGAAGGACAGTAAGGTAACTTTTGTTAAGGTATCCGACTACGTTCGGTACCGTGATTTTCAAAAGCGCATAAATGGATAGTTTTCATGATATTTAGTCTCACTTAGATTAGAATACATGTATAAAACTGTTTTCAGGACATTATGACAATTTTTTTATTTAAATACAATATTTTGGCAAAAAATTAACTTAGAATAATCTTTTTTCCAAATGTTCTTCTTTTGTGAAAAATGGTTCTATTATAATAATATTTTGCCTGTAATAGCTCAGACCTCAGTTCAGAGGCTCAACTAGAATTTTTGAAATATATAACTTAGAAGTGGGTTTATTCATATTTTACGACAACAGAGGGGAGATATTTTAAGAAAAAAAACGCGAATAATTATTTCAATGGGTGGTAACTTTGAAAATAATGTGAATTTTTCAAAAATTCTAGTTGGGCCTCTTTAGAGAGGTCTGAGCTATATACAGGCAAAATATTATTATAATAGAACCATTTTTTACAAAAGAAGAACATTTGGAAAAAAAGATTATTCTAAGTTAATTTTTAGCCAAAATATTATATTTAAATAAATTTTTTTTGTCAAAATGTCCTTAAAACAATTTTATACATGTATTCTAATCTAAGTGACACTAAATATCATGAAAATTATCCATTTATGCGCTTTTTTAAAATCACGGTTCCGAACGTAGTGGAATACCTTAATATTCTATCTATGATAATTTTACAGGACTATTCACCGAACTTTACTGTCAAAGGTTGTATTATACAATACGAAATATTATTTTCTTCTTCTTCAAAAGCACAAGAGCCCCTTACAGGGCTTGGTTGCTTCAACTACTTGCTCCTTCCAACATCCTCTATTTGTAGCGTCACCAGTAAAGTGGTTATCGACGCTAGCTGTTGTGCCGTAGGATTTGGGTCCATCCATACCTTTTCTGGCCATGCCCGGAGAAGGTATGTGGCCGCGGTAGCCGAGTGGTATAGGTATCGAATCGTGGCTGGCTTTATCCCGAGTTCGAGCCAAGTACCACTAAAGACCCACAATGTAAGGCAGCGATGCACGCTAACATCTGTAGAGAGCTGAAACGTCCTCCTGTTGGTGTGGTGGGGTAGTTAGGAGAGGGGGTTCTAGCTCAGGTGTCGTCTACGTCACTTGACCATGGTTCAAAATTACGTGGTCCGTCGCCAAAAGCTCTCGTGTAGCTTAACAGTGTGACGTTAATATTAACCTCACTCTCTCACCCGGAGAAGGTATGGATGTTTGTAAATGTATAGTGCCTTCTCGGCTTTGGGGTACTCTAAACAGCCGACCAGCCGCAAGTCCTCTCGTGTGGCTGATGGAAGGGGAAGAGAGGTGGAAGGCCTCCGACCCCATCTCCAGGGTGTTCTACCTCAAAATTGGGGTGGAACCGAGCCAAAATCGTACTGTCACCTGTATGGTGCTCAAAGATACGGATAACGACAGGCGTACTACTATCCCCTTGCCACGGTGAATTTCGTGGACATTGATCGGATGTTACTGTCAATCAGGTGGTATAAGTAAAGACAATAACACAAAAAACACGAAAATTACAGTAGAATCCTCATTCTCAAATTTAAATGAAAATATGATGTATGAATTTGGATTGCACAAATTACACTAATTGCTAAAACTTTAATTAAATTTTCTCCCAAATTCTGATTCTATTTTTAAAAGTTGAAGAAATATGTATTTATTTTCCAAATCGAATATTTTTTCCGTGTGTTGTTATTTTCATAACATGTATTTATGTATCACTGTCAGTAGATTTATTTCAGCAACAGCATCCACAACAAAATAAAATCCAGTTCTTGTAGAAGCAAAAGTCTCGATTCGGAAATTTTCCTTCTGAGATAAAGATCGAGGGAATTGATTTCCTTTGTCTCCAAGCTTGTTCTTCTTTCACAGTTCAAAACTTTTTATCCTTTTTGTTTAGTTAAAGAAGTTCTGTTGCAGTTTAGAGCTTAATGATAGCAAAGTTCAATTTAGTCCTTTTTTCATTCGCAAGTAATTTGTTTTGTGAAAAGAAAACCAATTGTTCTGTAGAATCAATAGTTGTTGGTTTTATTATATTGTTTGAGTATTTGATAGATGAACGGTACATGAAATATTTAAAAAAAAAGAATTTAACAAATGAGTTATGTAACAAACGTTCGTATTTCATTTCAGATTTTAAATCTGCAGAATCTTCCTAAAATGAATTAATAGTTAAAAGAAAACCATAAGAAATATTTCGTGTTAAGGCATCTGACTACTTTTGACAACTTTTTTTTTAAATGGAGGTATGGAGATTTTTTTGTGATTTTTAGACTTGTTTATAATGGTTCTATCCACGATCTTTCTGCTAATAGTCCTCTTAGGGAAATTTTGGTCTTAAAAGTTATTTTTTTTATAAAGCCTCCTCCCGAAGAAGAAAAAAAAACGTGAGCATGCAAATTAAGTCTAGTATATAAAGTCTAAGCTTTCAGGTTAGAAGGGGAGATAGATAGGGTAGGCTGCTCTAGCGAAGCAATGATTAATCAATTTGAAGTGAGGCTACCTGCCCTCCAATGTTCGGCGCACGATCACTCGTGTGTATCTTAACCGTTTAATGATTATTTTTTGCATGATGTGAGCTCTATACACATACTAAATTTTATTAAAATCTGGAAAGTAGCTATAGAGACAATCGACAAAATTTAAAAATTCTCTTAGTTTAGAACAGTATATTTTCGCCAAGCTTGAACCCTAATTCAGTGCTTCTCAAACTTTCAATATTTGCGACCCAATTTTCGGTCATAATCTTCAACTCGCCTTCCTTATACAACAACTTTGTATTGCATGCAATAATAATGTACTTCGAAGCTAAAGCTACAATGCGGCTTTAATTATAAACTACATATAACTTATCAAGATAAGTATTACACGCACGCACGCACACGCACGCACGCACGCACACACACGCACACGCACACGCACGCACGCACGCACGCACGCACGCACGCATGCACGCACGCACACACGCACGCATGCACACACACACGCACACACACACGCACACACACACGCACGCACGCACGCCCACACACACACACACACACACACACACACACACACACACACACACACACACACACACACACACACACACACACACACACACACACACACACACACACACACACACACACACACACACATATTATATAGTTTTGTATATGACAAGCCCATGGAAGTCACTAGCAATTACTAAACTTGTTTTTAATTCAGAGTTGATAAATTAATTATTAAATACTATTTGCCGTACTGATACATTTATAGGTATCTCATATCAGTAGGAATATGTATTTTATTTTTTATTATATCAGAATGTATTTTGTTTTGCTTCATTTCAGTAAATTGGTTACCATTTTAAATCTTTTATTTTCGACTTTTCAATGTGCTCATGCCCCCAACGTAAGGTTATTACGCCCTCCCTTGGGGTTGTGCCTCACAGTTTGAGAAACGATGTCCTAATCTGAACCTCATAGCAATTTTTGGGCTATTTACATCGCCATTTATAAAAATAGAACAATCAATATTATTTTGCATATAAATTGGTTCCCAATATAGAAAAATAAGGCAACATATTCCAGAATATTTTCATAAAAGTAATTTACTCTACTCCAACACAAATGTTTCTAGTAATTGAGAAAGTTGACTAATTGTTTATTAATGTCTGATTTTGAAGCAACATGGGAGCTATATTGTTCCCGAACCTCATAACTTTAAACCTCACTCAAGTAATTGGTACGCATGTGATAATAGTTCTTCATTGCGATACTATACTGTTTGAATTAATTGGGACAAATGAAAAAAAAAAAATAATGGATTTTTTTCTAGAACCTTACTTTTTATATGTATCATTACATGCCTTAAATAGATTGAAATATCTGTATAATAGTACGTAGTATGTCTTCCTTTAGCATACATTACCTCTTCAACACGTTTTCTCATTGACTACACTAGAGTAGCACACATGTTCTTGATTTCATCATCGTGGAAAAACACTAGAAAAGCCCTTTTTTATCATTTGCTCTGTTGTCGTTCATCTTAGCAAAACGATTCTTGAGAATATGACATAAGTTTTGAATAGGAGTATAGTTTGAGAAATTTCCAGGCCAATCGAGCACATTTATATTATTTGTCGCATTAAAGCATGGGCCAATTTTGAATTGTGACTAGGGGCCAAGTCATATTGAAATGTACAATCAAACATTTCCATGAATGAAGCAATCCTACTACATAATATTTCTATATCTTAGAAAGAATTAACGCCTTTAAGAAAAACCAAATTTCCGGTGCCATTTGTTGTGAACCCCTTCCCCCTAATCTTTGTTTAGAAGGGAGTTTTACAGTCTGTTGGATATGATCTGGTAACAAAGTTTCAAATTCCCTTCGTCAAACTACTCGTGATTTGTATTCCTGAACAAATAAATATTCCATCACTGAAAATCCCCTTCTTCCAGCCATTAACAGTCCATGATCAGTATTCTTTTAGTCCTAGTTAAACGTGTTTTTCATCATTTTCTGAGTTAGAAATAGTTTTTTTCTCAGTTTAGTTGCCTAAGACTACCTTCCAGAAGCTTTTTCCATAAAATTGAGCCAACACCAAACTTTAACACCAAAACCCAAATAATCCCTTTAAAGGTCTTTGCTTGTCTTTCTTGTATTTATTTTGCTATTTTTTTTTATCAAAATTTTATCAATTCTTAGAGTAATTTTCCGCTCTCTTCTCAATTGTTCTTTTCTTTTTTGAGACGATGATCCAGAATCTTGAAAAGTTCTTAAAATTCTTGAAACTCTTAATTTGATCACACCAACTACCACAGCTATATTTCTCACAATCATAAAAATGTGTTCATTTAGAGCGATTTATTTTAGAATAGTTCTCCGGAGTAATATCCAACTTTGAACCAGTAAAAGTAACACGTGTTATATAAAACGCAAAATTTAAATTACCAGCTACCTCACTGAAAGGCTCACAACTGAGCTCTTGATACACTAAAACGAATAAATTATAGTCAAAGTCGATCTGCGACACTACTTAAAGGCAGATAAAACGGGTTTGAGAGGGTTCCGGACATCACTAGTAATCACATACCAATTCAGACAAGGAAAACATGTTTGTCCCAATTAATTCGAACAGCATAGGAAATTAGTTCTTAAAAATATCTTAAAAGAAAGATTGTTTTTGACCCTAAAAAGAAACATTGTTTTTAAAAGGGATAACATTCTCTCTCTCTTTTAATTGAGATAATTGATACAGAAAAGTCAATATCGTGAATTTCTCAGATTTTTTTTCTGTTAGAGAAGGAAAAGAAATCACACTCCAGTTTTATTTTACACTCCGCTGCATACATTCACTTATACAAAATGTCAATACTCCATTGATTTGTTTTAGTTGAATATAAATTTGTAAAACCCATATATAGAGAGATCCATGCTAAATTCGAAGTTCTAAATATGTTCGGGAACTATATGCAGTAAAAACGCTAGAATGCTCTTTTTTGTTTTTAGATCTTTTTAGGAAAAGATAGATTTGTTTGCTGCAGTCTTATCTCTCAACATAAACAACACATAATCAAATTTTGTAAACCTTTTCCCTCCTAATGCATTGCAACAAAACTTAAAAAAAGCAACTGCTTACTTAATCCTAAAATCTTTTATAAAACTATTGGCTACAGTGTCTTAACAATTGTTCAGCTCATTTTTCATCGCAGAATGTCACATGCAGTAACTTTTCCGTTCTTCTAAAAACTTCAGAAATAGATAAATCTTACATCTAAAGTATTACTTAAAAACGAGTAGGATATTATAAAATGTACAGACTTTCACATATGTCGTCTCCAAAAGAAATAAATCATTCTTATATTTTTTTAGCCGTAGGTAGACACGTTTCAACACCGAAATGGGGTTTTATAAAGACTTCTAAATGTGTTTGACAAAAGGACAAAGACTTCGTACTTACTATCAACTTAAGTATATCTTAAGCATGATGTGTGTCCATTCTCAATTATTATTATTATTTTACTTTTTTATTAGACAATTTTCTATCCAGTATAACTAACAGCTAAGAGAAAGAAAGAAAGAAAAAGGATGCTGAAGTTTTAAAAGAATATTTTTACTTAAATTTTTTTAGCATGAAAAGAAATGAAAGCTTAATTTTTTTATACCTCAAAAATTTAAGATCAGTTGGAAAGCTAAAATCTTATTTTTTTGACAATTTGAGATTTTTACATTTTTAAATTGTATAGATTTTAACCTTTCTAAAAATACCTTACTTTAACCTCTAGGGTAATTAGAAGACCTTAAAACCTATTTTTAAATAATCGTTGAAACTGGACCCCCCCAATTTAATGGCGAAAAATGTAAACAAAGTACTTCGTTTTTGTTTAAAAGTTGAATATCTGATATAAACTAAAACATGTATCTTTTACTGTAAATTGAGCCTTTTATTTTTTTATTTCCTAGCCGATTAAAAGTCTCACTATATACATTAAAATAAATTTATTTCAAAATGTAAATTTTGATGTTCGATGTACCTTTTCTGAGAAACTACTGTTCACAAGTATGTAAAATTTTTTTTATGATATATTTATAATGATGGCTAATATATACTAAAATGAGCTTTTTGTAAAAACCTCACAAAAATTTATTTTTACAAATTTTTTATGTGAAAAATGGGTCAAATTTCGCAATATTTTGATAAAATATTTCATAAATTATTAAAAAATTCAAAATTAGCTAAAAGCTCATTTTAGTATAATGAAAAAGGTGTACTTTAATTGTATGAAAAATTTCAAGCATGTACATGTAACAGATTTTGAGAAAAGGTGCATCGAATACAGCCAAGTTAACATTGTCAGTATAGAGAGAGAGATTTCCAATTCCTCTTAAGTATTTATACACACGCGTCTTCAATATAAAACATTCAAATCTCGAACTATTAATCATTCTTCGCGATTTCAAACCGCTTATTAAAAAACGAAAGTGAAAAATGCTTTTAAATATAATTTCGCATACAGTAATGATTTTACTTCTCGTTTTTTAAATATAAAGTTAAGTAATCAATTTTCGTTCCAGATGCTTTTTTATTTTGTCGAAACAATCGTGCGATGAAAATGAAATTAATAATTCCGAGGCACATATTTTGCAAAGAAATTTATCTCTCGTCTACTGTTTCAGTTTTCGATGATGGATTTCATTATCACTTAAAAAATTGTTACCATTTTAAGTCAAAATTCATTTAATTCAAAAATCTTCTTTTTAATATTAAAAATGAATTTCTTTTGTAATTGTTTATCATAGATATCATTCTAATATTAATAACAATTTTAGGTAAAGATTTGAAAACTTTAAGCCTAAAAACAAAAATGGAATTTTCGGTGATGTAAAATAAGATTAATGTAACATTTTATGTTTAGAACTTCAAACTTTATAATTTTTTCCTCATAAAGTTATATATTAATTTTTAATCTCGTTACTCAGCTATACATGTCGTATTTTTGTAACTTTAAAAGTATTTAAAATAAGATAAACTAATTGATATATAATATGTATCGATATGTGTGTGTGTGATATAATATGTATAATATGTGTGTGTTTGTTGTTTATATGTTAAAGTATAAACAAGTTATAAGCGTATATATTAAGCAAAAGAAATTTACACTGGTGTGCAAAACTTAAATAACAATGTACATTTTAAGTAGATAAATCATGAAATTGCGGAAAAGCAAACTTTGCGATCAGTTTGCGAATGTGCAATTCAGTAAAAAGGTAATATGTTGGCAAATGTCAAAGAAATGTCACAGGCGACATGAGATTACGCAAAACGCAAGCTGTCAGAGCGCAGCTCAAGACTGCAATAAAAAAAAAAGAACAGAAGCGCAATTAAAGACGTTTGCTGCAAGTGCAAGTGAATTCTTTTGTTGAAATATATCGAGAAGAAATCCCCTAGACGACTTTACGTGGAAAAAAGAACGAAAAGCTGGAGGAGAGGCGTAGTTTGACCAGTGCAGCTGGAGAGTTCGGAATCTACAAAAGTGTCGTTTTGCGAGCTTGGAAAGACTTTAAACAATTGGGACAATTGTGACGGGGCTTTGCGAGAATTTCTACTAATCCTCATGGGGAATCTTTGGGCCAGCAAATCGCGTTATTTCACAGCTATCCCTCTCAAGAAGAAACCTTGATATACAGATTAGCTAGTATATATATATATATAGTTGAAGTTTAATAATCGTGGAGTAGAAGGAAAAGGATCTGAGTCGCTGAAAACAGTGCTGTTACGGTAAGGATCAGAATTTAGCCACGCGACTAAAGGTCGGATTTTAACTATTAGAATAAATTAAGGAAGTTAAGATTCTTAAGATAACGTTGAGTAAAGTTCAGCTATTAGGATTTCGTGCTCTAATTCACATAGGGTTTTGAGCTCTCGTTATATCACTCTAGAATTTTCCTTTATAATTTGTTTGTCTCGGAATATTATTTTTGGTCATAATAAATTGGATTTATCATGGTTAGTCTGGGTCATCAATCTTTTCCTTCCACAGATTTAGGTCAATTAGATGAGAAGGAGGCTTCCCTAAAGGGGAGGCCATTACAAGCTGTTAGATAAGTTGGTGGTGGCCGTCCTAGGAAGCAACTGCAGTGGATAGCCGATATATCGTTCTGCAGGCGAAAATAGACCGATACCAGTCAGCAAGCACCATTACTCAGCAACCATGTGCAGCATCAGGGTGACAAGGGTCAGGTTTTCTGTGGTCAGACGCCTTCATAAAGGTGGCCTCCGTCCTGAACGCTGTATCTCTGTTTTGATTGGTCATCGGTGGCACTGTTTGGAGAGGTGTAAGGTACTCCTTTATCGACCCACCGAAGGGATGAAAGGCTGAGTCAACCTTTCCCAGTCCGGGGTTTGAACCTCGAACTTGTGGTGTGGAAGCGCGATGCACTAACCACTCAGCCACTGGGTTTCAAAGAAGTTTTATTAAATAAATTTCTTTCTCTTTCTCTCTCTCTCTCTACATATATACACTGAAGAGCCGTTACATTATGACCACTAGTTTAATAGGAAGTAGAACCCCTTTTCGTTTTCATCTTTCTGAAATATCCTTCAAGTCATCGATTTGTTCGAGAAGGTGCTGATAGGCAGTTTGAGTTTTCTGAATTCCCTCACCAACTGATCCTTCAATTCCCACACACTGTGAGGATGTAGCGCGGTAAGGTGAATTCCACTTTCAAGGTGGAACCGCATATATATTTGATTGGATTTAAGTCAAAACACATAACTTGAAATTCCTAAGAAAGCTTCTCAAGCCACTTCCAGGTGATTCGGTCTTTGTGACGTGTTACATTAACCTTGTGACGGATCTTTACGCGACCTTCACCAGCTAATCCTCTTGGGGAATCTTTGGGCCAGCATTCGCTTTTAATTCACAGCCATCCCTCTCAATAAGAAACCCCGATATGCAAATTAGTTAAAGTATATAAAGTTAGAGTTTGGTAATTGTAGGGAGGAAAGAGTGGAGCATCTGTTGCAGCGTTAATAAGGGGAGATTTAGGATTTATGCATCTTGACTTAAGGACGGAGTTTTGCTACTATACTAAATTAGTGGATTAGGAATTGATAGGTTAGGATTGATTAAGGTTAATTGGATCTATTTGCTTGCGCTTATTCACTTAGGGTTGTTGCTTTCTTTATATCACTCCTAGGGCTTCCTTTTGTGGTTGATTAGTTTGATTGAATAATAAAATTAGATTTATCATGGGAGTTTCTAAACATGCTTAGTTCCCTCCAACATCTTTTGGTAGGCAGGACGGTGAGGAAGCGACTTCAAAGGGAAGTTGCTTACAACCTGTTAATCAAAGGTATCGCCCTTCATAAAGGAGTGTATCTATTTTGCAATGGTGTTCATTGTTTTACGGATAACAATTCTTATGCAGATGTCAGGAATTGTTTTATACGGGGCGTCGCCTAATTCGACCGACAAATTCAGAGGGGTGATAGTAGGCAGCAAGGGGATGACTAATTAATTTAGAATATGGGGTTGTGACGGGGTTTTACGGAATTTTCTATTAATCCTCCTGGGGAATCTATGGGTCCATCAATTGAGTTATTTCACAGCCATCCCTCTCAAGAAGAAACCTTGATATACAGATTAACTAGTATTTATATATATATATAGTAATCGAAGAAGAAGGAAAAAGGAAGCTTAGTTGCTGAACTCAGTGTGGTTACGGTAAGGATCTGAATTTAGACGCATGATTATAGAACGGGCTTTAGTTATTGAAATAAATTAAGGAAGTTAGGATTCTTAGGATATATAACTTAAAGTAAAGTGAAGCGATTAGGATGTCATGCGCTTATTCACATAAGATTTTGAGTTACGATATATCACTGTGGATTTTCCCTCTATAGTTAGGTTGTCTTTGATTACTATATTTGGTAATAATAAATTGGATTTCTCATGGCTAGCTTGGGTCATCAATCTTTACACCCTACAGATTTAGGTCGAGTAGATGAAGAGATGGCTTCCACAGGCGGGGAGCCATCACAGGGTTACAAGCCCTGTTTAGTCGGAATAATTCGCAAAAATAGTTATAAAGTGTGTAATGTAGAGTGGGATGAAAAAGGGCAATGTGAAGTAAGGAATACATTTATTAGACGTAAAGTATATTTGCAACTCGAACAACGCATCATAGCTCATCTACGTCAGAAATGCAACTACAAGTGATTGTCACAGGAATTGTTCGAAGTTGCGGTCACTTAGGTCATAGCACAGCCGACACCAACGGACGAAGGGTTGTCGGACGCGTTCAAACAAATCCGGTATGCTGGCGATGTCAGCTGAAGCGACGACGATCTGTACCGTGAGATCCTCCACTGTAGACACCGGCGTCTCATACACGAACAATTTCAGGTGGCCCCAGAAGAAGTCCAAGCGAGTGCCCATAAGATGTGGACATTACCTACTCGGAAAGTGATCCTGGTACACTCTCTGTGCTAGGCGTCCATTGTAATTGATCAATGGTGCATATCCGCATATTTCTCATTCGTGTAATCTGACATTGTTTTCAAATGCAGTTTAACACCCGCGCTTTATGCAATGTCTACTTCGAACAACTTGCTCTCGACTTTTATTCTTCACAGACGAGCGGGAAATTTACATAAGTGCAGATTTCTTTAACATTCTCAAATCCCCACAATCGTTTGGCCACTCCCCTCGTCAGATTTATCGTCCCCGCCTCGATGGATATTATTACCACGATTTTTAACGATTAAACGTAGTTGCTACCCCCTGTTCTATGGTGATTTGTCACCCTCAAGCTGCCTACTACCACATCTCCGAGTTTGTCGGTCGAATTCTACAACACCTATAGAGATGAGGAGTCCAAATGTGCCTCATGAGAAATTGGCTACATCATAAAATCGCAGCCACTATCTTTTATCTGGCAAACTATGCATCCGAATGTGAAAAATTCAACAAATTCGCACTATAAAATATATAGCTCTCTTCTACATAAATATAAAAAATTACAATTGTGTATATTATATATCTTTTAATATTTATTTAAGAAAGAAATTACATAAAATATAAGTATTCCCCTCGAATATAGTTAAATAGAAAAATATTTTAATGAGAACCTTGTCCCTGCACCACTGTACTTCATATCGCAATATCTGGGGTATAATTTATGACTTTCAGTTTGACACGATTCTGAACGTTCAGTTGTTAAATAACATCCTTGCGACCTCAAAATATTTTTGGTGGCCGCGGTAGCCGAGTGGTATAGGTATCGGATCGTGGCTTGCCTGGTCACGAGTTTGAGCCCAGTACCACTAAAGACCCGCCGTGTAGGGCAGCGATGCACGTTAAATCTGTCGAGAGCTGAAACGTCCTCCCGTTGGTGTGGTGTGGTAGTTGGGAGAGGGGGTGCCAGCTCAGGTGTCGTCCACGTCACTTGACCATGGTTCAAAATTACGTGGTCCGTCGCCAAAAGCCCTCGTGTAGCTGAAACAGTGCGACGTTAATATTCAATCAATCAATCAATCAATCAAAATATTTTTGATATGAGAAAAGATTTATTCACAGAGATATGTAGAACCAAAAGCGGAAAGCAGGATACATGATTTAAACATTTAAATCTCTCCAGCAATAAAATCCAATAATCTAAAATTGCTGTCGATTCATCGTTAGTTATGTTCCAGATTTTTTTTTTGTAATTCCACGAATGCTGCTTTCTATATTTTTAAAAAGATGTTAGTTCAATATTCTCCTTTTCAAAATTATCAAATTCCCTCCACTCAAAAATTCACAAATTTGGAGGGTAGTGGAGAGTGCCACTGAGAATTGAAACCGCGTGCCAAATGTGACACGCCTGCCATCAGGGACGTCTTAAGACTCTTTGAGGCCCTGGGCTCAGAGAAGTCTTAAGATATTTTTAGCTTCTGGGCCTCTATACAGAACTAGGTCCTACCTGAGATCTTTAAAAGTAGATAGTATATAACAGGGATGGTGAACCCTTATGGATCAACGTGCCATTTTTTCTAAATAAGTGTTTAATGAAGCATAGACGTGCCGTCAAATCATTGTGACTTCTGATTATTGGGAAAAGAATAAAACTAAATGCTAATAAAACACAAAACTCTTGATTTATTACGAAAAAAAAACCTTTTACACTGTATAGCTGTAAATGTTTTAGTTATACATGTAATTCAAGTTAAAGTAAACATTAGTGTGATTACTATTGTTGCAGATTGGATGATAAATAACTTATTTTAGGATTGTAAGGTTTTACTTTTAGAAGAACACATGCTGAATTGGAGTCATCTGCCAAACGGTTTCTATGCAATTAATTATTTTTGCTGTGGTTCTCTTTTTTGACAAGAGGATTTGTTTTAAAATGCCATTTTACAGACGATTGTCTGCATACCATTGTTCCAGAACATAAAACACACACCGCTTTGTCTCTTTTACTAAAAATGCCATATTTCTAGGTTCAACAAGTGTGAAATTCTCTGTTACACTTACTATCTTGCACTTTTTATTCTTTTGCTGAACTAGCCATGTTAAATAACAATTAAAAATCGTAAATATAACACAAATAGACTTTGAAATACAGTTGCGTCAATTTAATTAACTATGCTAGGCGTAGACAAGCTATGCATCATAAGCAATTGTAGTCCACGACGTAACTAAGGCAAGAAATAACAAAAGAGAACCCTCGACTGATCACTCATGTTTGGTCGTAATACTTCACCGTGAACTTTTTATTTTGAAATAAAATGTAAACCATTTTAATCACTGGCGTGCCCAAAATATTGTGTCGCGTGCCATCAATGGCACGCGTGCCACTGGTTCGCCATCCTTGGTATAAACATGCATTGTCAAGTACTCGTTCAAACCGTAATTTAAAACAAATAAATGTGCATGACTCATAAATCTGAAAGACCTACGATCAAACCGGCGCGACCGATGGCCCCATTTCAACTAAATGAATTGAATGATTGTTTATGTTATTAAGACTAGGGCTAGATGTGGACAACGATCATCACAAATAATAATATAGTCTTACAATTTTTCCAGTTGACATGCAGTTTGAAATTCCTTATTTTTCGGAGAATATGTACAGGAATAGTATTTGACCATTAAAATTATCTGGATCAAGATCGTGTGAGAACCCCTCCGAGTTCCACCCTGGACACTAAGATTAACTTGAGGCAAAGAATGACCAGACGCCATTTGTATAATAACAAACTATATTTATTCAATAGATTCTATTAGAAACCTTCTAATTACAAATATTATACAAGATGTCTACGTCAAAAGGATTTACCTTTACTATTAAATTAAATTACGAAGTATGAAATTAATTAAGTACTAAGCTCAATATCGAACGGGTTTACCGGAATAGGAGGTCAGAGAAATACACGCAACTTGAATTATTATCATTCATTAAAGTTTAACTAACTTTATTATATATTAACGCTTGTGGTTAGAGGGACTAAGTTAGAATACATCACTTGGCCGTAATGTCGATATCTCCAGGTAGATTAATCCTTCTAAGGCTACTTCGCTGAATAATAACAGCAATACTCTAATCTCGTAATCCACTTGAATCTTCCTAACCTCGTCACTACTGCTCCTAGCTAAATCGCCTTCTTAAAGCTAACTTATAACACTCTCCTTAAATACTTTTTTGATTTGCATATCCCATTTTCTTCTTTTAGAGCTGATTGGAAATATACGCGAATTTACAATCCCCAAGGACGCCTAAGAGTATTAGTGGAAAAGTGCCGTAAAGATTCGTCACAATCTTACTAAAACAGAATCGAGAACGAAACGGGGCCCCCACCGAGGGCGACTCCCAGGACCCAGATGGTCCCTGCCTGTCATAGGTTGCCGACCCCTGTAGAAGAGGATTTATTGTGAGATGGAAATCCCCAACAAACAAACGAAAGATATCTGACAAATTTTTGTGCATCTATGACACATATGATTAAAAATTTTTGAGGTATAACCAATTAAATACTGAGCATAAAAACAGCTAAAGACGCATAGTGTTGCATCCATTTTATTTAAAAAACTTTGTTGACATATAGTAAGAATATTCTTTCTCTGAATATATATACGATTTTATATATTGCTCCTTTACTTTACTGAGAAAAATAATAATGATACAATTGGCTAATATGTCTCTGAGGAGATAAAAATACCACTGGCATGCATAGAAATCTTATAACAAAATATATCATTACATGAAGGACTTTAGGATGAAAGAAAATGATAACTTCCAGACATAGTGTATTAGTTTGGAAGTATAGAAAAATGTATTCTCTCCAATATATATCTTTAAGAAAAACATGAAAATAACATGGGGAATCTTGAACACATAAAAATAAAAAAAGTAAACATCTACTTAAGTCACTGTTATTTGATATTAAGTTTCAACTCTCATTCTATGAGAAATTCAAAACGTATTTTGAATTTATTTTCGTTCTTTTTCATTTGATACATAATGAAGAAAGTCGAAGAAAAAGTATAAACAGTTTCAACTCATAGCAAAAATAGGAACATAAAATCAAATAAGTTATACGTATTTAGTTTACTTTTTAATATTTTGAAAGGGTTCTCTTTAGCTGAACTTTGCTTAATTGCTCTGTAAATTAAGGATTCAACAGGGAATGACATTTATTTTACATACGATATTGGTATCACACGCGAACTTTTTAAATGCTTGTAAAGTTCCAATGGACCATTACTAATAAATAGACGATTGACGTATTTTGAAAAGAAAAAGATCTAAAATCTTAAATAACTTCCAACTAATGCAACAACAGGTCATGGACATTAAATAAAATTAGTCTTAGAAGACTTAATGTGTGTTTATTTCCTCTACCACCCCTTTCACCCACCATTACTGGAAAACGACCTTACATTTATTTTATAAAACGCGATCATTACTTTGCATCTATGTTTATGCTTTAATCCACCATTTTTAATTCAATCACCCATTTTGAGTGTTCGGTGAATGCAAAGAGTTCGAAATGCTACATTAAAATATTCTATTTTGTGTATACGTGTGTTTGGGTGTTTTTAAAATCATTTTGAAAATATGTGTTTAGTTTTTTTGTGAAATAAACAAAACGAGAGAACAACATGTGTCGAGGCTACATAAACGCTGATTGCATAATACACCTAACGTGCGTTTATTTCCTGTTAACACATATTACTAGCTCTGTAACAAGTAAACTACCTTACATTTTTTTTATAAAACTCAATCATGACTTAGCATGGCTGTTTATCCTTTGTTCAATCATTTTTAATTGATTAACTCTATTGAGGATTTGGTGAGTGCAAAGTGTTCGAATTTCTACATTAAAATTTTCATTTTTTGTATACGTGTTATTGGGAGTTTTTAAAATCATTTTAAAAAGATGTGTTTAGTTTGTGAACTAAATAAAACGATAGAACAACGTGTGTCGAGATTCCATACACATGGATTGCCTAAGACACACCTAATGTGCATTTATGTCCTGTACCAACCCTTCCCCCCACTGTTACAGGAAATTTACCTTACACCTTTTTTTTATAAAAAACGATCATTTCTTTGCATCTTTGTTTATGCTTCATTGAATCATTTTTAATTGAATAAGCCTATTTGAGTGTTCGAAATGCTACGTTAAATATTTCTATTTTGTGTATATGTGTGTTTCGCGGTTTTTAAACTCATTTCGAAAATATGTGTTTAGTTTGTGAAATAAATAGAACGAGAGAAAATCATGTCGAGATTACATACACGCGGATTGCAAAAGACCCCCCCCCTAAAGTGTGTTTATTTCCTGTACCATAGTTTCCTTCCATTGTTAGAGGAAAAGTACCTTACATTTACTCTATAAAACGCGATCATTACTTTGCATGTCTGTTTACGCTTTGTTCAACCATTTTTAATTGAATAACCCTATTTTAGTGTTCGGTGAATGCAAAGTGTTGGAAATAGTAGGGTAAAATTTTCTTTTTTTTTGTTTACGTGTGTTTAGATATTTTTAAAAACGTTTTGAAAATCTGTGTTTAGATAGTGAAATAAACAAATCGAGAGAACAACGTGTGTTGAGATTCCAGACATGCGGATTACATAAGATACACCTAAAGTGTGTTTATTTCCTGTACCACCCCATCCTCCCACTGTTACAGAAAAAAAACTACCTTACTTCTTATTTTAAAATTGCGATCATTACTTTTGCATGTCTGTTTTTTTTTGTTCAACCAATTTTAATTGAATAATTCCATTTGAGTGTTCGGTGAAAGCAATGTGTTCGAAATGATACGTTAAGTTTTCTATTTGATGTAAACATGTGTTTCGGTGATTTTAAAAACCTTTTTAAAATCTGTGTTGAGATTGTGAAATAAATGAATAGAGAAAACAACGTGTGTTGAGGTTCAAACATGCGGATTGTATAAGACACACCTAATGTTTGTTTATGTGTTGTAACACGCGTTCGGGCGACTTTAACAGGAGATTAATTTACAAATATTTTGTAAAATGTGATCTTTATACCTTTTATGCTTGTTTATGAATTTATCAATTACTCGCAATTTTCTAACTGTATGAAGCTTTTGTTAACTGTGAAATGATCTAATTGTTGTATTAAAATGAATATGTTGATTCGACGTGTCTTTGTGTGTGTTACATTGTACCGGAAACATGCATTTAGTTCGTGAATAAAATGAGACAGGATCATAATGTGCTTCGACAATTCATAGACGCGAAATGCACGAAATAGGCTTGAAATGAATTTATTTCCTGTAGTTTTTACACTTTCTGCCACCGTTATTGGAATTCTATTTTACAATTATTTCGCTAACCGAATTATAATTTTATGTGAAAAGGTTACAGAATATTTTTAGATTTTTTTTCTATATTCTTCTATATAACGCTGTTTTCTTTTTATATTAAAATGACGACACATCCATATGTTTTGTAGTTAGAAAGGAATCTCATCCTAGTGGCCTCCTCTTTGCAAAATCTTGGTTCTGGATGTTATGCATTTAAAAAATGTTTGTGTATCTTAACGACTTTTACTCTGCTGATTCAATTAAACATTTTCAGTGGTTCTCCAGCAAAAAAGTTTACGTTGTTTTAACGATTGCAATCCAATAAAGTAGTAAATATCCACTAAAGTCCCCATTTGGGGCGCTATAGTTTCAATAAAAATTGAAGAATCAGACGGAATCCAGCCACTATGCTCTACTACTATATTCATGGAAAGAAACTAAGTTCTGATTTCAGACGCCATCTTGGGAATCTCTTCGAAATAAATTTTTTTCCTTGAAGAGAAGTTGCGTGCAACATAGCTTCCAACGTTCTTCTGTAACTTTCTTCCAGTCCCCTCCCCCTATACCAGCTTTAACATTAGTCTACTTAAATAGATTCTTGTAAATACGGATGCTCAAATTTTGAACTTATGGAAGATAAACATGAATTTTAGTGAAAAGTTAAAACACTTGTAATGCTTTATTGTAAACTTTTTTTTATAATGAAAAAAAATTAAAGAAACCTTGTGGAATGTTTTGATTATCCCGCTTTTCAATTTGAAATAGGAAACTTTATTTTGTTCTGATTCAATGTAAATGACACAATAGTGCAACTAATTTTAATTTAAAACTCTGTCTAAATGTTAGATGAATCTAAAGCTGTTGGAATTTTGCAGAAAATCAATTTAATTGGTTCACTGCGTGCTTAAGCATATTGAATTTAATTCGAAAAATGTGGTTATTTGCAGAAACAAATAAGACAACCAAACAACGTTGGTCGACATTCGAGAAATTTGGTATGAAGAAGATATTCATGATTTGTTTTTTTCTGTATTAAACCATTCCTCCCACTGTTACACAAAAACTACCTTACAAGTAATTTAAATGTAATTTAATTTATTTGCATGTCTGTTTAAGCTTTGTGTTCAACCAATTTTAATTGAAAACCACATATTTCGTTGTTCAGTGAACAACAAGTATTCGAAATGTTACGTTAAAATTTTTTATTTCGTGCATACGTGTGTTTCGCGAATTTTAAAATCATTTCGAAAAAATGTGTTTAATTTGTGAAATAAATTAAACGAGGGAACACAACGCGTATGGAGATCTTATACACGCGGATTGAATAATACACACCTAATATGTGATAATTTTATGAACCACCCTTTTCTTCCACTGTTACAGGAAAACTACCTTGCATTATTTGTAGAAAACGGGATCATTACTTTGCATGTATGCTTATGCTTTGTTCAATCATTTTTTAATTGAATAACCCTATTTGAGTGTTCGGTGAATGCAAAGTGTGCGTAATGCTGCTTTAAAATTTCCTATTTGCATGTCTGTTTACGCTGTGTTAAACCATTATTACTTAAGTAACCTTAATTTAGTATTCGGTGAATGCAAAGTGTACGAAATCCTACGTTCAAATTTTCTATTTTATACACGTGGGTTTGGTTGTTTCTAAAATCATTTTAAAAATATGTGTTTGTTTTTGAAATAAATAAAACGAAAGAACAACGTATGTTGAGAATACATACAAGCATATTGCATAAAACACCTAAAGGGTGATTATTTACTGTTCCACCCCTCCCTCCAACTTTTACAGGAAAGCTACCTTACCTCATTTTTATGAAACGCGATCAATATTTTGCATATCTTTTTAAGCTTTGTTAAACCATTTTTAATTGAATAATGCAAGTTCAGTATTCGGCGACTTCAAAGTGTACAAAATGCTACGTTCAAAATTTCTATTTTGAGTATACTTGTGTTGGGATGATTTTTTAATTATTTTGAAAATATGTGTTTAGTTTGTAAAATAAAAAAAACGAGAGAACAACGTGTGTGAAGATTACATACACTCAGAATGCATAAAAAACGAAATGTGGGATTATTTCCTGTAATACCGCTTCCTCCCACATTAACAGGAAAGCTACCTTACATCTTTTTTTTTATAAAAGGCGATCATTACTTTGCATGTCTTTTTATGCTTTTTCTCAACCATTTTTAATTGAATTACCCTAATAGAGATTCGGTGGATTCAAAGTCTTTGAAATACTCTTTGAAAAATTTAAAATTTTTGTATACGTGTACTGGCTGTTTTTTTAAAATTATTTTTGAAAATATATGTGTTTAGTTTGTGAAATAAATAAAACGAGAGAACAACGTGTGTCGAGAATACATACACGTAGATTCCATAAAACATCTAATTTGTGTTTATATCCTGTATCATCCCTTCCTCCCACTGTTACATGAAAACTACCTTACATCTTTTTTATGAAAAGTGATCATAAATTTGCATATCTGTTTAAACTTTGTTCAACCATTTTTAGTTTAATAACCCTAATTAAGCGTGCGGTGAATGCAAAGTGTACAAAATAATACGTTCAAATTTTCTATTTTGTGTATACTTATGTTAGGATGTTTTTTTAATTATTTTGAAAATATGTGTTTAGTGTTAAATAAATAAAAAGACAGAACAACGTGTGTCCAGAATACACTCACGCAGAATGCATAAAAAAAAATTATGTGATTTTATTTCTTGTACCACTCTTTGATCCCACTGTTTTACAGGAAAACTACTTTAAATCTCTTTTTAAAACACGATCATTACTTTGCATGTCTTTTTATACTTTTTCTTAACCATTTTTAATGAATTACCCTAATAGAGAGTTCGGTGGATTCGAAGAGTTTAAATGCTACTTCAAAACTTTTAATTTTTTGTATACGTTTATTGGCTTCTTTTTAATTATTTTTGAAAAGATGTGTTTAGTTTGCAAAATAAAAAAAACGAGAGAACAATGTATGTCGAGAATACATACACGCAGAAAGACTAAAACAACTAATGTGTGTTTATTTCCTGTTCAACACTTTCGTCCCACTTTTACAGGAAAGCTACCTTACATCTTTTTTACAAAACGCGATCATTATGTTGAATGTTTTTTAAGCTTTGTTTAACCATTTTTAATTGAATAATCGTAATTCAGTGTTAGGCGACTACAAAGTGTACAAAATGCCACGTTTAAATTCTCTATTTTGTATATACTTAAGTTGGGATGTTTTTTTAGTTATTTTGAAATAATGTGTTTAGTTTGAAAAATAAAAAAAAGAGAACAGCGTGTGTAGAGATTACATACACGCAGAATGCATAAAAAACCAAATGTGTTTTTTTTACTGTACCACCACTTCCTCCCACTTTTACAGGAAAACTAACTTGCATCTCTTTTATAAAACGCGATCATTACTTTGCATGTCTTTTTATGCTTTTTCTCAACCATTTTTAAATGAATTACCCTAATAGAGTGTTCGGTGGATTCGAAGTGTTTGAAATGCTCTTTTAAAACTTTTAATTTTTTGTTAAACGTGTACTGGCTGTTTTTTTTAATTATTTTTGAAAATATGTGTTTAGGTTGTGCAATAAATAAAATAAGAGAACAACATGTGTCGAGCATACATACACGCAGAATGCATAAAACAACTAATGTGTGTTTATTTCCTGTACCACCCCTTCCTCCCACTTTTACAGGAAAACTACCTTACATCTTTTTATAAAACGCGATCATTAATTTGCATGTCTTTTTAAGCTTTGTTCAACCATTTTTTCTGTATAATCCTAATTCAGTGTTCGGCGATTACAAAGTGTACAAAATGCTACGTTTAAATTTTCTATTTTGTGTATACTTGTGTTGGGATGTTTTTTTAGTTTGTTTGAAATAATGTGTTCTGTTTGCAAAATAAAAAAAACGAGAGATCAACGTGTATCGAGTTTACATACACGCAGAATGCATAAAAAAAACGTGCTTTTATTTCCTGTACCACCTCTTCCTCCCACTTTTACAGGAAAACTACCTTGCATCTCTTTTATAAAACGCGATCATTACTTTGCATGTCTTTTTAAGCTTTCTTCAAAAATTTTTTATTGAGCAACCTTAATTTAGTATTCGGTGAATGCAAAGTGTACCAAATGATACATTCAAAATTTCCATTTTATGTATACTTGTGTTGGGATGTTTTTTTAGTTATTTTGAAATAATGTGTTCTGTTTGCAAAATAAAAAAAACGAGAGAACAGCGTGTGTAGAGATTACATACACGCAGAAAGCATAAAACATGTAATGTGTGTTTATTTCCTGTACCACCACTTCCTCCCACTTTTACAGGAAAACTACCTTGCATCTCTTTTATAAAACGCGATCATTACTTTGCATGTCTTTTTATGCTTTTTCTCAACCATTTTTAAATGAATTACCCTAATAGAGTGTTCGGTGGATTCGAAGTGTTTGAAATGCTCTTTTAAAACTTTTAATTTTTTGTTATACGTGTACTGGCTGTTTTTTTAATTATTTTTGAAAATATGTGTTTAGGTTGTGCTATAAATAAAATAAGAGAACAACATGTGTCGAGCATACATACACGCAGAAAGCATAAAACCGTAATGTGTGTTTATTTCCTGTACCACCCCTTCCTCCCACTTTTACAGGAAAACTACCTTGCATCTTTTTTATAAAAGGCGATCATTAAATTGCATGTCTTTTTAACCTTTGTTGAACCTTTTTCTGTATAATCCTAATTCAGTGTTCGGCGATTACAAAGTGTACAAAATGCTACGTTTAATTTTTCTATTTTGTGTATACTTGTGTTGGGATGTTTTTTTAGTTTGTTTGAAATAATGTGTTCTAGTTGCAAAATAAAAAAAACGAGAGATCAACGTGTATCGAGTTTACATACACGCAGAATGCATAAAAAAACGTGCTTTTATTTCCTGTACCACCTCTTCCTCCCACTTTTACAGGAAAACTACCTTACATCTTTTTTTATAAAAGGCGATCATTACTTTGCATGTCTTTTTAAGCTTTCTTTAAAATTTTTTTTATTGAGCAACCTTAATTTAGCATTCGGTGAATGCAAATTGTCCCAATTTCTACATTCAAAATTTTCATTTTATGTATACTTGTGTTGGGATGTTTTTTTAGTTATTTTGAAATAATGTGTTCTGTTTGCAAAATAAAAAAATGAGAGAACAGCGTATGTAGAGATTACATACACGCAAAATGCATAAAAAATCTAATGTGTTTTTATTTTTCCTGTACCACCTCTTCCTCCCACTTTTACAGGAAAACTACCTTGCATCTCTTTTATAAAACGCGATCATTACTTTGCATGTCTTTTTATCCTTTTTCTCAACCATTTTTATATGAATTACCCTAATAGAGTGTTCGGTGGATTCGAAGTGTTTGAAATGCTCTTTTAAAACTTTTAATTTTTTTGTTATATGTGTACTGGCTGTTTTTTTAATTATTTTTGAAAATATGTGTTGACGTTGTGAATAAATAAAATAAGTGAACAACATGTGTCGAGCATACATACACGCAGAAAGCATAAAACACGTAATGTGTGTTTATTTCCTGTACCACCCCTTCCTCCCACTTTTACAGGAAAACTACCTCGCATCTTTTTTATAAAAGGCGATCATTACTTTGCAAAACTTTTGTTGCTTTTTCTTAACCATTTTCGATTGAATTACCTCAATAGAGTGTTCGTTGGATTCGAAGTGTATGAAATGCTCTTTGAAAAATTTTAATTTTTTGTATACGTGTACTGGCTGTTTTTTTAATTATTTTTGAAAATATGTGTTTAGTTTGTGAAATAATTAAAACGAGAGAACAACGTGTGTCGAGAATACATACACGTAGATTGCATAAAGCACCTAATGTGTGTTTATATCCTGTGTATCATGCTTTTCTTCCACTGTTACTTGAAAACTACTTTATATCGTTTTTATAAAAAGTAATGATTGCTTTGCATGTCTTTTTAAGCTTTCTTCAAAATTTTTTTTATTGAGCAACCTTAATTTAGTATTCGGTGAATGCAAAGTGTACCAAATGCTACATTCAAAATTTTCATTTTATGCATATTTGTGTTGGGATTTTTTTAGTTATTTTGAAGTAATGTGTTCTGTTTGCAAGAAAAAAAACCGAGAGATCAACGTGTGTCGAGAATACATACACGCAGAATGCATAAAACAACTAATGTGTGTTTACTTCCTGTACCACCCCTTCCTCCCACTTTTACAGGAAAACTACCTTACATCTTTTTTATAAAACGCGATCAGTAATTTGCATGTGTGTTTAAGCTTTGTTCAACCATTTTTTTGTATAATCCTAATTCAGTGTTCAGCGATTACAAAGTGTACAAAATGCTGCGTTTAAATTTTCTATTTTGTGTATACTTGTGTTGGGATAATTTTTTTAGTTTGTTTGAAATAATGTGTTCTGTTTGCAAAATAAAAAAAACGAGAGAATAGTGCGTGTCGAGTTTACATACACGCAGAATGCATAAAAAAAACCGTGCTTTTATTTCCTGTACCGCCTCTTCCTCCCACTTTTACGGGAAAACTAACTTAGATCTTTTTTATAAAAAGCGATCATTACTTTGCATGTCTTTTTATTCTTTTTCTCAACCCTTTTCGATTGAACTACCTTAACAGTGTTCGTTGGATTCGAAGTGTAAGAAATGCTCTTTGAAAAATTTTAATTTTTTGTATACGTGTACTGGCTGTTTTTTTAATTATTTTTGAAAATATGTGTTTAGTTTGTGAAATAATTAAAACAAGAGAACAACGTGTGTCGAGAATACATACACGTATATTGCATAAAGCACCTAATGTGTGTTTATATCCTGTATCATCCTTTTCTCCCACTGTTAGTTGAAAACTAACTTTAATCTTTTTTTTATAAAAAGTGATCATTATTTTGCGTATCTTTTTTTCCTTTGTTCAACCATTTTTTATTGAGTAACCCTAATTTAGTATTCTGTGAATGCAAAGTGTATAAAGTGCTACATTCAAAAATTTTCTATTTCGTGTATACTTATGTTAGGATGTTTTTTTAGTTATTTTGAAATAATGTGTTTAGTTTGTAAAATAAAAAAAAAGGAAAACAGCGCGTGTGTAGAGAATACATACACGCAGAATGCATAAAAAACCTAATGTGTGTTTATTTCCTGTACCACCCCTTCCTCCCACTTTTACAGGAAAACTACCTTGCATCTCTTTTATAAAACGCGATCATTACTTTGCATATCTTTTTATGCTTTTTCTTAACCATTTTCGATTGAATTACCTTAATAGAGTGTTTGTTGGATTCGAAGTGTATGAAATGCTCTTTGTTATACGTGTACTGGCTGTTTTTTTAATTATTTTTGAAAATATGTGTTGACGTTGTGCAATAAATAAAATAAGTGAACAACATGTGTCGAGCATACATACACGCAGAAAGCATAAAACACGTAATGTGTGTTTATTTCCTGTACCACCCCTTCCTCCCACTTTTACAGGAAAACTACCTCGCATCTTTTTTATAAAAGGCGATCATTACTTTGCAAAACTTTTGTTGCTTTTTCTTAACCATTTTCGATTGAATTACCTCAATAGAATGTTCGTTGGATTCGAAGTGTATGAAATGCTCTTTGAAAAATTTTAATTTTTGTATACGTGTACTGGCTGTTTTTTTAATTTTTTTGAAAATATGTGTTTAGTTTGTGAAAGAATTAAAACGAGAGAACAACGTGTGTCGAGAATACATACACGTAGATTGCATAAAGCACGTAATGTGTGTTTATATCCTGTATCATCCTTTTCTTCCACTGTTACTTGAAAACTACTTTACATCATTTTTATAAAAAGTGATCATTGCTTTGCATGTCTTTTTAAGCTTTCTTCAAAAATTTTTTTATTGAGCAACCTTAATTTCGTATTCGGTGAATACAAAGTGTACCAAATGCTACATTCAAAATTTCTTTTTTATGTATACTTGTGTTGGGATGTTTTTTTAGTTATTTTGAAATAATGTGTTTAGTTTGTAAAAAAAAAGGTAAACAGCGTGTGTAGAAATTACATACACGCAAAATGCATAAAAAACCTAATGTGTTTATATTTCCTGTACCACCATTTCCTCCCACTTTTACAGGAAAACTAACTTGCATCATTTCATAAAACGCGATTATTACTTTGCATGTCTTTTTATGCTTTGTTCAACCATTTTTTTTGTATAATCCTAATTCAGTGTTCGGTGGATTACAAAGTGTTTGAAATGTTACTTTAAATTTTTTTTTGTTATATGTGTTGGGATGTTTTTTAGTTTGTTTGAAAATATGTGTTCTGTTTGCAAAATAAAAAAAATGAACAACGTGTCGAGATTACATAAACGCAGAAAGCATAAAAAACGTAACGTGTTTTTATTTCCTGTACCACCCCCTTCCTCCCACTTTTACAGGAAAACTACCTTGCATCTTTTTATAAAAGGCGATCATTACTTTGCATAACTTTTTATGCTTTTTCTTAACCATTTTCGATTGAATTACCTCAATAGAGTGTTCGTTGGATTCGAAGTGTATGAAATGCTCTTTGAAAAATTTTAATTTTTGTATACGTGTACTGGCTGTTTTTTTAATTTTTTTGAAAATATGTGTTTAGTTTGTGAAATAATTAAAACGAGAGAACAACGTGTGTCGAGAATACATACACGTAGATTGCATAAAGCACCTAATGTGTGTTTATATCCTGTATCATCCTTTTCTTCCACTGTTACTTGAAAACTACTTTACATCATTTTTATAAAAAGTGATCATTGCTTTGCATGTCTTTTTAAGCTTTCTTCAAAATTTTTTTTATTGAGCAACCTTAATTTAGTATTCGGTGAATGCAAAGTGTACCAAATGCTACATTCAAAATTTCCATTTTATGTATACTTGCGTTGGGATATTTTTTTAGTTATTTTGAAATAATGTGTTCTGTTTGCGAGAAAAAAAACGAGAGATCAACGTGTGTCGAGAATACATACACGCAGAATGCATAAAACAACTAATGTGTGTTTACTTCCTGTACCACCCCTTCCTCCCACTTTTATAGGAAAACTACCTTACATCTTTTTTATAAAACGCGATCAGTAATTTGCATGTGTTTTTAAGCTTTGTTCAACCATTTTTTTGTATAATCCTAATTCAGTGTTCAGCGATTACAAAGTGTACAAAATGCTACGTTTAAATTTTCTATTTTGTGTATACTTGTGTTGGGATAATTTTTTTAGTTTGTTTGAAATAATGTGTTCTGTTTGCAAAATAAAAAAAACAAGAGAATAGTGCGTGTCGAGTTTTTATACACGCAGAATGCATAAAAAAAACCGTGCTTTTATTTCCTGTACCGCCTCTTCCTCCCACTTTTACGGGAAAACTAACTTACATCTTTTTTTATAAAAAGCGATCATTACTTTGCATGTCTTTTTATGCTTTTTCTTAACTATTTTCGATTGAAATACCTTAATAGAGTGTTCGTTGGATTCGAGTGTTGAAATGCTTTTGAAAATTTTAATTTTTGTATACGTGTACTGGCTGTTTTTTAAATTAAAAGAACATATGTGTTAAGTTTGTGAAATAATTAAAACAAGAGAACAACGTGTGTCGAGAATACATACACGTATATTGCATTAAGCACCTAATGTGTGTTTATATCCTGTATCATCCTTTTCTCCCTCTGTTACTTGTAAACTAACTTTAATCCTTTTTATAAAAAGTGATCATTATTTTGCGTATCTTTTTACCTTTGTTCAACCATTTTTTATTGAGTAACCCTAATTTAGTATTCTGTGAATGCAAAGTGTATAAAGTGCTACATTCAAAAATTTTCTATTTCGTGTATACTTATGTTAGGATGTTTTTTTTAGTTATTTTGAAATAATGTGTTTAGATAAAAAAAAAAAAACAGCGTTGTAGAGATTACATACACGCAGAATGCATAAAAAACCTAATGTGTTTTTTTTTTCTGTAACCACTTCCTCCCACTTTTACAGGAAAACTACCTTGCATCTCTTTTATAACACACGATCTGTATTTTTGTTTGTTTTTATGCTTTTCCCTAACCATTTTCGAATGAATTACCTTAATAGAGTGTTTGTTGGATTCGAGTTTTTGAAATGCTCTTTGTTATACGTGTACTGGCTGTTTTTAATTATTTTTGAAAATATGTGTTTAAGTTGTGCAATAAATAAAATAAAATGAACAACATGTGTCGAGCATACATACACGCAGAAAGCATAAAACACGTAATGTGTGTTTATTTCCTGTACCAACCCTTCCTCCCACTTTTACAGGAAAACTACCTCGCATCTTTTTTATAAAAGGCGATCATTACTTTGCAAAACTTTTGTTGCTTTTTCTTAACTATTTTCGATTGAATTACCTCAATAGAATGTTCGTTGGATTCGAAGTGTATGAAATGCTCTTTGAAAAATTTAATTTTTCGTATACGTGTACTGGCTGTTTTTTTAATTTTTTTTGAAAATATGTGTTTAGTTTGTGAAAGAATTAAAACGAGAAAACAACGTGTGTCGAGAATACATACACGTAGATTGCATAAAGCACCTAATGTGTGTTTATATCCTGTATCATCCTTTTCTTCCACTGTTAGTTGAAAACTACTTTACATCATTTTTATAAAAAGTGATCATTGCTTTGTATGTCTTTTTAAGCTTTCTTTAAAATTTTTTTTATTGAGCAACCTTAATTTAGTATTCGGTGAATGCAAAGTGTCCCAAATGCTACATTCAAAATTTCCATTTTATGTATACTTGTGTTGGGATGTTTTTTTAGTTCTTTTGAAATAATGTGTTTAGTTTGTAAAAAAAAAAAAGAGAAATCAACGTGTGTCGAGAATTACATACACGCAGAATGCATAAAACAACTAATGTGTGTTTATTTCCTGTACCACCCCATCCTCCCACTTTTACAGGAAAGCTACCTTACATCTCTTTATTAAACACGATTATTAATTTGCATGTCTTTTTAAGCTTTGTTCAACCATTTTTTTTGTATAATCCTAATTCAGTGTTCGGCGATTACAAAGTGTACAAAATGTTACTTTAAATTTTCTATTTTGTGTATACTTGTGTTGGGATGTTTTTTTAGTTTGTTTGAAATAATGTGTTCTGTTTGCAAAATAAAAAAAACGAGAGAATAGTGTGTGTCGAGTTTACATACACGCAGAATGCATAAAAAAACCCGTGCTTTTATTTTCTGTACCGCCTCTTCCTCCCACTTTTACGGGAAAACTAACTTACATCTTTTTTTATAAAAAGCGATCATTACTTTGCTTGTCTTTTTATGCTTTTTCTCAACCATTTTAAATGAATTACCCTAATAGAGTGTTCGGTTGGATGTTTGAAATGCTCTTATAAAACTTTTAATTTTTTGTTATACGCGTACTGGCTGTTTTTTTAATTATTTTTGAGAATTTGTGTTTTGGTTGTGCTATAAATAAAATAAGATAACAACATGTGTCAAATACATACACGCATTAAGCATAAAACACGTGTGTGTTTATTTCCTGTACCACCCCTTCCTCCTACTTTTACAGGAAAACTAACTTGCATCTTTTTTTATAAAAGGCGATCATTAATTTGCATAACTTTTTATGCTTTTTCTTAACCATTTTCGATTGAATTACCTCAATAGAGTGTTCGTTGGATTCGAAGTGTATGAAATGCTCTTTGAAAAATTTTAATTTTTTGTATACGTGTACTGGCTGTTTTTTTAATTTTTTTGAAAATATGTGTTTAGTTTGTGAAATAATTAAAACGAGAGAACAACGTGTGTCGAGAATACATACACGTATATTGCATAAAGCACCTAATGTGTGTTTATATCCTGTGTATCATGCTTTTCTTCCACTGTTACTTGAAAACTACTTTACATCATTTTTATAAAAAGTGATCATTGCTTTGCATGTCTTTTTAAGCTTTCTTCAAAATTTTTTGATTGAGTAACCTTAATTTAGTATTCGGTGAATGCAAAGTGTACCAAATGCTACATTCAAAATTTCCATTTTATGTATACTTGCGTTGGGATATTTTTTTAGTTATTTTGAAATAATGTGTTCTGTTTGCAAAATAAAAAAAAAGAGATAAACGTGTGTCGAGAATACATACACGCAGAATGCATAAAACAACTAATGTGTGTTTACTTCCTGTACCACCCCTTCCTCCCACTTTTACAGGAAAACTACCTTACATCTTTTTTATAAAACGCGATCATTAATTTGCATAACTTTTTATGCTTTGTTCAACCATTTTTTGTATAATCCTAATTCAGTGTTCAGGCAAAGTGTATGCTACGTTTAAATTTTCTATTTTGTGTATACTTGTGTTGGGATAATTTTTTAGTTTGTTTGAAATAATGTGTTCTGTTTGCAAAATAAAAAAACGTTGACTTTAAAAAACCCGTGCTTTTATTTTCTGTACCACATCTTCCTCCCACTTTACGGAAAACTAACTTTTCTTTTTATAAATCATTACATGCATGTTTTTTTTTTTCTCAAATTTTTAAATGAATTACCCTAATAAACGAGGATTCAACGTGTAACGAAATGCTCTTTAAAACGCAGAAATTTTTTGTATATGTGTACTGGCTGTTTTTTTAAATAATTTTGAAAATATGGGTTTTGTTTGTGCTACAAATAAAATAAGAGAGCAACATGTGTTGAGCATACATACACGCAGAATGCATAAAACAACTAATGTGTGTTTATTTCCTGTACCACCACTTCCTCCCACTTTTACAGGAAAACTACCTTGCATCTCTTTTATAAAACGTCGATCATTACTTTGCATGTCTTTTTATCCTTTTACTCAACCATTTTTAAATGAATTACCCTAATAGAGTGTTCGGTGGATTCGAAGTGTATGAAATGCTCTTTGAAAAATTTAATTTTTGTTACATGTACTGGCTGTTTTTTAATTATTTTGAAAATATGTGTTTAGTTTGTAAAATAAAAAAAATGAACAACGTGTGTCGAGAATACATACACGCAGAAAGCATAAAACACGTAATGTGTGTTTATTTCCTGTATCACCATTTCTTCCCACTGTTACAGAAAACTAACTTTACATCATTTTTATAAAAGAAATCATTACTTTGCATGTCTTTTATCCTTTTACTTCAAAAATTTTTTCATTGAGCAACCCTAATAAATTGTTCGGTGAATGCCAAGTGTTTGAAATGCTACATTTAAAATTTTAATTTTTTGTATATTGTGTTGGGATAATTTTTTAGTTTGTTTGAAAATATGTGTTCTGTTTGAAAATAAAAAAAATAAATAACAACATGTGTCGAGTTTACATACACGCAGAATGCATAAAAAACCCGTGCTTTTATTTTCTGTACCACCTTTCCTCCCACTTTTACGAAAACTAACTTTCATCATTTTTTAAAAGGCGATCATTACTTTGCAAAACTTTTTTTTGCTTTTTCTTAACCATTTTCGATTGAATTACCTCAATAGAGTGTTCGTTGGATTCGAAGTGTATTAAATGCTCTTTGAAAAATTTTAATTTTTTGTATACGTGTACAGGCTGTTTTTTTTAATTATTTTTAAAAATATGTGTTTAGTTTGTGAAATAATTAAAACGAGAGAACAACATGTGTCGAGAATACATACACGTAGATTGCAGAAAGCACCTAATGTGTGTTTATATCCTGTATCATCCTTTTCTTTCACTGTTACTTGAAAACTACTTTACATCATTTTTATAAAAAGTGATCATTGCTTTGCATGTCTTTTTAAGCTTTCTTCAAAAATTTTTTATTGAGCAACCTTAATTTAGTATTCGGTGAATGCAAAGTGTCCCAAATGCTACATTCAAAATTTCCATTTTATGTATACTTGTGTTGGGATGTTTTTTTAGTTCTTTTGAAATAATGTGTTCTGTTTGCAAAATAAAAAAAAGAGAGATCAACGTGTGTCGAGAATACATACACGCAGAATGCATAAAACAACTAATGTGTGTTTACTTCCTGTACCACCCCTTCCTCCCACTTTTACAGGAAAACTACCTTACATCTTTTTTATAAAACGCGATCAGTAATTTGCATGTCTTTTTAAGCTTTGTTCAACCTTTTTTTCTGTATAATCCTAATTCAGTGTTCGGCGATTACAAAGTGTAAAAATGCTACGTTTAAATTTTCTATTTTGTGTATACTTGTGTTGGGATGTTTTTTTAGTTTGTTTGAAATAATGTGTTCTGTTTGCAAAATAAAAAAACGAGAGGACAACGTGTGTGGAGAATACATACACGTAGATTGTATAGAGCACATAATGTGTGTTTATATCCTGAATCATCCTTTTCTCCCACTGTTAGTTGAAAACTAACTTTAATCTTTTTTTATAAAAAGTGATCATTATTTTGCATGTCTTTTTAAGCTTTGTACAACCATTTTTATTGAGTAACCCTAATTTAGTATTCTGTGAATGCAAAGTGTACAAAGTGCTACATTCAAATTTTCTATTTTGTGTATGTTGGGATGTTTTTTTAGTTATTTTGAAATAATGTGTTTAGTTTGTAAAATAAAAAAAAGGAAAACAGCGCGTGTGTAGAAATTACATACACGCAGAATGCATAAAAAAACCTAATGTGTTTTTATTTCCTGTACCACCACTTCCTCCCACTTTTACAGGAAAACTACCTTGCATCATTTTATAAAAGGTGCTTATTACTTTGCATAACTTTTTATGCTTTTTCTTAACCATTTTCGATTGAATTACCTCAATAGAGTTTTCTTTGGATTCGAAGTGTATGAAATGCTCTTTGAAAATTTTAATTCTTTGTATACGTGTACTGGCTGTTTTTTTTAATTATTTTTGAAAATATGTGTTTAGTTTGTGAAATAATTAAAAGGAGAAAACAACGCGTGTCGAGAATACATACACGTAGATTGCATAAAGCACCTAATGTGTGTTTATATACTGTATCATCCTTTTCTTCCACTGTTACTTGAAAACTAACTTTAATCCTTTTTTATAAAAAGTGATCATTATTTTGCGTATCTTTTAACCTTTGTTCAACCATTTTTTATTGAGTAACCCTAATTTAGTATTCTGTGAATGCAAAGTGTATAAAGTGCTACATTCAAAATTTTCTATTTCGTGTATACTTATGTTAGGATGTTTTTTTAGTTATTTTGAAATAATGTGTTTAGTTTGTAAAATAAAAAAAGAAAACAGCGTGTGTAGAGATTACATACACGCAGAATGCATAAAAAAAAAACCTAATGTGTTTTTTTTTTTTCTGTACCACCTCTTCCTCCCACTTTTACAGGAAAACTACCTTGCATCTCTTTTATAAAACGCGATCATTACTTTGCATATCTTTTTATGCTTTTTCTTAACCATTTTCGATTGAATTACCTTAATAGAGTGTTCGGTGGATTCGAGTTTTTGAAATGCTCTTTGTATACGTGTACTGGCTGTTTTTTTAATTATTTTTGAAAATATGTGTTTAGTTTGTGAAATAATTAAAACAAGAGAACAACGTGTGTCGAGAATACATACACGCAGAATGCATAAAACACCTAATGTGTGTTTATTTCCTGTACCACCCCTTCCTCCCACTTTTATAGGAAAACTACCTTACATCTTTTTAATAAAAGGCGATCATTACGTTCCTAGTCTTTTTATGCTTTTTCTTAACCATTTTCGATTGAATTACCCTAATAGAGTGTTCGGTGGATTCGAAGTGTTTGAAATGCTCTTTGAAAAATTTAATTTTTTGTATACGTTTATAGGCTGATTTTTTAATTATTTTTAAAAATATGTGTTTAGTTTGTGAAATAATTAAAACGAGAGAACAACGCGTGTCAAGAATACATAAACGCAGAATGCTTAAAAAAACCCAATGTTTTTTTATTTTCTTTACCGCCCTTTCCTCCCACTTTTACAGGAAAACTACTTTAAAACTTTTTTAAAACACGATCATTACTTTACATGTCTTTTTAAGCTTTTTCTTAACCATTTTTAATGAATTACTCTAAAGGAGCGTTCGGAGGATTCCAACTGTTTGAAATGCTACTTTAAACTGTTTAATTTTTTGTATACGTGTACTGGCTGTTTTTTTAATTATTTTTGAAAATATGTGTTTAGTTTATGAAATTATTAAAACGAGAGAACAAGGTGTGTCGAGAATACATACAGGTAGATGGCATAAAGCACCTAATGTGTGTTTAAATCCTGTATCGTCCTTTTCTTCCACTTTTACTCGAAAACTACTTTACATCATTTTTATAAAAGTGATCATTGCTTTGCATGTTTTTTTAAGCTTTCTTCAAAATTTTTTTATTGAGTAAAGCTACTTTAGTATTCGGTGAATGCAAAGTGTACAAAATGCTACGTTCAAATTTTCTATTTTGTGTATACTTGTGTTGGGATGTTTTTAGTTATTTTGAAATAATGTGTTCTTTTTGCGAAATAAAAAAAACGAGAGATCAACGTGTGTCGAGAATACATACACGCAGAATGCATAAAAAACTTAATGTGTGTTTACTTCCTGTACCACCCCTTCCTCCCACTTTTATAGGAAAACTACCTTACATCTTTTTTTTAAAACCCGATCATTAATTTGCATGTCTTTTTAAGCTTTGTTCAACCATTTTTTTCTGTATAATCCTAATTCAGTGTTCGATGATTACAAAGTGTACAAAATGCTGCGTTTAAATTTTCTATTTTGTGTATACTTGTGTTGGGATGTTTTTTTAGTTTGTTTGAAATAATGTGTTCTTTTTGCAAAATAAAAATACGAGAGATCAATGTGTGTCGAGATTATATACACGCAGAATGTATAAAAAAATAATGTGCTTTTATTTCAGTTACCACCTCTGCCTCCCACTTTTACGGGAAAACTAACTTACATCTTTTTTATAAAAAGCGATCATTACTTTGCATGTCTTTTTATGCTTTTTCTCAACCATTTTTAAATGAATTACCCTAATAGAGTGTTCGGTGGATTCCAAGTGTTTGAAATGCAGTTTTAAAACTTTTAATTTTTTGTTATACGTGTACTGGCTGTTTTTTTAATTATTTTTGAAATTATGTGTTGAGTTTGCAAAATAAATAAAACGAGAGAACAACGTGTGTCGAGAATGCATACATGTAGATTGCATAAAGCACGTAATGGTGCTTATATCCTGTATCACCCTTTTCTCCCACTGTTACTTGAAATCTACCTTACAAATTTTTAAAAAAGTTATCATTACTTTGCATGTCTTTTTAAGCTTTCTTCAAATTTTTTTTATTGAGTAACCCTAATTTAGTATTCGGTGAATGCAAAGTGTACAAAATGTTACATTCAAATTTTCCACTTTATGCATACTTGTGTTGGGATTTTTTTAGTTATTTTGAAATAATGTGTTCTGTTTGCAAGAAAAAAAAACGAGAGATCAACGTGTGTCGAGAATACATACACGCAGAATGCATAAAACAACTAATGTGTGTTTACTTCCTGTACCACCCCTTCCTCCCACTTTTACAAGAAAACTACCTTACATCTTTTTTATAAAACGCGATCAGTAATTTGCATGTGTTTTTAAGCTTTGTTCAACCATTTTTTTGTATAATCCTAATTCAGTGTTCGGCGATTACAAAGTGTACAAAATGCTACGTTTAAATTTTCTATGTTGTGTATATTTGTGTTGGGATGTTTTTTTTATTTTGAAAATATGTGTTCAGTTGGCAAACTAAAAAAAAGAAGAACAACGTGTGTCGAGATTACATACACGCAGAATGCATAAAACACAAAATGTGTGTTTATTTCCTGTACCACCACTTCCTCCCACTTTTACAGAAAAACTACCTTACATCTTTTTAATAAAAGGCGATCATTACTTTGCTAATCTTTTTATGCTTTTTCTTAAACATTTTCGATTGAATTACCTCAATAGAGTGTTCGGTGGATTCGAAGTGTTTGAAATGCTCTTTGAAAAATTTTAATTTTTTGTATACGAGTATTGGCTGTTTTTTTAATTATTTTTGAAAATATGTGTATAGTTTGCGAAATAATTAAAACGAGAGAACACAACCTGTGTCGAGAATACATACACGCTAAATGCTTAAAAAAACCTAATGTGTTTTTATTTCCTTTACCACCCCTTCCTCCCTCTTTTACAAGAAAGCTATCTTATACCTTTTTATAAAACACGATCATTAATTTGCATGGTTTTTTAAGCTTTGTTCAGCAATTTTTAATCGGATAATCCTCATTCAGTGTTCGGCGACTTCCAAGTGTACGAACTGCTACTGTCAAGTTTTCTAATTTATATACGTGTGTTTTTTTTAAACTAATTTTAAAATATGTGTTTCTTTTTGTGAAAAAATAAAAGGAGAGAACAACGTTTGTGGAAGATACATACACGCAGATCGCATAAAACAACTAATGTGTGTTTATATCTTGTATCACCCCGTCCTCCCACTCTTATAGGAAATCTACCTTACATTTTTTAAAAACATGATCATTACTTTGTATAACTGTTTATGCTTTGTTCAACGATTTTTAATTGAATTACCCTAATAGAATGTTTGGTGAATGCAAAGTGTACAAATTTCTACGTTCAAATTTTCTATTTTGTGTATACTTGTGTTGTGATCTTTTTTAGTTATTTTAAAAATTTGTGTTTAATTTGTAAAATAAAAAAAAACGAGAAAGTGTGTCGAGAATACATACACGTCAAATGCATAAAAAACCTAATGTGTGTTTATTTCCTGTACCAGCCGTTCCCCCCCTTTTACATGAAAACTACCTAATATCTTTTTTAGAAAACGTGATCATTACTTTGCATGTCTGTTTATGCTTTGTTCTACAATTATTAATTAAATAATCCTAATTCAGCGTTCGGCGACAGCAAAGTATACAAATGCAGCGTTCAAATATTCTACTTTGTGTATACGTGTGTTGGGCTGTTTTTAATTTACTTTGAAAATATGTGTTTAGTATGTGAAATAAATTAAACGAGAGAACAACGTTTGTCGAGAATACATACACGTGGTTTGCATAAGACACACCTAATTCTGTTTATTTTCTGTACCACCCTTTCCTCCCACTTTTACAGGAAAACTTTTCAACATTTTTTTTATAAAACGAGATCTGTACTTTGCATGTCTTTTTAAGCTTTGTTCAACCATTTTTAACTGAGTAATCCTAGTTTAGTATTCGGTTAATGCAAAGTGTACAAATTGCTACGTTCAAAATTTCTATTTTGTGTGTACTTGTGTTGGGATGTTTTTTTAATTATTTTGAAAATATGTGTTTAGTTTGTAAAATAAAAAAAAACGAGAGAACAATGTGTGTCGAGAATACATACACGCCGAATACATAAAAACCTTATGTATGTTTTATTTCTGTACCACTCCTTCTTCCCACTTTTACAGGAAAACTAATTTACATCTTTTTTATAAAACGCGACCATTACTTTGCATGTTTTGTTGAGCTTTGTTCAACCATTTTTAACTGAGTAACCCTAAATTAGTATTCGGTGAATGCAAAGTATACGAAATGCTACGTTCAAATTTTCTGATTTATATACGTGTGTTTGGTTGTTTTTAAAATCATTTTAGTAATATGTTTTTTTGTGTGAAATAAATAAAACGAGAGAAGAACGTGTGTCGAGAGAATACATACACGTGGTTTGCATAAGATACACCTAATTCTGTTTATTTTCTGTACCACCCTTTCCTTCCACATTTAACTGGAAAGCTACCTTACATCTTTCTTCTAAATCGTGATCACTATTTTGCAAGTCTGTTTATGCTTTGTTCAGCCATTATTACTTGAGTAACCCTATTAGTGTGTTCATATAATGCAATTTATTCGAAATGCTGCTCTAAAATTTCTTAATTTGTGGTTACTAGTGTTTGCGTTTTTAAAAATATTTTGGAAATCGGTTTTTAGATTGTGAAATAAATGAATAAAAAAAACAACGTGTGTTGAGATTTGAGGCATGCGAATAGCATAATTTCCCCCTAATGTTGCTTTATGTCTTGTTACGCGCCTTCTTGCGACTTTAACGGAAGAATTATTTACAAAACTTTTGTAAAACAGGATCTTTACCTTTTACGATTGTTTATGAATTTATCAACTATTCTTAGCTTTCTATCCCTATTAAGCTTTAGTTAAATGGGAAATGTTGTATTAAAATGAATATGTTGGTTTAACGTGTCTTTGTGTGTGTTACATTGTATCGGATACATGAATTTAGTTTGTGAATAAAAGGAGACAGGTTCACAATGTGTTTGGAATGCACGAAATATGCGTGAAATGAGTTTATTTCCTGTATTTATATATATATATATATATAATCACTTTCTGCCACTGTTACCCGAATGCTTTTTTGCAACTATTTCATTAACCGAATTTTATTTTTATGTGAGAAGGTTAAAGAGTCTCTACTTAGGTTTTTTTTATCTTACACCTCTAAAATTTTTTTTTTCGTATTAAAAGTACTACACATTTATATGTTCGGCAGTCAAATGTGATGTCATCCTGGTGGCCTCCTCTTTGAAAAGTCTTTGTTCAAGATATAATCCATTTAAAATATGTTTGTGTATCTTAACGACTTTTCCTTTGCAGACTCAATAAATGATTTTCAGGAGTTCACCAGGAAAAACCTTTGACGTTGTTGGACAATTGCAATCCACCAAGGTAGTAAATATCCTTTAAAGTCGCCTTTTGTGGCGCCATAGCTCCAATAAATGTTCAAGAATTAGACAGAATCCAGCCACTATGCTTCACTTATATATTCATGGAAAGAAGTTAAGTTCTGATTTCAGACGTCATCTTGGGAAACTTTTCGAAATAAATTTTGTCCTTGAAGAGAAGGTGTGTACAAAATAGCTTCCAACAATCTTCTGTAACCTTCTTCCAGTACGCACCCCCTATACCACCATTGACTTTAGCCATCTGAACTAGATTCTTGAAAGACGTGAGGTCAAAATTTGAACTTATTGAAGATAAATATGAATTTTGGTACAAACCTAAAATACATAACATGCTTTTTTGTAAACCTTTATTTGTAATGAAAAAAAACTATAGAAACCTTGTGGAATGTTTTGTTTAGCCCTCTTTTCAATTTCATATACGAGATTTTATTTTGTGCTCATTAGATGTAAATTAAAGAATAGTGCATCTAATTTTAATTTAATACTCTAAGTGTTAAAAGACTCGAAAGCTTATTGAATTTTGTAGAAAATCTCTCAAATTGTACACTGCGTGCTGTAGCATATTGATTTGACTTCGAAAAATGTATTTATTTTCAGAAAGAATAAAGATAACCAAACAACGTTGGTCGATATTCGGAAGTTTTTTTTATGAAGAAGACATACCTGATTTGTATATTTCTGTACTCTACTATTCCTTCACTGTTACACAAAAAATACATTACAAGTATTTTATAAAACGCGATTATTACTTTGCATGTCTTTTTAAGCTTTCAACCATTTTTAATTGTAAAACCCTAACTCAGTGTTCGGTGAATGCAAAGCGTACGAAATACTGCGTTCAAACTTTCTATTTTGTGTATACGTGTGTTGGGATGTTTTTTTTATTTATGTTGCAAACATGCGTTTAGTTTGTGAAATAAATAAAACGAGAAAACAACTTGTGTCGAGATTACATACACGAGGATTTCATAAGACACACCTAAAAAGTGTGTTTATATCCTGTATCACCCTTCGTCGCAGTGTTACTGGAAAAATACCTTACATCTTTTTTATAAAACGCGATTATTACTTTGTATGTCTCTTTATGCTTTGTTCAATTATTTTTAATTGAATAACCCTTTTTGAGTGTTCGGTGAATGTAAAGTGTGCGAAATGCTGCTTTAAAGTTTACTATTTCGTGTACTCGTGTGTTTGCGTTTTTAAGAACGTTCTGGAAATCTGTGTTTAGATTGTGAAATAAATGAATCGATAAAACAACGTGTGATGATATTCGAGACATGTGAATTGCATAAGACCCACCTAATGTTTGTTTATTTCTTGTTACACGCCTTCGTGTGACTCTAACAGGAGAATTATTCACAATTATTTTGAAAAACAGATCTTTACCTTTTATGCTTGTTTATGAATTTATCAACTATTCCTAACTTTCTATCCGTATTAAGCTTTAGTTAAATGCGAAATGTTCCAAATGTTTTATTAAAATGAAGCTGTTGATTCAAAGTGTCTGTGTGTGTTACATTGTATTTGATATTTGTGTTAGTTTGTGAATAAAAAGAGACAGGTTCACCATATGTTTCGAATATTCATAGACTTGGAATGCACGAAATATGCGTGAAATGAGTTTTTTCACGCATTATTTTTATTAGTTAACACTTTCTGTCACTGTTACCGGAATTCTATTTTACAATAATTTCATTAACCGAATTTTTTTATGCGATAAGGTTACAGAATTTGCTTAGGTTTTTTTCTCTTACTCCTCTAAAACTGTTTTGTTCTTCATATTAAAAGGACTGCACATGCATATGCTCGGCATTCAAAACGGGATGTCATCCTGGTGGTCTTCTCTTTGCAAAATCTTTGTTCATGATATTATCCAACTAAAATGTCCTTGCTTATGTTAACCAATTTGTCTCTTTGTCTTTGTTAGTAAATATCCTCTAAACTCCTCATGTTTTGTTCTAGAGCCCCAATAATGTATGAAGAATTAGACGGAATCCAGCCACCCTGCGACTACTATATTCATGGAAAGAAACTTGGAACACTTCGAAAACACATCACACATCTTGGGAAACGTTTCGAAATAAATTTTGTCCTTGAAGAGAATGTTTGTGCAAATTAGCTTTCAACAATCTTCTGTAATCTTCTTCCAGTACCCACCCCTTACCTTTTACAATTACCACACAACCTTTACAATGAGTCCAAAGAACTATTTTCTTTCGTAAAACTATTTTTGTGATGAAAACAAATTATAGTAATCTTGTAGAATGTGTTGATTTGCCCGCTTTTCCCTTTAAAATTATTTAAGATATTATTATGTGCTCATTAACTCTAAATTACAGAATAGTACATGTAATTTTAATTTAATACCCTTTATAAGTGTTAGATGTATTGATAGAGTTTGGAATTTGTACGAAATCACTGACAGTGTTTACTGTGTGCTTAAACATATTGAATTGATTTCGAAAAATGTGTTGTTATACTTTGAATGTTTACTTGTATGTTTGTGGATGAGTTGATCAACTACTCTTAGTTAAATATTGTAATCTAAGTGTGAGACGATTGTAAAGTTTTCATAATGTCTTTTAAATAAATCGATTGGTTCGATGTGTGTGAGGTAATATCCAATTTTTTATGTCTTAAATTTTTGAAATATATAAAACATGTCAACAACCTGTGTCGAGATTCCTTACACGCGGATTGCATAAAGCACACCTTATATGTTTTTTTGTCTTTCACCACCCTTTTCTCCCACTTTTACAGGGAAACTATATACAATAATAATGCGACATTTACTTTGCATATTTGATCAACTTTTCTTAATTAAATAACCCTATATGTGTGTTAGCTTAATGTAATGTCTTCTAAATGTTATTGAAATAAATCTGTTTTTTCGACGTATGTTTGGTAATGTGAAATTTTTATAAAAATAGATGTTTAATTTCTGAAATACACAAAACGAGTCAACCATGTCTGTCAAACATCCATTTAAGCGCGTTACACGTGCTTATTTTTTATACCATACCATACCACTGTTACAGGAAAAGTAACTTACAATTCTCTCTCTTTAATAAAACGTGATCAATAATTACATTGCATAGAGTTTATAATTTGATCGACTTTTCTTAATTGAATAACCCTATCTGAATGTTTTAGTTTAATGGAAAGTGTTCGAAATGCTGCATTAAAATAATTCTATTGTTTCGATTTGGGCGTGTCAATTGCTTTTAAAATATGTGTTTAATTTTTGAAATAAATAAAACGAGTTGTCCACGTGTGTCCAAATTCTGTTTATTTTTATTATTTGTTTATTTTTATTGTTATGTTTATTTTTTGTACGAAACCCTTCCTTTTTTGTAATAAAACATGTCTTATTGTAAGCGCGTGGAATGTTTTGATTTGTGCCATCTTTTTCCTTTTAAAGGTGAGACTTTAATATGTGCAGATACCCTGTAACTTACGTGATTGTACATCTAATTTTAATTTAATACTTCTTTTAAGTGTTAGATGAATTAAAATCGTTCGAAATGTACTAAAATCAATCTAAGTCTTCAGCGTGTTTTGTGTATGTTAAATTGATTTTGAATACGTATTTAATTTGTTAAATACGGCAAGTCATGATTCAAATGATGCAAAATAGTGCTGAAAAAACCCTGACTTTTTTTTCTTCATTAAAATCGCTATTTCCTCTCGCTTTTACAAGAAGTTTAGCTTAATTTTATTTTCTTAGATGGTTTATTTATGTTGTCTATGCGTTATAGAATGGAATAAATTAAGCTGAAATCTGGTGTGCTTTTTTAGTTTTTTAATAAATCTATTTGAGAAAAATGAAGATAAGTTTAAAATACGTGTACTAATATCTTATATGACCTCCCTGCAACATTAAAATTTTTTGTTGAATGTTATAGTGTTGTCAACGAGTAAAATAAAACAAGTGCATTTTGTATCAAGGAAATATATCATTCTCATTAAACGTTTATTATGTATTTTGCTCTGCTATATCGTTTTCTAAAATGTGTTCAGTTTGCAAAAGTAATAAGACAATGTAGAATTGTGTGTCAAAATTCAATAGACGCGGACAGAGCAAGACATGACGTGTGTTTGTTTTCTGTTCCACCCATTTCTCCCTGTGTTACATGAATTCTACCTTGTAATTATTTTATAAAACACTATCATTACTTTATATGTCGGTCGATGATTTGTTCAACTAATTTAAATTGAATAATCCTGTCAAACTGCTACATTTATATAAAGTATTTGATATGTTGCTCTCAAAAATCAACCTAAGTGTTAAATGTGCGTTTGGGTATTTTAAATTGATTTAAAAAATGTGTTTAGTCTATGTGAAAGAAATACAACAACATGTAAAAGTGTTATTTGGGAAAATGAAATCCGATTGGCGAACAGTATTTTTGAAAAAGATGGAGCATTCCTAGAGCCTGTCCTTCAAATCCTATATATATATATATATATAATATATATATATAATATAAATTATATATAAATAAATATATATATATATATATATAAATTATATATATATATTATATATAAATTATATATATATATATTATATATAAAATATATATATAATATATATATAAATTATATATTATATATAAATTATATATTATATATATATTATATATAAATTATATATATATAAATTATATATATATATATATATATGAAATTGGAAACGCAGGAAATGGAAAATTTTGTTGAAAAAAATAACTTTTGATTTATTGATTTACTTTCCCAAACTTTCACGCCACTTTTCAGGGGAGGAGGGTGCATTAATACAGTTTCATATAATTGTATAAATGATTCACGATTAAAAATTGCATGTATCTTGTTTCTTTTTAAATGAAAAGAGAAGTATCGATATTGTTGTATATGGTTTTTTTTTCAATGTTGAGTGATGTGTAGTTTCTATCTGTTAATATGAATGCTGCACCAAATATGTAGTTTTTATGTATGTTTAGGCTCTGTTGCATAATTTAATTTGAGTTTAAGAGGGCATTTTTGTGTATGTTTTCCCTACCTTAGAGCGGAATATGGTGTTGAATGTCTAAAAACTAGGTTTATACTTACTCATGTGTGACCCGGCTAAGATACCCCATACTTCCTCTGGAATCTGAACGCATCCCTTTTAGTTGTGAGTTTGTAAATAAAGTATCTCCCCTACAACAGAATACCTTTCGCTATTCAGTAAATCGTTACAATATGTTCGCCGAGTGGGTATGGGTGCATAGTATGTACCCGGTGTGTTCGAGCCCCTATTCTCTCAAAGGATCACTGGGTAGAGGGTTTGACGGACGTTAAATCTGTTGACGGTCTAAATCCTAATTTTGTCATAAATGTAGAGACACTAAGGTACCAACTGAGGTGTTGGTCTCGTCTTCTGGACGCAGCTCCAAATTTCGAGACATGGTAAGGGAAGCAGAAACCTGAAGAAACACTCCAAAGTCAAGTTGGAGAACGAGGATGCATTGGATATAAGAATAATGACGCATTACGGGGGTTAAAACGTGTGTTTATGTTTTTGTTTCCTTGATCTCTGCAATTTTTAATTTGTTGTGTGTAATAACCTTTCCTGCTTTTGAGAAAGGACATTTATGCCCCTAACTGCTATTTCTTTAAATTGTGATATTTAAAAGCATTTGATAGATAAAAATATTTTCGAGCCTAAATGAAGTTTATTTAAATTTAAATGCATTTAATTTTTGTTTGCATTTTTCTTAACTACTTGTATAATAAAATGATGGATAATTCTAAAAGAAGCTTACCTTTTTGCAGAATCGAATGAATGAACTGATATATGTTTTGGGATATTTATTTCACCAACAATCTGGAATCAATTGCTTTTCTGGATCTTCTCTTTTTCATTAGAAGACGAGCGCGTACTTACCGTCAACCTATATTTTACCGACGAATGTCATAACATTGCGGAGAATAATCCGCTTAAGCTTCCCATAGTTTTTTTTAATAATTTATGTACCATAAAATCCCCAATAGCATTCCATGTTTCTTAAGAATACATTTACATTATTTTAAAAATCTCTTTCGCATTCCTAAAAGTTTAACTCATTCTACCTTTGCCCCATTTCCCTTCAAAAAGTTGTATTTCAGAGAGTACGTAGGAATATCGTGAGGTTTTAATTATTACTAAAAATAACCAAGAATATCTGGATAAAATTTATTCCATAAACTAATTGGATCTTACCAACAAAATATTGCAAACTTCAACTATTAATATCGGTTTGTTTGGTTTCATGAAACCCTAGACTGAAAAAGATCGCTGTATTGAGAAGATACGAAAATCGTAAAGCAATTAACTCCTTTACTTTGAAAGGTTAATGTAAATTCCTGAAAACATTCACGATGAATTGATGGTAGCGAAGGTATTGGAAGTCTGTCATAGGCTCTCTTCTGAAGTGGAAATAGGATTTCCAAATTGGTTTCATAACCCTCCCAGACAATCTAAGAAATGGAAGAATATCAGTTGCAAACGATGCTATTACAAGGGAAAAGTACGATATTTTGTCATGTTAGACCGAAGAGCAACCATCCAAATGATCATGGAGGAAAATGATCTTAGTCGCGATAGTGTGGAAATTTTTTACAAAGAATTACTCAAGTCAAGGAGACGGGACGCTGGTTTCTGCGATTGCTTACTCTTTTTCAAAATTAAACACAAAGCGACTTGCTGAAGAAGATACTTCCTTTTTGGGGCAAGAATTTGATTTTTCTTGGTCACCTGGTAATTATGGAGCAATCTTTGATTTGTCATTAAAATCAGCGATCAAAGAGATGAGCAAAGAATAAAAGTACAATAACTCACATCTCCTTCCTAAGGCATACGTGCATTAATCTACTGCAAGGGCAATGCTATGTGACTTTCTGACTTTTTTTTCTGAATTAAAGTTAAGTACCATTAAGTCTTCAGTTGAGGTTACTTAGAGAAGGTTACAGAATTATTGAATCATACTAGTGCTGAACAAACTGCATAATTCGCTGATCAAAATAATGTCATTGTATGATCCTGGAGGAAATCCCGTCTTCCTCCCGACTTTGCATCTTCATATTCCTCTCGAGCTTTGATTCATGCCGTTGAGGAATCAAAGTATTTTGCCACATCTCTTTAAATCTCCCAATCTCACTCCAAGTGCTTTTTCGAGTTTCTTCACGTCACAAGGATATGAATCTATAAAAATTCCTCCATCCCCTATCTGAAATTGTATTTTTGCGCTAACAAGTGGAAATCCTGGATGGTAAAACATAGTTCATTGAGTTTGTAGAGACGAAGATCTTATTGGATGTTAGGGTAAGGCAGGTGGATGACGCCAGAGTCTGAGAGGTGCCTTGATGGCTTCAGCGGGAGAGATCTTGAGGATTTTGGCGAGAAGTACTGGTTGTCGGAGTAGAGGCAACAGCATTGGTTGATTGCAATAAGTGAGAAAGTTCTCTATTGGTTGCCTTCAAGTCGGGTTAATTAGGATGATGGTAGAAAAGAAAAAGTTTGCCTGGTGGGTGCAGCGATAAGAAATTAAGTGCTTTTTTCTTATCCCTAGGAATTAAAACCCATTACGGAACCAAAGATTTAACCATGTGCGGTCATGGACACAGAATCATGGCTGGCGTGTTATGAGTTCGGGCCTAGGGCCAATAAAGAGGATTGATACACTTCAAACTCCTTCCGTTGGTTTGATGTAGAAGTTTGGAGAAAGATTTACAGCTAGGGTGACGTTCACCCATCACTTGACCATAATTTAAAATTTCGCTATTCGTCATCAATAGGCCTCTTGTTACTGAAAAAAACACCTTCCACATCCGAGGATCGCGCGGGGATAAATGTATAACTTTTGATCATGACAATGTAGTGAAATTTTCGAAATAATAATGGAAAATTCAGTTTCTATCTCGATTATTTTTAGTAATGATCGAAACTTTGCGATACCCCTAGTAAACTTATGGAAAACAGAGCATGTTTTTATTTAAGAACCTTACACATTTTCATATATTTACCCTAACAAGTTTCAGAAATTATTTTGGCTTCGACCTCTACTAAAACATCCACCAAAATTTAAACTCATTTCAAGGTCAAGAAAACGGGTACATTTCCAATAACTTCAGTAATTTTAATTGCAGATTAATAAAATTGTAAATAGCCCAAAAGAGAAGAAATTACGTTGTTAATGAATTATTTTAATTAACATTAAAAACTTTATAAAACATCTCTTGTGAACAGATTGTTTTAGTTTTCCTTAACACTCCCAGTCAATTTCTCATCTTAACAAACTACAAGTACTAACTAGATTCTACAAAATTCTACCGAAGCATTTCAGAGTTATAGAGATTTCAAAATGGTTTCCTAATATTTAATCAGTTCTTACTACCTTTATCAAAATACGGTTTTTATAATGATTGTTTTTCACGTAAAAAGAGCTACAGAAGTTATTAAAAGATCCCTTTTTGATAACACTAAAAACTGCAATCCTCTTTGACGGTAAAACAAGAACAAATCATTCCTTAAAGATTTATTTTTGTCTTATCGCTACTATCTGATCATAGTTATAAATCTGAGTAAATTAAATTGCGCACATCTTTCCCCACGAGTTTATTTATCTATTGACTCTTTTTTTCTTGTGATGCTTTATTTCTGTTGCCAGCAGATAATATTTTTGGTTAATTCTTTTTGAATCCTAATTTAATTTGATTAAATTACTGATCGATTATCAATGTTCCATTTAACTGCAAGTCTCTTAGACCACGCTTCTCAATCCCTTCCTGTTTTGCGCATGTCCACCCTCTAGACCAGGGGTGGCGAACCTTTTTTGATCAGCGAGCTATTTTTTCTAAAAAAAATGTTTAATGGAGCATACACGTGCCGTCAAATAATTCTGACTTCTGACTTTTTTTTGGAAAATAATAAAACTAAATACTAACAAAATTCAAAACTCTTTTCTTACTATTAGAAAATTCATTTAGCACTGTATAACATCAAATGTTTCATATATACGTGTTATTCAAATTAAAATAATATTAATGTGATTTCTATTGTTGACGATTAGATGACAAATAACTTACTTTAGGATAGTAAGATGTTACTTTTAGCAGAATGCATGCTGAATTAGAGTCTTCTGCCAAATGGTTTCTAAGTGCGCCTTAAATGTTATTCATCTCTGAAAATAATGATTCTCGGGCATAGGTTAAAAAAAAGGCATAAATCGTTTATTCAAACAGTTAAATGTGTCCGTGATCGAATTCTATGTTTCCAAAATTTCGTTACTGGCATTTTTACTTATATTGCTTGTTAATTTTCCTGTTTCAATCAATTCCGGCATTTTCTTTGTTTCAATAAATTTTTGAATCCATATTGAACTAGACTGGAAATCAATTAGTTGCACTTCAAATTCTTCAGTTTCCACCCAATCAAATTGGGCCAAGTTCAGTTTTTTCAAATGAAGTCACATCAGGGTTCATAATAATTGGGAAATATGTTCTTCAATAACTTTTTCTTCGTTTGGTTTTCTCAAGTTTGGGAAGTACTTGTAGTTTCTTGTAATAATATCGTTTCTGAAAACTTGCAATTTAGCGTCAAAAGCGTTGAGATCCCTCTTGAAAATAATTTTTTATTTGTGTCTTGAGGCTTTGCGTTCAATTCTTTGAAATGTTAGCATATGTCTGTAAAAACGCGACTGATCACTCGCGTTTATTCGTAATACTTTATAGTGAACTTTTTTAAAATTTTGAACTAAAATGCAAACCATTTTGATTGGTGACGTGCTCAAAATATTGTGTCACGTGCCATCAATGGCACGCGTACCATTGGTTCGCCATCTCTGCTCTTTAATATTTGCCTGTGCCCACTAGAGTGTTTAAAAATTACTAATCATAGTAAATAACAAGAATAAGAGAACAGACCACCGTATATTTACCCACATCCCATTTGTTTAAAATTACACTTAACGATGATATATCTCATTTAGCGTCTCTGCTATTGCTAGATAACCATTATTTTTATGAAATTTGTATGGTTTCATAAGCAAATATCTTTCCTTTCTCTTTAATATTGACTTTATTACATTAACTATTAGCTTGCTCTTTATTTAGTTTCCCCTGTTTTCAATTCGTACAAATATCAGCTTAATTTTACGATTCGCTAGATTTTACATAAATGTTTTTTTTTGTATTATTCACACAAAGGTATCAATAAAAAGCATTAAAGTACTACACTGTTTTAAATTTACTATCTTTATAGCTTAATAAATGTGTACAATGTTTAAACAGTGTTTTATTTGAAACTCAGCTTTCTCTCAACATTATTTTTTTCGATCTCGATTACGCGTACTTTACAATGAGAGGGAAACACACCATATTGACCAGGGATGGCGAACCAATGGCACGCGTGCCGTTGATGGCATGTGACACAATTACTTGTGCACATCTCCGATGAAAACGGTTAGTATTTTAGTTCAAAATAACAAAGTTCACTATGAAGTATTACAAATAAACGCGAGCGATCAGTCGCGTTTTTACAGACATATGCCAACATTTCAAAAAATTGAATGTAAAGCCTCAAGACACAAATAAAAAATACTATCCTCAAGAGGGATTTAAATGCTTTTGACGATGAATTGCATATTTTCAGAAACGATATTATTACAAGAAACTACTAGTACTTTCCGAACTTGAAATATTCAGACGAAGAAAAAGTTATTCAAGAACTTTTTTCCATAATTATTATGTACCCTGATGTGACTTCATTTGATAAACTGAACTTGTCCCAATGCGTGATTGGAAGAAATTGAAGAATTTGAAATGCAACTGGGCTTGATTTCCAGTCTAGTTCAATATGGATTCAAAAATTTATTAAAACAAAAAAAAAATATTGGAAGTGATTGAAACAGAAAATTAACAAGAAATATAAGTAAAAATGTCAGTTACGAAATTTTGGAGACATGGAACTCGATTCCAGATACATTTAACTATTTGAAGAAGCTGGCTCATGCTTTTTTAACCATATTTTCATCTACCTATGACCGAGAATCATTATTTTCAGAGATGAATAACATTTAAGACTCATTTAGAAAACCATTTGGCAGATGACTAATTCAGCATGTGTTCTGCTGAAAGTAACATCTTACAATCCTAATGAAATTTGTCATCTGATCGGCAACAACGGTCACACAACGTTACTTTAATTTGAATTATGTCCAAAACATTTACTGCTATACAGTGCAAAATGTATTTTTTAATAGAAAATAAAGAGTTTTGGGGGTTAATATATAATTTTATTATTTCCCCAAAAATCACTAGTCAAAATTATTTGACGGCACACGTCTGTACCCTATTAAATAATTTTTTAGAAAAATTGGCACGTTGATCCAAAAAGGTTTGCCCCCCTCCGCGATATAGATTATTTCAAGCCCTTAAACTTGGTAGAAGAGAAAGCTTTGAAGTACTCGGCGCAAAGAAAAATATTTATTAATTCTTAGATTAAAATTTTGTTTTGCAATTTAAGGAATCCAACTACTTGTGACAATTTAAAAAAAAAACAAAATGGAGATATGAGTTTTTTTTTGTGGTTTTTAGATTTATATATTACATTTTAAGAAAAATATGTGAAAATTAAGAAGAGGAAAAAAATTATTGTTTCTAAAATGAGAAAACATGGGTAAAAATTTACAAAAATTTGCATAAACGGGGGCCCATTCTCTACAATAAGTTTAAGAACAGATTTTCAATTTTTCAATTCTGATGTGTTGCTTTGCTATTCATTTTTGAACTGACCTTCAGGATAAGAGATATTTTAATTTTTACAAAATCTATAGCACTTTATCTTGGTTATTACATGAAATCGTTTCATTATATTCACATAAGGACTGTAAAATTCTTAATTAAACGTTGATTAATAAATATGAAGGTTAAAATACTTCTACTATTATGCAGAACATACACAAAAAAATTCAGTTAATTATTTTTAAAACTTTATGAGCAATCGTCGTCCGCGCTTGAATATTTAAAAAAAAACATATTTCGAAAATAAAAAGCATTTTTAAAGTATGCCATCTTGTTTAAAGTAGTGGCATCTGCTTTTACTAAAACACTTGTAGTGAATGGAAAATAATAAACTTGAAAAGATGTTTTAGAGGTATAGAACTTTAAGTTGCAATAAAACAACGATGTATTATTCGATTGACATGAATTCTTTTTATTAGAAAGATAATCTTGTGGCATTACATTTTAAATATGATTTCTGGCATATGACTGCCACGGCTGGCTTGGATGTAGTCAATCTGGACGTTTTTCGATGATTTTTTCCAACATTTGTGGCCGTACATCGGCAATAACACGGCGAATGTTGTCTTCCAAATGGTCAAGCGTTCGTGGCTTATCCGCATAGACCAATGACTTTATATAGCCCCACAGAAAATAGTCTAGCGGTGTTAAATCACAAGATCTTGGAGGCCAATTCACAGGTCCAAAACGTGAAATAAGGCGGTCACCAAACGTGTCTTTCTATAAATTTGTGGCACGAGCTGTGTGACATGTTGCGCCGTCTTGTTGGAACCACAGCTTGGACATCCTGATTGTTCAATTCAGGAATGAAAAAGTTAGTAATCATGGCTCTATACCGATCACCATTGACTGTAACGTTGTGGCCTTCATCGTTTTTGAAGAAGGATTCCACCAGGCCATAAAGCGCACCAAACAGTCTGTTTTTCTGGATTTAACGGTGTTTCGACATACACTTTTGGATTAGCTTCACTCCAGATGCGGCAGTTTTGTTTGTTGACGCAGCCATTCAACCAGAAGTGCGCTTCATCGCTAAACAAAATTCGCTTATGAAAATCGGGAACAACGGCAATCTCGTTTTGGGCCCATTCGACGAATCTACGCCTTGCTTGATGATCGTTTTGATGAATTGCCAAACCAAACTGAGAATAAATCACTTGACAGCTGTTAAATCGGTCGCCATCTTGGAAAGTAATGCCAACTTAAACTTCTATACCTGGAAAAAAACCACCCTATATAAAGCTAATAAGGGGGCCTATAAAATAAAATCACAAGAAAAACTTTCAATTTTTGGTAAAATTCATGATTTTAGGGTAGTCGGATACGTTAAATTGAAAAAATGCCCTGTCTTAAATTTACGTAGTTTGTAGTTTTCTCGAACCAAATTTTCTTAAAAGTCAATAATTCAATGGAACCATTTTTAAATAATCTATTTGAACATATATATTGGATTACTGATTGTTGTGATCTTTGTATTGGTTCCTAAGCTACACATATTTTTTTATTTATTTGGAAATTTCCAACACATTATTTATTAATATTTGAATCTTTCGGTGTGCGGATTTAATTTAAGAAATAAAGAAATTAAGAAATAAGATAAACCCTTCCCCTCCTTGCCACTATTTTCTTTTTTTTTTTCTTATTTTTCGTTTTTAGATATGTAAAGAGTGTTTTTTTCCAGGTATAGAAGTTTAAGTTGGCATTACTTTCCAAGATGCCGACCGATTTAACAGCTGTCAAGTGATTTATTCTCAGTTTGGTTTGGCAATTCATCAAAACGATCATCAAGCAAGGCGTAGATTCGTCGAATGGGCCCACAACGAGATTGCCGTTGTTCCCGATTTTCATAAGCGAATTTTGTTTAGCGATGAAGCGCACTTCTGGTTGAATGGCTACGTCAATAAACAAAACTGCCGCATTTGGGGTGAAGCTAATCCACAAGTGTATGTCGAAACACCGTTACATCCAGAAAAACTGACTGTTTGGCGCGCTTTATGGGCTGGTGGAATCATTGGTCCGTACTTCTTCAAAAGCGATGAAGGCCATAACGTTACAGTCAATGGTGATCGGTATAGAGCCATGATTACTAACTTTTTCATTCCTGAATTGAACAATCATGATGTCCAGGAGCTGTGGTTGCAACAAGACGGCGCAAATGTCACACAGCTCGTGCCACAATCGATTTATTGAAAGACATGTTTGGTGACCGCCTAATTTCACGTTTTGGACCTGTGAATTGGCCTCCAAATCTTGTGATTTAACACCGCTAGACTATTTTCTGTGGGGCTATGTAAAGTCATTGGTCTATGCGGATAAGCCACAAACGCTTGACCATTTGGAAGACAACATTCGCCGCGTTATTGCCGATATACGGCCACTGATGTTGGAAAAAGTAATCGAAAATTGGACGTCCAGATTGGACTACATCTGAGCCAGCCGTTGCAGTCCTATGCCAGAAATCATATTTAAAATGTAATGCCACAAGATTATCTTTCGAATAAAAAATTCATGTCAATCGAATAATACATCTTTGTTTTATTGCAATTTAAAGTTCTATACCTCTAAAAAACACCCTTTATAACACTTTAATACATTTTGTTATTATATGTCATAAATACGAAAGTTTGTTTGACGTGCGCGCGCGTTTAAGAATGCTCAAATCTACAATAACTAAGAATTTGAAATTACACTTATCTGTATTCCTTCAGAGTTATTTGAGGATAATTTCTTACTTCATTCCGATTATAAAACACGGAACAATGGCAAGGTACGTCATCGAAGCTTCATTCGGCACATTTTAATTTCTATGAATAATCCAACGAGATTTCTTTGCAGTCTACAAAACAAAAAAAAAAATTATGAAATTATTTAATAATGTTGAAAAAAATTTCTTAAAAATATTGATGCTTAAGTGATTGTTATAAGGGACAGTGAAAATAAATTTGCAAGTACACACATATTTAAAAATATAAGAATTTATCAAAAAGGGAAGGTCCGAGTCTCTTTAAAATCGGATTTTCACTGACTCGGGCTTATAGTCTTGTGTAAAAAAGTATCTTTCTCCCTCATGCATATATTCTAGCGAAATAATGATGTTTCTGTCGCAAATTAGTCCTACTATCACGAGATTTTGAAAATTGGATCCTAGAATATAAGACATGAATATGGAAAAATCATTAGACCAAAGATCCATAAATGTTAGACTTTCTAATGTTGTTATATATATGTGCATGTACATACAAGCATGAACTGCGTGAAAACTGAAAGTAAAGCACTAGGAAGTGGTGGAAAGAATACTATACAGTTAGTTCAGTTGCGTATCGTCATAGTGGAAACATGTAGTAACAAAACTGCAAGGATATCATTTGATATATCAGTTTACAAAAAAGAGAGTTTAGGATTGTACTCAAAAAGCATCTATACTCAATTTACATCTATGGTTTTGCAATCCGCTACACGCATCTACAGAGCACTGATTTTGGGAATTTTTGAAAAAGAGAATCAGATAGATTCGAGTGCTTCAAATGCAGTGAGAAATGTATACTTTCATCGAAAATCTGAGACATGTTCAAGACCTTCCATAATTACTAGAACTACCCCAAATTCGTCTCAGATGAGTTGCACTCATCAAAACTACTATTTACCTAATAGCACTGACAATACCACATGAAATGTTGTCGAATATCACCTATGTATCAGGGAATAGTCAAGTTCTTCAATTAATTCCTATTTTGTTTAAAAAATGACGACCACCGCATACGAGTCTTACACCAACGCAGTAACAGAATCTATCTGAATGCAAATGTGGAATATCACAACACGCGATCGCGCAACATCGTAGTTTGATACATCATTGCTTTTTATAGCTGACCAACCACGACTGAGATTATGACGGTCGAATAATATGTATATGACATTCTGCAGCCGACAGCACTGCCTGTTTATAAGGTTGAACCAATACCAGTAAAATAACATCAATTCCCTTATCCACCAACAAGTCCTGCAAAATGCTCAGGTGGATCGATGTCCTCTAATTTTTCTTCTATAGAGCACATTTAGAACATGATTGACTTTGCGTATGCTATTGCCACCACACTTGAAACAATTATACCAAATGATTGTAATCTGGTCTTCGATACCTTAAACAAACTTCGATACCTTGCTTGCTCATTAACTATGTTTCAGATGTTACTACCTGTGTATCACCTTTTGTGAAAAGCTTAAAACAACTGGTGTCGTCTCTTTATCTTTTGATGTAAAATAAATATCACTTGTCTTTTTTTTTGGCAATTGCTTTTTTGCTGACATGCATCTCCCATAGGAAGCATCGGAACATGTCCCAACAGGACCTTTCAACATGAATTTTGTTTGCTACAAATTTATCATCCAACTCGGACTCAGTCAAACAGCTCCTATTTAAATTGTGAATAACAAAAATTAACTCAAGGGGAGTAGAATAATTTGATCTGAGGATTTTGAAAAAAAAAAAAAACAATTTTCAGATTCTAAACTCAAAAATAAAAGCTTACTGATTCCTGGAATAATATTCTCATGGCACAGGACGCGCGCGCGAAAAAAAAGTGCAACATTAATTATTTTCCCCTCCAAAAATAAATATTTTATAAAATATTCTTGATTGTTCAGGGCATTGATCTTTTATTGTCTCATCATTCATCACATTAGAGATTCTTTTCTTAATTTTAGTAAGAGAAGATTAAAAAGTGCTCAAAATTCAAACAACTCAAAAGTAAGATATCTCCAAACTTAAAGAAATAGAAATTGAGAAGTATAATTAAATATTTTTTCAAAGATACTTAAAGTAAAGTATATACTTATATGTACTTAAAGTAATGCATGCATGTAATGTAAATGTAATGTAGTGTAAAGTATGCATGTACTTAAAGTAAAGATACTTAAAGATACATAAGTACTTTGTAAATACAGTGTTTCTCAAACTGTGGGGCGCGCCCCCCTGGGGAGGCGCGATACCCCTGCGAGGGGGGCGCGAGCATATTGAAAATATAAAAAGCTTAAAAAATTATTTTTTGGAATCAAGTAAAACAAAATGCTTTCTGACAAAGTAAAAAATGCACATTTACACTGATATAATTTATATATATATATATATATATATATATATATATATATATATATATATATATATATATATCATCTGGTTTTCCACTTTCAAACGTTCATTAGCTCTATCTTTGATCCTAAAACCAAATAAAAAAAAGATATTTTGTTTGCTTTCCTGTAATCCCACGATGAGAGATTTTTTTATTACGTTCCCTTTAACCCTCAGAATACTACTTTTGATTATCATCTCTTTGACCTTCAGGCTTACTGGCATGTTTAACTCCGTCTGTTTTTCTTTTAGGAAAGCTGTAAATATTTTTCTGTTGCTTTTTTTCTCCATGTAAATGAGTTTTATGATATATGGATAAGCATATTGAGCACTATTGAGCATATGGATAAGCATATTGAAGGATTATTTGGCCAAGATGTATTTTTATGAGTTGTATGAGATGTATTTTATGAGTTTTAAACTATTTTTTAGAACTGACATCGATGTTTTTGTATCGAATTCACTTTTTACATGGGAGCGGTCGCATGAGGCGCTGAATCACTCCAAATTCTGGTAAAACTGTTAATTCGTTAACAGTGACCTTGAAAGTATCCTCCTATTAGACAGTCTTAATGGAAACTCAAATGAATTTGTCACATGTATGCCTCTTTTTGAGAGTGGTAAATGGTTTTTACAATCAAGGTACTTGTTTTGATCGAGTTCCCTGCACGACCACTTTGTTCAAAAATATTTTCTATGAATATGCTATACTTTCCCCTATGATTAACTTTGTGGTTTTGATTGCTGTGTTGTACGACTTATTATGGTTTATAAATGTAAATGAGCAGAATATAAAAAAAATGGGCATTTGTGATCTCTTTATTGAAGGAAGATGAAACTGATCAAGCAATTGAAGAACCTGATGAAATAATGCATATTAATCGTGATAGCGAAAGTAAATATGAGAAAAGCGATAGACATGAAACGTTTGAGTTGAATTGAAATTTTCAAATGCTGCCTAAAGAACTCTATCAAAAAAACTATGAAGCCATAAATGTAGCACTTCGCCTTGTCAAAAAGACGCAAGGAAGAAAAAGTTCAAAATGCTTATTTGTAGATCATCAAACGACAGCAAAACGTGAACAAAATATGACAGTTTTACTGGAAAATAACGTTTCTGTATTAGCGAAAAGTGTCTGTGATTTATGTCCTTTATTAAGGACACGCACATTTGGAACATTTTCTTTAGTTTTATTGAATTTTTTCTCAAATCATCAAAGAAAAATTAAAAAGTCCTTGAAAGTAGGGGTAAGTATATTTTCTCTTAATTAAATTATTCACTGGAATTGTGATTTTTATCGTGTATAGTAAAAATAATTATAAAACAAGTTATAGTTTAAAAACAAACTAAAAAAACACGCTTTTATAGTGAATCGAACAAAAAGTAAAACAAAAAAATAAAAATATATATACTTAAAAGTAACACATATACAAAATTTAATACTTATCTTGTTAATTTGTACGGTTTATAATTATGATCATATTGTAGCTTTAGCGCCAAAAAGTGTATTATTATCGCATTCAATACATTATTATTTTTAGGGAGGCGCGATAAAAATTATGATTGAAAATTGGGTCGCCAGTAGTTAAAGTTTGAGAAACACTGTTGTAAATATATATATATGATTCAAATCTTATTTTTCTCCTCATACATAGCAGAAGATACTTGCCAGTAATTTTAGTGAGATAGACAAAAAAAGCGTGCTTTTGTACGACGTTAATGTGTTCACAAATAAATTATTTACGCAAGATAACGTATTACGATTAATAAGTATTATAGGTTTTAAAAAAATAAGCAATACATAAATAGTACATTACAGTTGTATCTTAAAATGTATTAGATTTCTTATTATGGATGTATTATGCAGATATACTTCCAAAAATTAATAAAATTGAATGAATTCTTCTGGAAAATAGATATTCTAAATCAACTACTTTTCTTAATACACAATGTATAGTTAAATTTTTTTCTTAAATTTCTTAAAAGGAAATTTTTCGATAATTTTCTTAATGCTTTACAACGAACTGCATATTGGAAAGTAAAAAAAGTGTCCACTAAAGTATATCCGCATAGATACAATAAAAATCACCCTTAAAACCTCTTGAATAAAGGTAGTAAGAGCATCATTTCATGCAAGTATATACTGTAATTTTCTTGAAAAGTCGTAATCCTTAAAATTTGGGATGGCGATGATTTTGCAGAGAGCATAATTTTCGGTGAATGTGATTTGTCTGCTCTTCACAATTAACTTTCATGAAATTATATTTTTCCTGTGTAATTAAACTTTAATGACAACGTGTGTATCTAAAGGATTCCATTTTAGTTTTTATTATTCTTTAATTAAAAGTTATTCGTTTGTGAATCACATTACAAGATAACTTCTCAACAACGTAATGCTTTATCAAGCTGAAGAAATCCATTGAATTTGAACTCCAAAGAATATTAGACACATGTACATCTACCTTTAAGTTAAAATTAAGCAAAAAAAAAACCTGTAAATGAAATAACGTGAATAAATTATAATTCATTGATTCTAAATTGTTTTTATTACTCACAAAAGTGTTTTGGCATACAAATAAAATGGATAAAGAAATTGGTAAATGATTGTAAGAGGAATTCTTTACAAGAGTTTAATTCAATTCATTTAATTGCAGTAAACAATATTTATTCATAGTGTATAATTTTATCAATTTAATCTTAAGAAACAACGAAGCGAAAATATGTATAATTTTGAGTGAAATCTCTCCCAAGAGAATCAAAATTTATATAATTTTTATAATTCATTCTATATTACATTAAGAAAATTAAGCTACTTACAAATTTGAATCGAATGAAAATTTCATGAAACTAGCTTAATAGTTTCTTTAGAATCTTCAAAAATTATAGTCTTTTTAAATCGTTTATGCAAACATTACGGCAAGATGGCGGCGATTAATAACTCGATTGATAATCTGTTACTGAATTAGTACTGTTGTTAATCTCTGTTGAAATGCAGTATTGTTAACAAACAATACTACTTTAAATAGATTTTCATTGTCAAGTGATAAAGAACTTTGATTATTGAGTTCTATGTTAAAGTTTCATTGTTATATAACTTCTAGTTTTAAATTTCAGGTTTTCATCACTTAACTAATAAAAAACGACTTTACTAGTTTATATTAAATTTAAACGCAGTAAATAAAATGCACACTAAATTTAATCATAAAGTACCAATCAAAGGATTTTGTAAATTAAAAATCTTTAATAAAATTATCCAATCCTTTAAAACATTAAAATTTTTGCTAATATTAAATTTTTTTATTTCGGTTTTAATTCACAGCTATATGTTTTATGTGTACATTTCTATTATTAGTAATTAAATTTTTAACTAACTGCGTGAATTAACATACATTTCAAGAATCATTTAAATTCTATTCATTGAGAAATTACATAATATTAAAATGACAATGACCTTACATGATAGTTTATAAAAAATACATTTTATTCTTTTATTTTTTATAAATATTTCAGAAATAATAATTATTTTTTTCAATACTTTAAAAGTATATGAATGAAATTAATTAATTTGTTGATATGTAAAGTGCATTTCCTAAAGTATTTGCAAAGTTTGAATTGGATTTTGGATTAATATTTTTCCTGCAGTGTTTTTCTTACCAATTTTTTTAAAACAATTTTTCTGTTTTCAGATTTACTTTGTAAAAATTAATTCACAAAATAAGGGTAAAAATATTTTTCAATTGCATTCGTTGTCAATTCAAGTCACATTAAGGATCCATACTATGTCACTAGAGGAGATTGATTTGAAAAAACTTAAAACACATCGGAGGAAGAAAACTGCTTCTACATTATTACCTTATACTCCATACTTTCATACTATTCCATGAAAGGATTTGCGGATTCGATTAAATTTTCGTATAAATTGTATAAATCATTTAAAGTGCCTTAAAGTAATTTACTCTTTAAAGAAACTCCTATTGCCTTTTATATAGCAATAAGAAGCTTCAAATCTTTCAATACCCAATTATTTTAATCATTTTGTCTTATATGCTGATAAAAAAAATGATCGGATTTTTGAAAACATTTTAAACTCAGATTTTTCGCGTACCAGATTTTATATAAAACAGAGAATATAAATTTGATTTTTATCAACATATATTCAATTATAGTTCTTAATGCAATTCAATATCATTCAAACTTGCAAAATTCTTTGAAAGTAGTTTTGGCACACATATAAATGTGCTCCTTGATATTTTCAAGTTGCCTCAAATTATTTGATGCCTGAAAGAGTTCCTCAGCATTAGTGCATTTAAACAATCGTTTGGTAGTTATGTAATTCACTAAACGGTTCAGAATTTCTCAATGTCACCTGTGTAAAAATTGAACGAGAAAAATAGCGATGATTAATTATTAATAGAGTTGTGATGATTGTTGCTATGATATGTATTTACACAGGTATACTTACAGGTATACCCATTTATTTTTACTTCTTAAAATTTTATTAAAATGTTAATTTCGCTTCACACTTTTCATTTGGGAATTGTACTTCTTGGGATATGTAGCTCTTGAGTGGAGATAACGTTAGCAAATATTAGGCTTTAGTAAATATTAGGTCCCAAATTAGCTCAAATTCATGTAAAATATTATCAAATGTATGTATCTGAATACAAAACATCAATTATATGATAATATATTTTAATGAAAATAGGTTCTGTGATTGAATTAAATGTAATATTTTATTGTTCATTTCTGTTAGAATATCGCCAAATCAGGGCGATATCGCCAAGTTGGCAACGTTTGAGGCATCTTATTTTTGTAACTAATTTTGGTTATATTTTGCCAATTTGACTATGTTTGAGGCTCCTAATTTTTGTCACCAAATTTGGCAACATTTGGCCAAGTTAGCGATTAATTTGTGGAAGCAATATTTTATTATCAGAAGGATTGTGATTATAGTTTTGGGTTTCTTACCATATATGTATTTACTAACTTGCTTTCTTTTCTGTTCGGGTTGAATTTTGTAATTGATTTTAAACTAACTTCCCAATGAGCTAGAGACTTGAAATGTGGACCATAGCTCAGAAGTGGAGGACAACTTACATGAATTTACACGAACAAAGACCACCTGTCAGTAGCACGGGCTGAATTGCGTCTACATATTCGATTTCGTGGCTCTGGCGTCAAAGAGGAGCCCTCAGGTTACCATGTTTTTTTTAAAATCGCTTTCTTGTCTGACTGTCCGGGTGGAATTTTGTAATTGATTTTAAACTAACCTTCCGATGAGCTAGAGACTTGAAATGTGGACCATAGCTCAGAAGGGGATGACAATGCATGAAAATGGGAAAGAAAAAGTTATAGTCTTGAAACCGGACCCCAAAGAGGCTTGTATATCTGTTCGGGTGGAATTTTGTAATTCATTTTAAACTAACTTCCCGATGAGCTATGTACTTGAAATTTAGACCATAAGTCAGAAGTTATTGACAATACATGAGAATGTAAAAAAGTTCTAGTCTCAAACTCGGGTCCCCGAAGAGGTGGGCCTAATTTCGACAGGGGCCCAATAATTCCGGAACTCATACAAATTTACACGAAAAAAACCACATGTCGACAGCATGGGTCGTGTTGCGTCTACTTTTTGAATTTCGTAGCTCAGGGTCAAAGATGTTACCATGTTTTTATTAACTCGATTTCTAGTCTGTCTGTCCGGGTGGAATTTTGTAATTGATTTTAAACTAACTTCCGATGAACTAGAGTTTTTAATATATAAATATGAGTTTTATAAAAAAATTTTTTTTTTTGCTTTCTTCGTTATTTTATTTCTAAAATAATAGTTGAATATTTTGATGTAATATTGGTAAGTAGATATGAGATTTTTCTATTTCAGATATAACCAGAAGCAATTGAAATTTATCGCATGTATCTGTAATTACGTCATCAAAGTATTTAAAATCAATTACCAAATTTCTTTCACATAACCCTAAAAATCAGAAAATAATAATAAAAATTAAATAATAAATCGATGTACCCATGTTTTTATCACGAACTAAAAAGTAAAAAAATAATTTCTCCAAGGCTTATGAAGGATAAAACCACATACGGATTTCTAACTTTTCTAAATCATCCTGAAAATTTATACTTGGTAACTTTTGATAGTTATCAAAATATTTGTAAGATTGGAAACGAAAGCATGGGGCACATGCAATACGTAACTACACATAAAGAGTGTAGGGAGTATCTATCAATAAAAGAACTTAATTATTGGTTCACGTTATTTATGGTGAAATAAAAATGTTAGCTGAGCTATTAATGCATCAATTATTTAATGTATGCACCCCATGATTTTCGTTTCCAATCATACAAGTATTTTAATAGCCATCAAAAGTTGCCAAGTATGGATTTTCAGGATAATTTAGAAAAGTTAGAAATCCATATGGGGTTTTATATTTCATACTTTTTAGTCCGGTATAAAAACACGGTACATTAATTTTTTAAAAATTTTATTATTATTTTACATACGATGAAGTTCCTAGACCTCAATGAAAATTCTTCTCCTGTAACAAAGAAGTATATAAGACGAAATATAGGTCAATGATTGAGATAAGATGGAGTTAATATTGAGTTTTCTTAGTATTGTACATACACTGGTGTGCAAAAATTAAGGACGAAGTCGAAAAATTAGCATATCAGCTGAACGAAGAGGCAGAGCGGACAGAAAGACCAATCAGGAGATTAAGTAAGGTGATGTACGGTAGCACATGCGCAGATATGCAGGTAGACGTAATGGGGGAGTGCCTGAGTAGTATAAAGCATGTTGTCGGTGTAAGATCAGTATTTCTGGCAAAGAGATTGCACGCCGTATAGCAGTTAAAATCACACCGAGTTGCTGCCTCAGCGAGAAATGGCGAATAATCAATCTGTTAGACGACATCTGGATGCTTTTACCCGAGGTCGAATCATTGGGAAGTTGGAGGAAGGCCGCAGTGTGACAAGTGTGGCTGCAGAGTTCGGAATTGCTCACAGCATCGTTTCACGACTTTGGAGATAATTTCAAACTACAGGAACAGCTATCCGGGGGTTCAGTAGTGGTCGTCCACGAGGAACCACACCCGCAGATGACCAGTACATTGTCTTACAGGCCAGTAGAAACAGGCGGCAGACAGAGGGAGAAATCGCAAGACACACGACACAGGCGACTGGACGACCGATATCGCGTTTTACCGTGGCCAGAAGACTGCACGGTGGTGGTCTGTTTGCACGACGCCCTGTACGGTGTGTACCTTTAACGCCTGCCCATCGGAGAAGGCGTTCTCCGTGGTGCCGGGAACACCGGCATTGGAGAGACAATGATTGGGGACGAGTACTCTTTACAGATGAGAGCAGATTCAGTTTGAGTAGCGATTCTCATCGCATACTCATCTGGAGAGAGCGGGGAAGCCGCAATCATCCCTCGAACATCATTGAAAGGGACAGGTATGGAGGTCGCGGTGTTCTCGTTTGGGGAGGCATCATGCTTGGTAGTCGTACAGACCTTCACATCTTCGACGCAGGTTCAGTCAACGGGACCCGTTATTGTAACGAGATTCTTCTTCCATATGTGCGTCTTTTTAGAGGCGCTATGGGTCTGCAGTTCCTTTTCATGGACGACAATGCACCATGTCATCGCACAGTAGCTGCCGAACAGCTCTTAGAGAGTGAGGATATTGAACGTATGGATTGGCCGGCACGATTTCCGGATCTCAATCTCATCGAGCATGTATGGGAATTTCTAGGCAGACGCTTGGCAGCTCGTACCTTACCACCAGTAACGATTCGGGAGCTTCGATTGGCGCTGCAAGACGAATGGGCAGCAATGCCTTAACAACTCATTGACACCCTCATTCTCAGCATGGGCAGACGCTGTGAAACCTGCCTAGCAGTCAGGGAGATCATATCCCCCTACTAAAGACCGGATGTTTCTTGCTGGACACCCATCACAGGGATGTTTCGGCCTTCAGTCGCATTGCGCTCCATGCTACTTTTTCAATCAAGCTTCTTTTTATCCCTCTGATTTCTCTTTTAGTAAGTGTTGCTTACATTACACATGTCCTTACGTATTGGGGATCTTACGGTATTAAATTCGTTGATTTGGAAAGCTTTTGTACAAAGTTATATTGAAAAAACCGTCTCGTCCTTAATTTTTGCACACCAGTGTAGTATACTCAAAAGTTGAATTTTTCGAGCAACCGCAGAAAATAGAAATGTTAGCAGTTCTATTATTGTTTGGAGTGATAAATTGATTAAATATTGATTTAGGCGCAGAATTTAGGGGATTCTACTTTATTTGAGTAAACCGAACAGTTTAATATTTCCCAGATTTCAATGTACAAGAAATTTTTGAAGAATATATTCACACACAACAAAATACTATCCATGAAGGGTATAATTGTTTTACCTCAAACCCATCCAATTTTGTACTTTTTTACTTCGTTTTTTTATGAAAATAAATGTAAAAGAACCAACAAAATGTATATATAGAATAAAAATAAATAAAATACCTTTATATTAACTTGTTTGTATAACTAACGCGTCAAAAATATATCAATAAAATTGTCACACCACATTTTAAATTTTGAAATTATTTTGATTCACAGTGGTCCTTTATTTTTTGGGGGATACTTGCTTTTAGGATTCTCTCCTTCCCTCAAAATATTACGTTTAGTATGAAAAATATATAAATGTATATATTTTAATTTTTCTTATGTATAAGTTTACGTTTTTTCTAGTCTGCTAATTTACACCATCAGCCATTAATCTAGTCATAAAATAATCACTATTTTTCTGAAGAAGCGTTACAATTTCATAATAATTCAGACACTTGAAACTTAAGTTAATATTTTCGAAGGTAAGATCGAAAAAAGTTAAAAGGTTTTTTAAAATGAAATACACTCTGTAAAATAAAGAAGTTATGCACTAAGGAGCAGTTATTCAAATGAAACAACTTCATATTCCTATACATTACAATAGAATATTCAATTGATTAATTCTTTAAGAGTCCAGTGACTGACCAATTGAATCTACTGCATATTGTGACAAAACATCCTGATGGCTATGCATTTATCAAGTTAAGAAAATAAGTGCACATAATCCGATGAAGATGAACTCGAGAAATATTAGAGACATGTGCGCCTTTTTGCTAAGTTAAGAACTAAACAAGATAAACTGCAATTATTAATTGGGAATAAAATCGCATGAAGAAATTATAATTCAGACATTTTAAACAGCTTTAATTACACTCATAAGTGTTTTGGCACACAAAATCGCTTAAATCATACAAAAAAATTGGTAAAAGATTGTAAATGGAATCGTGTTTAAGATTGTGAACCATGTGTAGACTAATTTTGGTAAGCAAGAGTTATGCATAGAGTAAATGGAATTTGATCGCTTTAATTTTAAGAAACAACGAACTGAAAAACCCGTAAATTTTTGAAAAATCTCAAAATATGTCAAAAATTTACTATTTTTTATAATACCCTTAAGAAAATTAAACTACTTACAAATTTGGATAAAATGAAAGTTCCCTGAGATTGATTTAACAGCTTTTTACAAGATCTTCAAAAGTTATCTTTCAAAAAACCTTATGCAAACATGACAGCAATATGGCGACGATTAATTACTCGATTCATAATCTGTTGCTGAATGAATACTGTTGTTCATCTTTGTTGAAAAGTATCACTGTTTGCGCAAGAATACTTCTTTAGGTAGAATTTCCTTTTGAGGTAACAATGAACTTTGTTTACCGATCTCTGTGTTTAAGCACCATTGTTGTACATAGTTTCTGGTTTTAAAATTTTCAATTCTTTATTACTTTACTAATTAAAAATGATTTTATAAAAAAATAAATTTATATTAAACTTAGAGTATTTAAATTAAAGCATGACACTAAATTTAAACACTAAGCTCCATTTTAATTAATTATATATTTCAACAAAATTGTCCAGTATTAAAAAATATTAACAATATATTGCTCATATTTCAATATTTAAAAAATTTTTATTTACATTTTATGTCTATATTTTTACTATCAGTAATCATTATTACGTAGATTAATACTTTTTATCGGGAAAACTCTTTTGAAATTCCATTATTTTATCAAAATATATAATATTTAATGACAATGATTGTACGTAGTTGCTTATAGGATGCATTTGTTTTATGCAACTCTGCAAAAATCTAAGAAATAATTTTTATTTCTTTCACTACTTAAAAGTTAAATCATCTACTTAAGTGGAAAGAGAGCATTTCACAAAGCACTTACAAAGGTCGAATTCGATTAATATCTTTGCTGCTGTGTGTTTTATGAATTAACAAATTAACTTTTAACGCTAACTTAATTGCATTTTTAGCATTTACTTCGTAAAAGTACCTTTATAAAACAAAGATAAGAATTGATCAGGATTTTACTCTTTTATTCTTTTTCAACTCGAATCGCCTAAGAGTTATGTTTGTCGAATAAGAGCATAAAATATAATATTTTTCACGGGTTTCTACAATGCTTACTTTTTGTCTTCTACACTGCCCAGTTTAAACACTCATCGGGCCTAACTAAGTCTTCGATAGAATATATTTGTTTAAATTAATATTAAGAATCCCGATTTTTTTTTAAAAAAAGAAGGAAAAACATCGATTGTGAAAATCTATGGGTGAATGAAATGTCATATTTTTATTTTAGCTATTGAAGAAAAATTAACTAGATTGATGTTATATCGCTGTATTAAACGTCATTTTGGTGAGAAATATTTATTAGCAAATTTTGCAGTATTTATCTTCAAAAAAGACTGCGATTTTCTAGGTTTTCTTTTTTATGTCATACACTTTTAATGATAAAAATCTTTCTGCTTCCTCTTTGACCAATGTTTGTATAATAGAAACAGTGGGTCGAAGCAGAAAGTTTAACTTCAGTTGACTGTAACTTGTTTATAAGTAAAAGTTTCACTCTGAATGACGCTGGTAATGCGACGACTGCAGCAAGTACATGCAGATAAGACTTTCAATGAACACATCTATAACGAAACGCTAATAATAATTGAAAATAAGGTTTTCACAATGGTAGGGAAGAAACTTCCTGATTTTGAAATGATTGGTCTTCGATGAGTCGACAGAAATGACTTCATTTATGAAATTGCTCGAGAATTAGACTACGATTTTATGACATTGCAACATCAAGTAACAGAATTAATCCCTAAATTAATTCCAGAACAAAGTCCTGTTTTCCATCAAGTATTACATAAAATAGAATCTGGCAGTGGTTCACTCTCTTTTCTCGACGCCCCTGGAGGAACCTGAAAACGTTTTTGCTAAACTTATTATTAATGTACGACAGAAAAAACCAGAAGATAGCAGTTGCTGTGGTTAATTATGGTATAGTTGTGACACTACTGACCGGCCGCCGTACTGCACATTCTGTTTTAAAATTACAGTTGAATCTTGCACATGAAGATTCACCCACCTGCAATTTAAGCACAAATAGGTCTCAGGGCAGGATTTTTGGACAATGTAATCTTTTAGTGTGGGATGAAAATACGATGTCTCACAAGAAAGCTATAGAACCATTAAATTGGACTCTTCAGGATTTACGAGATAGTACAGATATTATGGGATGAATGGTAGTTTTATTGCCTGGTGATTTCCGACAAATTCTCCCAGTAATCCAGAGGGTTACACGGGTACATAAAATCAGAGCCCGCATTAAGTCCTCAAGCTTATGTGCGAGTTCAGTTTCCAATCAAACTCAGTTTTACTGTTACTATTAACACGCGCGAACAGACTCCATATACACTCAGGAACATTGAAAATAGCGACACAAGAAGAAAGCATCGGATTGAAATGATATTTAATACACATAATGACACAGATGAGCGATTCGCTTGATCTCAAAAACCAGACAATTAAACGAATACAGGGTGTGCAACGACACAAATACTGGGCAACTTCAATAGCGCGTTGGACCACCTCCAGCTGCAATACATGCCGCCACATGGTTCGGCATTGAGTTGATTAGGCACCTTATGTTGTCCTGAGGCAGTTGGGCCCACAAATCTTGAACAGCCAACTCTAAATCATGTACAGAGTGACACGATGGCATCTGCCGTTTTAGCTGATCCCACATGTGCTCTACAGGGGCAAGTCGGGGGAGCGGGCCGGCCATGGAAGGGTCTGAAAATGACGTAGGAAGTCTTGAGCAACTCTTGCTGTATGCGGACAAGCATTATCTTGCTGGAAAATTGCCCCTGAGAGACCATTTAGGAATCGTCCTACATGGTATCGAAGAATATCATCAACGTAACGTTGGCCCGTTAAGGTTCCACGCATCACAATTAAAGGGGACCCATACCATTACACCAGCTGTGCGGGCAGAGTGACGTAGAACAGTGTGGGGGGAATTGTACCGCTCACCAGGGCATCTCCACACCCGTACACGGTTATCATCTCTCCCCAAAACAAACTGGGATTCATCCTAAACACAACCTTTTGCCAATCTGTGACATTCCACATTGATCTGGCTTGGCACCACTGTAGACGCAGTTGCCGATGTTCCGGTGTTAAAAGGAGTGCATGGAAAAGGCGCTTGGATTTAAGATTTGCTTCTGCAAGGGGTCTGAAAATTGTTTGTGGAACAATTGCTACGCCTACGTCTACTCGTATCGTTGAACGAGTCACTGTGGGGTCCACAAGTGCTTGCCGCACGATCCTTCGATCCTCTCTCCTTGTGGTCTTCCTGGTCGCTCCAGACCCGGTTTTCCGCGCGTGGGTACCTTCTTGTGTCCACTGCTCCCAACAATTTCTAACGGCACACTCCGAACGATCCACCTGGCCAGCAACACGGTGCGTCGACCAGCCTGCAGTTTTCATCCCGATGATCAGGCCTCTCTCAAACTCACTTAACTGTGAGAAATGTCTTCTAGCACGTTTACCTGGCATGTTTCGCTTACCAAAGTCTTCCTGCAATAGGCGGGTAATCGTCCCTTTTATGAATCTTTGAATTTGCGCTGACTTATATAGCACCCTCTTCCTGATTGTAGCGCACCTGGGCGTGTATGAGCATGCGTATTGTCACAAAACTTGGATCATTTGCATATCACATTACGCTGTAATTTGCAAAGTTTCGCGATTGTACTTAGCTTCCCTCTTGGGTCGCTATTTGCAATGTTCCTGAGTGTATTTGGCCATGAAAAAAGCCATGCTTTTCCCATGGCCATAGAAATAAGGAAACTACGAGTAAATCCCTTAATAACTAAGAAAAATATTATTTATTTTATCAAAATTTACCAGAATCAGAAAATATCCAAAAATGGACTTAACCGTATTGGCTTTTGAGCGACTCATATATAAGTGTTTAAAAAACAGTTTTCTTAATTAGACGCTTCCCACCGCCATCTGTTCGATGACATAATCTAGAGAGCTAGTTACACTCATCCATTGAACTTTTTTATGTATAAGTAGAAATTTTACATGGATAGAAATAAAATGTTCTTCCTCCCCTTATAATCCTTCCGACAAGCTCATATAAAGCTCCTGTTGTGAATTTGCTTGAATTTACGTGGAACCTTCTGTAAATACCGTAAAATCTGACGTATAACGTGCACCTATTTTGCTTTCAAGCTGCAATTTTTAATTTTCATGTATATTCACCGTATAATGCGCACGCCTTTTTAACGAAGAAACCTGAAATGTACGTACTCAATGCTCTTATAAAGGTGTTTTTTTAGAGGTATAGAACTTTAAATTGCAATAAAACAACGATGTATTATTCGATTGACATGAATTTTTTTTATTCGAAAGATAATCTTGTGGCATTACATTTTAAATATGATTTCTGGCATAGGACTGCCACGGCTGGCTCGGATGCAGTCCAATCTGGACGTTCGATTTTCGATGACTTTTTCCAACAATTTTGTTTAACGATGAAGCGTATTTCTGGTTGAATGGCTATGTCAACAAACAAAACTGCCGCATTTGTGAAGCTAATCCACAAGTGTATGTCGAAACACAGTTACATCCAGAAAAACTGACTGTTTGGTGCGCTTTTATGAGCTGGTGGAATCATTGTTCCGTACTTCTTCAAAAACGATGAAATTAGGCCACAACGTTACAGTCAATGGCGATCGATTGTAGAGCCATGATTACTAACATGTTTTCATTCCTGAATTGAACAATCATGATGTCCAGGAGCTGTGGTTCCAACAAGACGGCGCAACATGTCACACAGCACCATTGACGTGCCACAATCGATTTATTGAAAGACACGTTGGGTGACCAGCCCATAATTTCACGTTTTGGACCTCTGAATTGGCCTCAAGATCTTGTGATTTAACACCGCTAGACATATTTTCTGTGGGGCTATGTAAAGTCATTGGTCTATTGCGGATAAGCCACGTAGCGCTTGAACCATGCGCTTCATCGCTAAGACAAATTCGCCGTGTTATTGCCGATGTACGGCCACAAATGTTGGACGAAAACGTCTTGCTTGGACGTTTTGAGATTGCCAAACCAAACTGAGCCAGCCGCGGACAGCTATGCCAGAAATCATTTTTCTTGGAAAATGTAATGGCCACAAGATTATCTTTCCTGAATAAAAAACAATTCATATCACCGTAATAATACATCGTTGTTTTATTTGCAGAAACCTTAAAGTTTCATACCTCTAAAAAAACACCCTTTACCTTAAAATAATTATTTCGAGGTTTTATTCCAAGGTTTAGAAAAAATTGTACACTTCTAGAACTACATTCCTTCAAGCGCATAAGGAAAGCCAAAACTTTTAAATAAACAATATTTAATATAAGTAGAAGTCTAATTTTTTTCTATGCTAATCTTTTTTTTAGTTTTTAAAGCTCTCATTTTTTATACCCAGTGGATAATGCACATTCATAAACTTCGATATTATTTTTGGTGTTAAAAGTGAGCGTTATGCGCCGGATTTTACGATGCATTTTTCTCAATTAATACTTGAATTGAGCTTTATTATTTGTATAAATTTGTAAGTCTTGCTTAAACTGTCGATACTGCTCTAAAATACAGCGCCTGCTGTTTTCAATGTGGTAGAAGGATTGTTCTCCTGGAATACCATAACTCCAGGCCCTTATCTGGAGAGCTCAATCTCCTTGAGTCAATCGGAATCAGTTTTTAAAGCTTTTCACAGCACAACTCTACAGGAATTCTTCTCTGAATTGATTTATTTGTCCTTCTTATCATTTTAATGAAATTCAAATCGTCTTATTCAGACGTAAAAAATATTTGTTGAACATACTGATCAACGAGTCAATTTAGCATCTGAGATGTTTTTATTTATGTAATCGATCTTTCTAAAAGAACTAATTAAAATGCACACTTAAAATATGTAAAATACCCTCATATAAATCTGTAAAATGTAACACTTTTAAAAATACATGAATTAAATTATCAAACCCAAATTGGAAGTTTGAAATTATAATAATGTACATTGACTTTTATTTATTTTTCGGCACATGTTTTTAGCACTCCCTCCACGTCCCAAAAAATTATGTTTAATGTGATAAAAAATATTCGAATTTTCTCATATATATATTGACATATACACTGGTATCCAAAAGTTAAGCATAAATCGTTAAATGCGAAAAACATGGAGTAAATATTCGTAAAATTATTCCACATTTCTTGTATATATTAATTGGGGAAGAAGAAACCTTGGGTTTATGCAAAACTTCTTAGTCAACTACGTTCTGCGTGAAACACCGGCGCATGTCGGAACGCGGAGAAACAGATTCACGCAGCATAGGCAGTTCAGACAAGTTTCGTGCAACTGCTGTGTGAAGGAACGTTGTTAACCATCAAACAAGGTGAATGATGGCACAAAGACGCCAACTGGACATGTTTACAAAAGGAAGAATGGTTGGAATGCTGGAATCCTCACGATCACAATCGAAGTGTCTCGAATTCTGAATGTGGACCAGTCTGTGATCTCAAGACTGTGACAGAGGTTTCAAAGAACGAGAGATGTTACCCGACAACCAGTATTAGGTCGAGCAAGAGTCACAACACACAAGAGCGCGACGTCAGAGGGGTAGTACTGCCAGAGCACTGGGTTCGGTGCTCACAGGAATACGAATTTCAAGACAAACTATTTACATGAGACTCAATCATACTGGACTGTATGGCAGAAGACTAGCAGTTTGCATTCCTTTCACGTCTGAGCATAAACGTGCCCATTTGAACTGGAGTTTGAAACATCAACATTGGAGTGTGGGAGAGTGGGCCAATATGATGTTCAGTGACGAATCCCGGTTTAGTCTGAGTAGTGATTCTCGGTGGGTAACGATATGGAGAGAACGTGGAACACGTTTTGAACCAAGAAACATAACGGAAAGACATAATTTTCCATCAAGGGGAGTAATAGTATGGGCAGGCATCATGATGAACGGCCGCACAGACCTCCATTTCTTTGACATGGGGTCTGTGACTGCTCAAAGATACAGAGACTATGTTCTTGAGCCTTACGTTCTAGTGTTTCGAGGTGCTGTTGGTCCTGACTTCATATTCATGGATGATAATGCGCCATGTCAGCGAGTGGTGCTGATTGATGACTTCCTTGAAACGGAAAACATCCAGTGCATGTCGTGGCCAGTGAACTCCCCTGATTTAAATCCTATCAAGCATGTATGGGATATGCTTGGGAGACAAATTGCAGCCCTATCGCACCCACCAAGCTCCGTTACAGAACTGAAGAGAGCTCTCCAAGAAGCTTGGAACCGTTTGAGCCCACAACTCATTCATCATCTCATGGCAAGTATGGTAAATCGCTATGCAGCGTGCCTGGCTGTCAGAGGTGACCACACGCCTTATTAAACTGCATAATCAGTATTTTATTTAATGTTTTCTTTCATTTTTTCTTTAAAGTGTGAATCCTTGCTATGCTCAGTTTTCTTTCAATCTACTACTTTGGATAATAAAATTAATTATTATCATTCTTTTGATTTGCTTCCTTATTTTATTACCATTTTAAACTCGCATATCACGTTTCCCGCCATTCTGATTTACAGTTCCTTCACACATAATTATTCTTATTCACATAATTATTAAGTATGCTTAACTTTTGGACACCAGTGTGTCTTTTTATAGGTTGCTAATTCTTTAAAAAAACCCCATTATATAGTTATTGATAATTAATAAACACCGTTTTGTGGTGAAGAACCAATACAATTTTGCAATTATTCAGACATTTGAAACTTCTTTTGATATTTTCAAAGTTTAAAAAAGAAGTTAAGGAATTTTTAATTCAAAATAAAATACATTCAATAACATAAAAAAATGAAGCACTAAGGAGCAGTTTTTCAAATGAAACAAACTGCATATGTATCAGTCTTACAATACATAATTAATTTTTTAAACGTTTATAATGACAGACTAACTGAAGCTCCGGCGTATTGCGACTGGCATCTTGATGGCGTAGAAAACAGGATACGCGTTTATAAAGCTAAGAAAATAAATACATTGAATCCAATGAAGCTGAACTCGAGCGAAAATTAGAAACACGTTCATCTGTTAAGAATTACGAAAGAAAAATTGTAATTAGAAATGAATAGCAAAATAACTTAAAGAAATAATAATTCAGGCATTCTAAATTGCTTTCATTGCACACATAAGTATTTGGGCCTACAGCAAAGCTCAATTAAAATGGATAAAAACATTGCTAAATAATTGTTAAGAGAACCGTGTGTAAGTTTAATTCACTTAATGTAATTTTGGTAAACAATATTTTTTCATAGTGTAAAAAATTTTGTCCCTTTAATTCTAAGAAAAAACGAAATGAAAATAAGTAGTTTTTAGAAAATTTCAATGTAGGTAAAATCCAACTATTTGTTATAATACACTCTTTATGATACTAAGAAAAATAAATTACTTACAAATTTGGATTGAATGAAAATATCTTGAAATAACGTTTAGTAGTTTTTTAAAAGATGTTCAAAAATTTTATCTTTCCAAATTGCTTTTGTAAATGCGACAGCAAGATGGCGGCAATTGATAAGTCGATTGCTCCTCTGTTACTGAATGAATACTATTGTTAATATCTGTTGAAACGTATCCTTGTTTCAAGAATACTTATTTAGTTGGAATTTCATCGTGAGGTAACAATGAACTTTGTTTACCGATCTCTGTGTTCAACAGCCATTGTTGTATAGCTTCTGGTTTTAAAAAATTCAGTTCTAAATTACTTTATTAATTAAAATGATTTTACCAACTCATATTAAATTAACAGAATTAAAAAAAATTCATTGCACTAGATTGACCAATTGAATTACCTTTGAACTTATAAAACTTCAACAAAATTGTCCAGTTCTTATTAAACATTTTGTTCATATTTCAATATTTGTTTTAGTTTTATTTCACAGCTGTATGTTTTATGGCTATATTTTTTATTATCAGTCATCCCTTGATAGAGAGTATTTTGATTTAAGAGAGCATAGCTTCTTTTGAAATTCCATTAATTCATAAAAATGCATAATTTTAAATGATAATGATCGTACATACGTATTTATAGGATGCACTTTCTTCCTTTAAGTCAACAAAAATTTAAGGTATCCGACTACGTTTGGAACCGTGATTTTTAAAAAGCGCATAAATGGATAGTTTTCATGATATTTCGTGTCACTCAGATTAGAATATACATGCATAAAATTGTTTTAAGGACATTTTGACAAAAAGTTATTTAAATATAATATTTTGGCAAAAAATTAACTTAGAATAATCTTTTTTCCAAATGTTCTTCTTTTGTGAAAAATGCTTCTATTATAATAATATTTTACCTGTATATAGCTCAGACCTCTCTACAGAGGCTGAACTAGAATTTTTGAAAAATTCTCATTATTTTCAGAGTTACAATTAATTGAAATAATTATACGCATTTTTTCTTAAAATTGCTCCCCTCTGTTGTCGTAAAATATGAATAAACCCACTTCTAAGTTTTATACTTCAAAAATTCTAGTTGAACCTCTGAATAGAGAGAGGTCTGCGCTACATATATGAAAAATATTATTCTAATAGAAGCATTTTTCACAAAAGGAGAACATTTGGAAAAAAGATTATTCTAAGTTAATTTTTTGCCAAAATATTGTATTTAAGTAAATTATTTTGTCAAAATGTCCTTAAAACAATTTTATGCATCTATTCTAATCTAAGTGACACTAAATATCATGAAAATTATCCATTTATGCGCTTTTGAAAATCACGGTTCCGAACCCAGACGCAGTCGGAACCGTGATAAATCTTAAGACATAATATTTTATTTCTTTCGATGCGTCAGAGTCAATGGATCAACTTAAATAACTTACTAAAATGGGAAGAGAGCGTTTCTCACAAATCTCTTACAAAGTTTGGTTTACACTTTAGATTAATATTTTTCCAGCAGTATTTTGAAATTAAAAATTCTTTTAACTCTTAACTAAATTGTATTTTTTAAATTCACTTCTTATAAGTTTCTCTTTGTGTTTTTAAAAAATAAGAATAAAAAAATATCATGAAATGTTTCCTGTTTCATTCGTTGTTTACTCGAGTCAAATAATTGTTCCAATCAATGTGAATGGAGTTGAACGACGCGAAAAAATTAGACACATCGGCGGCGGACAAAAACAAATTTCGAGTTATGATTCAACATTCGTACTATTTCATTGAAAGATCAAGATATTTGGTCAAATGTCCAGCACTGCCTTTAATACGAGAACTTCCGGGAATTCGATTACCTTTAAACGTTCGCTGGTGTCATTTCGATACCGTGGTATAAAATATGTAAATTATTTGTAATAACTGAACAATTGCAAGACTACTGATCAGTAGGGTTTAGTTTGAAGATTTTTTAATATTTTTTTTGCAATTAACATATTTTATGATTCTTTATATCATAAAAAACTAACATTGACATTATGTTTCGCGAAGCCTTTTGGACCACTGCTTTGTCGCAAAACATTTCGAGTCGCAAATTTGCCAGGATCATTACTACTATGCGATATCCATTCTGTTCGATCCTTAGCGATGTATATATCAAGATTTACTGGAATATTATCAATTACATCTGCACTTACTTCAGATTCCTCTCATTTACTTTCACTCAATCTTATGTCTTCATCGGAATCTAAATTAGAGCAAGACAGCTCACCGCCATCCGATTCATCAACACAGTAAATTAGCCCTTTCATCAGGGCTTAGAACAGGCGTACTCAACCTTTTTTTCTGATGGGCCGCATACATATGTCTGCTATTTCACGCGGGCCGCATACATATGTTAGTTATTTCCCGCGGGACACTACATGAGGATAAATAGGGAAAAAATGCTTTAAGACCAAGGTAACATTGGAAATTTAAAATGTGGAAAACTGATAAAAATATTATAACTCCTGTTTTGCTTTTTTAAATTATGATTTTTTTATATATTTTTATTTTTGTCACTAACACTAAATTGAAAGCAATTAAGGGGACTTGGTACCCTAAAAATCACAAACCTATCGTTTTTTTTATTTTCATTTAATCTTATTCTTTGCATTATTATCTGTCGATTGATATATCACTTGTGCATGTCGGAAAGTAAGAAGTTGAATAAAACTTCATTTGAAAACAAATTAGGAAATTCAGCCACACCCCCTTTTTAGAAAAAAAGCTAAGAAATGCGTTATGATAAAAAAAATCTATTTTATAAATAGAAATAATAACTATAAAAAAAGAGTGTGTAGTATTAAAAGCAGAATATTTCCGAGGCAATACAATAATGTAATTTTTCTTCCTTGTGAAATGTATGCATGTAAAATTTTTAAATTAAGGCATTTTATATTAATAATTTTATAATTTCAGTTCTTATTCCCTGATATATTTTCATACAAATGTAATACTTTAGTATTATAAGAAGAAAAACAGCTAAAATTTCTGTCGTGACAGAAAAAAAAATTTTTAAAGTTTTTCTTGAGTTTTCTTGTGCAATTAGTACTCTCTAAAAGTTGATCATTTATAAAAATGTGTGGGTTGAAAACATATGAAAATGCAATTATTTTAAAGAAAAACGTATAAGTAATATCTTAAAGTGGTATTTTTAAGTTTAATTAAGCTTATAATAATTATTTTTTCAGAATTATATACTTTAAAGTGGTTTTCTCAGTTTGTGTTTTTCGAAACCTTAGTGCATTCAAAATGCTACTCCTTCGACAATTATTTACCAGTCACTTCAATTTTTCCTGCGTGTTAAAAATAAAGCATGTAATAAAATTAGCGATCCGTTTTGCTATAAACTGAATACTTTTTTTTTTTAAAAAAAATAAAAATGTAAGACATGTTAGCTTTTTCGTTGATTTTTAGCCTGTATATCAACATTTTATTTTTTTTTCTCGAAAACGAATGAAGTTATTCTAAAATCGATCCCTAAAGTTGTTAAGAACATCCATAAGAATATTATAAAAAATTTCAGGTCAAAAAATTAATTTTTACAAAAGTAGTAGGATTTTAAAATTTTCCCAATTTTCTTCAAAAAATTTAAATTTTTAAAATTGTGTGAAAAATATATGAAAATTTTCATCTGGTAACATTTTCTTGAATAGAAACATTGTATAAAATGCTAAAATATAATTTTTAAATACGTAAATAAAGAAGTTTGCTCAAAGGGTGCCAAGTCTCCTTAAGAAACACTCCTTCACAATTTCTGCATCAGTAAGCGGTTTCATATGATTAACAATAATATAATAAGCTTCATAGAATGTCTTTGTTACCGCTGTGACATGTTGCTGTTGCAAAGATTATTCAAGAAAACCTATTTATTACCTCTTGAAAGAGATCTTTCAGGAAAAGTGTGATTGAATGATTCCTGTTTATTAGTATTTTTTTTAAATACAGCACTGTCGTGACAAATCAAACAATAACTGATACATGTTCGTTTTCACAACAAAATAGTCAATCTCCCAATCTTCTTGAAAAGATCTACTTTCTTCGAATATTTTTCGCTAGTAAGATATAAAATATAGTTAAAAATCAATTCCTTTCATAAAATTGTCACTACCCCACTGTTGTCAGCTATCACTAACCGTAACCATTCCAAATAGAAAAAGGATATCAATTCATCCCGTACGATACCGACAGATAAAGCAAAATTGATATATTTGATTTCTTGACAAAGATATTTTCACCAATTTTTTATACAATGTTTTTAATAAGAGTCCCAGCCATTTCCCTGAGAAATTTTTTATACAATGTTTTTAAAAAGTAAATTTCTCAGGGAAATGGCTGGGCCTCTTAAAAAGGCTCAGTGGGCTGTAGGTAGAGTATCACTGGCTTAGGCTATTTCTACGAGCCATCGTTTCAGGGTATGTGCTCTGCACAAGGTTCGAAAATCGAACGATTTTTCTTATGAGCAGATAACCAAATGCTATGTAACTAAACACTTCGACCCAAAAATTTTAGAAAAATGGATTCGTTTCACCAGTTAACCCAATAACGCTCATTCAAGTTCAAATAAATGTGCGATAGTACTTAGGAAAGTTTGTTTTACTAATAATAATTGCGAACGACAATTATTTATGAAGATATATTGCCTTGGTATTAAGGTGACCAAACGTTCCTTTTATAGGTTCTGTCCTTCCTTCAAAAGTGTCCTCCTTTTCAATTATAATGTTAAAATTTCTATGCGAGAGAGGTTTAAATAAAGTAGCTGAATTAAATGCAGTAGAAATATTTTCCAAGAGTTCGCAAAAAGGAATGACCAATTTTGGAATTTTCATGATCTACTTATTTTTGTAACATGCACTTTATGAAATTTACTAAAGGATTCATCTAAATCTTTTTGAAAGCGGAGGGTTGATCACATTCATAAAGAAACGCTCTTTCTCAAATCTCATTTAGTGTGTGTGATGAAAATAAATTTATTTTTATAAGACATGAAAGTTTTGCTATCAATTTAAAAACTGACAAAATATTTGATAGTAAGGAATGTAGAGCAGCATATGCTATATTAACTCTAAACTAACAAAAAGTTCATTGCATTTAAATTTAAGGCGATATTTTAAATGTGTATCGATAATGCTTCAAAAATGATTAAATTCAATAACTTTTTAAATTTTAAAATGAATGGGTTCTTAAAATCTATATATATATAAAGTAAAAAAGCGACTCACTCACTGACTAATCATGATATCTCCGGAACTATTAAACCTACAGATTTGAAATTTGGTAGGCAGGTTCCTCTCATGGAGTAGACATCAGCTAACAACAGATTTTGCGAAGATCGAACCCCAAGGGGAGTTACGGGGATTTAAGGGGCGTTATAGATAATAAGTTACATTATTAACATATTATATGTACAGTCTTGAAACTTAGTACGCAGATTGCTTTCACAGAGTAGAGATCCCCTACAAAATAAATTTTACGAAAATTGACCCAGATACCATTCATTGAGTAGAGATCCGCTATAAGATGGGTTTTTGTGAAAATCGCTTCCTAAGTGACGTTGCGGGGCTTAAGGGGCGTTATAGATAATTATTCCCATTTTTAAACTATTAGACGTACAGTCGTGAAATTTGATAAGCGGATTCATTTATGGAGTAGAGATCCGCTACAAAATGTGTTTGGGGAAAATAGATCCCCAAGGGACACTTAGGAGGATTAAGGGGCAGAATAGATAAACATTTCTGTTTTTCAACTATTAGACTCACCTGCTTAAAAATTTGAAGGTATGTTCCTTTCATGGGATAGAGTTCCTCTAACAAAGAGTTTTGCGAAAACTGACCCCCCAAAGGGAGTAGGTTTGCGAAGGGTTAAGGAGAGTTAAAGAAAATTTCCTGTTTTTGAATTTAACCCATTCACTTGAAATTTGTTGAGCACGTTTCTTTAGTTGAATAGAGTTCCACTAAGAATGGATTTAACGGAAATAAACTCCAGGGGAAAAGGGGAGTTAGTGGGGTGTATTGATAGACAAAATTCCCGTTTTCGAATTACTAGGACTATAATAATAAAATTTGGTATGCATGTTTCTTTTGTTGAATGGTAATCCCCTAAGAATGCTCTCAACGGAGCTACGGGGGCGTATTGATGATAAAAATTCAATTTTTACTCTGTTAGATTTAGACTTTTGAAATTTAGCACGCATGTTTATTTTATGGAGTAGAGATCCACTGAAAGTTGCTTTTGCAGAAATCCACATGATTATTAGGTTTAGTGAGCGCAAAATATCTTTCTGCTTCTATTTTAGATATTAATATATATTAGAAATTATAATTTATGTCCTTTTATATCAAGAGGGGAGAGTTACTGATATAAATATAACTTTCAATATAATCGAATTCTTAAGGCTAAATATGAATAATTTATACATATGTAAACAGTATATATTTATACAACATCATGAAATACCCATTGAAGCGGGGGATAATGGTTAGTATTGTTATAAATAAGACGACTATGTAAGTAAAATGTGACTGCTTAAAGGCAAATTAATACACTAATTGATGAACTTTGGGGTGCTACATTGGTCTACCTCCTCGTGGGGCACCCTGGTTACACTTTCTGCGGTTATGTATGTAACGAGTTCTATTCGCGTTTCTCACTAATCCTCCAATGAAGAATTCTTTAACTGTTGTATGATTATAAAAACCACTTTTTGTGAAGGGAGCCATGATTTATGATAAGGAAAGTTAATATTTAAAATCAAATGAAATTTAAGTTAGAGGAGGTTGTCGATTATTGTCAGGCTGAAGTTAGAGTATTAATAATTGAAGCTACCAGAGTTCGATTAGAACATCATTATTGCAACAGATTTAAGCGGCAAAGATAAATACTTTAGTAATTATTATTGTCATAAAAATTTAGCAATTAAGCTGACAGCTTCCTTCTACTACTAAACTCAGTAGCTCAACTGCCTATGAGGGCCAAGGCCTACTAAGCTTAACTCAGTTTTCATGACCTTGGGTGCTGAGGTGCATGAACAGATGTTCCGATCAGATGGTCAGTGTTTTGTGTCAGGTCTGAATTTAATGTTTTGTTCCCAAGCAAGCTTGGTACTCATTTATAGACCCACAGCAGGGGCGAAAGACTGAGTCGATCTTGCCCAGCCCGGAATTTCAACCCCGGATTTGTGACGTGGAGACCCGGTACGCTACCACTCAGCCACTGGGCTTCGATAGCTCCCTTCACTTAAAGTAAATTTTGATAGAGATTTGAAACGTAAAAATAAAGGCGTTGATTTTATTAAAATGCTTTTTAATTCTGATCACCCACACTGACCAGCGACCGTAGGGTCGACAATTCATCTACAATTTTGACTAGTTCCTTGTATATATATATATATAACGTCTACAAGAGAATCCTTGTGTGGGTTGCGATTGAATGCGGGTAGTATGCTCCTACCCAAGAGAGCAGAGCTTCTGCAAATGCTTAACATGGATGATTCGATGTCTTTACGGTTATGGAGGCATATCTTATCAACGGCGAGCTGAGATTTTTATCATTTAATGGGTATACCTCTATATCCTTCCTAAGTCTAGACAAGTAGCAAGTGGCTTCCTGGTTGAAGTCAAAACTGAGATTTCTTCTGATTTGCGTATTATTAGAGATATGGAGAGCTCTTTCCTGATACAAGTGAAGTCTTTTAAACTGAATGTGCATGGAAAATTGGAAAACGTATTAAAAATCTTTGCTCTTTATAGCCCACCTATTAGCAAACCAAATTCTTATCTTAACTCTACAAGTTGTACTGCTTTACTGGTAGATTTTAACGCTCATTTACAAATATAGCGGTATATTGTCACTAACGAGCCCGGGAAAAATGTGGAAGATCTTTTCCAGCACCTATTAGCTACTTTAGAGCCACAATGATTCTCACATTCTTACACTATAATGAAACCTGTATCTTCTCAGATATTTTAATGGTCACCTCAGACATTTGTGAGCGCACGAATCGAGCCAGCATTGACGATCCGGGCTCTAGCGACCGTTAAATTGTGCAGGAAATTTCTTTTGGATCTCCGTGTAGGCAGCCAACTTCATTCTCTAGAATCTCGTGGAGTTTCGGATAAACTAATTGGACGCCTTTATTGCAATGATGGAACAAGAAATACATTTCGATAACATTGATTTCGCCCTACATCCAAGCAGAAGCTGTGATCTTATTAATGACAACATGTTGTATAGTGCAAAAAGTGTATATTCAGGGGAAAAGTAAGCAAATTTAGATGTTTTTGGTCGGCAGAGCTCAACTACACGAATACTAAATGCAATAGGCCGAATAAAGGACGACTAACACCTAGATCCTGGAATGCTCAGATGTGGAGAGAAAAATTAGAAATATTTTAGAAAAATTTTGCTCGTTGAAATATGAAAATCTTGGTTGATTTGTCGAATCCGGCACTTATCGCGCCAAGTGTTTCTCGCCAAATCGATAAATGCGCCAAATCTGGTAACCCTTCTGAATTCGTTTTTCAGTGGAGAAGTCGCTTTTTTGGCGAAATGCGGCGCATGCGCAGTAGATGTTTTTAATTTTAACAGTTTTAACGAAGTTAGCGCATTCGTAATTGGTTTTTATTTTAACAGTTTAATTCTCCAACGGTTTTTCTCGCGCATGAGCAGAAAGCTTTTTTCTTCAAAAAATCCGTTACACAGCAAACGGTTACTTCTTTCGCTCCGGTTGGGTCAGCTGTTCGGCTTCGTTTCTTCGATTTGGGAATTACTTTTTACAGGTAATTTTTTTCTTTATTTCTTTCTTCACATAAATTTCAAAAGATTGCCATGATGTCCAGCGATGCTCTTTAGGATTAATTTGAATGAATGCATGAAAATTACGATTACTATTGTTAAAGGTTTTTTGCTATGTTGCCTGTGAGTAGGTAGAAAAAGCCGATTCTGCTGTAAAGGCGGTGCAGGCGGTGCAGGCGGTTGCAGGCGGTTGTAGGCGGTTGCAGGCGGTTGCAGGCGGTCGTTGCAGGCGGTTGCAGGCGGTTGTAGGCGGTTGTAGGCGGTTGTAGGCGGTTGCAGGCGGTTGTAGGCGGTTGTAGGCGGTTGTAGGCGTTGTAGGCGGTTGTTGTAGGCGGTTTGTAGGCGGTTGT